>CM052883.1:75477328-75510418 GCA_028534135.1 Potos flavus
TTCAGAATCAAGGAATTATTATCAGTAATAAGAGCAAGTAGTTACCCCCACCGGCCTGGTTGAATCTGTGTCATCACTTACTAGCTGTGTGACCTTGAGCAATTTAATTAACATCTCTAAGCCTTGATGGCTGATGTCTAAAATCAAGTAATGATGGTACCTACCTCAGAGGTTTGTTTTGAGGATTAAATGATAATCCACCCAAAATGCTTGGCAAATTCAACATGTTCAACAAATATTGCTGCGCTGAATAGCTAAAGGTGGATATTGTAATCTTTAGTTTGAAATTGAAGCCCAGAGGAGTCAGATAACAGGCTGAAGGTCACCAGCTAGACAGTGAGGACACCAAAGGCAATGAGGACCTTTGGCTTGCCATGGGATGAGTAGCCAGCCCAGTGTCTGGTAGTGCCCCAAGCACCCGTGGGCATCAACTCCATGAGCTGCCACTCAGGCACAGCCAAGGGACCCATGCCAGGGCACCGCATACTGTGTTCTCACCAGCTGGGTGGGAGGAGCGAGCGGCATCCCAGGACAGCACGACGCCAGCTGGCCCACTACCCTTCCTGGTTCTCTAAATAGCCATCGGGTTTTGTCAGAACAACAGGAACTGGGCATGGTCCTGCTTCAATCTCACCCCCCCCCCCAATCCCAGACTGAGTTTAGGGCGGTTTCAGGGCCTGGGTTGAGGAGCAGAAGGTGCTGTCCTGAACACTGCTTACCCCCTCACATGCTCACCCTGAGGGTCTCCAGGAGAAATCCCCATCTCACCTTCCTGGTTGCCATGATTTCATCCCTAGGCACAAGAAACAGCAACCACCAGCTGTCCAGTGTATGCCATGTGCCAGACACTCTTTTAAGTGCTTTATATGTGTTAACTCTTTAATCTCACTGCAACTCTGAAAGGGCCCTGTTTCCTTATGTTACAGATAGAGAAGCTGCATCCCAGAGAAGTTAAGTAACTTGCCCACAGACACACAGCTAATAAGTAGCAGTGCTTAGGTTCAGATTCAGGCAATTTGACACCAAAGCCTATTATTATTTTTCAATAATTCCAAATTTACAGAAAAATTGAAATAACATTACAAAAAATGTCTATAAACCAATTATTAACATTTTACCTTGTTTTTGCTTTACCATTCTTTTTCACTCTCTCAGCTATTTGAATATTTTAAAGTGCATTGCTGACATATTCCTTTACCCCTAAGTGCTTCACAGTGGAAATCCTAAGAATGATAACATTCACTTACACATCCAAGATATGATTACCCAATTCAGGAAATTTAACACTGATACTATGCAATGTGCTACTCTATAGACCTTATTAAAATTTCACCAATTTCCCAAGAATATTCTTCTTGGCTACTATTTTTTTATGGTGCAGAATTTTCATGTCTTTTTAACCTCCTTTAATATTTAATGACCCTGGCCTTTCTTTGTCTTTTATTATATTGAATTTTTTTAATACTGCAGAGTGGTTTTTTCTACCCCAAATTTCCCTCATTTGGGTTTGTCTGATGTTTGATGTTTTTTCATAATTAAATTCAGTTTGTTCATTTTTGGCGGAATCCCCAGAAGTGATGGTATGTTCTCATTGCGTGATGTCAGGAGGCATGTGATTGTTGATTTGCACTAGTTCCTATGATGTTAACTTTGATCATTTGAGGGTGATCTCTGCCAGGTTTCTCCACCACAATGTTACTCTTCCTCTCTTTGTAATCAGTAAGTGATCTATGCGGAGTTACTTTGAAAGTATGTGAATGGTCACTTGCCATCAGACTGTCACCTATCCCCTGAGCAGCCCCCCACTGTTTCTCTGAATCGAGTGGCACTTGGATGTGGTAGGGGCCAGTTTCGCAACTCCACCACTCCCTCTATATTTAAATTTTCACTTGCCTTCCATTTCATCATTTATTGACAGTATGGATTCTTGTTTTTTTCGCATTTGATAATCCATTACTACCATTTATTTTGCTGTTCAGACTGTCCTGGATGTGGCCAGTAGGCACCTGCTCAAGCTGGCTTCTGCCCCCTTAAAGCATCCCTGTTGTCCTCTGTGCACTCTCTCTCTAGCACAAGACATTCTAGGCTCATCTTGTATTTTCACTGTCCCAGCCCTGTGTCCTCATTTCCCTAAGGGGCCCTGGTTCCTTATAGAGGAGAGTGGTATAGAACCCAAGGTCTGGGGACAGGTGTGCTCAAGGATACTGATGTGACATTGGTTCAGTGTGGAGGCTGTGCTTCTAACCACTGTGCATCCCGCCCATCACGCTGTGCACCTGCTTAGTTTTCCTCCTCACAGGGACATCTAGACTACAAGCAGTCATATCCAAGGTACAACTACAGAGCGTGTTCACCATGATGGCTTGTGTTTTGGGTCCTTCTTCTGGCTTGGTTTTTCCTGGCCTTTATCTTTCTTGTTTGCTCTTCTTTTAACACAATGTACTCTTTTATTTTAACCAGCCCACCAGCCCATCCCTCCCTAAAGGCAGCCAAAGCTATACCTCAAAGTTCCCATCAGCCTTGCTGTGGCCAATGGAAAGGTCGTTAAGAGGTATCAGACTGAGTTTGATTCCCATTTTCCAGCAGGACCTGGTGAGCACAGTGTGAAGGTAGAAGAGAGAAAGAACAAATGAATGTTCATTGTCAACTCCACTCCACTCCACCCTCAACTCCATGGCAGCCTGTGCTCTTGGGGTATAGACTGAAATCTTTGGAAATCAGTGCTTGTCTAGAAAGACAAGTGCATATGTGTGCTTGCATGCCTGTGAATATCTTACCTGGTGGGGAACCCTTGACAGGAATGAGACAGGGAGTTGCAAATCTCACCCTGGACCAGCACTCCAAAGCACTGCCCCATGTCTTCCAGGGAGTTATTTTGGACCTCGCTCTCCAATATACAGTGGCCACTGCCTCCTGTGGCTATTTACCTTTAAAGTCATTCAACTTAACCTGGATTGCAATTTAGATCCTCAGTCACACTAGCTACATTTCCAGCACTCTGTACAGGTCCAGACCCCTCTTTTATCACAGAATATCCAATCAGATGGTAATGTTCTGTGCTGAGGAATTCAGACAATGTGAGTAGCATCGTGGCGATGTGAAGGACACCCCCTTTGAAGGCCATGGACCTGAGGCCTAGAGAAGCAGGAGCCATCAGACAGCAACTGGAACCAGGTAAAATGGCAAAGAAAAATCCCTCCATGCCCCTCTCTGCCTAGTGTCTGCCACACATAGAGAAGCTGGGTGTCAGCACCGCTGGGAGAAGGGTCTGGAGTATAGGCCTCAAGGGGTTGGAGCCCATTTCATCTGCACGTCAAGGAACAGGGAACCTGGGGAATCTTGCTTACAACATCCCTTCTTTCTGCTCTTGATGTCAATGTCACAGGTGGGCCTTTCCTGATCACCTGCTTCAAAGTAGCAACCCCACCACCCCTCGCACCTTCCATCCTTCCCTGCTTAGTTTTTCTTAGCACTTGCCACTCTCTGGTACTGCACACATTCTACTAACTTATTTATTGTCTGCCTTTCCAATGAATGGCTACTGTGTGATAATTGTGTGCTCAGTGATTGAGTATAACTACAGTTGATGCATCCTTGTAACCCTCAAGCAATCCCTTCTGGAACCACTTTGAGGATAAAATATTACACATATTTTCCTCCAACAAAGCTAAACTACCCCTAAGTCGTCAAAGGAACCATTTTCTCTCTCCCCACCTCCTCTGCCTCCCCGTGCATGCATGTGCATGCACACACACTCACACATGCACACACGCACCACACACACACACACAAACGTGCACACACACACTTTCTGACTCAGCCGGTGCTAGTCTCAGGACATTTTTGTCCAGCAAACACTAATATTCCCAGCAAATTCTTACTTCTCCTTTGATTCCCAACACAAATGCTGCCTCCTCTGGAAAGTCAGCTCTGACTCCTGCAGACTGACCAGGGGACCCCTGACACCCAGGACACAGTGCATGTCTCAGTGCATGTCCTACAGACATCCAGCCACTAGAATTGCCTGTTAACGTGTTGGTCTCCCTTTCTGGGCTGAGTTCCCTTGGACCAGGATTGGATTTTCTTGTGAAGTCTTTGCTAAATCTACTGTAATTCTGAATAAATTGCGTATTTCTGTAAGCAACCCCAGTAGCTTCCCCAGCAACTTAGAAATGTTATTTGGTGCATACAGTTTAGTTGGGCCTTTGAACCCATGTGAAGCCTAAGTGACTGAGGTCCCTACCGGAAGCTCTTATTGTCTGACCTCACACCCCTTTCTTGGCTCTGGAGTCCAGCAATATTCTATCACGAGCCTCAGGCAAAGTCAAACTGCTTAGTTGCAACATTTCAATATAATGTTTTCTTTATATGTTCAACTGATGGTAATCTGACCTGTAAAGGGCTCTTTTCATATTATAGCAATGTTGTTCATTCTTGACAAAACTAACAAATATGCCTGTGTCTGCTTCTTTGCCCCAAGCTAACTGTAAGGTTAAAAATAAAAATGCAACATGTAGCTTTTTTTTTTTTTTTTACAGAGTATTAAGATCTGAGATTCCATTCATTCATTTATTCACTCACTCATTAAACATATATAAGCCATCTACATGTTATTATTAGCAATGATTATATCAGTAATACAAAAACAAATCAACCACGAATCCTGCAGTCAAATAGCCTATATATAGTCTGTTTGGAGAGATAAGGTATGTAAACAAAATATAAATACAATGAAGAATGAACTAAATGATGTAAGGTAGAAATACGGTGTTTGAGAAAACACTGTGTCTAATTGAGAGAACCCGATCGCTAAAGGACAACCAGCATCATGGACAGCTCAACGCTAAAGGAAAGAGTGAGACATTTATTTTCACCGGTAGAGAATTAGAGAGAAATTTAAGATATCTGGCGAGTTTGCCCACTGACCTTCCCTTAAGCAGTAATGCAGTGTCTCCCCTTGTCTGCTGCCCTGGGCCACGTCACTCACCTCCACCATGGCTCTGTGCTGTCCACACTTGGTGAGGCTCTCGGTCTCCTGGTGGATGCGCACGTGGGCAGAGCAGAGGGTGGAGGGAGAAGGTGTAGTTTGAAAACAGACTCCATCCTCAAAATTCTCATGTGCTTCCCTACTGACATGATGCCAGAAGTGAATTCTCTGCCTTTCTTTTTCAAACCCTGAAGTGAGAATATCAAATCAACTCCCCAAAGGCCCAAGATAAATGATTAGTGCAACCTTGGTATAACTTTTAAATATGGCAAACAAATGCTTCATATGATAAATGCATTTTATAAGTTTAATTTCTGGGCAAACAGATACATAAAACCGCATGTGTTTCTGTGAAATGACATTCACATAACCTTAAAAATAACAAAAAATCATGAAATCTCAAATAAATAAATAAATAAAGTATGTTATGTTACCGGTCCCTAATGAAGATAGTTAAATAAATAAATCAGTAGACTAGCAAAAAGCATGCTCTGATTTTCTGCTTCTGGTTAGACATGGCTGGTTAAAAATAATTTGCATTGTAAATGTTCTTGTTTCCACACTAAGTTTATGCTTCTTGCCACTCTGGAGTCTCTTTGCTCACCTCCCGTACTGGAGCTAAGGTGAACACTTCCACCTTTTTGTTTACTTGCCTTGTCCTGCTGAATAATTCACTGCTTGATGCAGGAATTTCCAGGGGCTGCAGAGCAGAGCTGGGACCTGGGGAAACTGGTAAAGCCCAGAAGTAACAACTTTTTGCCTTTAATTAAAATTCCTGCCCGGCACTGATCCCATGCTCCAGCCAGGGAAACAACCCCTCCACAACATTCTACATGAACCCAAACAGCTTTACAAGCCTCTGAACTGGCTTCCTCTACTCCACCCCACCCCCATGTTCCTGCCAGCCTTGTGTAGTGTGAAATGCCTTATAAATTAGAACAATTTATAGAGAATCATGTTGACAGACAGCAAAGGCTGTCAAAAGCAACAACAAAAAAATCTTGCAGGATATGCCAAGTCTCCAGCTTCACTGACTGGATATGCAAAAGTGAGAGGTTTAAGTGAAATTTGAGAATGTGCCTTTTACAACTCAGTCACACCCATGAGAATTGTCTTGAATGTCCACACCTCTCACCTGGACAGGTCAATCAAGAGGGGGTCAAATGCATCCTTCAGACACTTTCAGCACCAGAGTTTAAAAACATACTTTCATTTAATAAGCATTCACTGCATTCACTGCATGTTGGCTAAGTGCAAAGCCCTATACTGGGGATGCAAAGGGAGGTCACATACAACCCTCCCCTCGAGAATCTTAAAGCCTACTGGGAAAGAGACAAGTCAATAGGCAAGTCCTACTAAGTGTAGGGGCAGAGAAACACAGGGTTCTTCAGGTTCTTATGCTTATATTAGTGCCAAAGAACTTATGCTTACTTTACGCAACTTCAGTGAACCAAATCTGACTTGAATTACCAAAACCGAAAGTCCCCTAATCAACCAATTCCCAGACAAACCAAGTTATGAACCCAGAATCCCTTGAATGAAGGGGATGGGTCCCCTTGAGGAAAGACTCCACTATAGTGCCAAAATTTCTGCTGTTAATCTTTACCCTAGCCTTCCCTAAAGCAACCTATGGCTATTTACCAGAGTGACTGTGAACTGGGGGAAGTGAGAAAATCATACATTGGGGAATTACTGGACACTGGCTCTGACCTAACACTAATTCCAGGAGACCCAAAACATCACTGTAGTTCACCAGTCAGAATAAGCACTTATGGGGGTCAGGTGATCAATGGAGTGTTAACTGGGGTCTGTTTTATAGTGGAGCCCATCATGAGGCTCTTTCCCCAGTTCCAGAATGCATAATTTGAATAGGCATACCCAGAAAATGGCAGAATCTCCACAATGGTTCCTTGACTTGTGGAGTGAAGTTTATTTTGATAGGAAAGAGCAAATGGAAGCTACTAGAACTGCCTGTACCTAGGAAAATAGTAAACCAAAGCAATACCTGATTCCTGGAGAGACTGCAGAGACTGTGCCACCACCAAGTACTTGAAGGAGACAGGGGTAGTGATTCCCACCACATTGCCTTTCAGCTCACCTATGTGGCTCATGTAGAAGACAGATGGGTCTTGCAGATGGCAGTGGATTATCACAAACTAAACCAGGTAGTGACTCCAGTTGCAGCTGCTATACCAGATGTGGTTTCATTGCTTGAGCAAATCAACATACCCTGGTGCCTGGTATGCAGTTATTGATCTGGCAAATGCTTTTTTCTCCACACCTATCCATAAAGCACCAGAAGCAGTTTGCCTTCAGCTGGGAAGTCCAGCAATACACCTTCACTGTCCTACTTAAAGGGGATATCAACTCCTTAACTCCATGCTATAATTTAGTCTGCAGGAATATTGGTCACCTTTCTCTTCCATAGACCATCACACTGGGCCACTACATTGATGATGTTAAGCAGACTGAACTCAATGAACAAGAAGTAGCAACTACTGTAGACACTTTGGTAAAACATTTATGTTCTAGAGGGTGAGAAATAAATCCCACAAAAATTCAGGGTGCTTTCATGATAATAAAAGTTGTTGGGATCTAGTGATCTAGGGCATGGTGAGATATCCCTTCTACAGGGAAGGAACACATTGCTGCATCTGGTACCCCTACCACCAAAGAAGAGGTACCACACCTTGTGGGACTTCTTTGGATTTGGGGAGCAATATGTCCTCATTTGAGTGAGTTACACTGGTTCATTTACTGAAAGACCCAAAATGTGGCTAGTTTTCAGTGAAGCTCTGAACAAAGAAAGCTCTGCAGCAGGTCCAGGCTGCCACACAAGCTGCTCTGCCACTTGGGCCATATGACCCAGCAGATCTAATGGTGCTTGAAGTTTAGATGGCAGGCAAATCCTATTTGGAGCCTCTGTCACACCCCTAAGGGTGAATCACAGTATCTACCCTAATATTTTGGAGCAAAGCCCTTCCATTCTCTTTGAATAACTATTCTCCTTTTGAAAAAACAGATTTGGCTTGTTACAGGGTCTTAGTGAAGATTGAATGCTTAACCAGGGGCCACCAAACTACTATGCAACCTTGGCTACACATCATGAACTAGGTGTTGTCTGACTCATCAAGCCATAAAGTTGGGGTAATTATCAAATAAAGTGGTATACATGAGATTGGGCTCCTCAGCTCCCTCACCTGGATTCCAGCTCCAATCAAATTCAAGTCTTCCCCAGCCTATAAAAAGCCAAGTTTTTAGGGAAGATGATGATGGAGTAAGAGGACCCTAGGCTCACCTGCTCCCACGAATACAACTTGATAACTATCAACTCATCCTAAATACCCCAGAAATCAACCTGAAGACTGGCATAACAAACTCCACAAGGTAGAGAAGAGGCTACGTCGAATAGTTAGGGAGTGTGGAGACACAGTTTGGGTGAGAAATGGATCATGGCCACTGCCATGGGAAGGGGACTGCAGTTGCTGAGGACAAGAAACAAAATAGCACACAGGGGAGCCCAAACAGGGAAGACAAATCCCCATAACGATTGGCTTGGAAAGTGAGAAGGTCCGGATTTTGTGAGCTCTTGCAACCAGCTGGGCTTAAAGCCTGGAGATTTAAATATCACTGGACTTGGCTAGGATAGAGCTCTGAGGGAACTGCACTGCTTGCTCTTGGAGAGAAAGCAGGGCAAGTAGCCCATGGACATACAGCATGAAAACAGCAATCTGATAAACACCTGTGGCACACAGTGGGGAGATATTTGCTCATCTCAAAGCATGTCCAAGAGAGGCAGCATTTACAGAGAGACCCTTCTGGAAACAAAGGAATTGGCAGGTGTCATTTCCCTCCCTCGCCCCTCAGAATAAGCACAAGAGCCCCTGTAGGAACCAATGCAGTCCCAGCACTCATGACCTAATTTGCTTACACCAAGCCCTGTGCCCCCATGCTCTGATGGAACTGCCCTTCCCAGCCACACTTGCCTCTGTCCCAGTGCAGTGAGCCTCCTTCCTCAGAAGACCAGCCCAAACCCCTGCCAACACCATGTCTTCCAACCTGGGAGTTTTGCAGAGCCTCAGTTCCAGTAGTGATGGTGACAGGTCTCATTTCACAAGCAGGCAGATCACACCTAGTTAAAACATGCCACATTCAGACCAAGGACTAAGCACTGCCCAGGGCAGGTAAAGAGAGACTCTGGAGATGACTGACTTGAGGATAAAGTGGTCAGGACACAACAGCAGAGTGCATACAGCACACACTGGAGATACTCTTGGAAATGCCAGACCTTAAGGAATAGGGGACAATGCACTGCAGGGTACTACAGGACCTCTTCTTCATAAGGCCATTACCCTCAAGAACAGGGGACATAGCTGACCTTCCTAACACAGAGAAACAGGCAGAGACTTAGACAAAATGAAAAGACAGAGGAATTTTTCCCAAATGAAAGAGTGAAAAAAGGTCATGGCCAGAGATCTAAGTGAAAGAGATATAAGTAATATGCCTGACAGAAAATTTAAAGTAATGATCATAAAGATACTCACTAGACTTGAGAAAAGAGTAGAAGACATCAGTGAGACCCTTAACACAGAAATAAGGAATAACATAGCAGAGATAAAGGGCTCATAAGTGAGATTAGAAACAGGTTTGATGGAATGAACAGCAGGGTGGAAGAAGCAGAGGAACAAATTAGTGATCTAGAAGACGGAGTAATGGAAAGTAATCAAGTTGAACAAAAGAGAGAAAAAAGAATTATGCAAAATGAGAATAGACTTAGAGAATTCAGTGACTCCAACAGGCATATTAACATTTATATTATAGGAGTCCCAGAAGAAGAGAGAGAAAAAGGAACAGAAAATTTATTTGAAGAAATAGTAGCTGAAAACTTCCCTAATCTGAGGAAGGAAACAGATATCCAGGTCCAGAAGGCACAGAGAACCTCCAACAAAATAACAAAAGCAGATCCTCACCAAGATATATTGTAATTATAATGGCAAAATGTAGTAATAAAAAAATTTAAAGCAACAAGACAAAAGAAGGCAGTTACATACAAGGGAAAACTCACAAGGCTATCAACAGATATTTCAGCAGAACCTTTCCAAGCCAGAAAGGAGTGGCATGATATATTCAAAGCGCTAAACGGAAAAAATCTGCAGCCAAGAATACTCTATCCAGTAAGGCTCTCATTCAGAATAAGAAGAGAGACGAGAGACAGAGTTTCCCAGACAAAAAAAAACTAAAGAAGTTCACGACCACTAAGCTAGCCCTGCAAGAAATTTTTTTTTTTGAAGATCTTATTTATTTATTTGAGAGAGAGAGAGAGAGGATGAGAAGGGAGAAGGTCAGAGGGAGAAGCAGACTCCCCATGGAGCTGGGAGCCTGATGCGGGACTTGATCCCGAGACTCCAGGATCATGACCAGAGCTGAAGGCAGTCACTTAACCAACTGAGCCATCCAGGCGCCCCGCCCTGCAAGAAATATTAAAGGGACTCTCTGAGTGGAAAGGAAAGACCAAAAGTGACAAAATAAAGGTAAGAAGCACAAAAGGAGTAAAAATAAATATTTCTGTAAGAAAATTCATCAAGGAACTTATAAAATAAAAGTTATAACTTATAAAACTTATAACTTATAACAAGGAGCTTATAAAATAAAAAATATAACAACATACCTAAAATATAGTGGGGAGAGGAGTAAAGAATGGATTCAAACTTAAATGACCACCAACTTAATATAGACTGCCATATGCAGAAGAGGTTATATAAAAACCTGATGGTAACCACAAATCAAAAACCACTAATGGATATGCAAATAATAAAGAGAAAGAAATCCAAATATGTCACTAAAGAAAACCAGCAAACCAAGAAAGAGAAGAAAGCATCAGAGAAATTCTTCAGAAACAACCACGAAACAAGTAACAAAACACAATAAATACATTTCTATTAATAATTACTCTGAATATAAATGGGCTAAATGCGCCAATGAAAAGACACAGGGTGACAGAACAGATTCAAAAACAAACCCGTCTATATGCTGCCTACAAGAGACTCATTTCAGACCTAAAAACACATGTAGATTGATAGTGAGGGGATGGAGAAACATCTGTCATGGAAATGGATGTCAAAAGAAAGCCAGAGTAGCAATACTTTTAGCAAAAAAAAATAGATTTTAAAGCAAAGACACAAAGAAGGACACTATATAATAATAAATGGGACAATCCAACAAGAAGATATAAATGTGCACCCAAAATGCACCCAAATACATAAAACAGTTAAAAACAAACATAAAGGAACTTAAGGAACTATTGATAATAATTAAATAATAGTAGGGGACATTAACACCCCATTTACATCAATGGACAGATCATTTAAACAGAAAACAGTAAGAAAACAATGGCTTTAAATGACATACTGGACCAGATGGGTTTAACAGATATATTCAGAATATTCCATTCTAGAACTGAAGAATACACACTCTTTTCAGGTACACAAGGAGCATTCTCAAGAATAGATCATATATTATGCCACATAACAAGTCTCAACAAATTAAAAAAGATTGAAGTATATCATGCCTCTTTTCTGAACACATTGCAATGTAACTAGAAATCAAACACACACAAAAAATCTGGAAAGACCCACAAATACATAGAGGTTAAATAACATGCTACTAAACAATAAACAGTTTCTTAACCAAGAAATCAAAGAAAAAAATCCAAAAGTATACAGAAACAAATGAAAATGAAAATACAATGGTGCAAAACCTTTGGGATGCAGCAAAAGCTGTTCTAAGAGGGAAGTTTATAGCAATGCAGACCTACCTCAAGGAGCAAGAAAATCTCAAGTGAACAATCTAACCTTACACCTAACAGAGCTAGAAAAAGAACAACAAAACACAAAATCATCAGAAGGAAGGAAATAATAAAGATTAAAGCAGAAATAAATTATACGGAAACTTAAAAAAACAGAACAGATAAACAAAACCGGGACCTGTTTCTTTAAAAAAATAAACAAAATTCATAAATCTTTAGCCAGACTCTTAAAAAAAAGCAAAGAAAAAGGATTCAACTAAATAAAATTACAAATGAAAGAGGAGAAATAACAACCAACACACAGAAATGCAATTAATTGTAAGAGAATATTATGAAAAACTATATGCCAACAAACTGGACAACCTAGAAGAAATGGATAAATTCCTAGAAACAGATAGCCTGCCAAAACTGAAGCAGGAAGAAATAGGATATTTGCATAAACAGATTGCCAGCAAGAAGATTGAATCAGTAATTAAAAAAAAAAAAAACTTCCAACAAACAAAAGGTCAGGACCAGAAAGTTTCACAGGTGAATTCTACCACACATAAAAAGAAGAGTTAATACCTATTTTTCTCAAACTATTTCAAAAAATACAAAAGGAAGGAAAACTCCCAAATTCATTCTATGAGGCCAATACCCTGACACCAAAACCAGATAAAGACACCACGAGAGAGAGAGAGAGAGAATTACAGGCTAATATATCTGATGAACATAGATGTAAAAATCTTCAAAAAATACTAGCAAACAGAATCCAACAATCCATTTAAAAAAATCATTCACCATGACAAGTGGGATTTATTCCCAGCACGCAAATTAATCAACATGATACATCGCATCAACAAGAGAAAGAATAAAAACCATATGATCATTTCAATAGACACAGAGAAAGCATTTGACAAAGTACAATAGCCATTGATGATAAAAACTCTCAACAAAGTAGGTTTAGAGGAACATACTTCAACATTATAAAGGCCATATATGGAAAAACCCACAGAGAACATCATACTCAATGGGGAAAAACTGAGAGCCTTTTCCCAAGGTCAGGAACAAGACAAGGATGTCCACTCTCACTACTTTTATTCAACATAGTACTGGAAGTTCTAGCCACATCAGTCAGATGACAAAAAGAAATAAAAGGCATCCAAATTGGTAAGGAAGAAATAAAACTTTCTCTACTTGCAGATGCCATGATATTCTGTATAGAAAACCCTAAAGACTCTACCAAAAAATTACTAGGACTGATAAATTAATTCAGTAAAGTTGCAGGATACAATATCAATGTGCAGAAATCTGTTGCATCTCTATACACTAATAATGAAGCAGCAGAAATCAAAATTGAGAAAACTGTCCCATTTGCAAGCACACCAAAAATAATAAGACACTAAGTATAAGCCTAACCAAAGAGGTGAAATACCTGTACTCTGAAAACTATAAAATACTGATGAAAGAAATTGAATATGACACAAAGAAATGGAAAATGTTCCACGCTTATGAATTGGAAGAACAAATATTGTTAAATTATCTACACTATCCAAATCAATCTACATATTTAATGTAATCCCTATCAAAATGCCAACAGCATTTTTCAAAAAACAGAACAAAAAAAAAAAATCCTAAAATTTATATGGAACCACAAAAGACTCCAAATCGCCAGGGCAATATAGGAAAAAAAGAAAAAAGCAAAGTTGATGTATCACAATTCCAGACTTCAAGATATATTACAAAGCTGTAATATTCAAAACAGTATGGTACTGGCACAAAAACAGATACATAGAGCAATAGAATGGAATAGAAATAAACCCACAATTATATGGTCACTGAATCTTCAACAAAGCAGAAAGAATATGCAATGGGAAAAAGACAGTCTCTTCAACAAATGGTGTTAGAAAACTGGTCAGTTATATGCAAAAGAATGAAACTGGACTACTGTCTTACTTATACCATACACAAAAATAAATTCAAAATGTATTAAAGATCTAAATGTGAGACCTGCAGCCATAAAAATCCTAGAAGAGAGCACAGGCAGTAATTTCTCTGACATCACTCATAGCAACATTTTTCTAGATATGGATCCTCAGGCAAGAGAAACAAAGTCAAAAATAAACTATTGGGACTACATCAAAATAAAAAGTTTCTGCACAGCAAAGGAAACAATTAAACTGAAGAGCAGCCTACTGAATGGGAGAAGGTATTTGCAAATGACATATCTAATAAAAGGCTAGTATCCAAAATATATCCAGAACTTTTACAAATCAACACCCTACAAAAAAAAAAAAAAAAAAAAATCCAATGAAAAATAGGCAGAGGAAATGAATAGACATTTCTTCAAAGAAGACATCCAGATAGCCAACCGACATGAATGTCACATCACTCATCATCAGGGAAATGCAAATCAAAACTACAATGAAAGGGGCGCCTGGGTGTCTCAGTTGGTTAAGCATCTGCCTTTGGCTTAGGTCACAATCTCAGGTCACGTCAGGCTCCCTGCTCAGTGGGGGGTCTGCTTCTCCCTCTGCCTCTGCCCCTCCCTTCTCTTGTGCGCAATCTCTCAAATAAATAAACAAAATCTTAAAAAAAAAAAAAACTACAATGAGATATGACCTCACGAATCTGTCAGAATAGCTAAAATCAAAAGCACAAGTGAAAAATGTTGATGAGATTGTGGGGAAAAAGGAACCCTCTTAGACTATTGGTGGGAATTCAAATGGATGCAGCCATTGTGGAAAACAGTATGGAGGTTCCTCAGAATGTTAAAAATAGAATGCCCTAAGATCCAGTAATCAGGGCGCCTGGGTGGCTCAGTGGGTTAAACCCTCTGCCTTCAGCTCAGGTCATGATCTCAGGGTCCTGGCATCAAGCCCCGTATCGGGCTCTCTGCTCAGTGGGGAGCCTGCTTCCCCCTCTCTCTCTGTCTGCCTCTCTGCCTACTTGTGATCTCTCTCTCTCTGTCAAATAAATAAATAAAATCTTAAAAAAAAAAAAAGATCCAGTAATCACACTACTGAGTAGTCACTCAAAAAATACAAAAATACTAATTCAAAAGGTTACATGTATCCCTATGTTTATAGCAGCATTATCTAGAATAGCCAAATTATGGAAGCAGCCCAAGTGTCCACTGATAGATGAATGGATAAAGAAGATGTGGTGTATACACATAGATATATATATACACATGTATACATACAATGGAGTATTATTCAGCCTTCGAAGGGTTGAAATCTTCCCATTTGCAACCACATGGATGGAGCTGGAGAGTATTATGCGGAGTGAAATAAGTCAGAGAAAGACAAATACCATGTGATCTCACAGACATGTGGGATTTAAGAAACAAAACAAATGAGCAAAGGGGAAAAAAAGAGAGAGAGGAAAACCAAGAAACAGACTCTTGACTATCAAGAACAAATTGATGGTTACCAGAGGGGCAGGGGAAAGGGGATGAAATAGATAATGAGGATTAGGGTAGGCACTTGCGATGACCACCAGGTGTTGTGTGAAAGTGTTGAATCACTACACTGTACACCTGAAATTAATAGAATACTGTATGTTAACTATACTGGAATTTCTTTTAAAATGCATTGTTTTTAAATCCTTTTTAATATCAATGGCCAGGGCCAGAGGTACCTAAACTCAGCCTAACAATAACATTTCTGCACTGAAAGAACCACCCTTTCCCTGAAGCCATACCAGGCTTATTGGCACAGAAGACTCAGCACCCATCTTGGAGGCTTTGGGGGTAGACAACTGTGCAGAAGCCAAGGGTAGAGTGTGCTGAATTTATTCTCAGCAAATTACCATTGCTCACAGTCATACATGTGGACACTGGGACTTGAGGGCCCCTTTAATGACAGATTAATACAGTGAAATTGAAATGCTAGTGCTTCTGGGAGTTTGTCCTATTCTATGTGGCACTCCCTGTGTAGCTGATTTAATGCTGTGGCTGGGAGGCCTTCAGCATAACATATTAATTTATTGGCATTTAGATTTATGGGCTTCAAGACATGCTAACCGAATATAATTAAAATTAGCCAACCTGACCCTTGCTGTCCTCAAGCCTGTAAGACAGTTGAGAGAATTTATATTTCTCTGCAATTATGGGACTGCTTTGGAATCAACCCCATTTCAGGGCGACTGTTTTTGCTCCACTCAGTCAGGAGGGAAGAAGGGAAGAGCATATATTGGCCACGTTTTAAAGCCCTTATTCAAGTTCAGAGGCACTTTCCTGGCTTACTCTATAGATTTGATAATGTAGTGGTCTTTTAAAGATTGCCAGAGAGGCAGTGACAACAAAAGGAGAAAGATTAATCAAAAGGCAGTCAGGGTTTTCCCGCGGAACTGGTGACAGAAATGGCAGGAGACCGAGGAAGTGTGGCACCCACTGCACCATGTCCCACCGGTCCACCTCAGAGAACACATCAGGGAGGCCGCAAAGTCTTGAGAATTCCCACTAATGCCTTCAAACCCGGAATGAAGAAAACAGGGGATGAAGGGGTAGGGGTGGGGGGTCTTTCCTTTCCTTACTGCGGCAAAGTGGGAGTGGTTCCCAGCTACTGAGAGAAAAGTGGATGTGGGGGAATGTTAGGATGGACCCCGCCTGCGGGGAAACGGAGACACCCTGCAGGGAGGAAAGCCCTGAGGTCACCGGCAAGGTAATGGTAATCCCTCCAGTGTTAGTCCCTGAGCATCTGAGGCGACCACTGGCCCAGGTGTTCTCAGAGAGGGCACTCCGGTTCAGTCTCTCCGTCATGCCGCCAGGATGCAGAAACCCAGTGAAACACTGAATGCACAGAAGCCCCGGGCGGGGGAAGCGAATGGGCCTCGAATAACGAGGACAGTCCGCACCGCAGCGTGTCCACCAAGCAGGCAAAAGCGTGGACACCATTGCGGGAGCCCCGATGACGTGATGCAATCGCACAAGCAACAACCGACAGGCACATTCCTTACACGCGCACCAATAGTAACAAGGAGGAAAGGGGCACAGCGTGCAAGAACGAAGGACCGAACCTAGAAAGAAACAGGACTCGAGGTGCAGCAGTAAGTGCCCCACATTTGCTTTAAACTGAAGAGCAACTTTAAAAGGCCTGATGGGTGCATGAACAGTGAATCTTGGAACACTGAAAAAATAAAATAAAATTTAAAAAAATAATAAATAAATAAATAATAAAAAATAAAAGTCCTGATGGGTATGGCGAGATAACTCAGAGACCAGAGGCGAAAACAATGAAATGAAAAAAATAGAGTGCAGACATAGGAAACAAATTAATAGCAAATCAACATCATTACAGAACTAATAATACATTAAAAACTTCAAGAAAGGGTATAAAAGCTACTGAAAATAATTGCTCATCTTCAGGAAAAGCTTGAGAAGATATATATTTAACAACATACACAGCACCTATGTGGGCTCAGACTGTTCTAAGCACATTATTAATATTAACCATTAATCTTCATTGTAATCTTACAAAGTAGGGATAATTATTATCTCTATTTTACAGAGAAGGAAAATAAGGCACAGAGAGGTTTAGTATCTCGTCCAAGGTCACACAGTTAAGATGCTGCAGTCTGGCTCCAGCATTCTTACAATTAGCCATTTCACTGTGACTAATAATAATAACAATAAAAATCCTTAAAAATAATAATCGTTACCACCTGTATACGGCTTCTTCTGGGCTGAGCACTGTTTTAAGAGCTTTACATACATTGAGTCTTTTAATCCTGGGACTGCTCTGTGAGATAGGCATGTCTTCCCAACTTTATAGTCATTAAATTAAGGCTCACTGACATTAGACAACTGGATAATGAACACATGAAAAAGAAAAGAATGACAAAAGAAATAATTGTGAGGAAAATAGATAAAAACAATCAAAACATGTCCCAAAACGTGTCCCAGATAATAACTCAAAAAAGTGTCTGAAATTAGGAGGAAAATAATCTATAGATTTAAAAAGCACATTTTAATCTAGGAACTATAAATAAAGTACATAATTTTGAAATATCTTATTTTCTAGTTAACTATTATAATTTAAGGATAAAGAAATAATTCTCCAGGCATCCTGACAGGCATTAAATAACCTAGAAAGGTAAAAAATATCAATCTGGCTTCAAATTTCTCCATAGCAACAGCGACGTTAAAAGACTACAGAGCAACATCTACAGAGCCTGAGAGAGAAAAACTGCAATACCCAGCCAAGATATCATTTAAGTATAAAAGTCAAAATATCTTACAAGATCATTTAAGCAATAATTTAACACATGCAATCATGAAAAAAACTTAGAAATTACCAAATCCCTGTCTTTCCTTAAAAAAAAAAAAGAAAACCCTTTACAAAACATCGAGACAGTAAAGAGATTTATTAAAATAAAGCATTCAGAGATGGAAAAATCATTTAAAAACTGGTGGTAAGCAATGAATCCATTTACATCTATAACTAATACTAAACAAAGCCAGGAATTCTGCTTATAACATAGAATAAAGATGTTGTAGGTTCAGATAAAATAAAATAAAATAAATTACAATGGGACAGTGTTGAGAACATATAGAAAAAAGTGTAAATAACACTGATATTCTTATCTTTCCTAGCAGAGTCAATCAGTAGTGTATATAATGGAGAAACATAGCCAAAAACTATTTCAGCTTCTTAATGGTTTTCACAAACTCTCTTAAATTTGAATGGATTTGGGGGCACCTGGCTGGTTCAGTTGGAAGACCAGGCAACCTCACGGTCCTGAGTTCGAGCCCCATGTCAGGTATCAAGATTATTTAAATAAGTAAAACTTAAAAAAAAAAAAATCTGAAGGAATGTTGTTCATTCTGTTTCCTCTAATGGCCTTCATTTATTGCTGGTTAACAATGAAATAATAAAACTAGTTATGACTCATTGAGCACTCATTCTGCACCAGCCACATCCTGCAATGGGCAGCACTAGCTGCAAAGATTTTTTTTTTTTTTTTTTTTTTGGTCTACAACTTTGAATGTGCAAAAAAAGTATATATTTTCTAATCTTTTTTTTATTAAACATAACTTCTCCCTCAAGTCTTCATTCTGCTGATTTCAGGAAAATGAATCAGATGTATTTCATATGTATGAGGCTTTCCCCCCCAAATCCACTCAGAATTTTCTTCCTCCATTTTTCACAAGACTGGTATCTGAGCTCTGAAATGCTGTGAATATCACACAGGCCTGAGCGCATAGGGTGTTGGGCTGCGGGCAGGGGACCCTCAGTGCCTGTAGGCAGCTGCCATGCTCACCAGCCCCCGGCCTGTCCACCCTCCACTCTGCACTGACTAAGAAGGTGCTCTCTCACCTGACTGCAGTTTCTCCCTTCCAGCAATGTCTTTCTCAGGGTCATTACCCGCCTCTCAGACTTTCAAAAGCCCGTGGATGCCCTCCTGTCCCATTCTAGAACATTTCACGGTTTCCTCAAACCTAGACCTAAGCCTAGACCCATCTCTCAGCCAGGTACTGGATCAGACTGAAGGGTGGTGGAAAGGTAGGGGGCTTGGAGGGTCTTGGTGCCTCCCTGAGGGTCACCCTGCCGTAGCCCCAGGAAGGAGGACCAAGCCCTTCTCTATCCTGAGACAGATTCCACATCCACCTGACAGCTGCTGTTCCTCCACCCCGAGGATCAGGTAGCCAAGCATCACTTCCTTTGGTGCCTTCCTTTTCCCCAGGGAGTGGTTCAACATGTTTCAGCTTCAAGGTCTAATTTCAATAGGATGAGATTCTAAATTTAAAGCAGTGGGGTTAAAAGAGGCATCATGGAGAATGAAAACTATACTTGTTACTATGTCAAAATATTGCCAGCCCTGTCAATACAATGTAAGTGCAGCCAACCACACACATAAACACACAGAGAGACAAAATGCATCCCACTGCTTAGAGGGATAAGCTTCCATTTCTGGAAAATCCCCTCCTGCTGTCTTCCATTTTCCCCCATGCAGGACAGAGAGGTTTCACAGTCCCTGCTATCGTGGCCCACCCAACTCCCTGCAAAGCTCAGCTCCGTGTGGCTCAGGGTTCCGTGATGCAACAGCTTCTGGAGAGAGTATAGGTGCTGAGTGCCCAGTACTGTGCTAGGCATCAGGGATCCTGTCCCTTGTCCCCGGAGGGGAGACGGCAGGCAGCTTCCATTCTGTGAGGAGCACCAGGCAGTCATGCCATGAGCAGCCCCTGGAAACAGGATCATCCACACAGATGGAACCAGCCAGACCCTGAAGTCGGAACTGCATCTGAGCCAACCAGCCAATGTGTTCAACATCTAATATTAAGAGATAGCAGGGCCCAGTAATTCCACAGCCACCCCGCGATGCTTGTTTCAAGCTATTACCCACCTTCCTGGATCACCTCTGCATGGCAAATGACTCTTCTATGGAAAATTAAATGAAAACATTTCCCTTCACAGCAGTCGTTACTCCTCTATTACTCTCTCTCTCTCTCTCTCTCTCTCTCTCTCTCATTGGATCTCAATAATTAGTGCCTTTGTCTTCTAAACAGGGATGGCAATAGTCCTCTCTGGAAGCAAAGCCACCTCCCCAGGGCCATTAGACCCAGAGATGCACAGGAGGCTGCTCCTGGAGGCCCCCTTTTCTCCAGGACAGCAGCACATGGTGGCATTCAGACACAGCACACAGACATGGCATCAGACAAGGGCTCCGATCTGGCCCCGCCAGTAATATGCCCTGTCTCCTTAGGGAGCTGCACTTGGCAGAGCCTCAGCCTGCCTGTGATCATATCATCCTTGTAGGGTCCTCAAGGGTCAGATGAGAACTGGCCCAGTACCACTTGGGCAATGCACTGACAGAACATGGGCCCTCCTTGCTTTTCCCCTCTCTCTCTTCCCCAGCCCTAAGCCTGGCTCAGCTCCATCCTCTGCATCTTTATTCCACCAAGCCTCCAAGGATGGAGAATTTGAAAAGCAAGATTATTTCTGGAATAATTTTCATTCTATGTTGAGAACTCAGATATTTCTAGAAAATGAATTAAACAGACAAATTTCCTTGAAAATTTCCTCAACAGCCATTTCAGAGCTTGGCCTGCCATGAGCAGGTATCTGTCTGGGAAAGTGATGCCTCAGGGAGAGGTGGGGACTCACGGCTGAACAACCCTACATGGCGGTCTCTTTGCCCGCACTCAAAGACTGCGAAGTTCCTGAGGTAGCATGCTCAGGGGGTCACATGATCCATGTTATTTCATTTAATACATGCACAGATATCTCGAAATGTTATCCATGTTCTACAGATGGAAAACTGAGGTCAGAGGGTAAAGGGATTGGCCCAAGGTCCTGGGATAGAAAGTAGAAGGTGCAGGGCCAGGAGGCAGGTCAGACTGTCCCCAAAGCCCATGTGCTATGGACTTGCCACCATCATGAATGCAGCCTTTCACCTGTCTGAGATACACTCTCTCGGGGTCAGGTCAGGGATGGAGACTGAAGCAGACTTGGAGGTGAATGTTTCACGGTCATCATCTTAAACTACCCTCACGGCATCTGCTTGTAGTATGAAAGCCCACCCCAAGTTCATACACCAGAGGACTGAGATACAGTTAAGTGACAAGACGGGAGTCACGCAGATGCCCCTTCCCTGCCTCTAGGTCCAGGGGAAGGAACAAGATGAAACAGAATTGTGTCCTCTAGCAGTTGCCCTGATACAGCTCAGAGACAAGTATCCTTTCCCTGGTCCTGCTACTCAGTAACTTTCCAAACCTACACAGAAGAGCCCCCTGCCAGTGGCTGCACATTGGACCCAGCATGCACTGTGATGGTGTGGGCAGCAGGAAGGTTCACAGTGCCTCTCACAGGCCTCATCTCCCTCCTGCACCTCTGAGTCATGCTGCATGACAAAGCGTTCAGCTCTTGTGGCCACCCTTCCCCCATCCCTAACTCCTATTCACCCCCCTGGACCACTGCAGTCTGCCCTCACCCCACCACCCAGTGCTCTAGCCAGGTGTCCCACACCTCCTAATGCCCACATCCTACACAGCCACAGGCCTGGGATCCTCTCACTGTCCTGAACCCTGCCTTCAGCTGCTAGTAAGACTGTCCAACTACAGGGGTTTAACAACACAGAGGACTAGCCCTCTCTCACTGATATGAAGTCCCATAGCTGGACTGTCCAAAGCTGTGTGGTGGCTCCACGATCATTAGAGACACAGCCTCCTTCCACCTTTCTGATCAGTTCTCCTTAGCATATGGTTTTGTTCCTCTAGTAACCAAATGGTCAAACATGGCTGCAGGAGCTCCAGACATCATATCCAAGTTTCAGGTGGCAGCAAGGAGGAAGAGGGGAGAAGAAAAGGCTTTCTCAGCCCTACCTAATGATTTCTGTTTACATCCTTTTGGCCACTCCAATGTGCTAGGTAGCTGGGAATGTGATTTTTCATCTAGGGCTGTTGGGTGGTTAAGTACTGAATAACCCTTCTCTCCCTTGGCTTCATGGGCACCTGTGTCTCCTGCTGTCATCATACCTGTGGTTGTCCTGTCTCTGTCTCTTTCCATCAGGGGGCCTACTTCTGTCCTCTGTGGTCAGTCTTGCCTGAGACAATCTCATCCACAGTTTTTCTAGGTAGGACTTTTTCATGTCCTTCCTGGAGCTCATCATGGTAGCCCTCGGTCCCTGGGTCTCTACATGCCTCAGGCTGCTGGCCCATTAGGGATCTCTTTCTCATGACCTATCCATCTCTGTGTCTTCATGAATTCTTCTAGCTCTGCTTTTCCTCACATTATCTACCCTGGGGGCTATCAAGTCTTCTCAGCAAGCAGAGCCCTCTGATTGGATGATTTTCCAGCAAAGCTAGGTTTTCTTTCCCTGTGAGAAATCTATCACCTTCTGCTACCATCCTTTGTTCTGCCTGTTGTGCATCAGGGTCAAGAAGAGTTGGAGGACCAAGAGTGGTAGATGGTGAAGACCAGCACAGTACTTCCTGCACAGTCATACTCACTGGCCTGGTGTGGGGCCCCACCTGAGGTCAGTGATTGTGAATTCACCTGTCCTACCATGTGCCTTTTTCCAGCAGTGCTAGGTGTAGGAGCAGGTGAGGAGAAAGCAGAACAGAAGTAGGGTCCACCCAGGAGTGGGGCGTCTCCAAACTGGTTTGTAAAGGTGGGAAGCTCAGGGTGTAGGGAAGCAAGGATGCACTGAGAACTCTAAGCTGGGTCAGAAGGAATGAGAAGGCAGAAAGGGAGAACATGGAGAGGAACTGAACTGAGGTCCCAAAGTGACTGAGGCACAGCGAGTGGGAGGAGAGGAGACTTACAGAGAGCTGAGGAGGGGTGGAAGGGAGGGTCCTCAGAAACTGCCAGATTCCATGCGATGTGGGGCCTGGGTGGCTAACCTGGAACCCCAGACAGTCTCCAGAGACAAGGAGGTCAAGAAAGCCCAAGGCCAGTATGTATCAGGTGGGTCATCAGTCTGAAAGTTGACACCACTGACAAGGCAGAGAGCAGATCCTGAGACAGGTGCATGATTCAGGGGTCAACAAACAGCAGTGATTGGAGAGTGGAGATTAGAGCACCAGAGAAGCAGTGCGTGGTAGGACATGGACCTTGGGGGGGGCAGAACTCTGACAAGAGCATTCTGGGGCCAGGAGGCAATAGTGGAGAGAAGATTTCCAACCCCTCTCCACCAGAGTTGAGGAAATCAACCATCCCCTGGCAGGAGGGGAGGGGTCTTTCCATCAGGGGGAACAGGGTAGGAGGTGTGCATGTGTAAGGTGGGGCTGGAACATACAGCAGGGACTGGCCAGAGTGGCTGAGGGTGGGCCAGGGTCCCAGCCTGCTGGGAATCTGAGAGTTCGGGTTCGGTCCTATAGGTGCTACCCCAGGTCTGGCCTCAGAGAAGCACTGAGTTTTCTAAATGAAGCAATTGGTGAGAATGATCCTCTTGAAGAGTATGTGTAGGAGGTGTCTGAAGGTGGCCAGAGTGGCCAGGGGAGGCCAGTGAGGTAGTACAGAGGGCCACGAGGATTTTACAGCAGGAAGATGGGAGGAGAGAGGCCACGGCGATGATCTGGAAGGAACCTATGGTACTCAGTCACTGAACATGGGTAATCAAGGATGTCCCATCTGGCTTCACACTCTTACAAGAAGGCACAGAGCCAGGCTGGTGCAGGGGCTCTGGAATGACTGAGAGGAGGGCGTGTGTCTGTGTGCACCTGCCCAGTCTGAGGCCAAGCCATGCCCGTGCCCTCGCCATGCCACACCCCAGTGGGCTCTCAACCACCCAGCCTGAACCTGTGCACCACCTAGGCTCCAGCAGCACCATATGAGTCCTAGTCTAGGAGTCTAGCTTCCCATCTGAGAATGCAGTGCTTTCCCACCAGAACCCAGGATGGCCTTACACCAATGACAGGGCACTCACTGGGACAGAAGGCTTAACTATCAATACTCTAGAAACCATGCAGAGGAGTTGATCAAATGAGAACCAAAGCTGATTAAATGGGGAAAAGGAGCCAGTGGGTGTTCTTGGGCAGGGCAGACAAAGGTAAAAACAGTACTTTGGGGTCTGGGCTCTAAGAGTTGATAAAAAAATGTATAAGAACCTTGAGCCTATCTCTGGAAATACGACGACTGGCTAATAGCAAATGCTGCCTGGGATTCTGTGCTAAGATCTGTGCCTGGGGAGCCCACCTGGAAGCAGTAGGATGTGAGGAGCACAGGCCCTACTAGGGAGTCTGGAGAGTCTTGGGGGGGGGGGGCATGCAGAGCATGGAGCTCCAGGAACAAAGGGGTAGAATGATAGTGGGCTCTCCCTGCAGTGGGTAAAACAGGGGATTTACACTGGGATCAATCCAGCTAAGTGCCTCTCCTGTGGCCCTTTGGCTCTAAGGATGCTCCTGCCCTGGGCCCCCGCAGGCAGCAAACCTGAGGGCAGCTTTCCTCACTCTGGCCTTGGCTTCTTCCTCCACGATCTTTGCTCCGACCTGGAGGACAAATTAGACCTCCAGTGCCACAGGAGCAGGGCAGAAAGCAGGTAGAGAAGGGACTCCATGGGGCTAGGTTGGTGCCGTGGGGTTAGGGTGCTGGGTCTCACGAAGAAGATGTAGCCCAAAGAAAGATAGGGCTGGGGGAGCCAAATGGTGAGCTCCCACGGGGATTCAACACCAACCCCTCCAGACACGGGAAGTCCCCACTCCTGGGCCACGTGGCCTAGCTCCATCCCAACCCCACACGGAGTTTCCCCGAGACAAGCACAGGTGCCCTACTGCTCCTAATTCCCAAACAGGTCACCCGGTAGTCTCTCTTGACTCTGGACAAAGCCACCAGGCATAGGCACCGAGAGCGGACGAGAGGTCACTCACAGCCTCTCCCCAGTCCTGCCCAGAAGCCTTCCCCAGCCCCCCACACTCCCGCATACCATCCCTGCACCGGCAGCGCCTAGCTCTCCCCGCCCTACTCTGTCCGGTTTGGAGATTCCGGGAGGGTTACGCCCCAGGGAGAGTCGGGACAATCCTCCCTGCTCTGGGTCACTGCTTCCGACCCAGGCCCTGACCTGTCTCCCAGCTGAGTTCTGGCTGCGGGGCTAGGGTGCTTCAGCCAGTTGTACTTTGCCGCTGCGCAGCCTCGGGCAAATCGCCAGACCTCTCTGGTTCTCTGGCGTCTCCGTAGCACTATTCACTGAAGAGAAAGCGTAGCGGCTGAGCACTGTGGATCACACCGGGTGGTAGGTGAGGGGCCGGGAATGCTGGCGGCGCAGAGCCCCCTATTCTCCCCACGCAGGGGTCCGCGTCCCGCACCGCCTGCTCCACCGTCTGTGTGGAGGGCAGGGCCGGGCCTTGGAGGTTTCCCCAATTCCCGTCTGTCCCCGGAGGGGTCCGCCCCCGCTGCAACAGCCACCCCGGGTGCTCGAGTCCCACCGGGCTCAGGGCCGCCGAGCTCCGGGGACGTACCTGGCTGCTCCTGCACCGAACTCCCTAGCTCTATCTGCGCCCACCCCGTGGCCACCCGGCACCGCGCAGAAGCCTCTACCTCCCCCTTCGTTCTTTCCTACTCAGCCACGCCCGTTCTTCAGGCCTCAGTTTCCCCGTCTGTGCAGCGAGGTGTGGAAGAACTGGGATGGCTGGGAACCCTTGCCGCCTGAATAATCCAAATCCTTTCTCTCCATCGCCGCTGAGCCAGGACGAGCCTGCAGAGATACGCGTTCTTCGCGCGCCCTCTAGTGGCCATAGCTCGCAGCTGCACTGCCCTCGTCTCGAGGCCCCGAGCTCCTTTTGTGAACTGATTAATCAGAGTCAATAGGGAAGGGGGTGGGATAAATAAACCTCAGAATGCATAAATAATAGGTGAGTGATAATGAGTGAGTGGACGCTTGAATGAATGGACATCAAAATGAAAGCATGCACAGAGTGAGTAAATGAGCAGCAGAACCAAGTCAATTAATGGCCTTGTTTGTGAGCCCTTTCAAACACGTCATTTAGAATAAAAAATCAGACTGCTTATCCTGCCTACAAGGCCATGTGCATGGCATAAAATCTGCCCACCCTCACACCATCTGCCTCACACACCCCACATGCTCTCCCTTCTCAGTAGTTCTGCACTGAACCTTTTCCCCTGCCTAGAATCTCCTTCTGAAGGGCTCCTCATCCTTAGGTTTGGTCCACACACAGCCCTTTAAATCCAGCTGCTTCATCCCCTTCCTGGGGAGCTTTGCCTCCACCTGGTCATCTCCAGTGTCTGTCTTCCTCCAGCCCTACACGCTGACCCCCACACATATCTCGTGGTCCTATTCCCAGGGTCTGCTGAGAGCCAGCATATAGCAGGTGTTTAGGACAAATTTTTTAAAAAGTAGGCAGTTTGCTGGCACCCCAACTCCACACAGAAGCCAACTCTTCCCAGAAATGAGCTTCTTTTCTGGCCCCATCCGCTTGCCCTGGAGCTGACTATCTGAGCCTTCTGGCCCCGGGACCAGGATGGAGAAGTGGAAGAAGCCAGGCGCAAAGGATCCAACCTGGGAGAGTCCAGGCTGGGGCTCCCAGAGGCTGGCAATCTTGCCCCCCTCAATCCTGGGGGTGGGGAGGAGCGCTGGAGGAGGCAGTGAGTTATTCAGTGCAGCGCATTCCTCCTGCTGGCCTGGCCCCCTCCAGGCGGGACCTCACCTGGGACAGAGTGGTTCAAGGAGCTGTGTTAATTAGCTTTGATGATAATCAGAAAGCCGCAGCACAGGATGGCTTCGTTCAGCCTCCAGTGATAACAGCACGACCTCCTTCTTGAAGTCCTCACAAACTACTTCCCCTCTCCCTTGATTCCAGGGAGCCTGGCAGATTTCAATGCAGCCCAATTAAAGGGGCTCCAAAGGATAAAAATAGTGTGTGATTCCAGAAGGGCTTCTTCTCTGTGACCCCCACAGTGTCTCCAGAGATCAAAGCTAGGCTGGCAAGCTCCCAAGCTCATTTTCATTTCCCTGTCTGTGCAGTCAGATCCACTTCATCTCTGCTGTCCAGAGAGCATCGCCTGTCACGGTAATGTTCCAGTTAGTTCGCTGTTTCTGAATTTGCACACGAGAAGGGAAGGACATGATGTGCCTCCTCCCTTCATCTAACAGGGAGTGTCAGTGCCTTACGTGGGGCAGCTCCTTCGGGTGGGAGTGCCCCTGGGAGCGGCACTGGCTTGGGCAAAGTAGATAGGCTAGCTGGGAGGTAGGAGATCAGGGTCCCCACCCCAAGCCAGGCCCTCAGGGTGTCACCTTGCCAATCCCAGGGAGGTCCGAGTGTAGTTTCCCTGCATCCAGGAGGACCACAAGGGAGTCAGTGGCAGCATCATTGGGCCGGCAGCTTTGCTTCTGCACACCTGTGACTGCCCCTCCATTTGTGCCTGACTGAGCATCTCCTGTCTCCTGGGACCCAGGGAATCCAAGTCCCAAGAAAGTAAACTTCTCTTTTAAGGATGAGGACTGGGACTCAAACCCAGGGCCACCTGGCCTCAGAGCCTTTCCAGTATGTTCATCTCCATTTCCTCCTGCCCCCCGGCTGCCTACAACAACAGCCCCTCAAGTGTCACCAGGGCTTCCTTGAACTCCTCCAGTGACTGGGAACAGGGGGCGGAAACAGGGGGAGGGCAGTGAGGAGGCAGCTCCTTCCAATACAGTTCAATGGATAAGACTTCTTTTCAGCAAATGTTATTGTGGAGCTGAGAATTGTCTGCTCATAAAGCAACTCAGAGAGCCCATGTCACCCTTGAGGCCATGCAATGTGTCTGCCTGTCACACACGGTGACCCTGTAAGTAGTGGGTAGCTGCTGCTTCATCTCCCCTCCCTGTCCTCTCCACGCTTAGCATCCCTGGGTCCCTTCATGACACCACAGTGTGAAGTTTCCTCCTCCACTGCACCCACTTTCTCCCATGATATCGATTTTTTTAAAGGAGGCAGTCAGCTTGGCTGGCTTCATGCTGAGAAAGCCAGCTCCCATGTGATGCAAGGTCACAAAATCTCTTTTAGCCTCAGCTGGACTCCTTGTGTGGTCTGCAGATCAGCAGAAGATGTGGGCAGATTATGCACAGAATTTGCCCCCTCCCCGCCAGGCTCTCTCCTCTGAGACATCTCCCCTTGCTTTCCTACAGCTTCAGTTGCCCCGTATCTGTCCCCTCAGTCTTCAAACCGGGGATACCTTGGGCTTTCTGTCCCCACTCTCACATCCTGCGATTGAAGGATGGAGCCTCGCCCATGCCTCCCTTCCCCCGAAGGCCCACCGCAGCATGCACCTGCTTCTGGTCACTGTCCCATGCCTTCATCTACTTGGCTCAGCACTGTCCAGAGTCTACAGTTCTGACTTGTGGCAGAGTTAGGTTAGCAGGAGCTACTCCACCCTCACTGTTTGCAGGGATCGTACCCACCTCCACTTCTCACTTTTCTTTTTATATTCTAGCCAGTTTTGAACACCCCAACTAATCAGTGCACGTTACATCAGCTTCCCAGGTAACTGGTTCCAAGGAATAATAACAGATGGCATGTCCCTGCCCCACACCTTCCATGATGAAAATAAGAACCAAGCACTCTTTCTATCTCTTATTTTAGAATTTAACCATCAGAAACTCTACCATAGCCCCTATCCCAGTCAAAAGTGTCTCAACCTGGGATGCCCAGAGTGGCCTTAGTCTTCACAAACCTGTCCTTCATCCACAGCCTGCAAAGGAGCTCTGGGATGTCTACTTGTCCTTCTAACCCCACCATCCAGAACCCTAAGGCAGGTGGGACTCTAAGAGGCAGCCAAGACCTCTTTCCAGTCCCAGCTCATGGACTCCAGTCACCTCCTACAAGAGACACTCTGGTGCGGGGCGAGGACCCCAACGGTCCACCTCCCTGCCTCTGGGCAGCCTCTGGGCTCTTGCCCAGCCTTCCCTCCATGAGCGGCAGACCTGTCTCCAGAACCTTCTTAGGGCCCTGGGTGGAGGTAGAGGGAGCAGGGATGCTTCCTCCCTTTTGGGCCAATAAGCCTCACTTTTTATTGTGGCAGACACAAAGATGCAGCACTCATACTCCCCACAAGGAAGGACTCAGCAACAGGAAAGGGATTTGCCAGCAGCCCGACACTGATTCCTTCAAGTGTGCCTAGATTTCAAGGCAAAGTCACTCTTCTTTCGACTATCCCCAGCCAATAACTGTGTGTGTGGAGGCTGGTCATTTCCCCAACACAGGGCTCTGGGAACAGGCAGGGCCCCAGGACAGACCGGGTGGCTCTGGAACCCTCCGTGTTCACATGGGCTGGTGGAGATGTGTTTCGATTTCACTGTGGTCTGGGAGCCCCCTTGGCCCAATTCTGCTTTGCTCTTTTCCTTCTGGGAGGGCTACTCCCCCATAAATCTTTTGTTTTCCCAACTCCATTCACCTGACACAACTATCCTGAGACTCCTCTCCCCAGCTGTCCCTCTGTGCCCCTCCCCATCTGCCCCCAAGCACCAACCTTCCCCATCCCTGGGTCCGTGCAGAGGGTTGCACAGCCCTCTCTGTTTTGCTAACAGCCAGTATGCGTAAAGTTAGGGTGTTTAAAGAGCTTCATTGTCACTATCCCCGCTCATGTTAAATCGGGTCTTCGTGGAGGCTCTATCTCCTGGCTCTAGCACACAGCCAGACATGTCCTTATCACTCCACAAATACTCGATGAATGAATGAATGAGCAAGTGCTGCCAGGTGAGCCCCACAGAGAAAGGGGAAAGCTGCCCTGCAGGGGATGCCCAGGAGGAGAGGACAGGAGGGTGTGCGCCCAACTCCCCCACAGAGGCCTCTGGAAGGGAAGTGATTTTAATCACAATAAGAGGGGGGCAGCCAGTGCTGCAGAAGTGACAGGTTTTAATTTGTAATTGTTTCCATCCTCATTTCCCACTTCTGCTCCACTGACAGGCTCCCTGCACTTAAATCAGCTTTGTCCTTTGTGCCCAAGGAGAAATGTAGAAATCCAAGAGCGAGTCGAAGATTTGTGTGGAAGGCCTGTAAGGGAAAGACAGATGTGGGTGACAGGAGACAGGAGGCCAGAGGGAGGAGCTGGGGTAACCAGACGCCTGCCTTTCTTGGTGACTGTAGCTGCTGCCACCGGGGTGCAGGACCTCGCCAGGCAAGGACTTCTCTGCACCACATTGCTCTGTGAACAAGGTTTTACTATGTCCTTTGTGAGGGCAAGAAAGCCAAGGTGCAAGGAAGGGGCATGACTTGCACGAGGCCACAGCTGATGTGTGCTGGAGGCGAGATACACACAGAGGAATGAGCCCAGCGCTCCAGCTCCGCGAGGACAGCGAGGGTGTGATTAGACGTTTGCTAAGGCCCTGATCCCCAGGCCTCTACCTGCTGAAGCTTCCTACAAATCACAGCGTCTGCACTGAGCTCTGATGGGCATTAACTCAGTAGATTAGCTTGTGTGCATGGCCACTCCATCCCAGGCAGTGGACGTGAAAAAGCGAGTGGCTGCTTCTGCGCCTGGACACCGTGGGTCAGGGTAGAGGACAGAGGCTGGGTGGCCCAGCACATGCACCAGGCAGACTTGTTCTGCAGAAATGGGGAGGAGGGGCTCTCTGAAGAGGTGAAGAGGCAAGGCCAGGCTTCCTGAGGGATGGTCTATGAAAGCTGGTTCTAGAATCAGCATGGTCTGGCTAGGTACTGTGTGTGCAGAGCCAGCAGGTACAGAGAGGTGGAGAGAAGGCATTTGGAGCTGGCAGTGAGCAAGTTCTGGGGGACAGGCTTACCTGGAGAGAAAGGCACCAATGAACACAGAAGGTTTGAAGGAGGAGCTCAAGGTGGGTGGTGTGTCACATGGGTGAACATGGCTTGCAGGCTTGTTTGGTGAGACCCAGGGGATTCAAGTCTCTGAGGTGGATGATATGCCGGTGGGAAGTTCTTGCAGGTGTCCTTCCACTGTTCGCTTCTTTCTTCCTGGCCCTGGGAAACCAGTGTGGGCTACAAAATGCTGTTTAAAAACATTAAAGTTTACCTCTCACTACCTGTAGCCAACCACACTGAGAATCCAAGAAAGGACCCACATTGGAAGCAGTGGGTCAGAAGGTGTCTATCTTGGGCATTGCACTCTCCCTACCACCCAGCACAGTGCCGGGCACAGAGCAGGACTCAACTAATATTGCATGAGTGTGTGGATGGATGATGGGTGGATGGATGGAGGGATGGGTGAAAAGGTGTCACATCTGTTCTACCATAACCTGCACAACTCATCCCAAACACACATATTCACCAGCACACATAGACTTAAGACAGTCACACACTCCTACACATTCACATTCATGTTCATGTTCATACCCATGCACACATAAAGGAATGCTATACACAGGTGGGCCATACTGATTCTAGAGATGTGACTTAGTCACAGATTCCCATCCAGAGACAGTGTACGGAGGTTAGAGGTCAGTTAGTGCAGGTCACCACCCATTAGTGGCCCTTGATTGATTCCGTGGGTCTTGACCAGCATTCTTTGAGAAACGGAAAAGAAGAAAATAGAGAATTGAAACTGTCTAGAGGTATGAGAGTAAATGCCAGCTGGCAACACTCATGGGTGTCTACAGGTGTCCTGGCTCGCCATGCAACTGCAGCTTCTTAGAGGGGGTCAAAAACTCTCAAAGCCGCTGACCGGTGGCGCCCCTCATTCTCACCCTTGGGTGCCACTCAGAACAGAAAGCCAAGGTGTTGTTGCAGTGGCGCAGGTTGTTAAGCCAGGTTTCAGTGAGAGCCCTCTGACTGTGGGACTCCTGGCCCCGAGGTGGCCACCAGCTGTGGAGAAGACCACTTGCCCAGCTGTGTGTACGTACCCCATGCCTCTTCAGCTCCAGGGAGTAATAGCTCCATCTTCCAGATGCTCACAGTCCACTTTTAAAAATCAACAAGTGGGGGGACTGTACTACAGTGCAGTAAGAGCTACTGTAAGGCTTCCTGGGGGTTTTGGGGTAGGCTAGAGTCCAAAGACACTTTCGGTACAGATGTGGCATGAACATAAGCCCTGAAACACATTGGGAATTGACTGTATGGAAAGAGGAGGAGGTGAGGGAGAGGGAGGAGGACAGAGAGTGGGGAGGGTTCTCCAGGCAGAAGGAATGGCATGACAAAGTGTAGAGGCTTGAGGGCACAGTGCTTTCTGGAAGCAGAGGGTGAGTTTGTGTTACCTGAGCATGACGTCCACTGCCTGTGTGACATGGGACAGCGACTGGAAACATCGGTGGGTGGGGGCTTGGTACGCACACCCTGTGTGCTGGGTCCTGGCCCAGCTTCACCTTTCTGGCTCCAAGTCACCCAGGGCAGGCAAAGGCAGAGACATACCCATGGCCACCCAGCTCATGGGATAGTCTCCAGCCTGTGGAGCTCCTCCTCCTCTTCCCAGCTCCTCACTCTCCTGATCCTGATTTGGGGGTCTCGGCTTTGTTCTACCACATCTGTGTCATCTAAGGAGCACCGAATACTCTGGAGCTTGTCAGGTCCTGCACACTCTACCTGTGGGCAGGTCCATCACACCCCATCGCCAACCTTGGGGGAGAAAAAGGGGGTTGACCCCAACAGTCTGGGCCTCACAGTGATCACAGCTTCATTTCTTAGGACAGCACACCAGTAATTCACCATGCCATCCTGGGATGGTACAAGCCAGCACTTTCCACGTCCCCATGCAGTGAGTTCACTGCACCTCAGAGACCTGATCCTGTGTGCTCCCACATATCCCTTTTTGCAGTGCGAACAAACAGTGGGAAAAGACCTGTATCTTGTCTCTCTTTAAGCAAAGCCAATGCAGCCAAGCCACATGGGGCCCCAGCCAGCTGGCCGTTACGTGAGATGTATCTTTGCCAACTCCCAGCGCTTGATACTCACCAGGGTGAGCTGGCCCCTCTTTCA
>CM052883.1:75510918-75575475 GCA_028534135.1 Potos flavus
TCCCACCAGCAATGTATGAAGGTTATCATTTTCCACATTCTTGGCAACACTTTAGGAAATTATTTTTTATTAATGATATAATATCTTAATCTATTACAGGTTGTATTAGTTTCCTAGGGCTGCTATACAGAATGCCACAGACTGAGAGGCCAAAAGAAGAAAAAAATATTTTTCTCACATTTCTGGAGGCTAAAAGTTCAAGATCAAGATTTCTTCTAAGATTTGGTTTCTTCTAAGGTGTATCTGCCTGGCTAGCAGATGGACTGACTTTTTGCTGTGTCTTCACATGACATTTTATCTGTGTGCGCTCATCCCTGATGTGTCTTCTTTAAGGACACCTGTCCTATGGCTCCAGTCTCATGAGTTCATTTAATCATAATTACTTCTTTAAAGCCCGATTTTGAAACACAGTCATATCAGTGGTTATGGCTTCAACATATGAATTTGGGGTGGGGAATACAATCAGTCCATAACATAGGTCTGTTCGAATTTTCTATTTTTTATTAAGTCACTTTTGGTAATTTGTGTATTTCTAGAATTTTTTCCATTTCCACTAAGTTATCTAACCTATTGGTGTGTAACTGTTCATAGTACTCTCTTTATCTTTCTAATTTTCATAAGATTGGAAATAATGTCCCACTTTCATTTTTAATTTTAGTTATTTGTGTGTTCTTTTTCATTTGTCACTCTAAATATTTGCTAACTTTGCTGATCTTTTCAAAGAACAAACTTTTGGTTTCATTTATGCTATTGATTTTTGGCCTTTACTTTGTTTATCTCTGCTCTAATCATCATTATTTTTTCTCTTCTGCTAGCTCTGAGTTTAACTTACTCTTATTTTTATACTTCCTTAAGATGCAAAGTTAGGTTTACTGATTCATGATCCCCCCTTTTTTTAAAAACAATTTATTTATTTATTTGAGAGAGAGAGAGCGAGCCAGAGGGGCAAAGGGTGAGGGGGAGAGAATCTCAAGCAGACTCCATGCTGAACATAGAGCCCGATCTGGGGTTTGATCTCCCAACCAGGAGATTATAACTTTAGCCAGAACCAAGAGTCAGACGCTTAACCTACTGTGCCATCCAGGCACCACCATGATCTTTTTAATGTAGGATAATATAAAAACTATAAATTTCCCTCTGAGCACTGCCTTCAATGTATCACATAAGTTTTAACATGTTGTTTGCTTTTTTTATATTCACATGAACTTTTATTTTTTTTAATTTTTTATTCTAATTCTAGTTAGTTAACATACAGGGTTATGCTAGTTTTAAGTGTGCACTGTAGTGATGCAACAGTTCTGTACATGGGGTGTTGTATTTTTGTTCTCATTTATCTCTACATATTTTCCCATTTTCCTGTGATTTCTCCTTTTACTCCCTAGTTTAAGAGTATGTTTTTAATTTCCACATATTTGTGAAATTACCAGTTTGCTTTTTGTTATTGACTTTTAGCTACATTCTGTTTTGTTCAGAGAAGATATTTTATATATCAATATTTTTTAATTTATTAAAACTTCTTTTGTGGCTTAACATACATGATCTGTCCTGAGAAAATGTTCCATGTGCTCTTAAGAGAAATATGTATTCTAATATTGTTAGGTGGAGTGCTTTGTATATGTCTGTAAGGCTTTGTCCATTTATAGTCCTGTTTAGTCCTCTATTTCCCTATTGATCCTTTGTCTAGATGTCCTATCCATCACTGAATGTGGGGCATAAAATCTGCACCAACTATTGCATAGCTGTCTATATCTCCCTTTAATTCTGTTAATATTTGCTTCATATCTTTTTGAGCTCTGTTGTAGGTGCATATGTGTTTATAGTTGTTTTATTTTCCTGACGAAGTATTCCTTTTACCAGTATATAATGAGCTTCCTTGTCTTTTGTAAGAGTATTTGACTTAAAGTCTATTAATACTAACATGGCTATCTCGGGTCTCTTTTGGTTACTGTTTGCATGAAATATATTTTTTCATTTATTCACTTTCAACATATTTTGTCTTTAGATCTAAAGTATGTCTCTTGTAGGTAGTACTTGATTGGGTTATGTTTCTTTCAAATCCGTTGTGCTGATACCTGCCTTTTATTTTTAAGATTTTATTTATTTATTTGTCAGAGAGAGAGAGAGTGAGAGAGGGAGCACAAGCAGGGGAAGTGGGAGGCAGAGGGAGAAGCAGGTTCCCCACTGAACAGGAAGCCCAGTGTGGGACTCAATCCTAGGACCCTGGGATCACGACCTGAGAAGAAGGTTAGCCAACTGAGCCACCCAGGCATCTCCAATACCTGCCCTTTTATTAAAGAGTTTGATCCACTTATATTTTATGTAATAATTGTTAAAGGAGGATTTACTTCTGCCCTTTTGCTATTTGTTTTCTGTATGTTCTAGATGTTTGTGTCCCTCATTTACTGACTTCTTTGTGTTTCATTAATTTTTTTACTGTGCCTTTTGAGTTCCTTTGTGTAATTTTTTAAGATAGTGGTTACTATGGTGATTACAATTAAGATAATAAATTTATAATAGTTAATTATTATTATTTATAATAATGTAATTTTAATTGGTACCGGCTAAACTTCAATAACACAAAATTCTACCTTTATATAGCTCCACTTTCCCTTTATGTAGTTGTCACAAATTATACATTTATATATTGTGTGTCCAACAACATAGATCTGTAATTATTTTTATGCATTCATCTTTTAAATCATGTGAGAAATAAAAAGTGGATTTACAAATCAAAAATTCACAAATACTGGCATTTATATTTGCCTGTGTAGTTACCTTTACTGGAGATTTTTACTTATTTGTACAGATTTCAATTACTTCCTAATGTCCTTTTGCTTCAACCTGAAGAACTTTTTTTATCATTTCTATAGGGCGGGCCTACTGGTAATTAAACCCTCAACTTTTGTTTATCTGGGAATGTCTTAATTTCTCCTTCATTTTTTGAAGGATAGTTGCACTAGATATAGAAATCTTGATTGGCCACACTTCTCTTTCAGCACTTTAAATTGTCACCTCCCTGCATCTGGCTTTCATGGTTTCTGATGAAAAACTGGCTGTAAGTCTTATTGAGCTCCATTGTAAATGATGAGTCACTACTCTCTTCCTGTTCTCAAGATTCTTTTTTTTTTTTTTTTCTCAAGATTCTTTGTCTGTCAGTGTCTTTTGACATTTTGATTATAAGGCATTTTACAGTGGTACTCTGAGTTTATCTGACTTGGATTTGTTGAGCTTCTTGGATTTTCATGTTCATGTCTTTCATTAAATTTGAGATGTTTTCAGCCATTGTTTCTTCAAATATTTTTTCTGCTTTTCTCTATGTCTATGTCTCCCATGGCATATATTGTCTGCTTGATTGTGTCTCACAGGTCGCTCAGGCTTTCCTAACTTTTTTTACATTCTTTTCTTTCTTTTTTTTTTGTTCCTCTGTTTCTCAAATTAGACACTGAATTATTTCCCCCCCAAGTTTGGTGATTTTTTCTTCTACTTGCTCAGATTGACTGTTGATCTTTAGTGATTTTTTTTTTCATTTTAGTATTGTACTTTTCAGTTCTAGAATTTTTGTTTGGTTTCTCTTATAATTCTTATCTTTTTATTGATATCCTGGTTTCTTTTAGTTCTTTTTTCATGTTTCCTTCAGTTCTTTGAGCATATTAAAAATAGTTAACTCAGAATATTTGCATATTAAACTCAGTGTCTGGGCCTTTTAAGGGATTGTTTCCATCAATTTGTTTTGGTCCTGTAAAGTAATGATACATTCTTGTTTCCTATGGCTTTTTTAAATTGAAAATTGGACATTTGAATATTATACCATGGTAGCTTTGGAACTCAGATTCTTCCTTTCTGTAGGGATTTCTGTTTTTGATTGTTGAAGGCTGCAGTTGGCCATTTGTTTATGTACCTTTTCAAAAAAATTTTTTTCTTTTTTTCTTTTTTTTTTTTTTAAAGATTTTATTTATTTATTTGTCAGAGAGAGAGAGAGAGAGCACAAGCAGGCAGAGTGGCAGGCAGAGGCAGAGGGAGAAGCAGGCTCCCTGCCGAGCAAGGAGCCCGATGTGGGACTCGATCCCAGGACCCTGGGATCATGACCTGAGCCGAAGGCAGCCGCTTAACCAACTGAGCCACCCAGGCGTCCCAAAAAAATTTTTTTCTTTTGCAAAGATTATTCCTTATCATGTGAAGACACTGTTCCTTTAGCTTATGTTTAGTTAGGATTTTGAAAGCTATTTCCTTGAATGGCAGGAGTCAAAAAAATTAAAAATACAAATAGTCCCCTCCCCCCAATTCAAAACAAAAACAAATAAAAAAACAATAGCAACAGCAACAATAAAAAGTACCACTTCCATTCTTTGCAGATTGACTCTGTGGTATGACACTCCTTCATCACTTGGCCAGGCTCTTTACTACTCTACTTTAACTTTCATTTCCTGCCTGTATGAGAGATCAGCCAGAAGTGGAAGCTGAGGGTATTCTCAGGCCTTTTTTGGTCATGCGTCCTGCTCTAGATATGCATGTGGATTTCTAAATTCTCCAGTATACATGTGCTTTCAGAATGCCCCAATTTCTCATTGAAACTCTTTCCAGTTTATCCTTCATGGATATGGGTGTTTTATTGTATATCTCAATTGTAATCTTTTGCCCCAGGAAGATACAGGGTTTTCATTTGATTTATGTTTTTAAGTGATGGTTGTCTCTTTTTGTGCACTAAGCAATTTCTGAATAAGGGGAAACAGAGAAAATCGACTTGTGTCAGTCCTTTAGGTAGCCTCTAGACTCAGTTAGAACAGACAAACACAACAATTTAAAAATTATATCCGCTCTGCTCTCTCTGAACCAGGGACCTGGATGCCACACTGGGATTGTAGGCTACTTTCTTTAAGACCACTACCAAGCTGTAAGGGAGTGGCACACGGGCAAGGTAAAATGTCACAAAACTTTTCTCTTATTTTCAAATTGCTTTTTCATTGACTCAGTATTTATTTGATTATTCAGATTTCCTTATTTTTTTCTAAATTTCTTTCTCTGTTCCCAGATCTTATCCAGGGTTCCATATTATATCTAGACATCTATCTCTTTAGCCTCCTCTTGTCTATGATAACTTCTTAGTCTTTATTTGTTTTAGATTCTTTTGACAGTTTTTAGGAGTACCATTTATGTGTTTTGTGGAATGTCTCTCAGTTGGAATTTGTCAGATGTTTTCCTCATAATTATACTTTGGTTATGTTTTTTTGAGAGGAAGGACATAGAGGGAAATTGCAATTTCACACATCACATCAAGGATACATTCTATCAACATGAGTTATCACTGTTGATGTTAACATTAATCAACATCAAAGCTGAGATAGTGTTTATCAGGTTTCTCCACTGTAAAAGTTATTTTCCCTATTCCTCTCCCCCTTATATAATATACTGTTTGGAGGAAAGTCACTGTGTGCAGCCTTCACTAAAGGATTGGAGAATTATGATCCAGCTCCTTGAGAGGTGAGTATCTACATAAATGATTTGGAAATCTTCTTGGGAGATTCCCTGTTTATTTACTAATATGTTCAATCCCTTATTTATATCAAAATGCTATTTACTTTATACTTTGGGTTGTAATCTAATATTATTGTATTTTGTTGTTTAAATTGTTCTTTATCCATTGGGAGCTCTTTCAGTTGATTCTTGTGACCTTTTGGCATACCCCTGTATGGGTTTTTTTTGAGGACATTCTTACTTTCTGGTGTTACAGGATGTTCTAGGCACTACAGGACATTCCTGCCCCACTCCTAGAAGCAGTCATTTTGCCCATTTTTTAATTGGATTTTTGTTTTAATTGGGTTACATTTAAAAAAAAATATTTTATTTATTTATTTGAGAGAGATTTTGAGAGAGAGAGAGAGAGAGAGAGAGCCTGAGCTGGGGGAGGAGCAGAGGAAGAGAATCTCAAGCAGACTCTACACTGAGCATGGAGCCTGACACGCAGTTTGATCTCATGACCCGGAGATCATGAACTGAGCTGAAACCAAGGGTTGAACACTCAACTGAAAGCTACCCAGACGCCCCTTAGTTGGGTTGCATTGTGGTTTTTTTTTTGTATACTTTATTGTTTCTTTTTTCTTCCCCAAATACTTTTATTTTATTTTTTCAGTGTTACAAGATTCATTGTTCATGTACTACACCCAGTGCTCCATGCAATACATGCCCTCCTCAATACCCGCCACCAGGCTCGCCATAGACTGAGGGTTTTGCATACTTTAGATACAGGTCTTTTATCTACTATGTGCTTTGCAACTATTTTCTCCCTGTTTGTGGCTTATCTTTTGTTTTTCTTAACAGTATCTTTCACTGAGGAGAAATTTTTCATCTTAATTCAGTTCAAATTATCACTTTAAACAAAATTCCATGTATTGTGCTTTGGTGCTGTATCTGAAATTCATCACCAAACAAAGGTCACTTAGATTTGGCAGCAGATTTTTGCCAGGCAAAATGAAATTTCTGGTCTTTATCTTGTTCGATTTACAAGCAGAATTAGATGACGTGGATTACTTCTCCTTGGTCTATTTTCTGTGCTTAAATTCTAGGACGCCACACTTTCTTTTTTCCCTCCTACATCATTAGCCATTCTTTCTCAGTCTCCCTGCTGCTTTCTCCTTATTTCTTTGATCTCTTAATGCAGGCATGCAGGAGAGCTCAGTTTTATGACCACTTTGCTTTTCTATATACATTCACACTCTTAATGACTTTATTTAGTCCTGTGTCCTAAACATCATCTTTGTAATATTGACTCACAAATGTTTGTATCCTGGTAGACCTCTTCTCTTAATTATAGATTCACATATGCCTGATTGAACCTTTAACTTGATTGCATCTGGAGCTTAGTTGACTGTAATCCAAATTCTTCATTTCTACTCCCATGCTTACATCTCCTAGTGTCTTCTCATTTCAATATGGGAAATTGCCCAGAGATCATCATTTTCTTGGATGGAAATTAAAGATAGTAGCCATTTCATGGAAATAGTCAAGGGCTGGTATGTAGGGGAAATAAGCACTACCTCTTGTAGTTGCTTTCTGTGGTAGATGATTTGCCAAATGGCTGCCATTGTTCCCTTTCCTATTTATTTATTTATTTAAGATTTATTTATTTATGAGAGAGAGAGACAGTGTGTGCATATGTAGGGGGAGGGCAGAGGGAGAGTGAGACAGGCAGACTCCCTACTGAACAGGGAGTCCAATACAGGGCTCGATCCCAGGACCCTGAAACCATGACTTGAGCCAAAATCTATAGTCAGACACCTGAGCCACCCAGGATCCCCAGTTCTTTTTCCTTTAGACATGTTCTTGAGTAGTCCCTTCCCATTCCAACTTCAGACTTGGCTATGTGACTTACTGTGATCAATGGAATATGATGCTGTATAACTTCTGAGCCCAAACCTCAAGAGGCTTTGCAACTGGCTTCATTCTCATGGATTACTTCTCTGGAAGAACCATGTGAAAAGCCTGGTCTAGCTTACTAGAGGGTAAGACATGGAGCAGAGATGAACCTTCCCAGATAAAGCCCCTAAATCAACCAACTGCCCGACGTATGATTGAAGGCATTGCTGAATCTCTAGCCATAGTTGAGTCACTTGATGACTGCAGTCATATATGTGTCCCCATGCTAGGCAAATGGAAGAACTTCCCAGCTGAGCCCAGGCCACATGGCTGACCCACATAATTGAGCAAATGAAATAGTTTTTGTATTAAGCACCAAGTTTTGGAGTGGCTTGTTATGCAGCAAAAGATAATAAGAATATGGGATTCCAAGCAAAGCTTCTCATCCTTAGCATCACACATAGCACAGTTCAGGTTTGGGAAGTTTTGGAGGATGTGTTCATTTGTATATCACCTCCTTGGCCTGTGTTATGGGAGCTGAGCTATATTTTTGTTCAAAGAAAATGCATTTCATCATCTTCCTGTTTTCCCTTATGATTTACTAAAGACTGCAGAGTTGCTTCCTATATCAGTTGGGTCCAGCTTCCAAAACACCAGCTTGTGAACTTCCTAGTGTCAATGTATCCAAGAAGTTCCCTTAGAGTCAGTGTGGGGGTGGTGATGGGACCAGAGGGAGAGAGTCCAGCAAACTGCACAGAGTCTGGTCAATCAGCTTCAACTTCTTTCCTTGGAGAAAGGTCATAAGGCCTTTCTTATTGATGATACCTTCTTCCTTTCTAGATATTTTTATAGTTCCTATACTGCCCTTCTAGGTGTTGGACTGATTTCTCTATTCATCATTCATTCATTCTACAAACAGCTGTTGAGCTCCTCCCTAGGGTCAGTCCCTTTAGGCCAAACATCACAGAGATAAAAGACTTAATTTCAACCCCAACAAGTAGACAAGTAATAAGATGAGTTGATATTGTCTGATTAGTAGAGTGAAAAGATGCATTGAGTATATTGGAGTATATTGGAGACATCAAGAGAGAGCAATTAACTAAGCCAGGCAGTGGGTAGTCAGGAAATGTCCCCAAAGGTGATGGAATGAAATGGGAGAAAGAGTGGAAGTTTTTCACCTACAAGGAGATCCTTAATTGATGGGGAAGATACATAGTGCAGATACGTAACATGGGGAGGTCAGGGTCCCGATCTCAGTCACTGGCCACATGTCCTTTGCAGCAGCCTTTGCCCATACCCTTGTGTGGAGCTATGGTCTGTTGGCTCTGGTTGGTGGCAGTATTCCACTGGAGGGCCATGTGGAATTTCTTATTGACAGACATTCGGTTGTTTCACATTTGGATATGCTACAGACAGTTCAGGGATCAACACATTTAAGCATATAGCTTGGTGCATTTATACACACATTTCTGTGAAGAATATACCAGGACTGGACTAAATATGTTCAGTTCTAGTAGATACTGCCAAACAGTTTTCCAAACAAGGTTTCATTCATTCATTCATTCATTTTGTGGAGAAAAAATCTAATTTATTCAGTGTTTTAATTGGAATTGTGGCAAGGGCCTCTGTCCTCCAGTGGTCTCAGAGAACCTTTTCACCAGCTCCAAAATCAGCCTGGTGGGCGTGTGCAGGTCCTGTGAAGGGTGGGAAGGAACATGGAAGGGCTTTGGAGCCAGAAAGGTCTGGTGTTGAATGTGGCTTCTGTCACTGACTGGATGTGGGGCCCTGAGGAAGTCACATCACTGCCCCAAGGCTGCTTCCTCATCATGAGGTTAGGGTTAACCATGCCCAGGCTCATTGGGCTGTTGAAAAGAATTAAATGAAATCATGTGTACCGGGGGCTGGCAGAGCACCTAACACAAGCCGAGTGTGCAGTGAATGGCCACTGTTAGTAATGTTGTAAATGCTTTCTGCAAGTGGTGATAGAGGAAGTGTGAAGGGCTTCCAGTTAAAGTCACAGGCTGACCAGCAGTTAAAGCTGCTGTCAGGTTCTTTTTCAAAGGTCATACACTATAACTCAGGTACCTGAATTGGGAAAGGCTCTGAAGTTTTCCTTCAAAGCCCAGTCCTATTTCACACCAAGTTCTAGACATTTCTGTTTGTGTTCTCCTGGTTCAAAAAGGATTCATAGAAGGCATGGTGATGTGATGTGATGGTGGTGGTGATGGTGATGGTGGGGAGGGGTCTGCCACCCACTGACATTTAGACAACAGTGAACAACTTTATTTTACTTTATTTATTAATTTTTTAAAGATTTTATTTATTCATTTGAGACAGACAGAGACAGAGAGAGCACAAGCAGGGGGAAAGGCAGAGGGAGAAGGAGAAGCAGACTCCCTGCCAAGCTGGTAGCTCAATGCGGGGACTCAATCCTAGGACCTGGAGATCATGACCTGAGTTGAAGGCTTAACCATCTGAGCCACCCAGGCACCCCAACAGTGAACAATTTTAGCTGGAAGTTGGCAAAAGGAAAAAGACCAAAAAAAAAAGAAAGAACAAAAGAGAAAAAGAAAACACACATGCCCATAGCTATGACCATGCATCTTCTTCTTCAAATACACCCAGTATACCCATGTTGGTTGGGTAGAAAATCTTAAAAAAGCTGTGCAGCCCCTTGGCCTCAGGCTGTATCCATGGTTTTCCTGGTGTTTTGCCCATCAGACTCCATGTCCCACCTGGTGCTTTTCCTCACACATCTTGTGCTTGTGGCAGGCTCTGAACTTACGATCCCTCTGTACAACCCCTTGGGATTTGTCCTTTGTCTCCTCTCACAACAGGTAAGAAACTCCTGGTGCAACCCCACCTCCAGGCTGTCCTGGTTCTCCAGGCAGGCCAGGTCATTAGACAGCCTGCTGAGAAAGGCAACAGTCACTCTCAGTCTGTGTAGGGGAGAGAGAGTGACTCTCACTGCCAGAAATGTCCAGGAGTAACACATCATGGTGACCCAGAAAGATGATCCATGGTCATAGCGAGGTATGCTGTCGTGTTTAAGGTGGGATGGTAGAAGGCAGGGAATGCTTCCACTAAATAAAAATATAAAGAGAGAAGAAGGCTTGAATCATAAAGAAGCAATTTTCTATTATTTGGCTTCTACCTGGCCATATTTGACCTTACAGAGGTATCATGATCTCCAGTCACAATTTCAGAACCTGTGGGCTTCTCCATGGTCTGGGAGCTGCAGAAGGAGCTGACTGACTGCCAAGCAGAGCACTCCTATAGCTTGCATCAGACTGCAAGCATGTGTGCACATGCCTGAGTGTGAGACATCTGATATTTGGGGTCCTGCTGCTGCAGGGCCCTTGGATCCTGAAGGAACAAGGCTCGGATATACCAGGAGATGCAACAGAAGATGATGAGTATGAAGACTGGGTTGGGGACAGGTTGGCAAGAGTCCTTTATGAGAAAACCTCAGGGCACAGGCTGAGAGTGGACGTGCTATGAAATACAGAAGCCCATGTTCCATCATTAGCTGTGTTCAATATCCATGAGCTGGAGGTAAAGTGCATTTTAAAAGAGGTGAACAAGTTAACCAAGGCAATTGACTTCTACTCCTTGGCAGCAAGCAGGACACTGTGCCAGGATAAACAGCACTGACTGCAGGGGACAGAGAGAATTACAAAGGTGGCTGAGCCTTCCCATGGAGCTCAGCTAGGAAGCCTATATGCCTTTGCTACCTGCATCATACTTGGGTATAGGTGTTCTGCTTTTCTTCTATGACTGCTGTTTGTAGGCATACCAGATCCCAGCCTGTCTCCATGGCTGAAATACAAGCTAGAACCAGGGCACTTATACAAGGGGGTGTTCCAGCTGGGTTGGGGTGAGGGTGTCCTAGACTTTGTGTTTTTTTGAGGAGGCCAGTGAAAAATAGGTAGATTGAAAGGACTTCCAACTGTTAATTTTGCCGTAGGTCATTACAAGAAAACCAACTATTTCTAACTGTAGCTAATCATTTCTTCAAAGAAAGGACATTTTTAACACCAAGAGAAAGAAAGCAATATCTCAGAATAAAGGATAATCTTTTTGTTGACTAAACAGACAAATTTCTGATTTTTTTCTTTTTCAAAAAATTTCTCCAAAGGTCACTGGAAAGTTCATTCTGGACCAGGACAGCTAAGATGATTTCAGGCTGTCCCAGATTCAAACTTCCTGGCCTCAGAAAATTTACCTGTCTCTGGGCCTTAACCTCTCTGAGTGTTTTAGGATTGACCAGAGAAATTGAAGTAACAGGATGTGTGTGTGTGTGTGTTCATGCATGAATCCATGTGCACACATACACATACAAAGGCAGTTTGCTGGCAGAATCCTGTCTTGCTTGAAATTCCATCTTTGTTCCAGTAATACCTTCAGCTGATTTGATAAGGCCCACCCACACCATGGAGGACAATGTGCTTTACTCAAAGTCCGTCAATTTAAATGCTAATTGCAGTAAAAAAAAAAAAAAAAAAAAAACCTTCAGAGAAGCACCTAGAATAATTTTTGATCAATTATTTGGCCCAGCCAATTTGACACAGAGCATTAACCTTCACACTCAATCTTCTTAACTTAAAAATGAAAATAATAATCCTTTTCACATAGATTGGTTAATAGGACTTGATAAAATGGCACACAAAGGCTGCACCAGAAAGACTGACCTGGCCTCTGAGGCCCAGCTGCATGTGCTATCCCTTCTCCAGACTCGCTGAATCCCTGCAGACAGACACTGGACTCCTGAGGTCTGGAAGGTGGGATTGTGTCTTCTTCCTGATAAGCCCTCCCAGAGGCCTGGCCCAGGCACCTCAGCACGCTGTGAGCCATGACTGGCTCGTGCTGTGGGACCGGCCCGCCTTCTTTTCCGGATGCCCTGATCCTCTCTACTAGCACCGACCTTGGCACCCAGTCAGTATGTGGGGAGTGGCTGAAGAACTGGATGAGTGAGGTTATTTTTGGTGAAATTTTGTGACTCCATCTGGGGCCTTTCAAGAGCTAGACTCTTCCTTTGCACTAGCCTGTTGGTGATTACTCCTGCCCTCACTGCCATCAAGTGGCACTTGAACTCGGTATTCTGAGCATTCATATTCACCTCTCCCGGGTCCCTTCCCCTCGGTCCCACAGCAGCCTCTGTCACTTATGGACACCAGGTGTCTGCCCCAGCTGACCCTCCATAGCCACCCCCAACTTCAGGAGTCCCATCCAGGCTCCTGTAGAGCTGCTCAGGGCAGGTTGCTTCAGGCCTCACAGAGCCATGTCATCCTGATTGATCTCAGGGGAACTTCCCCTGCTCCCCAGAATCTCCAGGCTCCTCTTCATGACCCAAGACAGCTGCTTTGTGTTGGCCAATAACATGGCTTCATGCTTTACCAGGACTTCTTTTCCCACATGGCTTCTTTCACTGGTACCACAGCACTATGAACCCTCTCTTCGTCTTCACCAAGTGTCCACATCTCACTGGGAAAAAGGGGAGCAGACAGCTTCATTTCTCTCCGTTGCTCTCTCCTAGAGCCCTAAATGTTGGCGAGTATCCACCCTTTCCCCTCCATCTGAGGACAAGCAGCCTCAGGTTTAAGGCAATCCCCCCACCCCCCACCTGGTCCTTTCTGTCTTGCTAAGCATGGTGTGATGAAAAAGAGAATGTCTGTGGATTCAGAGAAAGTGAGTCCTCTGGGACTTTGGATGCATTTCTTCATCTCTTTGAGCCTCAGAGTCACTCCTGTCATACAGTGAAATCACTACTGGGAATACATGGACCAACAGGATACTCCAGTACCCGGCACAGGGCTTGGCACAGAGAAGATGCACAAGGAAAGACAGTCCCCACCACTAGCCATGCCCTCCAAAATACTCAACCCCCACCCACCCCCACTGGTGTGAAAAGGAATCTTGGTGTCTAGTCCATGTACATCTGTATCCTCTCCCCCACATATGTGCCAAGCACAGGGCAGAGCTGCCCCTCCTTCTCCTGAATGGTGAGGTTGGGTTGGGAGGGCAGCAGTGTGAAGAACCAGGTGTCTTGTCTTTCCCATGGGTGGTACCTCTCTTGGGATGGAGGCAGAGGCCTCATGGTGGGGGATGAGGGAAGGGTAACAGGGTTTCTGCGGCCTGAGAGCAGCCTGGGATATTGGGGCCCAGGAGGTTGGACTAAGCCAACCTGAGGCTGGCTAGACTCCCTGACTTTCCTGCTCCTCTTCCCATGGCTACCACCATCCTTCCTCCTTTTCTCTGAGAACATTCATGTAGCCCACGAGCCTGCTGGCATGCTGATATGGGGCCTTGCCCCCCTGAGGTGAGGTGAGTATGGCTTTTGCTTCTTCACTGTAGGCAGAGCCTCCACCTCTCACATGCCTCATGGTTCACACCCTCACGTGACTTGTCACTGCACTGGCCTGGTTTTACCCTGTGAACCTCTGTCTGTTTTCAGGACCCTTTGAAACCAACACTGTGCTTCCTCCCTGCCTGGACGGCCTCTCCCCTTGAGGTTCCACATCGTTGGCTGAGAGGTGTGTGGGTGAGCATGGGGACTGTACAAAGGACCACTGTGCTCCTGCCTGGCCCAAATGCTCCATCTTAAGCTCTTACTGCACTATTAAGACCACAATATGACAGCTAATTAGTAGAGAGGAGGCCTTGAACAGGGCAAAAAAAGGAACCAGCCAGTGAGGTGGAACAACTTGATTGTAGTTAGGTATTTAGTTTGGAAAGAAAAAAGTGTGTGATTAAGCATTTACTGAACATCAGTGGCTCACCGTTACAGCATCTACTTCAAGTGGAGAGCTTGCTGTAGGCTTTGTTGTGCATTAATGTCATCTGGAGGGAAGGCCTGGAATGTTGAAGGGAGGGGATCCAGGGTGACTTGGTGGAGAGAATGGCCACTAGGCCTTCTGAACCAACAGCCTGAGTCCATCCCATTTCTATAGATGGGAAAATGGACCCCATAAGGGGGCAAGGTGGGGGTGCCCAGGCCCAATGCCTCTGCCACTGGAGAACCCCATAGTATTGCTATAGTTCCTGTGCACAGTGATTGTGGAACACATCACATGCAACTGTATTCCTTGCAAACCTATGACAGCCATGTCCTGGGCCCCCAGTGCTGGGCCCGGCACCTAGTAGACCACCGTTCAGTAACTGTCTTTAGATTGACAAAGACCATTTTCAGATGGCTGATTCACATGTATCTCCATGTCATGATGGCAGCTCTTTGAGGCAGGGGCTGAGTCATATTCCCCCCAGTGTTCCCAGTCTGGAACATATTGGCACCCAATAAGTTTCTCTGAAGTCACCATAGCTCTCCTGGGACAAGAAAATTAAATCCAACCAGCACAGAATAGTTGGCCTGCAGATATGAACCATGCATGAGGTGGCTGGAGGACCCTGAGACCTACTGTGCATTGAGGGGCAGACTTAACTAGTTTTTCTGGAAAAATCTTTCCTGAAGGCTTACTTGTCATTCCCATGGCAGTTCTTGTGGCCAGCTCTGGGCATGAGGTGCAGTCCCCTGACACCTGCTAGGGTGGGAAGAAGTGCTTGTGTTTCAAGCTCTCAACCCAGCAGGTCACTGAGTCACTAGTGTGATTCTCAGTTGAAAGCTTGAATGGTGTCATCTTTCATGCCTGGTAGCCACTAATGGCTGTTATGTGATACTACCCCTGATAACCCTGTCTGCTACCCTCCCTCTTACAGAGGAGAAGCAATCTACCCAGGGGCAACCAGGTAGAGTCAGGGCTGGATCCCAGAAATGGCCCACCCAAACTGGGCCTCAAATCAGCCGACATACTCCAATCAGCCCCCCGTTCTTGTCCTGCCTCCGAGAAGGACCACTGAGCCTGAGTGGGAGTGACACCTGTCCAGGCATTGCTCAGTTCTGCCATGTCTTCCAGCCCTCCCACCCTCTCGGCTCTAAGCCTGCACCTTTGGTGGTCCCGTGTGCGTAAGGAAGCTCTCAAGCCTCACAGCCTAGGTTTTTAGATTTGTTGGGTTTTCCTGCTCTGGCCATTAGCCCATCTCTAGTATGCTAGCCTGAAGCAGGCAGTGGTTTTCACACTGGAGCTGCCTCAAAATTACCAAGAGATTCTGATTCAGGATGTCTTGCTTCACACCAGACATTGCTTCTTCCATTAGCACTCATCCCATGTCCCTAAATGTAAGGTCTGTGAGAGCAGAGATCCCCTATTCACTGTTGCAGCCCAGGAGAGGGCTTGGCACCATATGGCATTTTTAATAAACAAATATTCTTAAAATGACCATAACTACCTGCAGGGACAATGTAGGGGAATCAGGTCCTAGAGATGGGCTGGACATGGCCACAGGGCTGTCCTGAAATGAGCTGGCAGAGGCTTGAGTTCAGGCTCACAGAGCCTGCTGTCAGCCCAGAAGCAGAGAGTCAGGCAGGCCAGATGGTAGGGGGGATGTCAGGCTGAGTAGGCTGATGCCCAGGAGGACAGAGAGAATGGAGCCAGCAGCCCCTCCTCAAGTGTGCACTCTCCCTGAAGGCTCCCACTGCATAGTACCCCTTCCTCTTCCTTTTGAACTCTGGATTTCAACGGTGTGGTGGTGGGACAAGCTGCCCTTATTGGAGGTGGAAAAGCCACAGTTTTACTTATTGATTGGATTTTTTCACTTTATAGTAGGGAAAATTTTCAACATCTACAAAATAGAGAGAAACATAATGAACCCCTCTATGCCCCTCAATAATCTTTTAATGATTCTTGATATTTACCAGTGTCATTTTATCTATTTCCTTCCACTTCTGTCCTGAATTTTTGTAAAGCAGATCCTGGACATTATGTCATTTCATTTGTAAATGTGTGGATGTGCATCTCTTACTGATAAGGATGTTTTCTTTTTAAACATAGAGACCATAAGCCTGCCGTTATCTGGCCTATCTGGCCGGGGAGACACTCTCTAGAGCTAGCTACCAGCATCCTTCCGTTTCCGTAAGTGTGGACGGCCCCACACCTCAGGGTGGGGTTCATTTTCCATCCCTCCAATCTAGGCTGGCCTTGTGACTTGCTTTGACCACAGAATGTGGTGGAAGTGAAACTGAGAAACATCCAAAGCTAGGTTTCACAGGACTTGGAGCTTCTGCTTTTTCTTTCTTGGGACCCAGTTGCCATGTAGGGATTCTCGGGCCAAGGTATGCATGCTGAGACTCCATGGAGAGAGAGACCCAGACACCTACAACAGCCCCAGCTATCTCAGCAGAGGCACCAGCCACGTGAATGAAGGCTTCTAGAATGTTCCAGCCCAGCTGGGCTCCCAGCTGAGTTGAGCCACACGAATGACCCCAGCCAGCACCACATTCAACAGAAGAACCACTCAGTTGAGTCAAGCTCCTACTGCAGAATAAATGGTTCTTCTGCCTGAAGTTCCGCCATTAAGACCCTGACCTCTGCCCCTGATGTGAGCTGTTCGTAGTAGCCCATTCCTTGGCAAAGGAGGGATCCTAAGTTGTGGGGAAGCAATGGTGAGGAGGGGGCATGGCAGAGCCTGGAGAGTGGGACCCTGCCTCCCAGAGCACCTGGGACCCTGGGAGGCCCTACTGTGCGGGGTTGGCTCTGGTTTCTGCAGAGTGGGTGCAGGATCCTCACAGCCTGGCTCTCTAGAACCATCCTGCCGGCACTGGCTGAGCCACCAGAGCAGATCCCTCAAGTCTCAGTCACAGTTACTCATCTCCAAGGCTGGTAACCCACCTCTGGCCCTGGGGCCAGGAGGAAGAAGACATGAGAACATGGGTGTAGGTCTTATGCCCACTGAGAAGTGCCTTGTACAGCCTCTGCTTCACACTTTTTGAAGTTAAAGCAAGACTTATCTCCAACTCCTTCTCTAAATTTTTTTTATAGATTTTATTTATTTATTTGACAGAGAGAGAGATCACAAGTAGGCAGAGGGGCAGGCAGAGAGAGGGGGAAGCAGGCTCCCCACTGAGCAGCGAGCCTGATGCGAGGCTCGATCCCAAGACCCTGAGACCATGACCTGAGCCGAAGGCAGAGGCTTTAACCCACTGAGCCACACAGGCACCCCACTCCTTCTCTAAATTTTAATGTATATATTTATTTTATTGAAAAGATGCCCCCATGTCTCTATTACTTTCATGAACTGGTGTTTTCCCCTGATTAGTTGGTGGAGCAGACAGAGGCCTTCTCCCCAGTGGCTGCTTCTGGAGGCCTCTTGTCACGGCTGCCGGGCTGGGCTGGGCTGAATGCAGGACACCGCCCAGCCTGCCCTGACCCCAGGGCCCCTCTATGGAGGGAGGAGAAGTGTACACTGTGGGGAGCCCCTCTTCCCTGCTGGCCAGAGCTGGGTCTGAGGGCACTTTCCCACAGCACATAGGCAGTCATTGCGTGGTATTTCCATAGGACACACAGGCCCCTTGTTCCCTCTCTTTGGAGCTGTGGCCTATCTGATGGTCACCTTTGTTTTCCTCTGACCACTGTGGCCACCACTCTGACCCTCCCCTTACTTTTCCTCCCTCAACATGGAAACAGGCCTCTCATTTGTGTCCCCAAAGCATAACTGACACTGTGACCAACATATTAAAAGACTTCTCTGAGGCTTGGACCTGGCCCAGGGAACTACAACACAGTAGAGGAAAGGGTCACACTGTGTCTTATGCATGTGCACAGAACATCCAAGAAAGGACACATGGGTCCTGTGTAGCCCGGGTGGGGGGGAGGAGGAAAGGGAGACCTGTTTTTAGGTCTAAACCATTTTAATTATGCACTTAGGATTTGAACCATATGCATGTATCTTTTTTTCCAGCTCCACCAATCAATCAAATAAGCAAACAATAAACAAACAGGAACTGCTATTTCTATTATCTAGAAGCCCTTCATGGGGGGTCTTCTCATGTCCCCAGCTTGCTACCACAGAGAGTCCCCATGGCTCCATCTTTCCTTCCCGAGTCCCCAGAACACTCAGGCAGTGTCCAGCTGGCAGGAAGAGAAAGCCAAGGCACCCCATCCTGTCCCCTCTCATACATTCCCTGCTCCTCCCCTAAGATTTCCTGAGCCCCCGGGCAGATGGCTTGCAGCACTATGCAGTATACCTCTTATTTCTCCATCTCTTCCTCTTTAGAAGAGGATTTATGTTTTCCTTGCATAACCACAAGTCCCACTGAAGAGTTTGCTCCTGCTTGCAGAGACCCACGGCTGAAAGCCAACTGAAGACAGTGATGGCAGCATTAAGATGTAGTTGTCCACACATTACAAGGAGTTGAGGAGGTGGGGGTACTCTGGGGACCTCAGTGTGCAACCAGCTCATTTGACTGAGGAAGACACTGAGGGTCAGAGAGGAGAAGGGACTCAAACTCACCTTCCACTTCACCCAGAGCTCTGGTGGCTGTGCCATGGATGGGGCTCTGAACCTGTCCTCCCTATCCTCTCGTTCCCCCTCCAGGCTGTAGTTGAGCCTGGAGTGTGGGGTCCCCTCAGCACAAGTCACTGCAGAGTATTCTTGGGGCAGGTGGGGAGAGGACAAGATCAAAGTCTGACCCAGGCACAGATGTGACAATTGGGAGGTACCGCAACCCTGAAGACATGAATTGCAGAAATCAGGGAGGAGGAGTGAGTCCCTCCCCACAGGGAACTCTGTGCTGGTGCCTGTGCCCACACTACGGGTGCAGAAGCAAGGGCTCTTGGAAGTGGGAGGCTGGGTCTGACGGCTGGCCTCACAGGCTTGCCAGCAGCAGCCCTCAGATGGAGTCTGCAGCGCCGTAAGAAACGGAGCTCAGTTTCTGGAAGCCTGGAAGTCATGCTGGCAGTCCTCGCCAAGGCTGAAATACTGAACATTCTTTTATGAGTCTGGGTGATGGTCTTCAGATCAAGGGTGATTGACCACCAAAGAAGCATCCTGGGACATCATCTATCCATCTGTTTCTTTCTGGCTTTTCTATGTCCCTTTGGGGTAGTGTTCTTAACTATGGGTGTTTTTGGAATCATCCATGGAGTTGTTTTCCCCAGCATTGCCCTGCTGAAATCTACTTCAGGGGTTCTGATGATGGAGTTAAGGTGACAATTTTGAAATTCTCCCTGGGTGATTCAGATGCATGACAGAGCAATCCTCAAACTCCGCCTCCTCCACACACGTCAGCAGCTGGAGGTCAGGGCTGCGTGGGCTGAGTGCTGGCTCAGAGCTCAGGATGCAGAATCTCCCTTTTCATCCCCATACCTCCCACCAGAGCCCCAGCGGCTCCCAAGGTCCCGCTTGAGCCTGTGCATTCACCTCCAACACACTCTGCTCACTTCTGTGTTTACTCTTTTGCCTGTAACATTCTTCCAGCTGCAAAGCCTGATGATTTTCATCCTCGGGAAGCCTCCCTGGTGACTTCATCTGAACCTCTGACTTCCTGCTACCGCGACAAACTGTGGCCCTGGGTGGACATTTGCCACATCCTCCTTCACAGTTAGGTCAGGTGACTCTCGCCTCTTATCAGATCCTGCTTTCATTTCCTAGAACACCTAGTCAAGTGTTACATTTACCGAGCAAATGAAATAGAAAAAATGAAAATGAATACAGGCAGAAAGAAGGAATAAATTAAAGCAGGAATAATGATTGCAGGCCCCCTGAAAAGAGCCATGCTTGCATCTGCCTTCCTGAGCTCCGTCCCTCTTCGTGAAGTAGCTGAGACTGGGGGTGAGGGGTTCACTTCATTTGATTTATTTGACCTGCTCAGTGCTTGCTGACTGACTGTAGCCAGTTCAGAGAGGCCTTTTGAAGCCCCTCATTTTGCCATGTTTGCCCCCCTCTGTTGCTCAGCAGTTGTCCCCTTTCTATACCCAAGCATTTTCTGCTCTCAGGGCACTTGGGGTGACATTCTCAGGCTTGAGGCTCCACAGCCAGATTATCAACGACTCCTGCCTGTTTTTCCAGTCGGCTGTTGCCTGTGCTAGCAGAGCTATTTATACTTTGTCGGTCAGCTGCCTTGGAACAGTGCATAGTAAGCAGTTTCGTCCCTTGGCTGACTTCTCTGCATGCTGTGTGGTGGAAGGGATCCTGAGAGGAGGTGGGGTTGACAGAGCCCTGGGGGGCCGGCACCTGGATCTGTAAAGCTGTAGATGTGCCAGCATCTCCCTCTCCAGAAAGTCAGGTTTTCCACCTAAATACTGTGTGTTCCTTAACAGATTCATCCGGAGTCATTTCACTGGGGTGATTACAAGGACCTTGGAATTGGGATATTCTTGGGTTATCCCAACTGGGTTGTGAGTGAGGTGAAAACCTGGCAGCGGGAAGAATGAGGTGGCCTTGTCAGCTCCATGACCTGAGGTTAGTGGCTAGCAGTTCAAATGTGATGCCCATCATCTTTGTCACTCTCATCGCTGTCCCCACTGCCATTTCTGCTGCCACAAACACTGCCATCACCACGTCAGTACCCATCCCAACTCCCACCGCCACCACTTTTTCCACCATCATCTATAGCTCATCTCAGCTGCAAGCCTGGAAAGTCATCACCCCAACACCAGCACGATTGTCACCCCACCACCATGTCCCTTATTCTCTCAGCTATCCTCACCACATCCTCCATGACTAGCACTTGACTAAAGAGCTGAAAGACCCCTTTCCTACACCACATACCTGCTTAGGATCTATTCTCCTTTCTAAACTGCCCGTGAGGTGTATTTAAAGCCAATCTGATTTGTATGGCAGGGTGGGATTGAAGGTTGCTGGGGTGACACTGGAAGGGTATATAGGCCCTAGACAATGGGGTACCTTGAATGCTGTACTTGTCAGTGTGAACTTGATATCTAGGTTATGTTTTTGAGTCCAGAGCAGAAAGTTTCTGAGCAGAAACTTATAGGAAAACCCCAAGAACCATAGGAGATTGAAAGTCAATATTCACTCACCCAATGAGCACTCATTAGATGCCTAGGAAGGACAACATGGTTATCTGATGGGGGTCTGGGCAGAGAAAGGCAGACACAGTATTAGAACAGACTGCAGAGGAGGTGACATTTGGGTGAGAAGGAGACAGTCATTTGAAGATCAGGGAGCAGAATTAGCATATGCAAATGCCCTGTGATGGGAAAGAATTTGGCTTACTCGAGGAATAGGGAGGAAGTGATGTGCCTCTGTGAGCCACTGCTTCCTTGTTTACTAAAGAGTGAAACCATACAGCCCACATATAGTTATTATTAGGGTTACACTGGATACCGTGTCCTTGGCACATGCTATCATACTTAACACATACTAAACGTTGTATAAAGAGCTGTTATGACATTTTCCCTTTTAGAAACCTTTACCTCTGCCTCCTCCACCTCCTCTGGCAGTTCGTAGCTGGTAAGGGGAAGGTAGTGACTTTTCTGAGGTAGGTGAGTGGGACTAGGAAAGCACACGATGGCAGGTGAAAAGCAGATTAGTAAATTCTAATTTTTATGAGAAACAGTGAGAAGTCATGTTGAGGTGGGGAGACCAACACTGCTAGATAAACAGGATATATGAATCTGTATTAACACCCTACCAGATCTTACTAATGAAAATGTACCTCTTGAATATTCACTGTTTCCTAAAAGATTATGTTTCTACCTCTTAGAGATTTTTTTTTTTTTCTGTTCTAAGGATGAGGAATTTGACATTCCTGGCCACAAACCTCCAAGGGACACAAAGTAGGATCTCTGCCTTTCAAAATAAAGCCTCATGTTTTAATTCTTCCTATATAGCATATAGATCCCAGAGTTCACCTTCTGCAGGTAACACAGAACCCTGCCCTTTGGGTAGTAACTGCTGACCTTACGTTTGAATTATTTGTGCCCACGATGATTTATATTCTAGAGCAGTTCATGTAGGACCAAATACCAAAAGGGTACACCAAGTGAACTGGACAGTGTGAGAATCATTTACTTCCTAACAGTGCCTTCAACTGTATTCTTTTGGCACCAATTTTGTTTGCTTAATAATCATGTAAAAGCACTCTTTTCTTCCACAAAGTAACATACTCTCTCCCAAACTTCTTGAAATGCATGGGCTTCCTGGTCTAGCTTTATATTCCATAAAGAAGCAGTGGAGAGGCTGTGATAAATGGCAGCTGACACAGGGCATCGGATAGGGAAGTGATGGGGGAGAAGGGAGGCTGAGGTCAGACAGAATTCACCACCTGCAGTGAGCAGCCAACATTTGCTTCCAGAAAGCCAGGAGGGACAAAAGCCCAATGTTTCTGGCCGCCCTAATTTTTCAAGAGAGCCCCGACATCCAGATATTTATGGGATGTCTCCCAATTTCTAAAAGCGGGCAAGTAATTCAAGAATTTTAAAAAGCCCTATGCAGGCCCGTACCGTGAGATCCACAGTGAAATGTGGAACCCTGTTCCAGAGGGTCAGAGCAGAAGACTTGCCAATTTCCTCTCCAAGCCTCTCCAAGTGCTATCCACGAGGATGCAGTATGTGACGGGCCAGATTACTCTGATTCTCTATAGAATTTCAGTACAAAACAGACTTTTCTCTATTGGCCCAAGGTGTGGGGGACAGGCCTGCCTTTGTGCCATGTTGCCGGCATCACCTTGCCTTGCTCACCATCAGGAGGATGGTGTTCTCTGGGATCAATTGAAAATGTCGCGGAAGGGCTCAGAGTTAGTTTACAGCCAACGTCCTCATCTATAAAGTGTGTGTGTGGTGGGTGGTAGGTGGTGGGTGGTGGGTGGTGGGTGGTGGGTGGTGGGGCGTTTGTGAAGTCCTGTGATTGGCTCCATTTGGGTGACGTGCTTTGTCTGGACCAATCAACTGTGGCCAGAGGATGAATCGGCTTGAACAGGGAGGATTCTATGTAAATTACCGGGGAGGGGCTCCTTCAAGAAGGGAGATGTGCTGGGCAGCCAGGGTCTAGGATATTCCTATTAGTAAGAAACAGACCCTGCCTGTCATGACTTGGATGTTTGTGTCCTCCTCACATTCATATGTTAAAGCCATAAGCCCCATTGGGATGGTATCTGGAGATGGGGTCTTTGGGAGGAAATTAGGGTTAGATGAGGTTGTAGAGGGAGAAGGAGTTTCCCTCTCTCTTCTTAGGTTTGATCACTGGGTCTACAAAATAAACTTACAACAGGCAGATTAATAAGAGAAAAGGTATACAAATATATTAATTTTTAATATTATGTGCATGGGAGCATCACAGTAAAGAAAGTAAATACTCAAAAAAGTGGAGATATTTAAGAACTTATATAGCATCTTAATAGGGAGTGTGGGGGAGGCTAGAAGCCACCTACAGCAAGAGTAAATGATTTTGGAGAAGGATGCGCCTAAGGTAGGGCCCTTAGGGGAAAAGATGGGAGGTGTGAGTCTCTGACAAAGTCTCTCTTGTTGAGGTGTAGACTTCTAGTCTCCTCTCCTGTGATAAGAGTCACAGCACTGCCCGGGCTCATACTTCCCCCTATCCCACCCCCATGTCTGACAACTGAGTTCCTTTGGATGAGGATCTGTTCTTATATAGATAAAGAGAGTTCACAGAAAGCTTCTCCCTGCACTTACTCTTTATCAAGTGCTTTTAGCTCAAAATAATTAATATAGCAATGTGGCTTGTTTTGGGGTGACATGTCCTGAATTCCTTCAAGATTGGGAGGGTGGGGCCCCTGGGGTTGAGTTAGTGCCCTTACAAGAAGAGAACAGAGCTTGCCTTCTCTCCCGTTCTCCCTCTCACTGTCCCTGTGTCCACCAGCTGAGGACGTAGCCAGAACCCAGCCATCTGTAAGCCAGCAAGTGTGTCTTTACCAGAATCTGTCCCTGCTGGAATCCTGATCTCTGGCCCCCCAGCCTCCAGAGCTGTGAAGTTTAAATGCAGTTTAAACCTTCCAGTGTGTTGTATTTTGTTGGAGCAGCCCAAGCTGATTAATACACTGCCCCAGGCGAACTAGACTTGCTAGGACGTTTAGTTCTTCAACAGGAACTAACTGCTGAAAATACTCTTTCCTAATGCGAGGCCTTGCCACTTACTGGCTCTGCCATCTTGGGCAGGTTTTTGTTTTGTTTTGTTATTTACTTTCTGAATGTCAGAGCTTTAATTTCTCTAGTGAGGGTAACTGTATTTATTTCCTTCCTCTTTACGTTTAATTCTTCTGGAGAACTATATGAGATAATGCTTATGGAGTGCCCAGAATAGCTCTTAGCACATTAAACAGTAGCTTGCCCCAGCTCCTGTTATAATTATTACTACCGTGGATTTTGTTGGCATTTTTTTCTTCTGTCCTCATGTGTTGGGGGATGATGACAGAGAGTTGGGTGGGGTTTGGGTTCTATAAATGGTATTAGCAGCCACTGTAATCCACTTCTTCTGCTTGCTTTTGCCTTGTTTGCTAACTCAGTATTACTTTGGAGCAAATGTGGCATTGGTCATTGTGCCAAAGGTCCTGTAGCCCTTTGGGGAGATGGACAGCAGGTTATACAGAACTTGGTGGAACCATATTTGATAGTGGTGGGGTGCTGTGATTGACAGTGTCAGGAGAAGTCTTGTCCACCTGCACTGCCAGAGCAAATGTCATGTTTTCATTCAGCCCAGGTTGACTGAGGCCCATCTTAATATTAAGTGGGAAGAAATAATGTTTCTTGGTCACACGTCAAGACTGCAGCCCCTCACTTGAACCTCTGAGTCCTGGTAGTTGTGCCTGCAGCCTGCTGGTGTCCAAGGGCCCTCCACCTGCCTTGAGAAGACAAAGGCTGAGGGACATGGGGAGTGTCCAGAGCCAAGCACCAGAGATGTCTGGGGAAGGAATTCCAAATAGTCAGAGGCCACCCTGGGAAGAGAGTGACAATTTGGCTTTTACCTTAAAGAATGAGCAAGACAGTGATAGGGCATAGGGTGCTTTTTTGTTTCTGGCCTATGTCAGTTTAACACCACTCTTTGGCTTCTCAGCCCCAAACTGTATGTCATGTAATTTACTTCGTGATGCTGAGGTTGGGACTCTGCAGGTCCCGGTTCTGCTTTGCCAGCTCCTGCTTGTCAGGGTCTGCCAATCAGGGCTGCTGCAGGGCTGGCGTGGGGAGAAGGGGCAAGCTCCTTGTGTCCTGTCAGCACCCTGTGTCTGCTCACCTTTCCTGAGAACATCTCCCAGCAGTGCTCCTAACAGAGCAGAGGCAATTCCTTCCTGGGCAGCCGCCATGGCCACTGTGGAGTTTCCCACCATCCTCATCATTCTCTTAGACTCACCCCTCCACCAAATAGCACCCCTCCTTAGATCTGGGCCCCAGGTCCTCAGGGCTGTTCTGCAGGCTCAGAGACACCAGCACCAATGGCAGAAACTCGGAAGTTCAGATAAAGTTCAGATGAACCTATGTGTTCTTTAGTTCCTCAGAATCCAGCTTTCTGATGAAGTGCAGTGTTAATTCTGTCATAAATTACGTTTTATGTATGAGTGGACCTGCTTCTTGGCTCTCTATTCATTTCCACTTGTCTCTTCCCCCTCCTGCACTAATACCTGATTGCCTAATTATTTGAAATTTATAATGATTCTTAGGATCTGATAGGGTAACTCTTCTCACTTAATTTTTCTTCTTCAGGAATATCTTGGTTATTCATACTCTAGGAATATCTTGGTTCTTCATACTCTTTGCTCTTCTTTCTAAACATTAGAAATAACAGTTCAAGACACACAAACACAATACAACACAACAAACACAAATCCTCACCACTTCTGTGTGTTTTGATTGGAATGCCTTGAAGACAGAAAACTAGAATTTTTTTTGATTGAAGAATAATTGACAGACAATATTGTATTAGTTTCAGACGTGCAACCTCATACATGTTATGTATATTATTGACTATTCTCTATTGTGTATATTACATCCCTGTGTTTTATGTATTTTTTTAACTGGAAGATTATACCTCTTAACACCTTTCATCTATTTCATCCATAACCCACTCTTGTCTTCTCTGGCAACCACCAATTTGTTCTCTGCATCTATGAGTCTGTTTCTGTTTTGTTTGTGTGTTTGTTTTGTTTTTTAGATTCCACTTATACGTGAAATCATATGGTGTTCAATGTAAGTGATACTAGTGGCCCTTTACCTATCCCTAACTGTAAGGAAACACTTCCGGTTTGTCACTGTTATATATGATGTCTTTCTTTGTCTGAATTATTTCACTTGGCAAAGTGCCCTCCAGGTCCACGCATGGTTGTCACAAATGGCAGGATTAATAATATTCCATTTTTTTGGTGTGTGTATGTGTGTGTATGTACCACATTTTCTTTATTAATTCATCTATCTATGGGCATTTAGGTTGCTTCCATATCTTGGCTATTGTAAATAAGGCTGTGATGAACATAGGAGTACATATCTCTTTTCAAATTAGTGCTTTCATTTTCTTTGGAGAAATTCCTAGAACTGGAATTGCTGGACCGTATATTAGCTCTATTTTTAACTTTTAAAGGAACTTCCATACTGTTTTCCACAGTGGCTGCACCAATTTACAATCCCAACAACAGTGCACGGGGTTCCTTTTCCCCACATTCTCACCAACACTTGTTATTTTGCCTTTTTGATACTAATCATTCCAGCAGATGTGAGGTGATATCTTATTGTGGTTTTGATTTGAATTTCCCTGATGGTGAGTGATGTTGAGCATCTTTTCATGTGTCTGTCGACCATCTGGATGTTTTCTGTGGAAAAATGTCTATTCAGGTCCTCTGCCTATTTTTTAATAGGATTCTTCGTTGTTTTTTTTATATTGTTTTATGAATTATTTATATATTTTGGATGTTAACCCCTTTTAGAATATATCATTTACAAATATCTTTTCCAATTCAGTGGGTTGCCTTTTTGTTTTATTGCTGGTTTTCTTCACCGTGCAAAAGATTTTTAGTTTGATGTAGTCCCATTTGTTTATATTTGTCGTCCTTGCCTGAAGAGACAGAACCGAAACATATCACGAAGATCAATGTCAAAGAGCTTACTGCTTATGTTTTCTTCTAGAAGTTTTATGGTTTTGGGTTTTATATTTTAGTCTTTAGTTCATTTTGAGTCTATTTTTATGTATGACATAAGAAAGTGGTCCAGTTTCATTCTTTTGCATGTAGCTGACCAGTTTTCCCAGCACCATTTATTGAAGACTGTCTTTCCTCTATTGTGTATTCTTACGTCTTGTATCATAGATTAATTGACCATATAAGTGTGGGTTTATTTCTGGGCTCTCTATTCTGTTCTGTTGATCTGTGGGTCTATTTTTGTACCAGTAGCATACTGTTTCGATTACTATGGTTTTCTTCTAGTATCTTTTGAAATCCAGGAGTGTGATACCTCCAGCTTTGTTCTTTCTCAATATTGCTTTGTCTATTTGAGATCTTTTGTGGTTCCAAACAAATTTTAAGGTTATTTGTTCTAGTTATGTGAAAAGTGCCATTGGTATTATGGTAGGGATTGCACTGAATCTGTAAATTGCTTTAGATAGTAAGGACATTTTGATAAAATTACTCCTTTCAGTCCAGTAGCATAGTATATATAGCTGGGATTCTTTAATGTCTTTTAGTGAAGTTTCTAATTTATTCCTCTGAACTTTATACTCTTGAGATAATTTTGAATGATATTTACAAAAGTGATATTTAAAAACATTTGTTGGTAGTACATAGAAATGCAATTTAAAAAAACTGAGTATTCAGTAATCTTGCTTAACTCTCTTATTAATGCAATAACTTGGGTTTTGTACATGTACAGTAAAATTGTCTGCAAGTAATGACTGTTTTGGTTCTTTTTGGCCAATCTTTATAACATTTATTTCCTTGCCTTTCTGTGCCACCTGGGAGCTCCAGTATGGTGTTCAATGTAACTGATGCTAGTGGGAACTTTACCTATTCCTAATCTTAAGAAAATACTTTAAAAAATTATTTAAACTCAATGTAATTAACATATACTGTATTATTGGTTTCAGAGGTAGAATTCAGTGATTCATCAATTGCATACAACACTCAGTGCTCATTATGTCAAGTGCCCTCCTCAATGGCCATCACCCAGTTACTCCATTCCCCCACCCACCTCCCCTCTAGCAACCCTCAGTGTGCTTCCTATAGTTAGAGTCTCTTATGGTTTGCCTCTCTCTGTTTTCCTCTTATTTTATTTTTCCTTCCTTTCCCCTATGTTCATCTATTTTGTTTCTTAAATTCCAACTTGTCACTGTTATGTTTGATGTTTGTATATCAGGTTGAGGAATTTCCTTCTATTTCTAGCTTGCTGAAGATTTTTATAATGAATATATGCTAAATGTTATCAGTGGTTTGTTTTTTTTTTTGTATGTAACAGATAAGTTCATGATGTTTTCCCTTTGAAATGTTAATGGATTATTTCCATTCGTTGATTTTTTTAAGTTAAAGTAACTACACATTCCTATAATAAATCCAATGTTGTCGTGACATATAAGTTTTCTTATATATTGCTGGACTCAGGTTGCTAATACATTTTTAAGGATTTCTCACATCTATATTCATAAAAAAACAGATGGCTTATAATTTTATTTTTTTATACTGTTGTGGTTGGATTTTGGTATATAGTTTATGCTGGCCTCAAAAGGAGTCCATTGCATTTTCTCTGGAAGAGTCTGAGTAAAATTAGAATCGTGTATCTTTTAGACATTTGGGATAGCTCTTGGTGAAACTCCCTGTATCAGGTGGTCTCTCTGTAGGGACGTTTTAACTATTGGTCAGATTTTTTTAATGATCATAGGACTACTCAGAATTTCTGTTTTTTAATTTTTCCTGAATTAGTTAGTTGTATTTTTCATGAATTTGCACATTTTATCAAAGTTTTCAACTTTATTGGTATAATGTTTCTCATAATGCCCTTGTATTGCCTTTTTAATATCTGCAGCATTTAGAATTATGCTTTCTGTTTTATTCCTAAATTATTTATTTATGCCTTCTCTCATGTTTTTCTTGATTACTTATGCCTGAAGTTTTAAAATTGGCCTTTTCAAAGAACTAATCTTTGGCATTCTTTTTCTCTCTATTGTATGTGCTTATTTTTTCATTAATTTTTTTTTCAATAACCAGAAAGTGTTTTCATTTATTCATTCTTTTTATGTTTTTATTTTATTATTCCAGTTAGTTAACATACAGTATAACATTAGTCTCAGGTGTGCAATATAGTGATTCCTCATTTATGTACTCATCAAGACAAGCATGCTCCTCAATCCCCAGCACCTATTTCACCCATCCCCCACCCACCTCCACTCTGGTAATCACCAGATTGTTCTTTATAATTAACAGTCTGTTTCTTGGCTTGCCGCTCTCTCTTTTTTCTCTATGCTCTTTTGTTTGGTTTCTAAAATTCCACATATGAGTGAAATCATATGGTATTTGTCTTTCTCTGACTGACTTATTTCACTTAGCATAATATTCTATAGCTCCATCCATGGCATTGCAAATGGCAAGATTTCATTATTCTTTTGTGACTGAATAATATTCCATTGTATATATATACCACTTCTTTATCCATTCATATATGGATGGACACTGGGCTGCTTCCACAATATGGCTATCGTAGATAATGTTGCTATAAACATATGGGTGCATGTATCCCTTTGGATTAGTATATTTGTATCCTTTGAGTAAATACCTAGTAGTGCAATTGCTGGATCCTAGGGTAGTTCCATTTTTTACTTTTTGAGGAAACTACATACTGTTTTCTAGAATGGCTGCATCATTTTGCATTCCCACAAACAGCGCAAGAGGGTTCTTCTTTCTCCACATTGCAAAATCGCCAACGTGTGTTATTTCCTGTGTTTTTGATATTAGCTGTTCTGACAGGTGTGAGGTGATATCTCATTATAGATTTGATTTGCATTTCCTGATGATTTGTGATATTGAGCATCTTTTAATATGTCTGCTGGCCATCTGTATGTCTTCTTTGAAAAGATGTCTATTCATATCTTCTGCCCATTTTTTAAGTGGATTATTTGTTTTTTGGGTGTTGAGTTTGATAAGTTCTTTATATATTTTCGATACTAACCATTTATCAGATACGTCATTTGCAAATACCTTCTCCCATTCTGTAGGTTGCCTTTTAGTTTCGTTGTTTCCTTCAGTGTACAGAAGCTTTTTATTTCAATGAAGTCCCAACAGTTTATTTTTGCTTGTGTCTCTCTTGCCTCAGGAGACATATCTAGGAAGAAGTTGTTACAGCTGATGTCAAAAAAGGTATTGCTTGTGTTCTCTTCTAGAATTTTTATGGATTCAGGTCTTCCCTTTAGGTCTGTAATCCGTTTTGAATTTATTTTTGTGTGTGGTATAAGAAAGTGGCCCAATTTCATTCTTTTCCATGTTACTGTCCAGTTTCCCCAGCACCATTTGTTGAAAAGACTGTCTTTTTCCCATTGGATACTCTTTCCCGCTTTGTCAAAGATTAATTGACCATATAGTTATGGGTTCATTTCCAGGTTTTCTATTCTATTCCTTTGATCTATGTGTCTATTTTTGTGCCAGTACCATACTGTCTTTATTATCTTTCATTAATTTCTGTGTTTATCTTTAATATACTCTTTTTTCCACTTTCTTTAGGTAGGTTTCATTGTTCTTTTTAAGTCATACATTTATCTCATTAAATTAATATCTTTCTTGTTCTTAATATGAATCTTTAAGACTATAGATTTCCATCTATTTATCAAATTAGTATTCCATTACATTTTGATGTGCAGTTTTTTATTATCTTCCAGTTTGAAGTGTTTTCTAATATCCATTGTGATTTCTTCTTTGACTTATGCTATTCAGATATACGTCATTGATTTTATATACAGTAATTATCTTTATTTTTAATTTCTTTTTAAAAATTTTTTTATTATGTTCAGTTAGCCAACATAAAATACACCATTAGTTTTTTTTTTTTTTTAAGATTTTATTTATTTATTTGACAGAAAGAGATCACAACTAGGCAGGGAGGCAGGCAGAGGGAGAGGGGGAAGCAGGCTCCCCACTGAGCAGAGAGCCTGATGCGGGGCTCGATCCCAGGACCCTGAGACCATGACCTGAGCCGAAGGCAGAGGCTTAACCCACTGAGCCACCCAGGTGCCCCTACACCATTAGTTTTTGATGTAGTGTTCAACGGTTCATTTATTATTCATTTCTAACTTAATTACATGGTGGTTAGAGAATGTAGTTTGAAGATACCATGATACCAGCCCTTTACAAGTATTTGAGACATTTTTTTTGTTTGCTTTTGGTTTTAATATGTGGATAATTTTGTAAATATTCTACGTACACTTGAATAGAATGTGCATTTCTTAACTGTTGAATGCTATGGATATTGTCTATCTATCATCTATCTACCTATCTATTATCTGTCTAGCTCGTTATATCAAGATTTATGTGTTTTTCAAATCTTTTATGTCCTTGGTTTTTTGTTTATATTTTTTGCTTCTTTAAGCTATTTTCAAGACAGTTGTGTCAATATCTGCTAAAATAATGCTGAATTTGTCTTTGTCTTCTTGTAGTTCTATCAACTTTTGCCTTATATATTTAGAGACTATATTTTTACATGCATATAAGTTTTTTTTTTTTTAAGATTTTACTTATTTATTTGACAGAGAGGGACACAGTGAGAGAGGGAACACAAGCAGGGGGAGTGAGAGAGGGAGATGCAGGCTTCCTGCTCTGCAGGAAGCCTGATGTGGAGCTCAATCCCAGGACCCTGGGATCATGACCTGAGCTGAAGGTAGATGCTTAACGAATGAGCCACCCAGGTGCCCCTGCATACAAGTTTTTAAGTGTTATATTAGCTTTTGGGGGAATCAGTTACTTACATGTCTTTTTTTTTTTTTTTTTTTACTGTTTTACTATTATTTTGTGTGTCATTTATAGCTATTTTCCCTTTCTATTTTGACAATCTTTTTTTTAGTGGAGAATTTAGTAAATTTACATTTATCGTATTTCTGATAGAATTAGGTTGATTTCCAATAACCTTCTTTGTGCTTTCTGTCTAATCTTTTCTGTGTTTTTCTTGCTTTCCTTTGAATTGATTGCATATTTTTTCTCATTCCATTTTTTGCTTCCAGTTCAAAATTTATACATTTTTATGTAATGTCATTTAATATGTATATTTAACTTATCAAAGTCAAAGTTTAATTAATATTCATTTTCCCAAGCAATGAAAGACTCAAGAACATTTTAACTTTCCTTTCTAAATATGGTGTTGATGTCCAGTATTTTAATCAAACCATATTTCTAACTTCATAAGACATTGTTATTGTTGTTCTATAAAGTATGCATTTATTTAGGTTTACTTATACATTTTTCACATATATTGCTTATTATTTTATTTTGCATCTTATACTTCCCATCTGACATTCTGTCCTCTGACTAATTTTTTTAGGGCGGGGAGAGGCAGAGGGAGAAGGAAAGAGAGAATCCCAAGCAGGCTTCACTCTAGGATGGGGACTGAATCTCACTACCCTGAGATCATGACCTCAGCTAAAATCAAGTGTTGGATGCTTAATCAACTGAGCTACCCAGAGTCTGCCTGAATTATTTTAGAATGTCTTTTAGTGAGAGTTTCTTATTTGTCTGAAAGTGTCTTTCTCTCATCATGTTCTTGAAGTATAGTGGGTTTTTTTTTCATTTTTTAAAATTATTTTATTTTATTTTATTTTTTCAGTGTTCCAAGATTCATTGTTCATGTACCACACCCAGTGCTCCATGGAATACATGCCCTCCTCAATACCCATCACCAGGCTCAGCCAACCCCCCACCCCTCTCCCCTCCAAAACCCTCAGTTTGTTGCTCAAAGTCCACAGTCTCTCTTGGTTCATCTCCCCCTCCGATTTCCCCCAATTCACCCTTCCTTTCCTTCTCTCAATGTCCTCTATGTTTTCCTTATGCTCCACATGTAAGTGAAACCATATGATAACTGACTGTCTCTGCTTGACTTACTTCACTCAGCATAATCTCTTCCACTCCCGTCCATGTTGATACAAAAGTTGGGTATTCATCCTTTCTAATGGAGACATAATATTCCATTGTATATATGGACCATATCTTCTTTATCCATCTGTCTGTTGAAGGGCATCTTGACTCTTTCCACAGTTTGGCGATTGTGGCCATTGCTGCTATGAACATTGGCCATTGCTGCTATACATGTGGCCCTTCTTTGTACTGCATTTGCATCTTTGGGGTAAATACCCAGTAGTGCAATTGCAGGGTCATAGGGCAGCTCTATTTTTAATTTCTCAAGGAATCTCCACACTGTTTTCCAGAGTGGCTGCACCAACTTGCGCTCCCACCAACAGTGGAAGAGGGTTCCCCTTTCTCCACATCCTCTCCAATATTTGTCGTTTACTGTCTTGTTGATTTTGGCCATTCTAACTGGTGTAAGGCGGTATCTCAATGTGGTTTTGATTTGAATCTCCCTGATGGCTAATGATGATGAACATTTTTTCATGTGTCTATTAGCCATTTGTATGTCTTCTTTGGAGAAGTGTTTGAAGGGTAGTTTTGATAAATATCCAATTTTGACAGTTTTCTCTACTTTTTCTTTGAAAGTATTATTTTCAGTTTTTATGGCTGCCTTTTTTTCTGTTGAGAAAGTATCTGTCAAAGTAATTGTTGATCCTTTTGGATTTAATCCATATTTTTCTATCATTATTCCTAATATATTCTTGTTATCTTCACTGTTTAGCAGTTTCACTATGATGTGCCTAGTTGTGGGCTCCTTCTGTTTTCCTTCTTGAGAATCCTTGGGATTCCTATATTCTGAAGATTGGTGTCTTTTAATAATTCTGAAAACTTGCCTCTGATTCTCTCCTCTCTTTATAGAAATCTGATTAGATGTATATTAGATCTCCTTACTGAATCCTTTATATATCTTTCATATCTTAACCTCTTTTTCCATTTTTTTTTTTTTTTGGTATCTATTTTTCATTTCCTGGATAATTTTCACCCAGTACATTGTAGGCAATCCATTGCTTTCTGATTTTCTAGGCTGTTGTTAAGACGTCATCTGTTAGCCCAATTGTTATTCTGTTGGAGGCCATCTCTTTTTCCTGTTCTCTGTGATGTCACTAGGATGTGTCAAGGTGTGAACTTACTTTTGCTTATCCTTTTTGGTTCTCAGAGGGCCAGTTTTCTCTGAAAGGTTTTCTAAACTCTGTGTCTCCCTTTCTAGGTGAATACTTTTGTTTTCTATTATCTGGCCAGATTCATCTCTGAGCCAACAAGCTCATGCCTCTCTCTACCTCTGTTCTTTTTCTGACACCACAGAAATATCTTCCTTGCTTTTGAGGCTGCTTTCTCTCTTTTGGGCTTTCCTTCATATTACTGTATGATGGATCTAAGGAGAGAATTAATTTGTACCATCTTGACTGGCCATGACTTCTAAAAGTACATAAAAATAATGTTAAAAATAAGTTAAATGAATTATCTATGCTGCATGATCTTGGGGCCTTGATTTACGTTGCCACTTAATCTGAAAAAGGGGTCCAGGCAAATATGCTACAGGTGTTTTTGTGTTGATGGATGCTATGTTAGTAGGTGAGTGTTAAGAAATTCCCAGGAAGATATGGTGAAACACCCAGGGAACATAGTTGCATAGTATTAACTTCTTTTCTGGAGATAAAGTATTCTTCTCAATTCAGGATTTTAAAAAGTAGTGGGAATTTCCATGAATTTGGCTTGTGGACGGGAAGAGTCCATCTTGCCCATCTGTCGTGACACTAAAAGCGGTATTTCTAAATTTCAAATCTAATTAGGCTTCTCCCTGCTCAGAATCCTCGAGGGTCCCACTGATTATTGAGCAAAATGCACACTTCGGAGCTTGATCCTCGAGGCTATTAATGAGCATTCTTTTAGGATTCTGGGCACACCAGATCCATTTCTGCTTGTCACCGGTCTCTTTCTGAGATTCTCTTTTTTTAATTCAAATGCTGATAACTCAGTAATTCCAACTTATTCTTTCACACTAATGGGCAGAGTTCTTCCTCCAGGAACCTTTCCTGACCAATTTCTCTCTTCTTTTCTACCCCTCCCTTTGCCTTCCCCTTGCTTCTCTCCCCCATCCCACTCTCCTGGGTCACGTATGGAAACATCCTGGGTTCCCCTCTATCTCTGTATTTAGTAAGCTGTGTTGACATTTTCAAGTTCCTTTCTATTACTACCTACCTTTGTGACCTCCCACATTCATCCCTGTACACCAGGTGTACACATAGGAGCAGGCACATAGAAGGTTCTCCGTACATGCTTTGTGACTCAGAATGAAGGCACGTTCTCCTATGATGGTGTACAATTGGTGCTCTGCCCTCTCAGGGCCCCAGGGTTTTGTTTTGTCATGACCAATGAACAAAGTTCCCTGACTTGGCTCCTGGGCAACATCATTTTTCAGCGTTTTCCATTATTCTGAGAATTGAGTGTTGCATCCAGGTAGAATATTTCTGGAAGGCAATACCCTTCCCTCCTCCAGTGCCCCTCCCATGCAGATATCCCTGGGGAAGCAGATACCTCGTGGGATATTTCTGAGAATTTATTTGCTTGGCCTCTAAGAGTTTGATTGGGAAAACACTTACCTCAGTTGGAATAATTGCTAGTTCAGTGGATAGAGATGCTGGCTTGACTGGGTCAGGGTTGCGGATAAGCCCACTTACCTCATACCGAACAGAGAGGGTATCTAGGCTAGAGCAAATCTCCTGCAGGCTCACAAGCCCCACGTTCCCAGAAAATCAGTGCAGCTCTTTCATTTCAGAATAAGGACTTTCTGAAAAACTGTGTGGTGATTAAGCGAATGGGCTGAAGCCTGGGTTCAAATTCTGGCTCTCTGTCATGTCATGCTATGCAAACTGGATGGCCTTCCTAATGTCCCTGTATCTCAGTTTCCTCACCTATAAAATGAAGTCCTACCTCAAAGGACTGTTGTGAGGATTAAATGTGTTAATGTATCATACTTAGTACATACTCAGGGATTAAGAAACTTAGAAAGGTTAGTCATAGCTCACTTCCAATGCATTGTGTTGTATCCAACAAGCCGTTACCCCATCTCGCCTTAGTGTCCCCATCTGTTCAGTGAGAGAGTTGGACTGTATAACCTCATCTGTGCCTTCTAGCAGCAGAAGCCCCCAATTGTCTTCCACTTGCTAGCTCCGTGCCCAGTGCTTTCAAACATGGATGGTATGTTCATAGACTAGTGTGGCCGGCCATTTGTCTATATCACTTTTCACATGGCCTTGTTTCTGGTTTGGACAATACTCTTGCACTGTTTCTCTGTTTGGCTCTAAAGACTACCCCTTCTGGGGTGAAAACCTTCACTAGGGAATTCACACAGGGATTTGCAGCCTGAGGGCTCAAGGAAGAGGCTAGTCTGTAGAATACTCTGAATTTTACAGCAGAGCCAATTCTTGGCTGAGGATCATTTAATTTATATTGCTTTTTTTTTGTTTTGATTGTATATTTTTTGTAGAAGACTTGGAAAAGTACTTGATAGAAAGGAAATAGCAGAAAATGATGACTCATACCTATTACTATTTACTGCAGAACCTCTGCTTCTCTGGAGGAGCTGAGCTCCTCTGCAATTGCTGGGATAGAGAGGGAGACGTCTGGTTTGCATTCTCTCAGTGTGGACTCACATGCCACAGTGTGGTCCCCTTGACAGGAGATACATAGGTGCCATACCCTGATGGTGAAGAGGGAACAGGCCACAGTGAAGCTCTGGTCTTGGCCTTCCAAGGGTGAGGATTCTAAGAAAAGCTTGCTTGATTCCTGTGGAAACGTTTCTCAATGGTCTCAGTACCCTGAGTGGTTACTGTTAACATGCAGGTGGGCTTTCTAATCTTTCCCGTGACTTTTTAGCCTGCTTGAGTTTGCACTGGGTATATCATGTATTTTAGTGTTTTTCACTTAATATTATATCACAAGCATTTCCTGAACTTACTAACAATTCTCTGTAACATCATTTTATTGCTTCAGAATATCTAATTGCAAGTCCACATCATAATTTTCTTAACATTCCCCTAATGATAAACACCTAAGCAGTTTTATATTTTCGTTACTGTAAATGGCGCTATTATGGGCACTTTTTAACTGAAATTCTGGTGTGCATTTCAGGATATTTCCTCAGAATAGACTTCTAAAGGTAGAATTTCAGGGTCAAAGAATGTGAACATTTGTGAGATTCTTGGCACATTGCCAAAGGGACTGCCAAGTCTGCTCCTGCCAGCGTGTGGCCATTGCACCCTTAGTGGCTTTGGGTAAGCTTCTTTTAGACAATCTCTGCCTTAATTAATAAAATAAAATGGATATACATATTTCTTTGATTAGTAATTCAGCGGCACATATTTTCCTCTTGGAATCATTTTTCAATGACAGGTGATTAATAATAAGTGGGATAAACAAGTTCGAGAACTTCCTTCTACTTCCCTGGGGGGAAGCTGCTGTTGGCTGCCAAGAATTCCAGTTCAGCCTGGCTGTTGAAACTCTCTAGCTTTTTTATTTTGAAAAGCGAACATGTCTGTGTATGTGGGGGAACACTCCATATAAGCAACCCAAACACATTTTTGGCATGGTACATTTCAACAGGGTATTGGAAAGGATGGAGAGACTCGCGGTGGAGGTTTTCCAACCATCACACATTAGCACCTCTGTCTCAGGACCAGCTAATTCTGACAGCTCCATGAAGAAGGGAGGCTAGGACTTTTCTCCCCTTTTTACTAATGAGGAAATAGAGGCTCAAAGAGACGAGCCTCCTGACTCTGTTCCATGTCAATTCCCAGGAACAAACTCGTCTTCCTCAGCTAGTGAAAACCAACCACAAGGTGCCAACAATTCACTTCAATTGTCAGACCACATCTGGGTCTGGCTCAGGCTGCTGGAGTGAGGTGTGGAGGTGATGGTGAAGCCCCGGCTGGCTCCAGTGGGAGAGCAATGTAATCAATTAGCAATACCTGCCAGGGACACAGAGAGTGGGAGGATTTCACAAGTGCCACTATTGCCCAGGTGCCAGTATTGCCCAGGTATCAGTATTATCCAGATGCTTGAATTGCATAGTTGCTAATATGGCATAGGTGCTGGTATTTACCAAATATGTGGAGCCCACCTCCCTTGGAGTCTCCGAGATCCCATTTTTCCTCTCTCAGGGAAATTAGAAGGTTAAACATAAGTACACAGATTGGTTTCTGTGACCTTGTCTGGCACATGTTTACTTATTCTGCCTGACTTCAAGCATAACCTCTTTTTTGTATCATAGTCCTATGTGGGCCAGAATGGGGTTCTGACCTGAGAAAGGTTTCAGAGCCGAGCCTTTGTAATGTAATGAAGCCAGAAATGTCTTCCTTCTCTGCCCTCCTGTCTCTGTCCCACCCTGCACCACACAAACATTCCTCGGCACTCCATTCTGCTGTCCCACCTCCAGGCTCTCATGCCCTGCATCTCTGGTCAGAGATGGGATGCACAGAGGATTATGATTCCCTTTATTTTCCCCTGTGCCTGGAAGGATGTGTGCAGCAGAGGCCTTTGCAATGTTTCATCCTAAAGAATAAAATTCGAACGGTGGAATTTCTGACTTACTTGGGGTTAAAAGTTTAGGTAGAGTGCCTTCCCAGGGTATCTCAAATGCCATATGGGCAGGCTTTAAGAGGTAGCCCTTCTGAATCCATTGTTTTCTCCTCTGGGGTTGTAGTCAGGTATTTTTTGTCCCAGAGGAGATGCAGATGTGACTATAAGATGCTGAAGGCTTTGGTTCATTCTGTACAGATTTTAGTAATAAAGGCTGATGAACAGTCTACATCTATGAACCCAACAAATCTAGTATGAACTTCCCCTCCAGGAGCTGTAGTGTTCTACATGCATGGCATCCTATAACCAGTGCAAAGTCAGGTGAATTCACAATTGTGTCAAAAGAGGATTTTGTTTCCATCCCAAGGGATCTGTTACATGGTGTTTTCCCTATTCAGGCCTCAGCAATTTCTAGGCCATCTTTTTCTCCAGAGTACACCTCTAATTCATCTTCAACACTGGCTACCAATGTGATTTTCAAACTGGACATCTGTGCCCCATTCCCTCCTGTAAGTCCTTCCAAGAGCTCTCCACCACCTACAAGGCAACATCCAGACTCCAAGCATGACAGCCAGGCCCCTCATTGCCTGGTTCTTTGCAGTCTATTGGTCTAGCCTCGCCCTTCATGACTCCTGCAAAGACTACATGCCCCAGAAATAGCAGCACACTGGAAGTTTCTGGGCTCACCTTTATTTCTCTGCATTTCCCACCCCTGTGACTGACTTCACTCCTTCAGAACGAGACTCAGAGTTCCTTCTCCAAGAATGCTTCCCCAGCCTCCCTTAGGCTCTTCAATATTCTTCTACTGTGGACTCTGTGCAACTTGAGCTGTTTTAATACATGTCCTATTATAACGAGTGTCCTCCAGAGCAGTGGCAAGGCCTTGCTCACCTTGTCTCTGGCATTGTGCTTACCACTTGGAATAAACTCAGAGAACATTTGTGGACCGAATGAAGGTGTGTCACTGCCTAGATGCTGAGGTCTGGATGCTCACCATCATTTTGTCCTAATGTCTCCACTTGTCACCCTTAGAGGACAATGTCTGATGAACAGCAGCTGTGAACTAAATGGTCCTCCCCTGGAGGAAGGGGTGGTCTGCCCCTGGGGCATCTAAGGGGGCCCACAGAGTATTTTATCTTCAGAGAGCTGAATGTAAAACTGTTTCTTATTTTTTGACTTGGAGAGAAAAAGAAGAATTTCAGCTATTTGAAAAATAAAAGGTAGCCAAAGTTTTTGGTTTAAAGTTAAAGACTGGGTGGGGGAGGGGGTCTGCCTATCTTAAGCATCCTCAGAGATCTATGATGTTGGCAAGAGAGACCTCTTGATCACTGGATGACCTTCGAAATAGAAGCTGGAGAATTCCATCTTGCCTCATTGTCAGGGCTCTGGATTTATGAGTTCACCCATGAACTGAGACATTCCCATAGTGTATACCTCTATTTGTTCCTGTGACAATAAACCAATAAAACCCAGAAAACCTGCAGCCATATCTCTCAGGGATTAGTAAAAGGATGGAGAAAAGTTTTCTCCTTTAAACTCCCTCATGTGCCTTAGGAAGCAGAATATGCTTTTTGGTTGGCTGGTGACAAGATAGAGATACTTTAATGTGCTCCAAGCCCAGCTTCTTAGCACGTTGCTGGCGTTTAACAATATTGAGCACAAATATCAACAAATATTGAGCACTCATAGGCAGCAGGCACTGTTAGGCAGTGTCTACCTTGTTGGGAGACAATGCTCCATGGGTCTCTCAAATTTCTCGGATCTTGTGAGGAGTGAACTGGTCGTTCTGGGCTATCTTTGCAAGGATGTTTGTATAGCGAGGAGCTTTGGAGAGTGGAGATAATGCCTTTCTCCAGAGCAGAGATGCAGATATGCTTACTGTCCATGAAAAAGGACTCTGGTTCTCTTAGTTCAGGGCTCTTCTTCTGGAACTGAACCTACCTTGTAGGCAAGTGTCCATTGGGAACCATCCACATTGCCCACGTGGGGCTAGGGGACAAGAAGTGCTGACACAAGTGTGTTGATGTTCATGCCCTAGCTGTGAGCAGTAAAGCCCTCTGTCCTGTGTCTTCTGTCAACATCCATGGAACTGTTACAGGCTTGGCTTACCTCACAAGCAGGTAAAATCTCAGTGCCCTCATAGTTCCTGACCAGCTTACATCCTCATTGAATTTCATATTCGAAATACCCTAAAATTAAAATATCTTTACTTCATTTTGTGGATTAGAACAGACGCAGAGAAGTTAACTCTTCCTAGGTCACAGAACTAGTTAGTGCTAGAGAGGAGATTTTTGTTCAATTCTGTCTAGTTTCAGAACCACGTCTTTCCATAACATGTTGGTTCAATTGCAGATGTGAAAGTGCCTGTAGTTCTATGTGTGGCACTGTCCCCCCCCATCCCTCGACCCCTTGGCCCCTAAATCAGCTCTGCTGCTATAATGATAAAAAAGCTCAGGCAAGGAGTGGAAACCAACTGAGCAGCATCTCCTCCAAAGGAACATAAACAAGATATCATCAGGAGTGGCTTCCACTGAAGAAGTTCTCTGATATTTACAAAGCGGTTGGCTCGAAGCTCTACCACTGCCCTTTCTTCTGGTGAGCGGATGAGATCCATTTCCCCACAAGCAGGATGGGCTGTGTTATGTGAATTTCATACAAAACAATGTGTAGCTGGAGTAATGGGCATGTTCCAGGATGACAGAAGTCTCCAACACCCTGGCAGGGTCCAAACCTTGATAAGCCTGTAGAAGCCCCCTTGTACATTTCCACAGTGCATTTTCCATCTGTGCCTTGTTTAATTTGATCATTGCCTTATCCTTATGATAGTGACCTGTTTCTCTGGTGGCTCCATATGGTCTGTGGCACAAAGCCCCATTTCTTAGACTAGGGCCCAAGATCCTCTGTGGTCCAGCCCTAGTCGATTGTGTGGCCAAAGTTTCCCTCCCATCTGAAGACTTCCTAATCCATTCTGTACCTTAGGTGGAAATGGCCTCTCCTTCCATGGTGCTCATGGGTATCTGTATCCCTTCGGTCGCAGCATCTGTAACACCTTAGGGCTGTATACATTGACATTTTCATCTTCTCCATCAAGCCATGAGCCCTTGAGGCAAGGCCTGCTATATCTAGCTACACTACCCATGTTTGTGGATTGTAGCTACACACACACACACACACACAACTTTATTATCTATCTATTATTTATTTATCTATCTATGTATCTATGTATCTATGTATCTATCTATCATCTATCTATATCTGGGTTTGAAATTTCACCATTAAATACTCTTATTTGGGTGTTAAATACTTTTTAAAAGCACAAATCATCCCAGGAGTAAGTAGTATAGGTGTTTTGCACATGTCTCAACATGATGTGACCTACCTGATCATTTTCCTGATCGTTTTCCTCTATGATGAGAGTGACCTGGGTGGCAAGATTTGTGGGTGCTAGTACATGAACGAGGTGCAATCAACCTGAAAGTACTTGCTATCCTTATCTTGCTAATCATCCTGCAGAGGGCCAATAGTTCAGGACTCCACTTGGTCACTGACTCCCAACATTGAGAGCTTTCTCTGTCCCAGGCCAGCCCTTGCCAGGGATGGGGATGTTGGCGTAAGGATCCAGGTTATTGCTGGCAGAGGCCTGGCCTGGGGTTCTCTCACCCCAGCACTGGGTCATTTCAGGGTCCCCGAGTCCTGGTGCCACCTGCTCCACTCCCATGAAGAGCTCTTGTTGATTTACCTCAGCCTGCAGGAAGGAAGCCTCTCTCCAGGCTGCTGGTCAGAGAGGCCTACATTCAAATGCTCCGGTAGCCATTAGAAGCTGTGTGACCTCCAGAGATCACGCCAAGCTTTCTGAGCCTCAGTTTCTACAAGGCTGAAGGGTGGATGAGGCCACTGGCCTGCAAGGACTGTGGTGAGGACAAGAGGAGCACATGCAAAGCAGCTGGCATTTCATACAGAGTGTGATATCTCCCCCTCCCGCTTCTTTCAGACCTCCTCTCCACTTCTCTCATTTCTCTCCCCTTTCTGCCTTTCCTCTCCACTTCCCTCTGTCCTCAATAGCTTTTGGAGAACTGGTACATGCATATCTGTGCATATTCGCCCCCATCCACATTTGTGGCAGACATGCTACATCATAACTCTATGCATCATTCATTGGGGGAGGGATCAAAGATAAAGAAAGTGTGTTCTCTTCCCAGATGGTGCACCATTTATTTGCATACTACTGTGTACTAGATGCCTGTGGGAATATGTGCATGCATGTGCTCAATGGCGTGGTGCTCTTGCCTCTGCAGTTAGCCTGACAGCTCCCCCCCCCGCCGGGGGGCATCTGGATAGGCCACCTTAGATGAACCCACCTGGCAGCATCCATGTCATACCTGTGTCTGATTCTGGCAGGGCCTGAGGGCTGAGATTAGGCTGTGCTTCAGTACAGTTTTCTAGGACATTGAGTGGGCACGGAGGGCAAGGACCAGGGGAAGGAGGGGCCAGTTCTCAGACAGTAGTCAGTACTGGTGGCTCTGGGGCTTCTGCGGAGGGAGTGGGGAGGAGATACCAGCATCTCTTTACAGGACAGACACCTGTGGCAGCATCAGGGGGTCCAGGTACTCTGGGTTCATCCTTTCCCTGGAGACTTTTTTAAAGCAAGGCATGCCTGTGTGTGGGTTCTGGGTGCCTCCTCTGTGCCCACTGGGCATTGATCTGTGCTCAAAATTCTTGAAGATGAGGCCATATGCCCACATTTTCTCAAAACCCTGAAGTGATGTCACAACAGGAAGGAATATTGGTAGTTGGTTAGTTCAGTGTTTCCCAAATGTGTTCTGGGGACTCTTGGCCCACAAGTGTGTAAAAGGTGTTCTGGGAAGAAATGGGTTCTCTGGAAAAATACATTTGAGGAATGCCGTGTTCATCCTCTTACCCCCCATACTCCAAGAGTCACTGCACACATTGGAACACTAAGGATGCCTGGAAGTCTCACACAGCTTTAACTTTGCTTAAGACATCATTTACACATTTATTTGCACAAGGAACACCCTTTTTGTTTGGGCTGTTTATCACTATTTTGCCAGGCTGGTATTTTATAGATTAGAGTTTGGGACATATGGATGTAGCTAAACCTTTGATTTTATAGATGAAGAGTGGTGGGCCAGTGAACTCGGGTTACTCAGGGGAAGGTCTCACCTTTTGACTACCATCAGCTTCTTTTCTTCTATTTCTCCCCCCCACACCCATGACAACCCTATAACTTCCAACTATTTTGTTTGGTGGCCATTCATGGCAGAACATGGATCCTACTATTACCCTAGGAAGAATGATGGAGGACCTTTTTGCTGACTCCCAGGTGTAGATTATGATATGATATGATATGATATGACCATTATGATATGACCAGAGGAGGTGGGCAGGAAGGAGTTTAGCAAAGTCTGTGTTAAAATTCCTTTCTGTGTCCCATTGTTCCCGAGGGGCCCAGCAAACATTTCTTTACCAAGCATTTACTCTTTTCCACCTTCCTATGAATGGACCTTCCTTCCCTTCGAAGTCCCAACCTCCCTACCCTCTTCCTCTTAGTCAGGATGGCATATATACCTCATTTTGCCTGACTAGTTTTGGAATCCCATGTTTATGTGGATTCTCAGGACTTACAAAATTAAATTTGATTTTTCCAATCTGTTTCATGTCAACTTGATTCTTAGACCAGCCAGAAGAATCTTAAAGAGTAGAAGAAAAAATTTCCCCCTCAACACTACCATGGAATCACATCCACTTGAGGGATGAGAACTCTGAAGCCAGAAAGGTCAAGTGACTTGCCCAAGGTCCCAGGACCAGGAAAGGGGGATCCAGGGCCCAAACCCAGAGGGATGGCACTCTGCAGTCTGTGCTCTAACCACTGTTATTAAGGGAAGGATCGGTTCACTCACAGTTATTTAACAGGTGTAAATATCACACATTAAAAAAAATCGATGCTTCAGCCAGTGCCCTGGCAGCTGAGACAGCCTATTATTTCTAGAGGAACATTCCACTCTTACGTTTGTTTCATGAAGCTGGTGCCTGCACAGGGAGAAAAAGAAATCTTGTCACTTTGCCCTCCTTTCCTCAGGGACCCAGGAGCCCTCTCCACTGTCTATGGTGAGGACTGGCCAATGGGACTGGAAGTGGATGGTTCCAGCCCCACACATGCAGACTGTAGCGGAGAACACAAAGTTGCACCAGTGAAATGGAAGGCCTGGGTAGTGGTTATCTTTCCCTAGACAGTAATGCTGCTTGACTCTGAATGCTTGGTTACATTTCGAATTTATTTCCAATCATTTAGAGCTGGATCAATGGGAGACAAATGTGCCTTTTAGCTCTGGTACCTGCTGTTACCCCCAAATGTCAAGGACTGACATTTGATGCCATTATCCCCAGTCAGCTTACAGATGACTCACTTCCTTGCTTCCCCAGCCCTCAGTCCCACCCACCCAGCAAGGACTTTCACACTATGCTGATGACAAACTGCACTGTCCAGGAGAACCCAGACTTTCTCCCTCTGGCAGAGCAAAGGCGGGCCTCCTGGGTGGCCACTGCATCCCAGGGTGCCTAGGAGAGGCCTCTCATGGCTCAGTTCCTCCTTCTTCCCTCTCTCTCCCCAGGATAGCACCTAGTGCTCCCAGGGCAGGTGCATATCTTGGGATGAGGTGGGCACTTTCATGATCCTCCTGGTGGTACAGATAGCAGGGTGGGATTGCGGGGTGCATCTTCTCTCATGGAGTTGAAGGAGGCACTGGGGGAGGTGAGGCCTGGTGCCCCTCAGATAAAGTACTCCTTTCTGCTGTTGTCACCTGTGTCCTGGAGGGAGGGGTCGTCCTGCAGGGCTGCGTCTGCGCTCTCAGCAAACTCTGTGCCCTTGGCCTCGTTGGTGCGGTATGTGCCCTTGTACCGGCACATGTAGCGTAGCATGATGATGAAGAGGCAGATCAGGACGATGGCTATAGCAGCGATCACGCCTGCAGGAGGGAAGCAGTGCATGGCTCTGTCTGGGGCAGGCTTGTGGGAGGGGGTCAGGACCCACAGGGCTTGTGGTAGAACAGACCCTCTGCTGCAATAAACACCAAGCCCAGACAGGCTGGCTCATTCCTGCCTAGTGTGCACTCGCCCTTATCTGTGCCCATCTGAGTTACCCCTCTCTCCCCTCCTGCTCCCCCTCCCTCCACTCTGTGTGGTACAGACTGAGGCTGGAAGAGGATCCCAGAACTGACCCTCACTCAGTAGCACTCAGTCTACTGAGGAAGACAGACCTCTGTGAATAACTTGCAGAATGAACTGCGCGAGTTTACCTAAAACTGAGGGGTTCGTGAGCCTCAGGACTTTCAGTTTTAAAACCAGAACAATCCCAACTGAGACTTGATGCTAAAACCAGGAAAGTGCCCAGAAGGCTGGGCTCTGGTGGCTGCCCCCTGTGCACTACTGGGGGTAGACAGGGCCATGGGAAGCCCTTGAGACAGGTTGGGTGGAGTGTGGTTCACTGCTCATCACCCTACCTGAGCTCCAGCACGCTCTCCAGAGGTGACGGCTGCATGAGTCTGACAGGAGAGCAGGGATCAGCCAAGCAAAGGACTAAAGAGGGAGAGGATTCTGGAGGATGCCGTGCAAAGGCATGGGGTGTGGGTGGAAGTGAGCCCTTCATTTCTGTTTGGACTCATGAGCAGTTGGGAGAAGAGGCTTGAAATCTGGGCAGTAGGGCCAGGTCACTAAGAGTCTGGGAGTGCTGGGGGGAGGGGGACACTGGCAAGTTTTAGAGGCGCTTAGGTATGGCCTCTCATGCAGCCTCACCCTCATTCAGGGATTTGCTCTGAAGCCTCAGGCAGGTTCTCCCCTGGGTATTCCCTCTGACCCTCCTGGCTTGGAGGCCAGGCCCAAAAGAGCTTACCTGCAATGATGGCAATGTTCGCCCCCAGCGAGGGGAAAAATGGGCCAGGGTCGAGTTCTGTGAACAGAAGATAAAAGCCTTAGTGGGGGGAGAAAGTCTTCCCATACTTGGCAGCACCCCAGCCTTCCCTGCACCCCTGCTCACAGGCGCACAGCTCTTGAATGGGCCGAGTGGACAGGAGGCAGTGTGTGCCTGGACAGGCTTCCAGCTCTGCCTGGTCACTGTCAGGTCTGGAGAGAAGGCATGAGCCACAGTGGAGAAGGATCCAGTTCTAGCGCCTCTGCAGCCATGTGAGCGGGATGAGGGATGGGCTCCTGCACTGGGCAGACACTGGGTAGACATGTTCGGTGGTAGGCATGAAGGTGGGCAGTAATATGCCTGGTGCCAGCACCACTTGCTTTGGGTCTCAGCTTTTCTCACCATAATGGTAAAAAAAGACCGTTTGTGAAGTGTCCCCACATGTGGAGGGTCTGTACATGCCAGGCGTTGGCTTAGTTGCCTTTCACCCATCCCATCATGTGGTCTTTGCAGCCGTTCCATGAGGTGTGTGGTATTACTAGCCCATTTCACAGGTGCGGCCCTGAGCATCAGAGAACGACATGCCCAGGGTCACACAGCTCACCCAAAGGTGGGCCTGGACTTAGCTCACACTCTCACCTCTGGGGTGCACTTTCTCTTTCATCTGAAGATGCCCCTCCCAGGAGGGCTCCTGTCTGGAGGCTCCTCCCAGGGTCCCCTCTGTGGTCTCTGATCGGCTCTTCTGTGGGAAGGGCGGCCCTGGGGCCCTACCAAATTATTGAGTGCGTTTTTCCAGAGGGCTCTGGTCTGGCCACAGGGCTAGCATCTCAAGGACAACAGGAACTTGCACATCACCTCCAGCGGCTGCACAGAGTGTCTCCTCTCTCCTCTGGGAGATGAGTGAGAGGAAGGACTTATTAGACCACAGAAATATCAGTGTTAACATGGAAATCCCATGTTCCCATTACAACAGCTATGCATATTAAAACAGAGAAGGCTACTTCATAATAGTCCTTTCCGCTCAGGTAATCACTTTAATTATAGTCAGATGAGGTCATTCTTCCCAGCGCAGCTTCCAGATGCCTTTTTCTGATAAGAAACCAGCTGCGGTGCCAGGAAGGACAGTGCAGGGAGCCAAGCAAAGGCTCCAGGCTGGAGGCAGAGGAGGAGAAGAACAGCCGGGAGCCTGGAGGTGAGGAAGAGGTTAAAAGAGGTCCTCCAGCAAAGAAAGCAGGCACACAGCAGAAGTCAGGGCAGGGGAGGGAAGGGAAGGCAGGAGGAGCAGTCAGGTCAGCTTCTAAGTGCTTCAGCGCAGTGAGAACTGAGGCTGGAGGGGCAGAAGTTCAAGTGGCATTGGACTCTGAGATCCAGGGTAGACAGGAGCAACCTAGAATTTAGCACCAAGTCCACAGAAGATACTCAATAAACGTGTACTGAATAATACTGCATAAATAAATGCCTGTATGTGTGTATACATGCATACACGAGTGAGCGGATTCAGATGCTAGCCTTGTAGACCTTCCTCAATCACTAAGCACCTCATGCTTCAGTAAGAATAAAGAGTGGCCCCTTCCTTAAGTCTGCGTGGATGGTCATAGAAGTTTAAATATCCAGAATTGCCACTTGGAATGTTCCAGATGAAGACCAGCTTTTCTTACGCCAGTTTATCCAACCCAGTCAGGGATAGAAGGGACTGCTGTTTCCTTGTCTTTTAAAAGCCATTCACAATTGTTTACCACGTGCCAGGTACTGTCCTCAGCATTTACCAGGTTTTAACTCATTTAGCCCCCATGGCAGTCCCATTCGGAAGCAGTGATTATTTTTCCCATTGTACAGATTTGGAAGCTGAGTCCCAGAAAAGTGTTACAGTTTTTCTTGGATCATATAGCCAAAAGAGAATCAGGAGTCCACCAACTCAGGCCGAGGCTGCCCGGAGTCAGTGTGCTTAACCCTGTGGGCACTGCCCAAGGAGGGGGTCTGGTTTGGCTGCTTAAGGACTGGACGAGGTATTTGGCTTGAACCCCTTGGGATGAATTTCTTAGCTTGTGTTTGGAACCCTGTACCCAAACCTATATACTGGAACACTGGAAGCCCTCCCGGCAGGCCAGTGGGCTAGGGGGCAGGAGGAAACTCCAGCCTCTGAGGGTCATTAGTTGAGCCCCTAGCAGGACTCCCTCTGAACTCATGTACACTCAGGACCACAATGGCCAGGGATGCTTTATCTCCATGCCCCACCCCTCCAGCCGTGTGGAGCTGAATTTGCACACTGTGGTGTGCAGGGTGGTGACACTTCATCATGACAGGAATGGCCACAGAGGTCAGAATCAGCGCAGAGGAGGCAGCTCAGGCCTGTCTGGGAAGATGGGGATAGTACAAGAAGTGGTTCTCAAAGTGTGGTCCTAGGACCAGCAGCATTTCCTAAGAGTCTGCTAGAAAGGCAAATTCTTGGGCCCCATCTCAGACCTGCAGAATCAGAGACATGGGCTGGCGCCCCGCAATCTGTGGTAACAGGCCTCTAGGTGGTCCTGATGATTGTTCTGTGTTGAGAACTGCTGGTGGGCGAGAAATCTCCCAGAGGGAAGTCATTAGGATTGGCCCGTGAAGGATGAATGAGAGTTTGCAACACAGACGGGAGTGTAAGCATTCCAAGGAGAGAGCTCGGAACCCACAACAGTGCTCACCTCTCCTGAGCCCTCACTTTCTCCCTGAATGTCTGCTCACCATCCATGGCACTGCGGCTCCTGAAGCCTGTGCTTTGATCTCTCACCTCTGGAGATGGTGGGGTGAGGACCCTCATCGGCTACGCTTCCTTTTAGCCAGCAGCAATGATAGGGGACATCTGGAAAGGCTAGCTGGAGTAGGCTCCATCCTGCCCAGGAAGTTGACGGGTTAGTGGACAAGCAGATTGTGACCCTGGAATGAAAGCCCACCCCTAGCTGGGGTTGGAGGGTGAGTATGTGATTAGAGTTAGCATCATTCTGAGCCCAGGAACTGGGGTAGGGGGATTGATGGGCAGCCTTAGGGGGTACGTTTATGGCAGAGCAAGGTATTATGTATGGTTAGGTGTGGGACTGAGATCAGAAATAAGCCACTGTGTAGACCTCAGGTTGGACAGGCATGGGAGGCCTCCACCCTTTCGTAGAGATCCAAGGTACCCTGTGATTTTTCCTTCTTAGCTCCCCTCAAGATTGTAACGCTCCCCACCAGAGAGAATGCTCTACGAGCCCCAGAAGCACATCAGCCCCGGTCACAGCTCTATGCCCTACATCAGGCTGTGCTCCCAGGACCCAAGAATGGTTGTTGAATGGTATTTGAAAGCCTAGTCCCTTTGGGAGAACCAAGACCCAAGCTGCACTTTGCATTGTCCACCTTGTTGGGAAGACAGCTTTTGGTTCAAGTCTTGGTGTAAAATCTCACAGCAATGTTTTCAGCAAAGTATTTAATATTGACTGGCTTTAGTTTCTTTGTATGTAAAACAAGATTAACAATACTCCCCCTGTGGTAGGGATTAGAAATGACATGCCCACATATGATAAATGTTTTATATATATTATGGAGACAATACCTACATGGCACATAGCTCAGAATAGGTGTTTACTGAGTTGTCGCCACTATTTTTTTTTTTTTTTTTTTTAGAGAAAGGCAGACTGCCACATGCAGCACCTCATTTGGATGTGTCTGGAGCCTTGGAAGCTTGACCACCCTACATTCCCCTAAAAATAGTCCTCGAGAGGGGCGCCTGGGTGGCTCAGCAGGTTAAAGCCTCTGCCTTCGGCTCGGGTCATGATCTCAGGGTCCTGGGATCAAGTTCCGCATCGGGCTCTCTGCTCAGCAGGGAGCCTGTTCCTGCCTCTCTGCCTACGTGTGATCTCTCTCTCTCTGTCAAATAAATAAATAAAATATTTAAAAAAAAATAGTCCTTGAGAGCCTGTTTGAAGGTTCTAGCAGGGAAACGCAGCTACTCATATACCCTCAACCAAAGAACGGTCCTCCTCTATCAGGGAAGATCATCCTCTTCTACCGAGGGCGCAGCTTTACGAGGGACACACAGGGAGCTGTGAGGGAGGAAGGGGACACCTCCTGGATAGCCAGATCCACCGAATCAACCCTGGCCATCAGTGGGGTGACAGATGTCGCAGCCAGATCGCCCACACATCCTGTCACCACTAGTTTGATCTCAATCTTATTATGACTCTGCTTTGCACATAATTCAGGGCCAGGCACCTAAACGACCCACTAACAGATGTTATGAGTCCAGGCAGAGGATGGATGCTGGTCACGGATTCCCAGCACAGTCTTGGCGGACAGTCAATCAGCATCTGGGTGCTGAGTGTCTCTGTGTTCCCAGCATTACCATAGGGATGGAGGAGGTTCCAGGAAACAGAATGAGTCTCGAACCTCGGGGGCCCGATGGTTTCCTTGGGAGATGTGACTGTGACATACAACTTATTTAGGACAGTGTTTGTCAAACAGTAAATCCCAACCCACTGGTGGGTGCCAACTAGAGGGGGTGGGGTGGGGAGAGGGAGAGAAGTGATGGAGAGAGACAGGGACAGAGAGAAGGAATGGGAGAGAGAGAGAGGTGTTCAGAAGCCATCAGGCCCTATCATAGGCAGCTAGGGGAAACACTGTTTGGTGGGGCTTTGATTTCATTTGTGCACATACAACAAAAGCATTCGCCACACTGTTTGGAGGCCAGGGCTTAAACCACAGCACTATAAGAGGGAATAAAACAAATCCCTAGTCCTGCAGTGTTGGGTTCAAGGGAGCCCAGCTACGAGCAGGCAGATGGCAAAGAAAGCACGGCTTCCCCCTGACAAAAGCTAGTATGGGTTATGGCGGTAAGGTGGCCATGTTGTGTGACAGCTCTGGGCTTCTGAACCCCCGACGTGGCCAGCCACAGGCCTCACCACAAGGCTAGGGCCTGGGCCATGTGCCAAGTGCAGGGATAACAGATGCTTCCTGTGAGCTGAGCTGGTGGATCTCCAGAGGGAGAGGAAAGGGAAGGGCTGTTACTGCCCCCAAACTCCTGTTCAGGGAAGCTGCCCTCTCATGGGGGTGGGATGGTGAGTGGGAGGAATGTTCCCTGATTATGGAGGTGAGACCACATAGCCTGGCGGCTCAGCCTTGTGAGCCTCTGGAGAAGGAGAAATACTCTGCAGGTTCTCCATGCATAGAACCTCTGGGCAAAGTTTTTATGGAAGCTCCCTCAATTAATCCTGCAGCAAGCCTGCAAAAGGGAAGTTTCTTCCTTCTTTTAAGTTACAAATAATGCAATGCATGCCCAAAGAAGTAAAATAATGTGTCAAAATCTCACTGCCAACAAAGGGCGGAACCTGTATTCAAACCAAGGATTCCTTAGCACCAGAGCGTGTGCCCTCCAAAGCACTGGGACTGGCTTTTCTCCTGTGCAGTCTACAACCTGGCTGTGGCCACACACCTGCCAATTCTACATATGGTCCACAGGGTGGCTGGCTGCCTATCCTCTGGTCAAAGGCAGCAGGGCACACAGGTGCTGCCCCTCATTGAAGGTGACATTCCCAGTTCCAGCTGGCAGCTTGGGCACAGCCAACAGGGTGCGGGACGTTAGCAGCAGCTGGACTCTGGGGCTTCTCAGATGTTGACAGAGAGCAGTGGTCAGGCACTAGCCCCAGAGACACAGGTCGACCCTCTGGGGCCACCAAGAATCTCCCTTCTGTGTTTTCTGATGAAGCTGTGCAAGGAGTTCTCTTCTTTCATGCAAGGTTTTGTCTTTACGCTTCTTGCCCACCTCTAATGGTTTTTCCTTGTGCCTCAGGAGTTATGCAGGAAAAGCCTGCTCCCGGCTTCCCACGTCCACCTGGGCCAGCAAAGGGGCAAGAATTCTGGGCAGGGCAAAGCCCTCTGGGGAACTGAGTTCCTTAGAGTCAAGAGGGAGAATGCCTTTGAACCAGGAGGCCTAAGTGTTGTGGGAAGAGGAGGATTATTTCAGCTTCAAAACCATGAAGGGGAACAGAGGTTTGTTGTAGAGAGTTCCCGCCATGACAACCGTGTGGAGGACAGCAACACAGAGGGGCCCACACCACACTGCCTGACGATTTGCCAAGCTCCGGGCTGCTTACCCAGAGCATTCTGTTTCAAAGAAACCACAGATCTGGTTAGAAAAGTCACTGTCCTGTGGCCATGACTGCGTGAGTCTGATTTGGGTTCAAGAGGAGGACAGATATTGGGGGAGGGAGAGGAAACTTCGTGGCCGTAGAAAGTTCTCTTTGGCTCCCACTGGAGTTTCTTCTTCCCGTGCTAGATTCTTGCCTCCAGGTTCTTATGCCAGTCAAGCAGAAAGCAGTTGACAACTGAAGTTTATTAACTGACTTCTCTTTTTGGGTAGGAAAAAGGTCAACCACATTTCCTTTTCTTTGATGGTTTGTTGTTATCACACCCTGAAAGGATATAGCATTTAAGCTACAACTGGGGAAGAATTGGTCTCAGGATAGTAGCACTACAAAATAATAAATGGATAGCTTATTATTCACTGTCTATCCATCTCTCTTGCGAGCCAGCAATGTTGGCTGAGCAGGTAGCATTTACCCAGCCCCGGAGGTGTGGAGAGGATGGGGTGTGCCCCCAGGGAGCTTATGACTTGGTTGAGGAGATCTAACATATTTATGTGAAAAGAGACTGCCAACACAGTCCATGTGGTAAAGTGTCAAAATGAGCAATGAAGATATGCCTGGGGGTGTGGCAGAGGGGACTCACCCATCAGACTCAGCCCCAGGACTCCCAGGCTCTCAGACAGTGAGGGTGCTTCTGAGTCTGTTTGTTCTTTCTGTCCTTGGCCACATTTCTCAAGCACCTACTGTTTTACAGGGATGTGCTCTCTACTTAAGCCATGACCCTTACCTGGAAGGAGCTTACTGTGTAACAGAGACAAAGGCATATGGGTAAGTTTAGAAAGGGTAGCTCTCTGATGTTCTCAGGAAGGGCTTCCTGGAGAAAGAGGGGGCTCCCAAGACTGACCTACTGGGATGGTGGAGTGGGCAATGCCAGCAGGGGAAGCTGGGCACAGCGGTGAGAGGACATGGGGGGCAAGTCCATAGTGGAGTGGTCATGACTTCTGGGTGGGGCAGGGGGGACCTCTGCGTGGGCTTAACTGCTGTGGTGCCTGGTTATCATATGTCAGATACAAAGCCCCATGACATAGGACTCCATCTAGCCTGGAGGGCAGAACTTCTCAGGCAAGTTAGTTCATCCCTTGAAGTTTCCTTTTACTTCCTTTAAAGGAGAGAGTAAAACCTCTTCCTGATCAGGCTAATGGGGACTGATAGCTAAGGCATGGGTTCTCAATCCCAGTGTGCATCAGGATTTCCTGGGGGATTTGTGACACCACAGATCTCTGCACCCACCTCAGATTCTGACTCAGCACACCAAGAGTGGGCCTGAGAATTTGCATTGCTGATTACGTTTCCAGGTGCTGCTGATGCTGCGGGTCCAGGAGTCTGTCTTTGACAGTGAGAGTGGCTTATAGATCGCGTGCTCAGTTCCAATGCTTTCACACACCTCCTCTTTGCAAGGAGGTGATATAAGGCTTCAGTAAATGGAAGTCATGGGGGGACGGTCCTCTCTTAGCAATGAAAATAAGAAGTCACACTCTCAGCTGCCTGGCCACAACTCTTAGCTTAGTGTCCTTTCTTTTGGGAGCCCGCTGATGTAGTTTCAGACCTGGCATAGTGGTTACTGTAAGAATTTGTCACCTGTGCTGGCTTCCTTGCCTGCCCCCATGACTGGAGCTGGGCGAGAGGACAGAGGGCCCTGTGCCAGCGTCTGGTAGGTGCACTTGGCCTCTGATCAATGACAGATCAGGAGACTCTAGTCTCCTGTGCCTTGTTCTTTGGAAACTTTGAAAGCCTCAACTGCCCCCTGGATGTCTATTTGCATACTAAGTGCCTGCAGTGAGACCTCTGGAAGGACAAACAACCTCTGCTGATTTATCTCAGTATCCCTGGGCTCTGCAGCAGGGAAGTAGTTCTCCAAAGAAAGGTGTCTGGGGCACCAAAGCGGCAAAGAGAATAGATGCTTGGGGAGAGTGTATCTCAATCAGCATTTGCTTGACTTCCTAGCACTGAGCTCCAACAGAAGTGACTGGAGCCCAGAAGGTCCTGGATACCCTTATTCCAGCCCCAGCTCCATCCAGACTGGGGGAGAGTGAGGGCGCAGGAAGCCTCTGCCTGCCAGGCTCATGGCTGGGTGCCTGCCTACCTGCATACCTGTGAGGTGTGCACATTGGCTGTGTCAGCCAGGCTCGGGAGGGAACAGGTGAAGGAATGAGGTCCAGAGCAAGGGGCAGTCCCGAAGCACGACTGAGCTCCTGCCTAGACCACACCTGGACCGTCCCAGAGAGTGCTGTGGCCTTTCTAACCTCAGCTTCCTCACATGTGAAATATGATGGATGGCACAGCTATGAAGGCTCCTTGTGAGTTAGTGTGTGGTGAGCACCTGGGGCAGTGGCCAGCACAGGCTGGCTGTTGGATTATCACCATTGTCACCAGTATCGCCATTGTCAACAATGTCAGAATAGCCTCTAAGTGAGATTTTCAAAAATGGCCACTTTTAAATCTCTTGTACACTATTTGGCAAGTGTGTCACCCTGAGAATCAAAAATTCCATTTCTAGTATGATCTAGTGAAATAATCTGAAAAGGGAACAAGAATTTATGCTCAGGAAAATATACTGCAATTTGGTTTAAAATAGAAAATAAAAGAGAGAGAACAATCTAAATGTTCCACATTAGAGAATTGGTTATGTAAATTCTGATATGCTTATGTGATAGAATATTATGCAGTTGTTGAAGTGATGCATGGAAATCCTCAGTGACAGGAGGAAATGCTTACAGTGTGATTTAAGGGGGGAGGGAAAGGACACTGTAAATATAAATTAGATTAAATATTAAAAAAAACTATGAAAAAGGAGTCAAAGGATATAGCATGTTGGGGTAGTGGCTTTTGGGTGGTGGGTGGGGGTTAGGGATAGTATTATTTTCTCCTAACATACGGTTTCTACACTTTCCAAATCATCTATGGTAAACATGTTACTTTTAAGGTCAAGAAATGGGAGTGGATATTCAGAACTGGCTATTGTCACAGAATCTTCAAAGCCTCAGGCTATAAGGTCCACAAAGTTCCCTCCAAACTCCCCCCACCTGTCTGCCCCACCCCACAACCCATGGGGTGTCTGCATGCTTTCCGCAGTGTTCCTCACAAAAGCCACTGTGGGCCATCACTGGGCAGTGGGACTCTGGCTGCACTCTCTCAATGATCTGAGTCTTGTGTTCACATACCCTTTGCCTGACCTGGTAGGCATTTTCCCTTCCAATAAAGAGGCGCACACTGGGGAAAACTGCAAGAGTATTCAGTGCTCCCAGCTCATCTTGCCTTTTCCATGGGTTGCAGATGTGGATGGAGGAATTCCAGATGTGGCATGAGTCCAAAAGTCCTCACAGACACCCTTATTTCTGCAGGTGGAAAAAAAGGCAAGCTCTGGCCCTCTCAGGGAATGAGTCAGAGCCTGGATATGGGAAATTCTGCAGCTGCCAGACCACAGGTTCTGCTTGTGTCTAAAGGAGTGAGATCAAGAGTGAGCTCTGCCCCAGAGCAAGGGGCAGTCCCGCAGCAGGACTGAGTTCCTGCCTAGACCACACCCGGACCATCCCGGGGAGTGCTGTGGCCTTTCAAACCTCAACTTCCTCACGTATGAAATGTGATGGCACAGCTGCATAGCTTCTGCATGGCTTCTTCATAGAAGCTGCATAACTTCTCTTGAGTCATTGTGGGTGTTCTACTCAGCTGGCCTCTCAAGGATTCCCAGATTTGAGTATATTCCTAAAGACACTGGAGGGGTCCCTCTCACCTCCTAGACTGGTTGAAAGCCCTCTGGGCAGGATTCTTTGAAGGGAGGCCTTAGTTATCCTTCTAATTTCAGTCTCAGGGGAAACGACCTTGTAATGAAATGCACAGACTCAGTTTCCCCTCTGAGAGGAGGGCCTCCTCTCCCTCCATCTCTTCCTTTTTTTCCTTATCCCTGTGGCCATCTTCGGTCACTTCATGCTCATCCATATCTCTTGCTTCTTTTTTTCAAGTACAGTGAATCTTCCATCACTGATTTTACCCCTACACTTTTGGAGTCTGTATCTATCCTTGTATTTATAAAGAAGTAGTGGGGTTTAGTGCCTGGAAGCGATGACTTCTGGTTTGCCCACAGAGAGGTACCCTTAGCTGTGTGGGTATCAGAGAGCTCAATCAGGGAAGACCCTTGTAGTCCCTGAAAGCCAACTATTGCAACCTCAGGAGAGCTGGGATTGTACCCCAAGGTCACAGAATGTCTCGTCTTTCAAAATGTCTGTGGGAAGGGTGTTGGAGGAGTTCATGTCATCTATTGTAGACATTGTAGTGAGCATGTACTTATCAGTTGCTGGGTTCCCAGCAGCTTTGGGTTGGAAATGACCTTGAATGCTCCTCCTGGTCAGCTTTGGGGTGGAAATGACCTTGAATGCTCATCCTAGTCACCATTTTCTGGTTCTTCATTGCTCTACAGTCTCTCTGACCACAATGCCTACACTGCATCCACAGCTTCCCAGGGTTATCAACCCAGCCCTGGATTCCACCTCTTTCCACCTGAGCTGCGTAGCCACCTAGCTCCAAGACACAGCCCTCCACCTGGCCTTGTCTTGTTACCTGATGGGAGAGCTCTGTGAGAGGGCATGGGGCTGCCACAACTTTACATTGTTTTGGGGGGGAAATGAGATACATATGGACAATGGCAATACTTTGTTAGCAAGTTTACACGTTCTCTCACCCAGTTAAGCCCATGGATATTCAACACAAGTACTCAGTCACAATGTAAATTTCTTTCTGGTCTCCTACAGGTAATGCCTGCTGCAGGGAGGCCCTGAGTTGAACAGTCATGGGAGGAGGGCACTGTGGTGTCGGAGAGGCAGGCGGGGGAAAGGATTGGGCCCTACAAGGGGGACACAGCTTCTGTCCTCCCTCTAAGCTGTCAGAACATGCTTTGTGTGGCTGCTCTTGGCTGGGGACTGCATCATGGGCCTATTCTATAACTTTCCAGTCCCTTCTGGGGGAGTCCAGTCCACAACAAAAGCTTTGGTCTCATATCCATTTTAAAGCTCCTAAGTGAAATAAGCTAGTCCTAGAAGTACAGATGCTGCATGATTCCACTTATTTGAGGAATCTAAAATAGTCAAGTTCATAGAATTCAAGCATGGATAGGTGGTTGCTGGGGGCTGGGGATAAATGGAGACTTGCTAGTCAAAGGAAGGTGGAAAGCTCTAGAGCTGTGTCATACGGCACTGTGCCCACAGTCAACGATATGGCACCCTGGAACATTTGTTAAGTGGGTAGGTCTCATGGTAAGTGTTCATAACATAATAAGATAAAATGTTTTTTAAAAAGCTCCCACTTGTGCTTAGCCTGCCCAGCAGGGGAAAGGGGGCCTGGCCTTCTCTCCTTAATTCCACTCTCCCCACCAGTTCTGAGTTCGGCCCCTCCAGAGCTGCAGTGGGAAGGAGATGCGAGGCCAGGAGGAACCATCTTTCTATCTAATGGGTGACACTGGTTGTTTGGTATTGGTGGGGGAGCCCTGGACTGGGAAGGCTCTTTCTGAGGGCAGAGTGATGGCCTCTGGGGGAAGGGGGCTTGGTGATGCAGTCTGGGGGCTTAGGGACAGAAATGCCAGGCAGTGCCAGACAGATCAGGGACAGAAGTGCCAGGCCTGGTCAGTGGGGAGACAGCTTAGGGACAGAAGTGCCAGGCCTCGTCAGTGGGGTCAGCGGGGGAAGCCCTGAGCCACGGGGGAAGGGCTGGGGAACCTCGCGTCCTTGGCGTCTGTGTGTGGGAGACCTGGGCCCTCTTACAGTTGTCTGTGTGTGCCTCTCTCTTCCATCCAGCCGCTCTTCTCTCCCCGGTCATTCGGTCCCCAGAGGGACCCTCTGATGATACAAGGGCTAAAATCTGTGGCATCTAAGCTAGAAGGGGCCTGAGAAGCTGAGTCGTCTGTCCCTTCCCTCTAATCGATGTTGGGGCAGGTCAGTGTGTCTGGCCAAATGCCTGTTGGTTCTTCTGCTGAAGATCCAGTCCAAGTTGCATTGCCTGACATTTCAGAACTTCTGGATGCGTACAGCCCTTATCTCAGTTACAAATCCTCTCAATTTGCCTTTAATCCTTTTTTTTTCATGTTCTGGCAGCCAGGCTGGAAGGAAGCTCCTGGGAGGCCGCACTGTGCCATTGCGACTCTGGGCCTTTGCAAACTCCTATTCTGCCAACAAGTTTAGATCTTGTCACCTCATTTGGGAAGACTTCTTTGACTTCTGCAAAGGGCCTGTATGCTCCTTCAACTATCCCTGCAGAAGGCAGCAAGCTTTCTCATTCATAAATATTTTAGGCTTTACAGAGACCACATATATTCTTCTTTGTTTGTTCTACCCATTGGTTTGTTTGTCTGATTTTTACAATATTTTAAAAATGTAAAAACCATGACTCTATCAAAACAGGCCAAAGGCTGGGTTTAGCCTGAAGGCTGCAGTTTGCTGAACAACTTCTTCAAATCACCATTAACATGCTTTGCAGTTGTCTGTCTCTGCACTGATTCTTAACTACTAGAGGGCAAAGACTGTATTTTATATATCTCAACATCTGACACAATGCTACGTGAACGAATAAGTGATGTTGCATAAAATATCCTCTGACATGTCCCAGCTGACTCTTCTATCATTTTTCTGCACACCTGCCTCTCACATGTTAAATAAGTAACCTCCTTAAGAGTCTCCAAGTCAGTCATTAAACAATCCCTCCACAGATGCACACTAAGCTTTCAATGATATTAATGGATGTCATTTATTAAGCTCCTGGTATGCAGCAGGCCAGTGTAGAGTCCTGGGGACACAGAAGCGAACCCAAAAGATTGCGCGTGCGTGTGTGTGTGTGTGTGTGTGTGCGCGCGCGCGCGCACGCGCACGCATGCTTACACAAGTGACTCAGGTACAGGTCACTCGGTCTCTGCGCAGTCCAGGGTCACACTGACGTGCCCTCTACGGTCCCTGCTCTCCAGCTGGATCACATGCACTAATCCTTACCACTTCTCTGGAGGACCTAATTCACTTAAAAAATCATATAATTGCATTTTCAGCATAATTAGGTACCTAATTACATGACTAAATGTCCTCAATCGGGCTGCATGTGTAAATAATGATGATTTAGTTAGCCATGCTTTGTTATTGGCTTTCCAGAAGGCTCATCAGTTGGCGAACAGGATGTGGAAAATGGTTTTCTCCTTCCTTCACTGGGTTTGACAAGCAGGAGCGGCAGAGCCCTTTCCTGTTAGGAGAGGAGGAGGGTGGGGAGGAGAACAGGAGGTGGAGGGGATTTCTATTGCCTGGGGATTCTGGTTCACGGCCTCAGGGACAGCCTATCAGATAAGAATGCCCACATTCTAAAGACAGACAAGACCACTTGCCCCCAAGAAGTACCAAGGGAGGCCAAAGTGTCCCTGAGACAGCAGAACCTCCAGATTATAGACCAGAAGGGAAGAGCTGTGGTGAGCATTCTGGAAGGAAGGAAAGCCACAGGAGTAGGAGGCATGTATGGCTCCTCTTCCATTCCCTGGAATAGTTCTCCTCCTCCCAAGCCACTGAGGGCACCTGCACCAAAGGATACGGCTTTCCCTCCACCCTGGGCTGAGGTGTGCTGAGGCTCACTGTTCTTACACATGCAATGGATCATGAGAGAACCTACCTCAGAGGGCAGTTGTGAGGATGGCATGAGATGATGCATATATAGATGGCACAGTATGATTTAATATGCAATACCTGTTAGCTAGTATTGTGAATGATACTGCAGTGGTTTGTTTTTTAAACTGAACTAGTGTTTGAAAGGAAGGGTACATTTTGATCTATATACTGGGAGTGTATTCCTTGGGGGCAGTAATGAAGAGAAGGGCAAATGTACACCAACACACTGCCCTACAGAAACCATCTTAAAGTGATTGAAGGGGGCGTTATGATGCACAGCACAGGGAGTGTGTATTGTGGTGCCAGAAAGATATGGCTATAGCTCCTGGCTCCTGAGTCCCACTTGCATGTGACCCTCTCTAATTCTCAGCTAACTCACCAATACAGAAGGATGCACCTGCATGGCTCCAAGAGAGGCACTGCCCAACACATGCAAGCCCTTCTTATCATTCCCATTTATTTGAGCATAACTCCTGCACATGTGTGTGTACACACATATGGCCCTTGGATGCAGGGCCCCTATGGGGGAAGCAGATAGGTACAGTGATTGTGACTTGAGGAGTAGGGAGTCCTTGTTTATCTCCTGGGATAGCTGGGCTTCCAGATGCTTCCCACTCTGCTATTAGTCCTCCTTCGTCCCCTGGGTATCAGGGCAGAAAAAGGGCTTTAGGAAGTCACCAATTCACCTCATTTTGCACCCAGCACCACAGCCAGGAAGCTGGCTGCCCTCAGTCAAGCCCCTGTGCTGTCTTTGTGCTTGGGAAGGAAAAGCTATTTCTCTTCACTGTACCTGCCCCACCACCCCTCCATCCCATCCTCCCACTGTATTTCTGGCTGATGAAGACACTCTATAATATGTTTCAATCCATCACCCTAGCACACTCCTGTTCTGTCTTCCCAGCCCCCTGTTCAGGTCTTGTGATTTATATTTCCCCAACATTAATCTTTTAAAAGCAAAGAAGCTATAAACACATACATAATTCTTCCTCCTGTCAGTTGAAATCCCATGACACAAATCAACTGCCATCTAAGTTAAATGTTTCTTTCACAGAAAGTGATAAATGCCCTGGAGACCAATCAAGAAAGCCAACAAACTTAGACTTTGTTGCACTTTGGAATTTTGCAGGTAGCGTGGTTGAAGTCTGATAACTGGTTATATCTCATGACCAACAGGAATGGTGAATCAGATGCTTTAATACAGCTGATATGGACAGGAGACTTTGCGCATCTTTCCTCATCAGAGATCTTAGGATATCAAATGCAGGATTGAAATCTAACACATAATCTTAGGGGAAAAGGGTAAATAAAGACAAAATTTACTATTCTGTCAGACTGATATACTACTTTCTTAAGCAAACCAAGTAACAGAGTGAAAACAGAGTTACCAAAAGAGACATCAGCCTGTTGTAGAGTTGGATCTGTGTAACTAGTTAAGATTAGGGCTCCCAGACATGCCAGATGGTCTAAGAGGAGATTTCAAACAATTTTATCCTTTTTAGCAGAGATGGTTTCATATTTTTCAAAATGCAAGTTTTAATTCTACATCTTTCGAATACCTATTTTGGGAGGGAAATACAGAAGCTCTGTTTTTAGGAGAAGGAAGGAGAGATGAATGGCTAAATCCGGTACATATCTTGGGTTTATTTTTCCTTTCTTCCTTTTCCATGTCTTATTACTTCTTCTACCATCACTACCACATTCAATATCATTAACAAACTTCATTATTCATCTCATTATGGGAAGAAGACAGTCCTTTTTTTTTTTTCCTTTTTGAGAGAGAGAGCAGAGAGCATGAGAGGGGGTGGAGGGGTAGAGGGAGAGGGAAAGAGAGACAATGATGGAGCCTGATGCTGGGCTTGATCTCAGGACCCTGAGATCATGACCTGAGCTGAAATCAAGAGTTGGATGCTTAACTGCCTGAGCCACTCAGGTGCCCCAGGACGTAGAGAATCTTAAAGGTCAGGTTAAAGAAACTACATCTTCTATTGTAGGCCATGAGCAGACAAGAGATTATGAAAAAGGAGATTCTCTAGAAATTCTGAAGTAGTACAGGGATGGAGAGGAAAGCCTTTTCTCTTCCAAATTTAGAAGAGCACTTGGAAGCCACCAAGAAAGGATCAGCATGACACAATGAGAGACTAACAAGGCTGAGAGTAGTGGACATGATCAGAGAGATACAGATGTGAGGTGGGGGGGGGCATCCAGCAAGTTACACTTGACAAGGCTAGGCATCTTGAGGGTTAAAGAATTTGAGGTTCTGACAGGAGTGTGATTAGAAGTTAAGTGAAGAAGATGGTGTGATAGAAGAGGTAGGAGGGTTATGAACAATGATTTATTATTTTGTATTAAAATATATACAGTTAATGAATAACTTCCATAATTATATACTAATTATATTATAATTATGTAAAATAAATTATTACAAAATAAATACATCACTTAAAGTATTAAATATTAGGATGTGTTTCAGATTTTCAAATTTATGTAAAAAATAGGTTTTGACGATTGTGGGAGGCATCCATGTATGGATGAGTAAGAAGGGGATCTTGAAAATGCTTAAAATAAGGATGCTTTTCAAGACTAGGAGTGCTCCATTTACCCAGACGGCTTTGCACCCAGGTACCTGGCCTGGGAGTTGAGGCACTGAGTATGTGGGTTCCTCCCTCAAAGCAGAAGCCTCTTGTTTGTGGTTCTCAACTCTGGCTGCACATCACAATCACATACGACCCTTTAAAAAACACCCATGCCCAGGTCCCATTCTAGAGTTGCCAGATAAAATGCAGAACGCCAGTTAAATTTGAATGTTACATAAACAACAACAAATTTCTTGAGATAAGTATGTCCCAAATATTGCAAGACGGCTCCATAGACTGTTTGGTTCTTTGTCAGCTCACCAGATAGACTGGGAGTTTTCTAAGGGGCATAGACCTGGAGGAGAGCCCTGGGATCTCTTGGGCCCCAGCCCAGAGCCATAGACACAAGCTATGAATTTTCACATTATTATCTCATGTGTTCACATCCCTCCTGCTTGTCCCATGTAAGCCCATTGTATTTCACATGGATTCTAATTCTACTTCATACCTCTAGGCTTTTGGCTCATACTGTTCCCTCTGTCTGAAATGTTCAGTCCACCTGGGGCCTACTTCATGAATGAATGTCTACACATCAAGGAGGATGTCTGTCCTGACCTCCCAGTGGAATTGACCTCCTGTTACTATGGACAGACTCACCAAGTATGTGAAAACAAGTCTGGGGATGTGGGGGCAGAGGGGGGGCATGGCATCTTTGTCTCAGTATCTTACATAGTGTAAGACCACTGACTTAGTGGTCATCAAAAGCTTCCTGAGAGAAAGGTCTTCTCAGCAGACCAGATTGAAGTGCAGCAGGAAAAAATCACCCAGAAGAGAGCTTATGAAAGCGGGACTTTGCAGTGATTGCTAAAACAATCGCTGAGCACCTACTAGGTGTAGGTGTAGGTGCATTTATCTCTCCACACTGCACAGAACTTTTATATACACTAATCCTTTGGCTAATCATTAGAGAATATTACCAGTGATGGTTTGGTGGTTCCAGGGAAGAGATCAGAGGAGGCCTCCTTTGTTTTCCCCCAACACTGGCTACCCTCCTGCCCTTACCCTTGATCTGTCCTTTCTCTAGCCCTTCAGACTTTGTCAGCCTTGGTGTCTGAGAGTTGCTCATTTCTCGATATTCCAGTGATAATCACAGGCCTTGAGCTCAGTCTCCAGGTCAGGGCACACCATCGGCACAGTCCCAATTTGGGTATTTGTCAGGAGCTGCAACTTGCCCGTCAGTCTGCTTTGATGGAGCCATCCTGGCAGGTCATCTGAGGGCCCAGGCCTCACTCCTCGGCATTCATCCTCCTGGCCCACTCTGGGTGGCACCCCCTGCATGGAAGCCTCTAGTCACTAGGCCAGCTTGCTAAGAGGCCCTGCCTGACCTGCCTGCCTAGAGGCTACCGCGTCTGCCTTGTCTTGGAGGTCCCTTCCGACTCTGTTTGCATCCAAGTGCATCAGAGCCTGGGGCAAGGGGCAG
>CM052883.1:75575975-75601419 GCA_028534135.1 Potos flavus
AGCCTTATCAGAGGCAGGCCTATGTGAAGGTTCCATTCCTCTCTGTGTGAATATAGGGGAGGGAAAAAGGCCCCTGGAAGAAATATAATGTCCTTGCACTCAGACACAGTCAAGCCGGGTACCTGCCTGTGAGTCTGAGCCCTACTAGTACAGATGGGGAGGGGCTCAGGACAAGGAACCCCAGGCTTCCCTATGCAAGAGTGAGTGGGGACCCTCATGCACACTGGGTCTGAAGCTTACAGACACCTGAGCCCAGAGAGGGTGCGTGCTGCCTTGCAGCTCTCCTGACTTTGGTGTCTGTGTGTATGCACATGTGTGTTGGGGGGAGCAGGGAGTGTTTAAGCTTGAAGCATTTGTCTCCTTAGAATTGTGGTACGTAAAGCACATGGTGTCATAGAGAGGGGCACGCTGCCTGCCTACCCATGAACGTGGAGAGTTGCAGAGGTTATGGGATCAAGTTACACCTGAATCCTAGTGCGGGCTCTACCACGTGCTATGGGTGTGCCCTTGAGACAGACTTTACATCTTTCCTAAGGAACAAGGTTATATGAGGACCCCAGGCTCCTCTTCTAGGCAGGTGTGTAACAGCACTGTCCTTCCCGGTGGGCACATGAACAGCCCGCCCTGGCACCTAGGCAGAGAGAGTTGGATAAATGCTAATGCCCTCTCTACCCCTCCACCCTCTGCTGTACCAGGCTGGGCGAGGACAGAGTGAGATAGGAAGTGGGAATGGCTTTTCTACATGCCAGTGATTCCAAGTGCAAACAGTTGCTCAGGGGGCCTGATTTCCAAAGGGGTCCTCAGGTAGAGATGAGAAGCCAGTCACTTCCAGAGAAGCCAGATTCTCGTGCTGGGATCATATTCTCTGAGGGGAGGAGGTACACAGGACGAACTCCTGTGTATGTGTTTAAGTGGCTTTGGTCACTTAACTGAGCTGCTGTCTGGACTGCTTATCAGACTACACAGAAAAGTGTGCAAATATAAAGCAGGTGCAAATAACCTCTTAACATCTTCCCTATTCTTATGACCCTGACAGTGTGGCTGGCCTGCGGGGGGAGTTGTATTAATTTCTATCTTGCACATGGGTGGTGAGGGTGGTGGGGGTGGTGGAGGGAGAGCCTGAGGTGGTGGAATCCTGGGCTCTAACCTAAGCTGTCTGAGCCTGAGCTGGTCTCTTCAGTTCTCTGACTTCCGGGAGAAGGAGCCTGCATTTCTGGGCTGTTCTTTCATTCTGCCAGGGAAAACTGGGTGAGGCTGAACATGGTGCGGGGACCTCCTTCCCCAGCAAGATGGCAACTTGGACCCCAGGAGCAGCAGGATGGACCTCCTTTGTCCATACCCTTTCATGATTCTCTCTTCACCCTCTTCTAGGCCAGACCCTCCACCTCAGGGGAGAAGGTTGCTGTTCTGTGCTCTCTGCAGGGTTGGTACCCTCAGGGCTTCCAGGGACCCAGAGCTGCAGGTGAGGGGTTGATCCACATCCTTTTGCTCCAAGCTGCCCTGTGAACTGCAGGTGCATGGGACTCTGGGCCCTGCACTCACACTTAGTCCTTGCAGAAAACCTTCAGACCCAAAAGATGCAACTAGCAATTTCAGAGAGGCTTCTGAAGCTAGCCTCTGTGTGTACACACACCTGTGCACTCAACTAAGGCATCTCTCAGGACAGCTGAGGACAAATGGGGGTCTTGGTGCTACGGTCCCCCTATCTCCCATCCCCCGGTGTTTCAGGCACTCCTCAGGAATTCCTTACCCTCTTCTCCCCTCCCACTCATTCTCACCACATACCGTGGCTCATCCAGGTGCTCACTTAGTCTTTTGCTGAAGTGTTAGCTGAATGCTCAAGTGCTCCTCTGTCAGGGTCAGGAGCATTCTATCAGGAGGTTTGGGGGTCCCAAAACTTGGGAGGATGGTGGAATTCCAGCTGCTACAACAGGTGCTGGGAGATAGTCTCATTGTCTCTCTGCTACCTCCCCTGTTGGTCTTTGTCTCCTTCTTACCACTTCCCACCGTCCTCCCCAGTCACACTGCCTCCTTGGTGTTCCTTGATCAAGCCAGGTCTCCTCCTACCTCAGGGCCTTTGCACCTGCTATGCTCTCTGCCTATTCTGTACTCTCTCAGATATTCCTGTTTGACTCCCTGGCTTCCTTTAGGTCTTTCTCAAACATTATCTCTCCCAATGAAGACGTCTCTGGCCATGCTCTTTAAAAAGGTATCTCCCTCATCTCCCTCACCTCTCTGGGCTCAGACCTAGTTTGCAGCAACATGGCTAAATGCACCACGAAGGTCAGAATTGTGGGTAAACATGGGACCCTTTATGGTGCCTCCTTCAGGAAAATGGTGAAGAAGATAGAAATGAGCCAGTAGGCCATGTACACTTGCTCCTTCTGTGGCAAAACCAAGATGAAAAGACGAGCTGTGGGGATCTGGCATTGTGGCTCCTGCATGAAAACCGTAGCTGGTGGTGCCTGGACCTACAACATCACTTCTGCTGTCACAGTAAAGTCTGCTATCAGATGACTGAAGGAGTGGGGTGTCTGGGTGGCTCAGTTGGTTAAGCGGCTGCCTTCAGCTTGGGTCGTGATCCGAGGGTCCTGGGATCAAGCCCCACTTCAGGCTCCCTGCCAAGCAGGGAGCCTGCTTCTTTCTCTCTCTCTCACCTGCTTGTGCTCTCCCCTTTCTCTCTCTCAAATAAATAAATAATATCTTAAAAAAAAAAAACAAAAAAACAAAAAAAGACGATCGAAGAAGTTGAAAGACCAGTAGAAGTTCTACCATTTAAAACACTGCTAGCCTATGATAAATGAGTCAATTTATGTAACAAAACAAAACAAAATTAAATAAAATGGTACCTCCCTCATCCCTGGCCTTCCTTATTTCCTTTCTTGACTTGATTGTCTTCTCTAGAACTTGGCACTATCTGATGTACTGAGCATTATCCCCATGTGTCTAGTATCTATCTGTCCAAACCCCATAGAATATAAGCTCCCTTTTGTGATTACTGCTAATTTGTTCACTGTCATATCCCTAGAACCTCACAGAGCTGGTCCTCAATTCATGGTCATGGAATGTGATTCCTGGCCTACCAGCTAACTGGTGGTGGCGGCATAGGCAAAGAACATGGGTATAGACTCAGGGACACTAAGATTGAACTTGGATCCACCATTTTATAACTGGTCAAATGTGGACACACTTCTGAGTATCCAGCTCCAAATCTGAAAAGAGAGGTGATAACCTCCCGAGGGGGTAAGAGGTTTCAGTAAGGTCTGGGGCAATGCACCTGGCCCAACACCTGCTGTGTGGAGAGTTACCCTCTTCCTTGCCTGAGCTGTAAGTGAGAAGCATTGTTTTCTGAACTTGGGAAGTGAGCTGGCAGGCCCTGTAGCTGTAGATCCCAGGGGGAGCCTATGTGTTGCCTTGACTCCCACCCCTGTCACGGTGAGGTGAGGATTTTCTGCAGGGCAGCAACAGAGCCCCCAGTACCTATACTGACAGAGGGGGGATTGGAGGACAAGAGACAGTGAAGACTACAAGAGGGGCCCTCTCCTTGGTGGCCCGGGCACTGGCAGATCAAGTGATGGGAACAAAGGCACTTTGTGTATTCGCAGCCTGGCCCTCATGGGCCTCCCTGGTTGATATCTGGTCCTTGATCTTGACTGTAGGTTTTTCCTCCATGGCTTCTTATTTATCAGTCGGGTGGTGGTATCCCCAGAGAGAGGCTATGGGGCCCAGCTGGGCTCTAGGCCTGGAAGTTGGGCCATTAGAGATTCTCCTGTTGGTTTAAGTCAGGAGTCAAGAAACTTTTTTGGTAAAGGGCCACATGGTAAATAGTGTAGGCTTTGAGGGCCATATGGTCTCTGTTACAAAAAACCAGTCATTGACAAATGAATGGGTGCAGCTGTGTTCCAATAAAACTTTATTTTATAAACAGGTGGCAGGCTAGATTTGAGCCGTGGGCCTTAATTTGCAGATCTCTCTGCATCACTGAGTCTCTCTTTTCCTGCTCAGGCTAATATTTACTGAATATTTGCCCTATGCTAAGCCAGGGCCTTTACCTATATCTTCTCATTTAAGGTTCTCACAGGCAGGAAGCCACTGAGTGGCCAAGCTGCACCTTGAACCCAGGTCTGTCACACTGGAGGCCTGAACTTTCACCTGTGCAATGCACAGCTGTTGGAATGTAGGCATGCTGTCCACTGCCATGGCCACCTTGTACAGATTACGAATCTGGTGGCACCTGGGGCTCATTGCATCCTGGACATCCTGTGGGGTGGTGAGTACACAAGCATCAGGGACACAGGGGCCAAAGGGGGTGAGATCACTATCCTGAGCTTAGTGGTGGAGCCAACAGTAGCTGGCAAGGTGGCAAGGAGGGGTGGGGTCCTGCCTCTGAGTTAAACCTTGCACAGGGTCAAAGCCATCTGTGTCAATGAGGGCAGTGGCCTGGGCCTCTCTGCCTAGGCTCTGTGTACCTTCTCTGGTTAATTGCGCTGATTGTCCAAGCCCTGTCACAAAGGGACTTCCCAGGGAATCCTGCACCCTTGGGGCATTGGGTCCTAGAACAGGATAAATGGCTACAGCTGGCTACCTTGAAAGGGCTTGGTGCAGGCAGGCCAGAGGAGGTGTGGGAAGTATCCTGCTGCAGTCTGAGCGTCCCTGAGTGGGCAGTTCTTGGCTCACAAGGAGATATCATGACCTGAGGTGGAGGAGAATGCCACCCTGCACTCATTCCCCCTTGGGGAGGGCCCTCTCACAGGAGCTCAAAGGAGAACCATAGGGGACCCTGGAGGCAGGAGGCAGGGCAGTGAGAGGTCAGCCTTTTATCTGTCCAGACAGTCAGACTTCTGTTCTCATAGCCCCTGGACAAGGAGGGCAAGATAAGGCCAGGAACTCAGATAATTGTGCCTCCAAGGTGGTGCAACTTCAGCATTGGCTTATCCCAAAAGCACCACCCTGGAAACAGAGGGAAGAAAGAACAGTGAAAATAGGCAGGCAGAGACCAAAGCCTCAGGAAATAAATGGCCCAGAAGTGCTCTTGAATGGGAAATACAGCCTCAGGGTGTCTGAGCTTTGAAGGAAAACTGTGGATTCTGTCCCCCTTTGACTGTCCTCCAAAACGGATTTTGACTTTTTCCAGCATTGTTTGTTTTCTCCGTGAGTGACAAATATCATTTCACTCAAATAAGTCCTTTAAAAACAGCATGTTCCAAAAGATCTTTTTGGAAGCTCCGTGATTCTTAAATAGAAAATGTCCTAGAGGTAATTACCAGAGCCTGATACAAGGAAATGTAGTTAAAAAGCCCTTTTGAACCAACTTTCTTTCTCTCCTCCTGTGAAAGAAAACTTTGTTCTCCTTGAAAGCTCCTTATATTCTGTACATATGAATGGTGGTGGACTGCAGGCGTTAAAAGACAGCCTAGGGGTGGACGTCCCCAGCTCAAATCACAGCCCTACCACTCACAGCAATGTCCTGTGTCCTGAAGATGGGAATGCCACCCACAGCACCCACCTCACAGTGAGGGACCGTGGCTACTGATGAGTATGACCAGCAAACATTTGCTCAGCTCTTCAGACAGGCCAGATCACCCCGCATAGCATGGGTACCTGTACATTTGCATGATATTTTTCCTTTTTACGTCTTGCAATTTGTCTTTATTGAAGTCATTCCCCAAAGTCAGAACATTCATACAATCAACATTAATCATCGACAACTTGTTTCTTCAAGCATAGAATCTTAATCCAAGATAAAATTATATCTAGCTAAGTAGAAATTCACCATAATTTAATATTACCTACCAATATTAGCTAATATTAGGTCATAATTTACATTTGGGGAGCTATATTACTTTAAGTTGTTCTTTAGATAGCTAGATATCTATTTAGCTAGTTCAGCGAATAATCACAAGACATAAGCAATTTGATCTGCAACCTGAATTTGTGTGATAAGAAATGTCTCCCTAGGAGGATTGGTTGCTTTTTTTTTCCTGTAATGATGTGTGTCTTGCTGCTCCAAAAAGCCCAACAATGCTTTGAGGGCACGGATCTTGTCTTATACTTTGTCTCTTCCTTAATCCCTAGGACAGATGAGAAGGATGTATATTTCTGTTAATGAACCAGGAATGTAAATGGTGTAAGTAAAAATTTGTGCATAAATTGCTTTCATAATCAACTCTTCTGTCCAGTTTCCTTTCCTACCTCCCAGATTTTCTTCTTGGAGTCTGAGCATTGGGGTTCTGAAGTTGGATACGAGAACTGTCCTCAGGGAATTAATTGGTAGAGTGATTGACACCTGGGCATATATTACTGTCCGGCTCTAGGCAAACATTTAACCACAGTGAGAACATTTTACGGCTTCATGGAATGGAAATGTCTACACTGGAAAGATGCTGAGATCCAAGCTTCCAAGTATTGACAACCAACAGTGACTGGTTATCAGTGAACCACTCTGGCATAGGCACCAGGCACCAGGCAGAAAGGAGTTCGCAGACTGGGTTACACGAAGCCCTTGGTGTCCAGCGATAACTTAAGAGTGAACCATCACTAGGGGCCCCTGGAGTGTGGTCACCCGCCTCTCATCCTCAACTCGACTACATCAGATAGGCTTTTATCTCTTTTCTATTTCCAAACTTCATCCGAGAATTTATTTTGTGGAAATGCCATTCCTGATGAAAACAATTGCAATGGAGATTTGTAGCTGTGACACCACTGTGTGTGTGTGTGTGTTTGGGGGAGACCCTAGATGAAAAGCTACTTCTTTTGGAGTTTCAGGGATACATGACCTTTATTTCAGAGGGAACCTGCAGAACGGCATGCACCTGAGCCTAGTGTGGCCAGTAGCCTGAAGGGTATTTTGAATTCCTTTGCCCTCTGATGTTCTTGGGTTTTGCTTCCCAACTAGGCTGGAGATCTTTTGAAGAGAAGGTCTGTGTCCCCTGTATCTCCTGTGTGGTCCCTTGCACAGAGGTGGTGCTCATTGAATCAAAATCAAAGTGCATCAGATTGAATTATGGTAATCTAAAGGTGGTGATTTGGACTGGGTTCAACAGAAGTGGATAGAAAGCTGAAGGTCCATGGCTTGTGTCGCCTGCTTCCCAAGGGGTCCCTGAAGACTTGGGACTTACAAAAGGGACCCCAGATGATGTGATAGGCTGGGAGTGAAGAGGGGTGTGTAGAGTGGTCAAATCTGGAAACCGGCCCTGAATTTAACCACTGGTACATGTAGGTGCTGCATCGATAACCTGCCAGAGGGAAGCTTGCCTTTATTAATGGACTTACTAATAGATTGTTGTCTTTGTTAATAGACTCTGGATGGGCTCAAGGGGGGAAGGCATGAAAGAGGCAATGCTGAGCCCAAATCCCAAATCACCAAAACAACCTTGCGGACTTCTTTAGACCTGTGTGTCCCTGTCTGCCACACGAGAAGGGTGGTTAAGGGGATCTGGCCTGAACATTGCACTGACCTCAGATGAGATCACAGACAGAAGAGGCTTTGAGAAGCAGAACATGTTGCCGAGAGTCAGGTGTGCTGCAGAGATACCAGACTGAGGCAGAGATGCGAGCAGTGTCTGAAAACTGGTGGCATAGGAAAAAGTTTCAAAAGTATGCCCGAGGCCAGAGATGCCGTAGGCAGCACGTCTCACATTTGTTTCCAGCTCTCTCTGTGAGGTCAGTAGGGCCCATAGACTAAGTGTCTGTTCACCCTGCCCCAGGCCAAACTAGAACCCAAGAGAGCTCCTCCTTGCCTTGAACCTGGCAGTGACACCAGTCTGTCAGTTTCTTCCTTTCGGTGACCCTACAGTCCCAGTATCAGCACCTCAGCATCACCCCCATCCTTAAGAACCCGAGTATGAGTTTCTGTAGGACAAAGAGTGCACTCCCAAAGGAATCAGAGACCTGTGTCCCAGTCTTGTTCTACCTACCAGCCCTGGCTGCATGAATTCTTATAAATCTCTTAGCTTCTCTGAGCTTTACTTTATTTCCTCTCAAGGAGGAGAGTAGTCTCTCTTGAATGAAGGTGGGGAACGGATTTGAAAGGACCTAGCAAACTGTAACACACAATGCAGTAATGGTCCTGTGGCTCGAAATCTTTGAACAAAGACAAAGCTGCCAGCCTAGGGGTGGTTGTGTGGTGGAGGCATTCCAGGAATTGGCTGGGAATTGGTAGGGTCTTTATTGTCTCCCAGTGCCCTTGCAGTGAACCTGAGAGGCAGCTGCCCACTGCTCCCCAGGGGAAAGCGAGACCTGTGTGTGGGTGGGCCTTGGGAGGCAGGGCTCTCACAGGCACAACCCGGCCCTTGTGTGCCACTATGGGCATTTCATTAGCAGCTGCTGGGCCAGCAGGTGTGGGCCGGCAGAGGAGGGTAGAGCTGAGCACAAGCGGGCTGGGGTGGGTGGATAAAGAAAGGCCTTTTCTTCCGAGGCAGGAGAGTGACCTCAGGGCTGCACAGAGCCGAGCGGAAGGGCATGGGGTCATGGGCAACCTCCTCCCAGCATGGGGGGTGCCGCATCCCACAGGTGAAGGGAGACACACCTAACTCAAAGCAGGACTGTGCCAGTGGTTGCAGTGAGGGCCTGGGGACACTGTCTCTTGAACCTCAGTTTCCATATTTCTAAATTGGAATTAATAATATCTGCATCCTTTCAGTGTCTTCAGGATGAAAACAAAGTACCATGTATATCATCACTTGGTATGGGGTAGGACAGAGCGGGCACTCAGCAAGTGCTCTTCGCCACCCATGTCTCTGTGCCTGTGTGAAGATCCACACCATCTGGAGTGATCCGTGCAGCCCCAGGAGACTCTTCATGCCCCCCACCCCCAGCCGCTGGCTGCCCCCTCCCCCGTCCTTATCTTTGCCCAGATCTCTCTATCAAACTGCCTTCCAGCTGTCACCTGGATGCCCCACGAGTATCTCAAAGTCACCTCTGCTCTAGAGAGAATCTTCCTACCCCTTTCCTCTTGGTCTTATACATATAATTCGACAGTGAACATGAATTGTTTCTGTAATAATGAAACAGGACAAAGAAAACCTATTTTTTTTAATTTAAGCGAAGATCAACTTAATTATATGATTTAAAAAAAAAAAGACAAGAGAGTAAGAGAAAGATAGAGAAAGAGAGGGAGGGAGGGAGAGAGTGAGTCCTGGCTCCCCTCAAACATTTACTTTTGATGGAATCTCCTGAGGGCAGAGGTAAAGGGCAGGCACAAAAACAGCCCTGGCAGCTGGCCAGCCCAGGGGGCTTGGCAGGGTTACACAGGGCCGTCAGGGGAGGAGTGTGAGGATTCCAGGTAGCGCAGCCATGCAAAGGTGGTCAGTGTGCTGGGAGCAGGACAGAGTCCAGCAGGGAGAATGGCCGTGCAGGGACCAGCAGGTACCCAGCCCCTTGGTCTCCGGTGCGCCGAGCCAGGCAGGGATGTTGGGTGACCCTCTTGGGCCTGGGTGCTTTACCTTCACGGATCCCTTCTCCTCCAAAATTTTAAAAGTCGTATCTTATAGTGGTATTCGTCCAAAGACAAATGTAATGTTTAGTTTAAAAGTTCGTTTTTGTTTTTTCCTTTCGATTTTAAAAGACACACACATTTTTGTGTATCTCTAAGAGCACCATGGGTCCTAACCACTTGCTTACAATGCAGGTTAGCCCTGGCTGAGCCCTTCCTAGAAAAACCCCGCTATCCATGAGCGTGCGTGTGAGGGGTTGGCTGTGGCTCTCTGCAACTCATGTTGGTTGCCTCTTGGGTTTCAGTATCATCATATGCAAAACAGAGATAAAAATACCTCCCGTAGGGCAGCTAGAGGGTGAAATGAGATAACTTATGGGATGTGAAGCCTACTTTCTACCCTTTGAGTCAGGGAGACAGTCACCATAAGAGGAGAGTGGGTCAGGGTAATTTACAGAATTTGCACAAAAGGAAAAAAAAAGAGATTATGAAATTTAAAAAAAGATTACTTAGGATTTTCAGCCACAGCTGAAATTAATTCACCAAAATGAGAATTTTGGTAAAAGCTGAAGGAGGGCAATTCAAATGACAAGTCAGTCTCAGGGTGTGATCAGAGGAAGCAAAGTCCAGGTTCTCTGCAGGAGTTCAGGTGTGGGGTGTAGGCTGGAAAAAGGGGTGGAGGGAGTCCTTCCAGGAGAGAGGGGAGTCCAAGCTTTAAGAACCACCTGTTAGAGTCCTCGCTGTCAGCCTGGATGAATGGCAATATGAGGAAAAGAAAGAACTGAGCCATGAAAGAAGGCATTGAAAGGTGCTGGGTGAACTGAGTAGGGGGCTCCACGTGCACACAGGTCAGCATGAACAAGGAGTGCAGGGCAGGATGGGGACAGACCAGTGGGATGAGCCAAGAGGGGCTCTGAGGTCACTGGGCGGGGTGAGGGGTAGGTAGGGGATGTGAATATGGGGACCCACAGCACTCTGTGTAGACAGGCTTGGCTTGCATTAGTTGAACCTTCACATTCACTCATTCTTTCACTCACTCATTCAGTGTTTTTAAAGAGCCTGTTCTTCTCCATGGAGAACAAGATAGCTGAGCACCTAGTGTTCAGATGAGGCTAATGTTCGGATAAGGCTAGGGGAACAGGGATGGTCCCCCCAAGTACCATGTAAGGAAACTGACTGCAGAGGGTAAAAAGTGTACTGGAGCCACAGCTGGTGTGAGAAGTCACAGTGGCCTTCGTGTGTTCTCTGGGCTGCCTCCTTGCCCCCTCACTGTACCCCCTCTGATAGAAGCATGAAGAAGCCCATGTATTAGGGGTGGCACTCATAGCTCAGAAGGGAGCAGCTTGCCTTGCCCTGGCTCTCCAGAGCTGGGCAGACCATGCCATCCTGTCCTTGGGTGCTATGTTAACAGCAAACAGGGACAGGGAGTTGTCAGCGGGGAGTGATCCAGCATTCACTTACTACTCACTAAGTGGCAGAGATGAACATGTGCCAGGTACTATACTAGGAATTTTATCTAGAATAATATATTTAATCCTCAGAACAAATCCCTGAGGTAGAAATGATTATTATCCCCATTTAGTGGATCAAGAGTAGCTGTAGAATTTATGGGGCCCAGTGCAAAATGAAAACAGGGGCTCCTTTACAAAAATTAAGAATTTCAGGACAGTGACTGCAGAGCATTAACAGAGCACGTGTGGGGTTCTCCGAGGGTGGGGGTCCTGTGTTACTGCATAGGACAAAGCCAGCCCTGAGTTGGAGGATGAGCTGAGATGCAGGAGGCCCAGCAACAAGTTCAAGGTCATAGGCAGGTCAGAATGGGTTCAGACTCACACCCAAATCTTTGAATTGTAAAACTCATGGTCTGACGTCTTCATCACTAGCAAATTGGTACAAAGTGAATTTGAGCTAAATGGTTTTTAAAAAGTAGGAAGGGGAATCTGAATGTGAAACCTGTGCTTGCTGAAGGTGGTGTGCATGGTTTTAGCATTTGGTGAGCCTCTCAAGAGAAAGTACAGTTTCATAGCCAGTGGACTTTGCTGCCTGGTGAATACAGAAATCACAGCCTGGGGCCCAAAAGAAAGGGTAGGCAGGCATGACTACATTATCTGGTTTTGATTTAGCAAACCATAATGTCCTTCACCTTAAGACTCTGGTGAGATTATATGTGCCCACAGCTAAAATGTGAAGTTTCTCCATTCCAGGAGATAATTTTTCCAAGGGAGAGAAATGGCAGTGCTGGGGCCTGGAGTTGGGTGGCAGCGACACACTTGAACCCCTCTTAAAAATGTGCACTGTATGCAGGAGAAGGGGGAGCAAGGGGCTCTGGCTGTCTGCGCTCTCAACAAGTGATGTGCTAGTCAGAGCTTCACATTTGAAATGGTGGTAAAAGGCCTCCATCAGGGTATGAAGGGTGCAGTAAGATGACTTGGTAGCGTTGCCCAGGGTCTGCCCCCATGAGTACCCTGAAGGGCAGGCTTCCCTCTTAGGGACCTGGAATTGGGTCTGGGGTATGTCCATTGAGCCCCAAATAGTACGTTGCCCACAGTGTTTTGGCAATAACAGAAAGAAGCTGTGGCTTTAACTACAGAACGACTTTGCTAGAGAAGCAGGAACAAGAGAGAATATAATATAGTATCTTAAAGAGCTATTAATGATAATTGTTTTAAATTCTAGCCTGGTAATTCCCTGCCATGGCTAGTTCTGATGATTGCTCTGTGTCTTCAAATTGTATTTTTTGCCTTGGAGTATGCCTCATAATTTTGTTGACAGCTAGACACAATGTAATGGGTGAAAGGAACTGCAGTGATGTGGCAGTGGGGTCGGGGGAAGGGAGGCATCCTGTAGCTCTATGAGCAGGTCTCTGTCTTTCCGTGAGCCTGTGCCTCTGGACTGTGAAATTTATGAGTGTTTCTATTCTTTTTACCAACCCTTAGGTGGAACAGGATGGGTAGGATGGGCTGGAGTTGGGTAAATCCCTTCCTCCAGGTGAGATAGGTTCTGATTATACCCCAGCAGATTAGGCTCTGGTTAACTGCAGTGGACTTTGAACAATGTAGGGGGTTAGAGGTGCTAACCCCCTCCCCCCTAAACAGCTGAAAATCTATGTATAACTTGTGACTCTTCCCAAAACTTAACTAATAGCCTACTGTGGACCGGAAGCCTTACCAACGACATAAACAGTCCATTAACATATTTTGTATGTTATGTGTATTATATACTGTTTCCTTACAAGGAAGTATGCTGGAGCAAAGAAAATGTTATTAAGAAAATCATAAGTAAGGGGCACCTGGGTGGCTCAGTGGGTTAAAGCCTCTGCCTTCAGCTCAGGTCATGATCTCAGGGTCCTGGGATTGAGCCCCATATGGGGCTCCTGCTCAGCAGGGAGCCTGCTTCCCCCTCTCTCTCTGCCTACGAGTGGTCTCTCTCTCTGTCAAATAAATAAATAAATAATCTTTTAAAAAATCATAAGTAAGAGAAAATACATTTACAGCACTGTACTGTATTTATGGAAAAAAATCCACGTGTAAGTGGACCCCCATGGTTCACACCCCTGTTGTCCAAGGGTCAACTGTAGCTTCCACTGAGGCAGGCCTTGTTCAGAACAGGTGTTCGGGCCTATTTCAAGATGTATCCTTTTTCCTTCTCCTGCTGGAAGCTTGAGGAGATTTTCCTCTGATAAATACCGTGGGAATGAGGTTGAGCTCTAGGTGGTGAATCTCACAGTATAGTGGGGGTCCGCTATATTCCAGGGGTCCAGTGGGTCCCCCTGGAATTTCTGACTCTCAGAGTTGTCCACACTGAGCCTCCAGCAATTCAGTCAGTCTCAGAGTCACTAATGAGAGGGGGTGAAGATGTGAGGTCAGGAGAAAAGGCAGGACCCAGCGCCAGGCAGGTGGGCTGTAAGTCCTGCTCTGCTGCTCTTGCCTGGGCAATAAGGTGTGGGGGACTCATGCAAGGGCCCTGCCAAGCCCACCAGCCTGTGATAGAACCCCATGTCTTGGACTCGGCTCCTGCTGGCACGAGGGGAAACCCGCTCTCATCGGCATGTGCCACGACTATGAATTTGCACACTATTTATACTGGAAGAATGTACAAAAATGAAAATGCCTAATAACAAAGGGCAGGAGCCAGCACTCCCTCAGAAGTTCAGATTACATGGCGATCTCAAGAAAACCCTAGGCAAAGATGTTGGGGTGTCGGGGGAGAATATGAAATAAGAATTGGTGCATGAGTAGGCGAGAGCAAGGCGATGAGTGCTGGGGCCAGCAGCCCCGGTCTTAGAGTTTGTTTCGTTTTGACTTTCTGTCCATTTTAACTTATTATTCACTGACCTCCATGTATATGCCAAGTTCTGGACGGAGCTACTGAGTGTATGATTTTTAAAAGGCGTTTCCGGTGTGTGGAATGGACACAGGCCTGGGAGCATTCACCTCTCTGTGCCAGACCCCAAGGAGGGGGCAGGTGGGGTTATGAAGTCCCTTGGGAGGTCAGAATTTCCAGGAAAGGGACAAATCCAGGAATTTGTTGGGGCTGCAGTGTCCTCAGGGCCATGATGGGTGGTTTTCTAGTGTTCAGGGAGGGCCCAGGGAGCTTCGGGGGAATAACTCTCATCTTAGGGGATGAGCAGGAGTGAGGCATGTAGGCAGTGTGTGTGGGTGTGAACGTGCGTGTGTATGTGTGCATGCATATGTGTGTGTGGAGGAGTACCCAGAGAGCACTGGAGATGAAGCTGGAGAAACAGCCGTTCTGGGCATCAGGAAAGGCCATGAGAGAAGGTTCTAGGGGACCGCCCTAGCAGGCTGATGAAGGGCAGAAGCTGGCCTGGTGTGGGTCAGGCCCAACTATAGCACCGTGGGCACTGGTACACTGAAGTCGGAACACAGGCCTGGTGGAGGAGCCATGACGTGGTTGGTAGGTTCTGAGGATCTGTGCCACACACAGTTCCTCTGTGTGTACAGCTACGGTGCAATTTCCCAGGCACAGCGCCCATGGTGCTTGCTGGCAAAATGTCCTGTCCACATGCACCCTAAGCAGCCCTCAGCTGGCCTCTGCTGGCTCTGGGGTCTGACAGCCTATGTCCGCAGCCCTGTGCCCTCAGTGCCTGGGAACCCTGGGGTAAGCCATCCCCTGAGCCTCCAGTGTTTCCTCTGCGAAACAGTTAAGAAAATGCCCATGGGACCAGGCTGTGGAGAGGTGACCCATGCAAGGTCCCACTAAAGGGTTCGGCATCTAGGTATTGATATTCTTGTTATATTATCAAAAGCAAAAACAGCAGCTGCCTGTAAGGGAGACTCTAGAGATTAGCAACACCTGCAGGCCAGGTTTGCTTTGATAAATTCTGTTAACAACAACAGCCACAGATACCACTATTCCTGGGCATGATGCCAAGCCCTCATTCTCTTGTTCATCACATGACTCCTGGGAAGTAGCTGTTACTATTCCCACTTTCAGATGAGAAAACTGAGGCTCTGACATATCGTGTGCCTCCTCAAAGCCTGAAAGTGTTGGAGGTGGGTCCAACCCCAAGTCTGACTCCTCGGCTCTGTGGGGCTCAAGCCCTGCTTTGCCTCCAGGTCACTATGAGAGAGACGACACTTCATAAACTTCTTCCCTGGGGGTGGGGAACCTCAGAGGAAATGGGCAAAGGCCAAGAAGAGGTACTTCTTAGAAAAAGAAATACACAATACATTGTGGAGGTATGAAAACATGCACGATCTCCTCTCTCTCTCAAATAGATAAATGAAATCTTTAAAAAACAAACAAACAAACAAAAACCATGCACAGCATCACTTATAATTACAGGGGCACATTCAGAAGTGACAACATGTTTTACTTATCAGATTTACTAAGATGTAAACTACACAATATGAATGAGAATGTGAGGAAAGAATGACTTTCATTGGCTACTGCTGGGTGTTAGAGATTCATGTGACCTTTTAGAGGGCAATTTTTTAGCATCTACCAACATTTTAAATGTTAACACTCTTTGTCCCAGAAATGTGTGTGTATTCATCCTAATCATATACAAACACACATATTTACACATATATGTGTAAATACATAAACCCTACTTAAAGGTTTGTAATGACAGCACTGTGTCTGGTTTTAAAAAAAATCAAATAAAGAGGGTCCACAATCTAAATGTCCATTGGTGAAGGAACTGCTTAAATAAAATAACTAATACATTCATATATTCATACAATTCATATGCATACAGCCCTGAGAAGAATGAGTTAGTCTATATATGATGAAAAATTATGATCTTCAGCATATATTCTTATGGAAAAAGCAAGATGAAGTAGAATATATAAAACAAGTTTCATTTTGTAAAACAAAAAGTAATCGTATGTACATATAATACTTCTAGAAGGCTTCTCATAAATCAATAAATTGCTCTTGAGGTGGGATGGTATCATTCTCTTTCCTATTATTAACTCTTGATTCATTGTTCAGATTTGTTTCTAGCTTGTGCTTGTTGGGCCCATTGTGCTCACACAGTCCCTGGAAGGCGTTTTGGTTGGGGCTGCAAAAGGCCATTTGAAATATGTACCTTTATCTGCCATCCAAAAGAGGGAAACTGATATGGCTTGCCACCTCCCTCTGCTGCCTCTTCTTTCTCATTGTAGATGGGCTGATGTGCTTCCACTGCAAACACAGAATCCCTCTTATCCCATTCCCCTCTGTTTCCCAGGGTGCACTGCAAGTCCCCAGAAATAGTTGCCCAACCATGGGCACCCTTGGAAAGGTCCAGCTGCTGACGGTGCCAATGCCATGTGACTCCTACTGCCTTGGATATCTGGAGGGGTTGAGCAATGGTTGAGATGGAATTTCATTTGGCACTTAATGCGATCCTTTCAGCTTCTGCCAGAGGCAGTGAAATCTATATAAAGTTGACAAACCTGACCATCTCCTCACTGAGCGTTGACCCTTTCCATCCAAGGGCAAGGCAGTGGATTTCTGCACATGACTCATTTGCAGTACCTGGGGCATTTGGGCTTATGGGAGTTGGCTGAGGCCAGAGGGGTAGGGCAGGCCTGGTGGAGCAGGAGCAGAGGGTCTTCTCCATTCCAACCTCTGCTTCTGAGAAGCGGTGATGTAAACTGAGACTGGATATAGACACATCCTGCCCGAGTTAGCCGCAAGAAAGAGGGCCCCAGGGTTCTCTTACAGCAAAGAGCCTGCTGTAAATCAAATCCTAAGGGTAATCTAGAATGGTATGCAAGTAAGGGCTGCATCCCTGTGAGCTCCGGAAGGGAAGTGTCTGCAGCCATTGGTCAAGGTCTGAAACGTGAATCCTAGAGAACCGCTGGAGAGAGGGGGCAGGGGCAGGGCTCCTGGGCCACAAGCCTGTCCTCTCCAGCCAGCGGAATGGTCACAGGCCTGCACTTCCTCAGTGCCTCTACTGGAGTGATTACAGTGGCTTCGCCCTTCAACCCGGCCCAGACACACACACATTAAGTTCACTAGTGTCTGACTCCCACACATGCATAGAAACACACATGCAAGCACTAATGTACATAAGATTCCTGACCCAGTCTAGTGTAAAATGAAAACAAAAATGCCTGACGTTTATCGAGTTCTTAGTATGTGTCAATCTCTGTGCTGAGCCATTTACAAGCTAAACTCTTAATTCCCACAACCCAAGGAGGAATACCCTATTATTCCCATTTTGCGGATGATGAAGCTGGAGTTAAGAGAGAGGCTGGCTTGCAGCAGGCACCTGGCTAATGGATGGCACAGCTGATCCCACAGCAGGCAGCAGGGCCCTCACTCCAGGACTCTTGTCCTCCCGCACCTAGACTAGCTGCGTACCCTCACCGGCACACGAGTGGCCACGCAAACACAGGCGCCTAGCCATGGTCCACTATGCTCAAGTTCCGCTGGTGAGGCTACACAACCACCTGGATTAAAAGACTTGTAAATGAGTGTTTCCAGTACCCATATTATTATCATATTAATTACTTAACGTGATTACACTATAGACTCAGAATGTTTCCCCTCTGACAGTTTCTGATGACCAGATCCAGCTAGGGTGGGGATAGAAGGGATAAACATTCACTGTTTTAAAAAGGAAATTTTAGTTTTTTTTATTGCAAAAGCCCATGGGCAGAGGAGGAGGCAGGGAAGGCCCGGCGAAGTTTCCCGAAATCCTCACAAAGAAGCTCAGGATATAGGATTTCCCGTCAGCAGGAAAGCATGTGCCGTCTTAAAAAGAAAGAGGAATTACAACGCCCCAAAGGGTCAAGGCGAGCCGATGCCTCCGCCATGTGTGTGTCCCTCCCCGCGCCCGGGAGAGTGAGTCAGGGGATCCGCGGAGTTTACTGAAGTTTACTCCGAATCCGCCCCCGAGTCCTGGGCCGCCGAGCAAACAGCGTGCGACGTCCTCTCCCTCCTAGTAGGTCCCTCACTTACTGGTCTAGGGGCCAGTTCCTGCGGCACATACTCGGTGGCCACCGCACAAAGACGTGGAGAGCCGGCGGCGCGCTGGGCGGCGGTGGCCAGGCGGCCCCTCCAGGCCCGGGGGCGCAGAGCCGGGCCGGGCTCGGGGGCTCTCGGCGCGACCCGGCGATGCCCGGGGCCGGAGTGCGGTCCCGCCGCTGAGCCCGAGCTCCTGGCCCCTGTGGGCCCGGCCAGGCGTGAGGTCCCGGGGACCTCGCGGAGCGGCGGACCCCCGCCGGCGGCGGGTACTCACCAAGGCTGGGCTGCGACGTGCCACTGACGCCGTTCATCGCCGACGGGTGCGGGGCGCCGGCCGGACCAGGGACCGAGGGGACAGCGGAGCGGTGGCGAGGGTCGCGCCGGCCGGCTCCTGACCCTCAGCAGCAGAGAGGAAGCGGCACCTGTGTCACGCTCCTCCGGCGCGGGCCGAGGGGAGGGGCTCCGGCCCGAGATAGGCAGACTTCATTTATTTTTTTTCTGCAGACTTGGCTGGTGGGGTTTCCACCCTTTTCTTCCTTTCTTTTTTTTTTTTTTTTTTAAACACACACACCCGCCCACGTCTGAACTCTTCTCTGTTCCAACTTTCCTGCGCAAGAATCACTTTTTTTTCTAACTACATTTCTGTTTCCATCTGCAGCTACCAGACTCAGAGGTTGTGGTGGAGAATTCCCCTGTGTGTGGACTGAAAAACTCCCAGATATGACATGATGGCCTGCCCCAGCACTGTCAGGGCCGGTGACCAAATAGGGGCAGACCTATTTGAATCTTGGCTGGCTGCTCTGCCACTCCAGAGTAGGGTGGCCTCTCACCACTGAGGAGCCCTGGTGGCCTGGGAAGTCCCTGCATGGCTGGCCCCTCAAGGGCGCTGTCCCAGTCCGTGGGCTAATGTTTGGAAAAGATTCTTAGAAAAAGGGATTGCTTGTACAAAGACCATGTGATTTATTTGGATCACTTCTGTCTGAGGCTTCCAGGCAATTAAAAACTTGAAGTGGATTTTGACACTCCGGTTAGTTAAATGGAGTCCCCCTACATCACCCAGAAAGAATGCTATGTTATATGTAGCATTTTCTCTCTCCCCTCTCCGCACCAGAGAGAAGGGCAGGGAACTTGAGACCATGTCACCCTTGTTTTAAATCTCAGACCCAAGAGACACCCTGCACTTCGCATGTCTGATGGCTGGTCCTTCCTGTGGGCCTTTTCATTGTTGTTTACTTAACAGTCCTCCAGTGCACTGCTGTGACACCCTCCTGGCTTCTCCCATTAAGTCCCAGGGCCCCATTCCAGATGTCTGCACAATGTGTGTGCCCTTGGGAGTACTATCCAGGTTGAATGCAATGTAAGGCTGCCCCCTGGAGGTGTGCAGCGCACACACCTTTCCCAATTCTGTGTGGGCTGGACCAACTCCAAGCGTTATTATTAGGACAGCCTGTTCCACACAGTGGGCAAGTGTTCCTAATTCTCTTTAGTTATTTAATGAAGAAACTCACATTGCTTGTCAATATTTAGTGAAACTCCCATGCTGGACATATACATGTTGATGTGACGGGAACTATTCACAGAACACTCTTGACCAGGTGTGGAGACTTGTGAGTCTCCATCTCTTCGCTTAGAAAATGGGGACAAGAGCACTTGAATTCCAGAGTTTTGCAGAAGCAATGCCTATAAGATAACAGTGGGACAGAATAGACATTTACTAGAAACTAGCAACAGTTCAGCATTTTGTTTTGTAGTACATATAGATCCATGGCTAATAGTATCTCCTGTTTCAGAGTTCATAAATTAAACAACTTCAATTATCTGAAATACAGCTGGGGAGCTGGAAGGAAGCCAAAAGAGCCAATAGGTAACCAAAGAACATGTCCCCAGGTCATTGTACCTCACTTATGGGAAGACTTCTCAAGGCTCACTGATAGCCAACTGGCCTTTAGACATAATCATAAGACGTCTGCTTATGTCATTTCCCAAGGTAGGATGGGTTAAAAACACCGGAATGTAACAAGAACTTACAAGGAGGAAGCCAAACAACTAACTAAAGAAAGGTAGAAAGCTCCACAAACTATAAGGTCAGATACAAAAACAAAGTAGCATTTATTATACAACTAAAGCTTCTTGGATTCAGCCATAAATGGAGGATGTGACTGGATCATGGGCCGTCAAGGAACCAGGGCTTTGGGACTCTATCTAGGTTTGAGTCTTCACTTCCTTCCATGGGGCTGACTGTTGGCATTTTATTTAACTTCTCTGAGCCTCAGTTTTCTCATCTGTGAAACTGGAACAATCTGCAAAATTAGGTTGCTGTGACTAATACATTAGATAATAATGTGATAATACAATGTCTTACTCAGCAAATAGCTTAAAGATATTAAGTTTAAGTTATTGAAGAGATTTGTCCCCTTCCCCTGATGGGCATGCTTATAGTAAGGATCCCAGGCCATTCTGAAAAGAAGATAAATAGTGTTTAATGGTGAATAGTCGTTTAGCTAGCAGGGAAATATTTGATATATTTTAGAAGATTTAACCATGGAAGTGTCTCATTTTAAAGAAATGAGGCACATTTTAAGAAGGCAAAATAAGTATATGAACAATTAGATTATATGGTAAAGGTCTGACGTTAAGTCACAGAAATGCAGTGTGTCTTCTGTGTTGGATATTTATTAATGGAGTAGCAAGAACTCAGCTATATCTTACAACAATAAAACCGTTATCTCATTTAATTCCCATAAATACCATCAAAGAGGATATTGCCAAGGGCCCATTTTAAAAGTGAGAAAACTGAGGTTGGGAGCAGTAACAAGAATTTGAGGAAGTGCAGCCAGGACTGGGACTCAGTTCTGGCAGCCTCAGTAGTGTGTGCAGGATGTGGCTAGTGTAAGCCACTGAGCTCCCCATAGAGTGGGAGTCTGTGATGGAGTCCCAGAGGGAAATTGTTGCTTCCTTCCCAGAACTACATCCAGCAAGAGTTGCCCATGAGAGGGGCATCCCTGCCCACTTTATCGACACCAAAACAAACATACACTCAGTGCTGGTTCCTTCTTGAAGGGGCCCTACTGCAATCCCTGTCTGTGAGCTCTTACACATAGAGGCAGATAGATTTTCCTTGGATGCTTTAAAATTTCTAATTAAAAGTTCTGCCCTGTATCAAAGTGATAGATGTTCTTTGTGTTAAAAAAAAAAAGTAACAGAAATGTGAAAAAAAAAATTCCTAACTCTAACAACTGCTCATAATATCTAGCACATTCAGGTACATTTATTTCTAGTCTCTTACACATTTGTGGACATTTGCTTTATACCACTGAGATGTTACTGAATATGTGATTTTAAGTGCTGAGTTTTCACTACCAAACATCATACCATGCCCATTTTCCCATATAAAAGTACAAAAGCTCTTTAATTTGTTTTAATTACTAAGTTGTTTCCTTTTCTTTGCTATGATAAACCATATGAACATAAATATCTGCCTTTCATATTTTTTCCTTAGCTTGTATTCCAGTAATGGAACAACTGGATCAAAGGTTATGAGACTATGTTTCAGGCTTTTGATACATTCATGAGTTGTGGCTGTAACAATTTATATTCTCCCCAACCAAGTGCTCATCTCAGAGCCTCTTGCCAGAATCAAGCATTAGATTTTAAATATTGATAATTCTGTAGATGAGAGATAAGTAATTATTTGACTTTGCATTTTCTTGATTACTAGTGGGATTCAATGTACTGTCATATGCTTATTTAGAAATTGCATGTTCTTTTGGGTGAATATTTTGTTCATGCTGTTTCTCACTCAGAAGGGTGGTTAATGTTTTTCTTATTGATTTACTTGAGCTCTTTATACACAAAAGACAACAACACCCTTTCATGTGTATTGCAAATATATTGCAAATATTTTCTCCTTGGGTCTTTTTCTGGTTCTTTCTCATTAGTGCAGAAACATGGCTTGACTTAACTGATTGGCAAGTTGGAAGCTTTTAAGAAAACCAAACTGTGGCTCTGCATATTTTAAGAGGAGAAGAGGGAGCAAACAGGCATTTGGTTGGTTAAGGCTGCCACAAGCTGTAAGTAATGAGGAGCATGGGGTGGCAACGGGGAGGGTGGGGTCCAGAGCAGCACAAAGACATCAGCGACAACAGACTCTGCAGCCATGGCCAGGAGCCTCTCCCCTTTCCCAGGGACACAGAGATCTTTCTGAGAAGAATCCATAAATGAGGAGGTTTGAAGGCTGAGAGAGAGGAGACCCAATGCTGCCTGCTAGGACTGAGCTGCTAGGACCTCTTCTGTCTAGACTTGGCTATAGGCTGGCTCTCGGCATGCCAGGTGGAAAAGAGCACCCAAGGTCAGTGAGGTCGTGGGACTCATGTCAGACCCAGAACTGCAGCCTAGGCCCCTAACTTACAGTGGTACCTCATCTAGGGGTAGATCTTAAAGGATCCAGAATGGCCTGCCTCTAGACACTTTCTAACAGTATCTTTAAGGGAAGAGGGGCAGCACAGAAACCCAGCAGGAACACCAAGTGGTCTGAGATAGTTTGAAGTGACCATAAGCAAAATCTCATGCATTGGTGACAGCTCTGAAAGTGCAGCTGTATGGACTATGGTTAAGAAAAGCAAGAAAGCTTCAAATTAGGGGTGGGGGGAAGGAAGGAGGGAAGGAAGGAAGGAAGGAAGGGAGGAAGGAAGGATAGGAAACCCACCAAGATGTGAGGATGGGGTTGGCTTGAATCTTGGGGGGAGAAAAGTTAGTAAAAAGCACATAGCACATAAGTTAGCCTGGGTGGTTCTGACAATTTAGTAGATTTAATGATTTCCCAGAGAAAAACATCCTAGCAGATGTAGGAATATACAGATTTTAATAATTTTCTGAGCACCTAGAATGTGCCAGGCCTGGTACTATGTTGGGTCCTCCTATATGAGGTTATTGCTATGTCACAGCATCCTTACAGGGTGCGTGGTACTTTGTTTTAGTTTCTTTTTCCCCTTTTCCCTCTTCTTCATTTTACAGAAATGGAAACTGAGGACCAGAGAGGTGAGGTAACTGCTCAAGTTCTCACAGGTACTCAGGGACAACTAGATTTTGAATGAGGACCGTCTAGCCCTGAAGCTCTGCTATGGGGGAGTTGCTACTAGTTCAGTCTCCTTGGCACCCCTCCTTTGCAACCCAGTGTCCCTAGAAGACCCCAGTGTCCCTGGTGTTACTGCTCTGCTTGATGGGCCTCTTCTTACTGGAGGCCCTGAGACCCAAGGAAAGGAGGCAGGGAGTTCCTGAATGAGCTCCCAACAGGTAGAGAGTGAATTACTAATGTTCAAAGAGCCCTATTGTGGTCACAGCCCTTTCCTTTCATGTGTAAGTTGTTGGTGTGAACCTGAACTAAAAAATTGCATCTTCAGTGCTCCCAGCTGAGGCCTGGGGCCCTCTAAGAGAAGAGCCAATTTCCTCCTTAGACCCTTTGTTGTGGCTTTTATTCTCTTTGACCAAGAGAAGGGAGGGATTTGGGGTATATAACTGTGACTAAGAAGGGAGAACCAGAATGGAAATTATATTTGCCAAACTTTTTCTATGAGCTCTACATATTTCATCTCATTTAATCCCCAGAACAATCTCATGAGCAAAGAAAGAATAGGATTTGGGGGCGCCTGGGTGGCTCAGTCCTTAAGCATCTGCCTTCAGCTCAGGTCATGATCCCAGGGTCCTGGGATCAAGTCCTGCATTGGGCTCCCTGCTCAGCGGGAAGCCTGCTTCTCCCTCTCCCACTCCCCCTGCTTGTGTTCTCTTTCTCGCTGTGTCTCTCTCTGTCAAATAAATAAATAAAATCTTTAAAAACAAACAAACAAAAAGAACAGGATTTGGAATGTGGCAGACATGGCTTCTCATTCCTGACTCAGCACTTGTAACTTTGCTAAGTGACTGTGCCTCCAAATTTTCTCATGTCACAATGGGGTTAATGACACCTACTTCTGATGTGCTCTGAAGGGATTGATATAAGTTCTTCTTGGAGGCTCACACATTTATCAAGAGGATAAAGACAGAGACTTCATAGCACTAAAGAAAAAAGTCAAAATATTATGTATAATACATAGAGAGACATAGATATAACTATGCCCACTCACAGATGGGAACAGTCATGCCAAGGCCACAGGGACACAGGTGACTGTGTATCTATTTATCTCATTATAAGTTCCTTCAAGTGTATAGCTCAAGACAATAGGCTTAGCATGTTTTGTACTCTTTTTTCTTTTTCCATTGCCACCAGCAGTGTAAGGAGCTGTCAATACTCTACCTCTTCCAAACACTTGGTATGTTGAGTCTTTTAAATTTACTTACTCAGTTTGGTATGTAGGAATACTTCATTGTGGTCTTAACTGGCACAAATAAATACATCAGATAAAATGATCAGTAAAGTTGAACACCCCAAGAAATTGGAAAGAGCCCGTGGGCAGTGAGTGGGCTTCTAGACTGGTCTTGATATCTGTCTCTGGCACGCACTTAGTGACACTGCACGAGATACTTTCTTTGATCTGTAGCTTTCTTGTATGTGATAAGCATAACATATGTGTAACAATTTCTTTCTTTGTAGATGTGTGGTGAGAATTACAAATGATACATATAAAGTGACGGAAGCATAGTGAGTACTCCATAAATAGTTACTCTTTTTCTTATTATCTTTACTCACTGGGAGTTAAAAGCCAGGAAAGCATAAAAAGCAGACAGAGTAAAAAAAAAAAAAAAAAAAGCAGACAGAATTCCAGGAAATTGTGAGGAAGCAGCAGGGGCCTTAAGAGTTAACTTTTTTTTTTTTTTTTTTAAGATTTTATTTATTTAATTGAGAGAGAGAGCATGAACGGAGGAGGAACAGAAGGAGTGGGACAAGCAGACTCTGGACTGAGCGTGGAGCCCAACGTGGGGCTTGATCCCATGACCCCGAGATCTTGACCTGAGCTGAAACCAATAGCCTGATGCTCAGCCAGCTAAGCCACCCAGGTGTCCCAAGAGTTAACTTTTGAATGACTCCCTATGTTAGTTTGTATTATTATCCAGTAAATATTTACCTTTCCCTTCCTCAGCAAAAACCCTGTATAATGCCCCGCCCTATGGATATTGGACATGGTCAAAGATTTATTTTGGCCAATGGAATGTGAGTGGACATGACCTAAGCCACATCTCAGCAGAGGCTTGGAATGTGTTTGCATGGCTTGGCCTGACTTCTTGTCCTTCAGTCCTCTATCATGGGAAGAGCATACGCCTGGTAGCTGCTGCTTCTTCAGCCTGAGTCATGCTTTGGAAGCCCCACTGGCTCTTACTATGCCATCCTGCTGCCTTGATTCAGCTATGAGTGCCTGTGTTGAGAATTGCGGGCAATGGTGACGGTCTGAATCATATCAGAATTTCATTGTATATGGCAACAATAAAAAATAATAAACACGAAATAGATTTCCTTTGCAGAAAGGAATTAATATGACAGTGGACACTCTAATATTCATCCCTGAAGCTGTTAGTATTTGTTTTCTCAGAAACATGAACAATAAATACAAGGATCTTTCTGCTTTGAAAAGAGGGAAAAAAAAACGTCTAAAGGAAACA
>CM052883.1:75601919-75697116 GCA_028534135.1 Potos flavus
GGTTAAGGTATGGCTCTTTCCAATGTGAAAATCAAGATATAGATAGGACTAATAAATGTTCACGTTGATTAGCTGGAGAAATTGCAGACAAGCATGGCCATATTAGGTAATGCTCAGTAATTATAACCTTAGTGTGACTCATTTTCTTTAAAAAATGAGGCTTAGAGATGTTAAGAGATTTGACTAATGCCACTAAGCAATTTGATAACAAAGCTGTGCAATCTGTGCTCCTTAACTGTAAATACTGGACTTGTATGTGCACGTTTGTTCATTCGTGCTTTCCTTTAGGTGTGTGGTTAATGTCATAGCTTGAGAAAGTGCTAAGAACAGGCCATGCAGACATCTCTTTGCTGGATGCAGGGAATTCCCTATGACTAAAACAATAACCTCCTCAATTTTACTATGGAGCTGTGAGGTCAGACAGCCCTCAAGTTTAATCCCACTTTCTTCACTTACTGATCTTTGGGAAGTGATTTAGTATCTCTGAGCCTCATTTTTCCCATCGGACAACAGAATATTCCATAAGCCAAGTTTTCTCCATCTTGACATTATGGACATTTTGGACTGGATAATTTTTGTTGTGGGGCAGGCTGTGGTGTACTAAACATCCTGAGTAGATGTTTAGCAGCATCCCTCATTTCTATCCATCAAATGCCAGTAGCACACTGCCCACACCCCCAAATTATGACAACCCAAAATAACTCCAGGTATTGCCTAATGTCCCCAGAGAACACTACAGCAAGTATTAACTAACGCATATTCAAAGTCTTCACACAGTGCCTGGCTCAGTGCAACTATTCACAGGTGTTAGGGATCTTCTCTGATCCCCACACCCTTCACCCTTGGTCAATTCCATCTACCATCATTCCTCTATTTTGAGACCCTGTAGTCATGACTGTGAGAGGAGAGATTTTCTGGGTTTGGCTCATCTCTTTGATTCTGCTTCTTATCCACCAAAATGGATGAAAATTGAAAGCACACCTGATGGTTCCATTTTCAAAGCTGCCTCAAGTACTGCATTTCCCTTCACAATTTAATGGACTCATTCACAAATTGTAGATACAGCTAAAAAATAACATGTATTATGCTTGATAGCTGTGATTTTATTTGTGGGGGAAGGCAGAGATTTTTTTTTTTAACCCAGAAGCAAATATATGGTTAAAATGTAGATTTTGGGTGCAACCAGTAGATTTGGGATATATTGCAGAGAAAACTGAGCCTGTATAGGGCCACCGATTGCTGAGTGTAGAACAAAAGGCCCACTGTGGAAGGATTTCAAAGCTCCTGATAAACATGCAGTCCCCATGAAGTGGGGACAGTGAAAGATAAATGACCACATACAGGTACGGGTTTTGATTTTCAGTAGTGGTGGAAGAAAGATCCACACTCAGGAGTGATTGAATGAAGGGTACCCTGAGAAGCAAATGGAGTGGTGGTCAGGGCTCTTAAGGTTCACAGGGAGGCTCTGAGGGTTAGCCTGCCTGGAAAATGGATTTGGGATGTGGGTGGGCATCTGGCTCTGGTCATTAAGGCAGAAGAATAGCTCTGGGCTCATCCATCACATTCTACCCAGGCAGGGGCAGATCTGGGGTATGATTTTGAAATCATGGTTGTGATGATAAAACTAGAAACCAGTTTGGAGGAAAAGCCTCAGGCAGTGGAGACCTGATCCTAATCAGGACATCTCTGTTTTTAATAAATCTTTCTGGAGTCTCTGATGGTGTGCTTGGTGTAAGTCTCAGAAGCGTCATTAATACTGGAGGGCTGTGTACTGAATAGCTGCTTGGTGCTGGATTCAGCCAGCAAAAGGCCTTGATGACAACTACATTATCAAGCTGAAAATATGTAATTCCACCCTTAAAATGTCTAGGAGGTATATATTTTTGTGCTTGTATCACAGATAAGAAAATTGAGTCTCAAAAAAGACAATGGTGATAAGCTGCAAAGAGTAGATTCAAACTCAGTTCTCTTTTTCTCTCCACCACACAAAGGCTATGCTAAGGCTGTCTGGTTGGGTGAGAAAGTCCAGTTTAAACTAGATTTCAGGTAAGGAGAAGCTTGTTCCATGGAGATAGTATAGCCACGTCTATATACCCAGTGCCTCGCTATCCTGAGCCACCGAGAGTGCTCACAGGGTCTTCTGAGGCTCCCCAAACCTCTGCTCACGCTTTAAACAGCCATAAAAAGTTCCTGTATTCCCAAACCTCAGTGCTGGCTGGCTTCACACAAATTACCTAGGGCACTTGTTCAAATGGAGATCCCAGGACCCTACCCTGGAGCTTCCGACCCAGTGGGCATGGGGACAGACCCTGGACCTCTGGACAAACCCATCTATGGAAAGTTCCCAGACAGATTGGATATGCCACCAGCTCCCATTCATGTCCTTTTCTCTCTGTGAGATACCTCTTTCCACCCCTCACCCCAGCTGAGTCCTCCTCATCCTCAGTTCGGCTCACTCCTCCAGCCGACTCAGCAGATTGAGCTTAGAGCCCCTCCTTGGGCTCTCAGGGTCACCCACCTCAAATTCCAGTTCCCATCTCAGCAGGTAGTAAACTGGATATTGAAATCATGTCTCCTTGTTGATCTCTGCTACTTTCTAGGAGGGTGGTTCTCCACTGGGGGTGATTCTGCCTCTCATGGGACATTTCACAATGTCTGGAGACATTTTTGATTGTTACAACTCAGAAAGTGGTGCTACTGGCATCCAGCTGGTTGAAGCCAGGGATACTGCTAATCATCCTTCAATGCACAGAAAAGCCCAGCAACAAAGAATGACCCATTCCTGAATGTCAATAGTGCTGCAGTGGAAAAGCTTTAATACCCAACCCCTTCTCTCTGTTTACTAGCTGTGTACCCCAAGCAGGTTTCTCATCTTCTCTGTGGCTGGCACTTCCACCTGTAGCAGGGGTTCGCTGAGAGCACCTGCCTCACAGCTGTAGGAGGATGAAATGAGCTAGCACATGCAAAGTGCTTCTAATGATGCCTGGAAGACAGCAGGTCAGTGACTGTTCACTGGACACACAACACTATTCCCAGTGGAGTTTAGGAACTTTGGGGAACCACAACCCTGCTGACCACACTCGATGCAACATCCACTCTGCTGAGCTCTCCCCAGCCTGTGAGGATCCCTTTCCTCTGTCCCACGTTTACATTTCAAACTTACCTGGCCAGTTGGGAGTTGGCCTTCAGCGGTTTTAACCTTAATTTACTGGTTAACTCCCCTCCAGAAAGCAAGGCAGGTGGACACTTAATCACTTCAGAGCCTCCATGGGCAGATTTATTTAGGTTATGTAGGCTCCTCCTTCCCACTCCAGGCCTGTTTGGAAGCAGATGTTCTGTGACCCCTCCCCTGGGTTCCATGGGTGCCTCCCGCCGCCTTCAAATGTGCCCTGAGGCCTTCCTCATCAGGCCCTTGGCTATACCCTAGAGATACAAAGCAAAATGAAACATATCCTATGTTTGCCCACATGAAACTTGCAGACAAGCTGAACAAACCAAATAGGTGTCAGTGGTCACAACAGGACGCCTTCTTAGTCATCAAACTTCTAGAATCTGAGTCTGAAATTATGGAGCTGAAAGTCTGGCTGGATAAGAGGATGCCAGCTATGCATATGCACTTCTACTGTGCTGGGTATACCACCGAACTTCTTCGTAAACATCACACTCGCAAAAGCTCTGGGGACAGTTTTTATTGTCCCTTCTTCACCACTGAGAAACTAAAGCTCAGAGAGGTTAAGTAACTTGCCCAAGGGAGAGGGACAAGAGAGAGCCTCTCTTTCCACACATGACAGTAATAAGTGACCCCCATCTCACTGCCTACCTCTTCCTCCTCTTGTACTTGGGCATCTTGGGGCCCTCCAGGGGAGGAACTGATCCTACCAGTCCTTTTCTGCACCTGATGGCCACCCATGAGCCCATGCATATGTCTGTCTAAAGGAACACACCATCCGCCCCACTCCAGTCAGCCTCGACCACGCTGGCTTGGTCATTTTGCTTGGAAGGCAGTCTGGCCCTTGTCTCCAGAGGTAAACTGCTTCCCTCCACCCACCTATGCTGTTGATCTGGCTGGTTTGTTCAGTGCTCCCAACCTTGCAAATCATTGCCCAGGGTTGTCTTCAGCTCTGTCAAACCTGCTTATCTGACTAGGAAGGCTGGAGGAACCAGGCCATAAAATTAAATGAAATTGCTGCAGAAACTAGGGTGTTAGTGACAACGCGGTGGAATTATAACTTGGAGAATGGCGAGGGAGTTTTATGATGCCCCAATGCCTATCTGCAAAGTCATTATTCAAAAGGTTCCTGTTTTCCCTAATGTCCAGGCTTAATATCATCCTTTGCCAGCTACGGGGGGCTAACTGGCCTCTGCTTAATGTTCTTCTCAGGTGAATAGAATTTGAACATTAGAAGGGTCTCTGTTTCAGCTAGCTCAACGCTCTCATTAGATGGACAGAGAAGCTGAGGCTCAGAGAGGTGTCGAGGTTGCCTCACTGTTCCAGAATATGTGAGTGACAGAATAGTCAAGCTCAGATCCCTTGGCTCATAGTCTAGTGGCCCTTTCCCTGTCATTTTGGAGCATTTTGTAATATAAAAAACTGTATCCACATACCAATGTGAATTAGTATTCAAACAGACAGCTAGGGAACAGGAGTGAGAAACTAGGGAGTACAGGGTTGCAATGAGGTTTCAGCCATGTTCACTCTGTCACATTCTCTCCCTCTGCAAGGAGCTCCCAGCCTGAGCCAAATCTCAAAACCTGCCCTTGCCACCCAAATCTTGTACCAATAAGCACTTTTCTTCTGGTGCATTTTGTTTTTCTTCTGAATCTTAGGAGAACAGAAAGCGTAAGGCACAGTGCCTGCCCTCAGTGAGTTTTGAGTCCACTGGGGAAGCAGGCAAGTAAGCAAATTACCTCCTAAATGGATGCCATATGCAAGATAGAAATGTGCAGAGAACTGGGGGGGACAGAAATGCTCACAAGAGTGGTTGTTATCTGTGGCCACCTGGGAAATCTTCCTGGAAGAGGTGTTTTCTGACTAGGAAAGCGTTCTAGCCTGGTGTAACATGGACAGCTCATTACCTTGAACTGTGGCTTTTCTTGCATAGTGTATTGCTTTTTTCCTTGGTGTGATGGACAGCATCTTGAGGAATAGGACAAAATCTTTCCTTGTACGTTTTTGGGTCTTCATCTGCTCACAGCTGAGGTTCATATACCTTTAGCTGCACAAAATGGATGGATCAATGGTGCTTCATCATGTAGAACATGGTCTTAGGCTCATCGTATGTCAAATGGAGATGACCATGCTTACTCTGAAGGGTTACGGGATTTTAAATCCTATGAAGTTCCTGGAATAGTTCTTGGGATAGAGAAGCTGAGTGCTTTAGGAACTGTTGTAACATAACTTCATTTCATGGCAGTAGGCGTGCTGTTATTAACAGAGCCTAATCCCATGTTTTCGGGGTTGCAAAGTTTTTATTTTTCTTTTAAGAAATAGCAAGTCTGAAACCCTTTCACAAAGCTGTTCTGGAAGAGCAGGGGGAGGAGCTGCCTGCATGGGGTGTCCCTGGTGTCCCTGGTGGCATTCATTGCAGAGGAGGTGGAAGACCAGCCTCTGTCCTCCAGGCAATGAAATCCTGCTGTGGGACCAGGTGCAGTTAATCTCCACCAAACTGTCTGATTTTGGGGGACGTATGGTGAGACTTCAGTCCAATGAACTTTCAAACTTAGCTGGAATTTTTAGAAAATGCTGTGCATGAGGTTTAATTCATGATGATCTGAAACAGTTCTGACCAAATCAATGTCTGTGGAAAGAGAACTTGTGGGAAAAGCGTGGATTTTAGAATTGCACTGGGTAGATTCAAGTTCTAACCTAACCACATAGAGATAGATTTTGGAAATTCCTTAAGCTATGAGTCTCAGACTCCTCATCTGCAAAATCAGGATATAAACACTGACTGTGCAACCATTGTGTAGATTGTATGAGATTGCATGTGTACTTGGCTCACAATACCAATGGCCCTACTTCCTGTGTCCTCACTCACAAGGCTTGTCATTTCCTTACACCACTAAAGATCGGTCCCTCCACAGGCTGGCTAGCAGAGGATGGTCCCCTAGCAGAGTCTTGTACCAGGCCTTCTCTCACATGTCTCAGATGTGCTCTGATTCTAAGCTCTGGATGAGACAGAGTAAGGAGTCCACCAGCCTGGCTTTGGAGTCAGGCTCCTTCACATTGGCAGGAGGACCTGGACTCAGCATGTGTTCCTGGCTGCCCAGACATACACTAAGACGTACCAACACCTCTAGGCTTTTCTAGTCTCTTGCAGTGGAAAGGCACCGGTTAAAAGGGAATTTTCAGGCAATAACACAATTAGCTTTGAAAATGGTTATGCCATTCCATTGCAAGAAATGTTAAAAAAGCTAAAAACCAAAACAAAAAACTTAATCGCCCTTCTAATTTTGAGGTTACCTTTGCCTTTGGGACCCAAGATGGATGGTTCTCTTGCCTGTGGCCACCTTTACTCAGAATTCAAGAAACTCCTTCAGTGATCATCTATTTTTTTCCCCAGTGACTCTTCTAATTATTCCTTGAACCTGCCTTCAAGGGTTTTATGGTGTCAAGAGAGAGACAAGCGGGTGTGACTGAGCTGTGACAGAGGGAGGCACTGGGTCAGGGGAACCTCCTAGCTCCCTTCTATGACAGACTTTAGAGAAAGGCTCAGCACCACTGAAACAACCAGAGAATTACAAATTTATTCATTTGAGCACCTTGGAGGTGCCTTATGTGACATTCTGACCCAGTTTTTGAGGCAAAAAATAGTCCCACAGACAGGTGGTGAATGTGTGAATGAGAACAAACTGTAGGACCTAAATGTAGAAACTCCTTCCCAATTTTTCTCCTAACACAGGTGCCCCTCGCCTCACAGAACATGTCTTTTACAAGTGACTTTTTTAGATTTCAGAAAGTCCCTAAAATTATCAGGTTTTCATTGCTTCAGTTATAACTATGAATAACTTAGGGAAAAAATATTCTAGGAGAGGGAGAAGTGGAATTAGAGCTATCTGTAGGTTTCTTAAGGATGGTTGCATGTTGGAGCAGGAATAATTCTTATTGGGAATTTTGTTATGTGGATGGCAGTCCCTGTCCTGCCTCCTCACTGGCTGGGGAAACTGGACCTCTTTGAACTTTTCCAGGCTCCACAAACTTCATATATGAATGAGGGCATTTTTCACCTAATATATCACAGAGATTTTTCTATGTCAAGACATTGTCTACCTTATTCATTCTAGTGACTATTAATCTATTTCCAAGAATCCATGTACCATAATTTACTTAACAATTCTCTTATTGATAGCTGTCTTTCATTTTCTATCAAAAACAATGGTCCAATGATCCAGCTTATCCATAAATCTATGGAAAGTTTGGAGAGCATTTTTCTAAAATAGATTCAAAGTAATTGATTTGCTGGTTAAATGACAGGGACATTTAATATTTTAATGCTTTCTATGACTTGTCCCCCAATGATGCTGCATCTAACTTACACTTTGTCGCCTATATAGTTCAATTTCTCACAGCATAGCAAGCTCTATGTTACCACATCCATTTTAAAGATGCAGGGAACTGGAGTCAGAGAGGTTAAGTAAGGTTTCCGAGGCATTAAATTTTCCAATGGGGATTTGACCGAGGTCAGCTTCTGTTTGTTTCACTGTCCACGCTATACAGCTTCTCTCTGGGTCACTGGTTTTCATGACCCATGGAAAGTAAGAGTTGACTCATGACGGAGTGAGAGAAGGCAGCAGAGATTCTGGAGAACACACATTAGGATTGCAAAAATAACATCATGGGGTCCGTGTAAGGCCACGAAAGTCTTCTTTCTTTTATTAAAAGAAATTTATTATTCTTTTATTAAGTCTTCTTTCTTTTATTAAATATTAGATAAAAATAATATTTATGGAATATGCATAATAAATATAAAATAATAATACAATGAATGCCAACATATCCCCCCCACAGTTTAAGAAACAGAACATTACCATGATCTTTGAAGCCCAGTGAGTATCCCTTTTTAACCCCATCTTCTCTTTCCACAGAGGTAGTCACTCTACAGAATACATTTTTTTTTTTTCCTTGCATTTCTTCAGTTTTAACAAGCATAGGTGTTTTTGTAGCAGGGCCACCACATAATGCTTTAGACGCATGCGCTGTAACCTTCCAGGGCCTAACTTGCCCAAGTGGTGCAGCGCGGGGCTGGCTCGGCTCTGACTTGCTGCCCCCAAATAAAATAGTGCTTAGTGCTGCGAATTTTAAACTTTATTTAGATGGAATTGTACCATATGTACTCATCTGCAGCTTGCTTTATACTGCTTAGTGTACTCTTCTGAGAGTGAGTCACCAGATGCTCATAGCTGTAGTTCATTTATTTTCACTCTTTACAGTACCGTGTGGTACCAATGTACCAGTCTCTATGCATTTTCCTATCTTTGGGCATTTGGCTTGATTCTGAGGTTTTGCTATTATACAGTGCTGCTATGAACATTTTGTAGATATTTTCCAGAGCATATGTACGCAAGTGCTTCCATTCAACCCTAGGAAAGGAACGCCTGTATCTTGAGTACACTTCAATTTTACTAGATAACGCCAGATTGTTACCCCACAGCAGTAGATGGGTTTTTCTGAACATCCCTGCCAAAACTTGATTTTGTCAGACTTGGGAAATTCTGCCAATCCAATGGGTGTAAAACGGCATCTGATTGTGGTTTTTATTTGAATTTTCCTGATTAATCATGAGTTGAACATTTTTTCATATTTTCATTAGCCATTGGAGTTTTTTTTCCCCCCAAGGTTTCTTTCAAGTCTTTTGCACATTTCTCTTTTGGATTACCTTTTTCCTGTTGATTTATAGCAGTTTTTTAAGTAATTTGTATTCTAATTCTTTGTCAGTTATATATTTTGCAAATATGTTTTCCCAATTTGTGGCTTGTGTACATTCTTACAATGGTTTCTTGTGACGAAGAGAAGTTTTTATTTTTAATATGTTTACATTTATTTTTTTCTTTACGATTTGCGTTTTTGGAATCTTAAGAAATCCATTCCTATCCTGCAGTCATAAAGATAGTCTTCCATATGGTATTCTGAGATGTTTATAGCCTCATGCTATACATTTACATCTTTAAAGCATCTGGAATTAATTTTTATGTATGGTATGAGGTAATACTCCAATTTTTTCTTTTTTTTTCTCTCTTTATGTGGATAACTGATTGTCTTAGGACAGAGTATAGAAAAGCTTATGCTTTCCCCTTGTTGTTAGGCATCACGTTTTTCATAGGCTGTGCGTGGGCTTTCTCTCCTGCTTAGTCTGTTTACTAAGACATCCCTGCACCAGTGCCACACAGTCTTAGTTATGACTTTTTAATAAATCAGGTGAGGTAGGACTCCTTACCTTGATTCTTCTTTAGGGGTATGTTGCCGATTCTTCCTCCTTAGGTCTTCCATATACGTTTTAGAAACTGCTTGTCAAGTACCACAAAATAACTGAAGGCTTGAATTGGATTTGCACTGAACTGTGTATCATTTTGGAAATAATTGGTATCTTTAAGCAGTGCAGTTTTCTGAGCCATGAAAATGGTCTAATCCTTCATTTATCGGGATCTTCCTTTACATATTTTAGTATAGTTTTATAATTTAATTTACAAAAAACTTAAGATCTTGTGCTAAATTTATTCATAGGAACTTTATAATTTCGTGGTATTTAAATAATATTTTATTTAATTATAGTTTGAAGATGTTTGCTGCTGTTGTGTATACATTTAAATCAACCTACTGTGTTAAATGCATTTTTTAATTCTAATAATTTATCTGCCTACTTTACCAATTGCATTATCTACAGTTTCCTCTCTCCCTCTTTCTTTCTCTTTCCTCCCTCCCTTCCTTCCTTCCTCCTTCCCTTCTTCCCCTCATCCTTTCCTTTCATTCCTTTTTTTCCTTCCTTACTTCTCTCTCTTTCTTTCTTTTTATTTGTACTTCTTTATCTTATTGCATGGTAAATCACCAGCATATGTTGAGTAGAAATGGTAATAACAGGCACCTTTGCTTTTCCTTTTCATAAAGGAAATGATTACAGCATTTTTTTTTTTTTTTTGTTTAGTATGATGCTTATTCGAAGGTGTTTGTGGATATATTTTGTCAGCTTCAGAAAATTCACTTCTACTTTCAGTTTGCTAAGTATTATTAATTTTTAAAAACATACATGGCATTTTCTTTTCACCAAGCAAAAATCCTTTGTTCTCTTTTAAACTGTTAACATAGAACTTATCTAAACTGATTTCTATGTTAAAGTACCCTGCATCCTATTGGCATATTGTATTACCTTTTTCATACATTTTGGATTCAGTTTGCTAACATTTATTTGACTTTTTGCATAAGTTCATGAAATGAGCCTATAATTTTGTTTTCTCATAAAATGAGTTGTAAATTATTTTCACTGTTTTATCCTTCATAATATTGGTTTAAGATTACTTGTCCCTTGACAGTTAGAACTAATAGGGACAAACCATTGGAAACCCATATTTTCTTTGTAGAAAGACATCTACCTGCTGATTTAATTTATCAAATATTTATAGGATTATTTACATTTTCTATTTCTTCTGGTGTAGATTTTTGTTATATTTTAAAATAATTTGTCCATTTGATACATCTTCAAATTTATCAGCAAAAGTTAGTCATGAAATATTTTTACTTTGTGCAAACCTGTAGTTATACACATTTGCTATTTCAAACACTATTTCTTTCCGTTAATGTTACAAAGTATCTGTCAGTTTTTCATTGGATTACTCTCTGGTCTGTATTTCCTTCTTCCCATTTATGTTGTAAGCTCTCAATCTGGATTCTTTGCTCATTAAATTTCATTTTTTTAGTTATCTAATATAAATTATTAGATTATATATTTCCCTCTAAATACTGTTCTCCCTCTAAATACTGTTCCCTCTAAATACTTAAGCTGTAGTTTCCTTGTTGATCAATTGGATGTATTTTTAACAACTATGATTTATTTAATCCATAAATTATTTAAGCTGTATTTTAAAAATAATTTCATTTATCTTTTCTTAATGCTTTCTAATTTCTAAGAGTATAAAGATATATGAGAAATTCTAATTTCTAAAGATATCAAGAATCTTTAAGTTTATCTTTTTGTTATTGATATCTAACAAATTATATCAATTTTTTGATGTTTGAATTATGGTCCTATTGATCAATTTTCATGTGTTACATAGTTGCCTAACAAAGATTTATATTCTCTACTGGTTGTGTTAATATGCTAGCTAAGTGTGTTTAAGCTTACTAGTTGCATTATTCAAATTCTTTTATGAATACTGATTATCTTTCCTGATATATCTTTCATTAACTGTGAAAATTGTGTTAAAATCAACCACTATGGTTTTGTTGATGATGATGATGATGATAGTGATTATGATGATGATGATTTTTTTCTGTATAGTTCTTTCAATTTCTGCCTATTATGTTTTAGGCTATGTTGTTGTGTGCATACAATTATTATATCTTCCTTGAGAATTAAACCTTTAATTATTTACTAGTGATTCTCTGTTAGTGCTTTATGCCTTAAAGTCTGACTTTGGTACTATTATCGTAGCTATGTATTTGTTTCAGTTATTACTTGCCTGGTATAATTTTCTGCATTCTTTTACTATTATTCTTTCTAATACTTGTGACTTAGAAACTCATTTTTATTTGTTTAGTTTGGAAATCTCTTTTAATTCTTAAAGTTTGTTGCATTTGTTCTAATTATTATTATCATTACATGTATATCTATTATCATTTTGTGTATTATATATTTCCTATGTTTTTTCTCTCCTTTTTCCTCTTTTTAATTTTAAGCATATTTTCTCATTGCACTATTACCTTTCTACTATTTTGTAACTGATTAATTCTACTTATTTTTTGTTCTGTTAATGGTTACCTTGGAAAATTGAAAATGCTTACTGTTTTTACTTTTCTACTGGATAATACAAAAACTGAATAATAAATTAACTGTAATCTTACTCTTATGATATATTATTTTGGCTAAGTGTTTTAGATCTGTTTTATTTTTTATTTTATTTTTTTAAAGATTTTATTTATTTATTTGACAGAGAGAGATCGCAAGTAGGCAGAGAGGCAGACGGTGAGAGAGGGGGGGAAGCAGACTCCCTGCTGAGCAGAGAGCCCGATGCGGGGCTCTATCCCAGGACCTTGAGATCATGACCTGAGCTGAAGGCAGAGGCTTTAACCCAGACCCCTAGATCTGTTTTATTATCCCTCTTACTCTTGATAGACAATATTATTTTTGTTTTATTTAGTCAGTATCTGAATAGATTTGCCTTCATATTTACCATTTTCTTGGTCCTTCATTTATTCTTACATCTCAGATCTTCCACCTGATTGCTTTAATTTCGTCAATTGAATAAACTTTATATCATAAGTGAAGGTCTTTTAAGTACAGTGTTCAGTTTTTGTCTGAATCAACCTTCCTTTCTTCCTCCCTTCTTCCCTTCCTTCCTTCTTTCCTTCTTTCCTTCCTTCCTTCCTTCCTTCCTTTGCTTTCGATTTCATCTCTTTGTGAAGATATTTTCACTGGGTAAAGTTATTTTTCTCATGGCACGTTCAAAGTATTATTCCACTGTCTTCTGACTTCCACTTGCTTTTTGTCATCCCTTTATTGATAATCTGTCTTTTCTCTGAAGATTTTTAAAATAGTCTCTTTCTCCCTTTGGTATCGTGCAGTTTCACGGTTACATTTCTAAGTGTGGATTTTGCTTTTAAAAATTTTTATTCTACTTGAGATACACTTGCTTTTATAATATAAGTAGTAATATCTTTTATCAGTTCTGAAGAACTTCACTCATAGTTTTTTCTTTTTTTTGTTATGTTATATTAGTCACCATACAGTACATCATTAGTTTCTGATGTGCTCCAAGATTCATCGTTTGTGTTTAATGCCCAGTGCACTCATAATTTTTTCAAATATCGCTCCCCATCTCTCAGAGCACCCTTCTGGGCCTCCAATCAGACAAAATCAGACTTCTTTATCCTCCATGTGTTCTCATCCTCCTTTGTTATTTCCTGACTCTGTGATTCTATAGTGCATTATAGAAAACTTTAGATCTAGCTTTCATTTTATTAAATATCTCTTAAACTTCTAAAATTTTTATGATAAAACCATCCATTGGGCTATTTAATTGTTATACATTCTTGGGTACCCTGGTTTCTTGTTAAATGGTTTGGACATTTTAACAGTGTCTCATTATTTGTTCATCTTCTCAAACACTACTTTTTCTTTACACCCATTAAATACACATATTTTATATTCTTGCTGGTAATTCTGAATCTGAAGTTGGTGTAAATGTGTTACCTCCTGTTATTACTGCCAATTCTCACTGAGGGTGTCTGTTTTCCATGTGTGTGAATGTGTGCGTATTTTGACTGTGAAATCAGAATCCTTGGCAGTTCATCTGGGAGGACTCTACCAAACTTGTGTTGAATATTTGCTTTTACTGGTTATCTGGAATTGATATTTTAAACTGAGCTTTCAGCTTGAGTGTTTTCAGACCTTTCAGGTAGTGTTGATTTATGCTGCAATTCGAGTGAGAACAAGATTTTTAAAAAGTATTTTATTTATTTATTTGTCAGAAAAAGAGAGAGAATGAGATGGGAGAGAGCACAAGCAGGGGGAGCAGCAGGCAGAGGGAGAAGCAGGCTCCCCGCTGAGCAGGGAGCCCCATGTGGGGTTCAATCCCAGAACCCTGGGATCATGACCTGAGTTGAAGGCAGATGTTTAAGTGACTGAGCCACCCAGGCACCCCAAAAGAACAAGATTTTGTTAAGAATTCTCAGGATAGATTTTTTTTCCTTCACTCAGTGCTGTGACTTAGATAGGTACGTTTCATTAATTTCCTTCTGGTAGATGTGGGCCTGAGTAAGTGGCAATCGGTGCATAATATATGTTTCTTCTTGTACGGTGAAGGTGTAGCACTTCAGGTTCCAGCTTCATGGAAGTAGGCTTCTCACCTTGGCAGAATCCAGGCTTTGTATCATGATCCCTGAATCCTGCAGTGTCATTAATGACGACTTAATGTTCTCAAGGAGAAAGGTTGCTTCTGTGTTTGACTTAACTCTCTCTGTTCTGGATTTCATTTGGCTTTTGGCATTTGAATTATTTTTACTTTTTTGCCAGATAGTCAACATATTAAAAAAAAATAAAATCTCAATATTTTGTTCAGCATTTTTACTCTTTTCTTTTTCTTCCTCATTTGGAGGGTTAGTAAGTTCTTCTATCCTCTCACAATATCTGAAATACAAGTCTTGAAGGAGGTCTGAATTGAGCACTTATTATGTGCAAGACATTGAAAATCATAACATGTAAATATGATAACTGACCTCAGAGAGCTTATAGTCTAGCTGTAAGCAGTAGGAAATGTACCTAAAGGAAGCAGTTAAAGAGCAGCATAAGGCAGGCTGAAATTAATTTCTGAGTTCTGCACAAGTGAATGTGAGCACTATCAGGGTTCAGAAGAGAGGCAGAAGTCTCCTCGAGAGACTATGCTGGAGAAAATGGGCTTGAAGCATGGGGAGTATCTTTATAGGCAGAAGGGCAAGAAGAGAGAATATTCCTTGTTTGAGCAAACACAATGTGGAAGGCATTAGGTAGGAAGAATTCATATGATAGCCCAGCTTTGGTAGTGGGGTGTTGAATGGTAGATGCTGAATGTAGTTTCTCATGGGCATAGGCCTGGACATAAAGCCAATGTGTGATTGTGGGTAGAGTTGATGCCCAGGGTGGAGAGTCTGGGTCTCTCTTGCAGGCTATTGGGAGGAATTCTGAGTGGAAAAGCCACAGGAAGGATAGACCGGAGCTTAGGGCACACTCTGGTGGCCCATGAGTCAAATCTAGCCACCAGGTATCCAGCAAACCTAGTTTGCTGAGAACATTTGATTACTTTTCCATTTAACACTCATCAGGTCCTAATTAGAAATCCAGGTGCATCTTTTCTTGAATAGTTGGACCCATGGCTTACAGTTCTGTGGGCAGCGCCTGGCTGGGAAGAGCAGCACTTGCCCTTGGATTATGGCAGGTGTTCCTGGCTCTCTAGTTCCCACTTTCTTTATTATCCAGCATGTGTTAACTTTCAGCCATGGAAATGGCTCTTGTTTTTCTAATAAATCTGGAATTGTAAGATATTCCTTATTTGTATGTCTCTATTAAAAAAAGTTTGAAGATGAAAGGCAGACAGAGACCCAAGTGTTTCCAGAAAAGTAAAGGATAACATATTCTCTTACCCAAGTGAATACTATTCTTACTCACTTACTCACAAAATGGTATCTAGATCTAAAGATTGCATCTTAAAATATAGTTGTAGGGAACAATCTACATAATTTGTTTACATACCCTCCTTTGCTCTTCCTGAATGAGACAGAGAAGAACTGGGAACAGTGGGGCAAAAAAGGGGGTTGAGTCAGTGACTCAGGTGTGGCTTGCCAAAACTATGTAAGAGTGGCATCTACCCTTGAAGACAAGATAGAAGTATAGTGGCAGATGCACGCCAATGACGATTCTCCAGTAGATGGAGTGAAATTGTCCCTGTGGGGATTTCTACCTCACAGGGCCCATCAGCAGTGAGTGCTCAGTTCCAGATATGCAGTCCAGAAGTGATGATGGCCGACCCAGAGCCAGACCTCTACTCTGGAGCCTCCCTCTGCCTCACATCCATGGACTTCTTAGGACAACTGATTTGAAAAAAGGGCCATCCACATTTGGAGAAGGGGATGAAATTTAGAAAGAAGGGGATTCTGGGCACTCCTCTGTGAATGATTCACCTAAAAGGTAAAAGTATATACTTGGAAGTGGCTTGTCTCTGGAAGGTGTCACAAGTTTGGATATGGGATTCAATTAGAAAAGTGGAGTTAGGCAAGGTTTTTCCTCCACTTAATTCCAACAGGAATGACAGAAGTGATTGCTGTGTGCAAGGCACAGTTTTTCTATGGGGGAAGGACAAGAAGGGAACATGCATTCATTGAGTGCCACATGCTCCATTTAATCTGTGTCAAAGCCCTAACAGTGGCTGCAGCTGTCATCCCATTGGACATAAAAGGGCAGGGCTGGGCAGGACTCTGCATACACAGCCCACCTAAATGGGACCTCTCCAACCCCAAACCATCCACTTTCCCCTTCCACACCCTGCCTACCAGGGAATCTGCAGACCAAACTCAGGGTTTGAAAAGTTGTTAGACACTTTGACTTGCTTGTGAGGACTGATTGAGTCAATTGTTACTATGGGAGAACTGCTCCAAACTGCTAAAAAATACCTGCCCTTTCCTCTCATTTTTTAATGTGGTTTTTCTTAAAGCCATGTGCCACACATTGAACATGGATATTTACTTTTTAGAGGATTGTCCTTGGAGAAGAGGAGAGGAAAGAGAGAGAGAGTGAAAGATATAACTGAAAATGAACTATATTTAATAGGAAACTAATCATTTAATTGGTATTTTTTACTTGGAGACTCTTCTGATTTATGAATATGTTATTCAGGAGCCCAGGGAAAGCCTCATGACTGGGCTCCTGCAAGCTTATGGGACACATTTCATGAAGAACAAATGTCTTTAATTAGGAGTGTGAATGTTAACGGAGTCCATAATTAGCTGTTTGCAATAAACATGCTCTGTTAGTGACAGTCTCAGGAAATCCAAGGAAGCGACATTGCCACCTCGTGTCTGCGTGTGTATTTATTTTGTGGAATGAGATATGAATCCTGGAGGAAGATTCCTTCTTCCAGAGGCTCAGCAAACTAGTGAACGTATTTGTTTGTTCTTTCTTAGTGTTGAATATTTCATTCTTTCTCTATTCCATATGTTCAAGGAGAACTCTCCATCTCGTCACTGGGACTGGTCACTCTTAGCTGATAAGGGCTAGCAGGAGGAAGGGGGTGTGCATCTATTGAATACTTACTGATTGCAAGTCATTGCCCAGAGCTCAGCACAGAGTTAATTTCTTTTCATTTTTGTAACAATTTTGTTAGGAGTCTGAAACTTCTAAAAGTATTTATAAGGATTTGGTGTTACCAAACTTTAGTTTTTGCTGTTTTGCTTGATATCGCCTTGTGGTTTTAATTTGCATTTATGCGATGAATAATGACATGTGCTAATTGGATATTAATATATCTTATTTTCTTAAGCATCTGTTCCAATCTTTTGCTCATTTTTATAGGGTTGTTTTTCTTCCTATTATTGAGTGTTAAGAGTCTTTATATATTCTACACATAAGCCTTTGTCAATTATGTGTTTTGTGAACACGTCCCATTTTGTGATTTGTCTCTTTGTTTTCTTAACTATGTCTTTTGAATAACAAAATTTTCAGTTTTGATGGAGTTTAATATATCGTTTTTTTCTTTTATGGTTTTCATTTTTGTGTCCTTTCTAAAAATTCCATTCTTTACTCAAAGGTCATGAAGATATTCTTCTATATATTTTTTTCAGAAGCTTTAGTCTTTTAACATTTGCATTTAAGGTAATGATCCTTCTTGAAAAAAATTTTGTGTATGTAAGGGTCAAGATTAATTTTCTTTTTATGGATATATAGTTGTTCCAGGGCCTTGGCATCTTTGTTGAAAATTGATTAATCATAAGTGTGTGATTTTATTCCTGGACTCTCCTATTGGAACTCTGAACTCTATTCCATTATTAATATTGGCTATTCTTGTGTCAATACCACACTGTCATATTATTGTATCCTTAAAGGAAGTTTTGAATTCAGGAAGTGTGCGTTCTCATACTTTGTCCTTTTTTCAAGATTGTTTTGTCTCTTGTAACTCTTTTAGCTTTCTATATAAATTCTATAGTCAGCTTTTCAATTCTATGGAATAGGTTATGAGGATTTCAATTGGGATTGCATTGAATCTGTATCAAGCTGTGGAGAATTGACACATTAACAGTATTTAAACTTGTAATCCATGGCTATGTCATGCCTCTCCATTTAGGTCATCTTTAATATGCTTTACCAATGTTTTGTGTTTTGCAGTACATGGCTGTTGTACTTTTACTAAATTTATTCTTAAGTATTTTGTGGTTTTGATGCAAATGTAAATGACGTATTTTAAAATTTCATTTTTCATCATGTAATAGTATGTAACAGCCAAGGTTCAATCAGAGGAGCAGAATTGAAAGTAATATAGAATGAGAGATTAATTACAGTTACTGGACTTTATGCAGTTATAGGAGGTTGTTAAGCAATGTGTAGAGCTGTTAATTCTGGTACAGGGCTTCAGGTATGTAGGGCTGGTGGCTGAACAAGGAAGACAGACATGGAATGGGAGAAACTGGGAATGATCTAGAACCTGTCATAACAAAATGGAACTGTCTCTCACTCCTTGGACTGAATTATGTCACCTCAAAATTCGTACGTTGAAATCTTAACCCCTAATGTGACCATAATTGGAGATAGGTCTTTTACAAGATAATTAAGGTTAAATGAGGTCATAAGTGTGGGGTCCTAATTTAATAGGATTGGTGACCTTGTAAAAAAAGGAAAAGAGAGAGATGTATCTTTCTCTCTGCTATGTGAGGATACAATGGGAAGGCAGCCATCTACAAACCAGGAGGAGAGCTCTCATCAGGAACTGACCACACTGGAGCCCTAACCTTGGACTTCCCAGCTTCTGTAACTGTGAGAAAGAAATTTCTGTTGATTGAGCCACTCAGTCTAAGGTATTTTGCTATGGCATCCTGAGCAGACTAAAACAACCTCCCATCTTTATGATTCAAATTTTGAGGATAAGTTTATGTCCTTCACTATGAAGCTGCTCACACAATGGACCCAGGATTTGTAAAAGCTTGATAAAGATATTGAGCAAGCTGCAGAAGTTGTAGGTCCAGCTGTTGCTTCCTCCAACAAAGTAGGCAGGCAGATAAAAGCAACATGTGTGAGCTCTAACAGCCCCTTCCCTCTGTTATATTTCTGGGTATAAAAGTGGTACTATCTCACTTCCATCTTCAAAATATCATATAAAATTCTTTTGTAGTTCTTTAATCAGCTTAGCTAATTTGACGTAGTACAAAGCCAACATCAACACATCTTTTGCTTCTAGCAGGCAGGCAGAAATACAATTTAGGGTTTTGTATTGACATTATATCCTATGACTTGAAATTGAATTATTTAAAATTTTAGTTTTTGTTGATTCCTTTGGACTCCACATGCACAACTGTCTCTTCTGTTAATAAAGAAAATAATACTTCTTTTTAATAAGTATGAACTTTATTTATTTTTCTTGCCATACTGCACTAGCTAGAACCCCCCACCTCCACCCCAATATAGTATTGAATGGAAGTGGTGAGAACAGATGTCTTTATTTGTTCCTGAACATACAGGGATATTATTTGGTCTTTTACCATCAGGTATAAAGCTGACTATAGGTTTCACATGATGTCCTTTATCAGATTAAGAAAGTTCCCTTCCATTTCTTCTTTGCTGATAGTATTTATCATGGGAAATTATTGAATTTTATCAATGTTTTCCAAGTATTAAAATAATTATATGGTTTCTCATTATTTATTATATTTTATTCTCATTTGTTAATATAAAGAATAATATTGATTAATTTTAGAATATTAAATCACCTTATACTCCTGGGATAAACCCTAATCAATCATATTGTGTTGTTTCTTAAAGATTGTGAGGTTTTATTTGTTATTATTTTATTAAAGATTTTTGTATTCAGGTATGTGAATGTAATTGGTCATCATTTTTTTATTGCTGTTTTTAGTGGTGTAATAACTATGTCAGATGTTGTGGGTTTATGCTGCCCTAATACATTTGGAAAGTGTTCCTTCTTCCTTTGCTTTCTGAAAGTGTCTACGTAAAGTTGCTATTTCTTCCTTAATGTTTGATCTAATTCACTAATGAACTCATTGGCATCTAAACATTTTAACCAGGAATTTAATTTCCTAATGTATATGTTTATGTTTACTTATATTTTTGCTATATGTCACATATCTCTATATCTGTATTTGTCTGCATATATGTTATAATGTCTTAATAAATATGTCTATTTAAATATATTATTCCTTCTTTTTTCAGGTAAATTGTGTTTTTTTAAAAATGCCAAATTTATTGGAATAGCGTTAACCATAGTATTCTTTTATTATGTTTTAAGTCTATTTGAAATAAGTAGTGATATCTCTTCTTTTATTCCCCAAATTTATAATTTGTGCTTTTTCTCTTTTCTTTGGATAATTTTTTAAGGGTTTGATCAATTTTATTGATTATTTTTAAAAAACTTTCAAAGTTACATTAATTTTTCTATTTTTTGTCTCTTTACAATATTTATTTACTTTTGACAAAAATTGTGTATATTTAAGGTGTACAACATGGTGGTTTGATATACGTATACATTGTGAAATGATCACCACAGTCAAACTAATTAATACATCCATCATCTTACATAGCTATCTTTTTTTGTGTCTGTGATGAGTACAATTGAGATTTACCATCTTAGAAAATTTCAAGTGTATAAAATGTTACCTCTAACTATAGTCATCATAGTGTACATTAGGTCACCAGACTTAGTCATCTTATAAGAGAAAGTTTATACCCTTTGATCAATATCTCTCCTCCTCCTACCACCCCAGCCTCTGATATCCACTACTCTCCTCTCTGTTACTATGTGTGTGGCTTGCTTGTTTTCTTTCTTTCTTTTTTTTTTTTTTTCGTTTCAGAGGTAGAATTAAGTGATTCATCATTGCATATAATACCCATGGGGGCATTTGATGTAATGGACACTGTAATGGACACTGAGTGTGGCTTTTTAAAAATATATAGATTTTTTTGGGATGCCTGGGTGGCTCAGTCGATTAAGCGTCTGCCTTCAGCTCAGGTCATTATCCCAGGGTCTTCTCTGCACAATGGGAGCCAGCTTCTCCCTCTCCCTGCCACTCCCCTGCTGTACTCTCTCTCTGTCAAATAAATAAATAAATAAAAATCTTAATATATATATATGTATATATTTTAGATTCAACATGTAAGTAGATATATTATATCTGTCTTTCTGTGTCTGGCTTATTTTACTTGCTATAATATCCTCCAAGTTTATCCATGCTGTTACAAATGACAAAATTTCTTTCTTTTTTAAGGTTGAATAATATTACATTGTATACTTATATATCACATTTTCTTTATCCACTCATTTCTTGACAACATTTAGGTTGTTTCCATATCTTGGCTATTGTAAATAATATTGCAGTGAACATGGGAATACATATAACTCTTTGAGATAATAATTTTATTTCCTTTGGATGTATACACGAAAGTGGGATTGCTGCATCATATGGTGGTTCTATTTTTATTTTTTTGAGGAACTTCCATACTCTTTCATAATGGCTGTAGCAATTTACTTTCCCATCAACTGTATAAAAGGGTTCCCTTTACTCCAAATCCTCATAAACACTTATTTTTCGCCTTTTTGATATAGTCATCCTAACAGGTAGGAGGTGATATCTCATTTGTGGTTTTGATTTGCATCTCCCTGATGATTAGTGATATTGAGCATTTTTCCATTTACCTTTTGGTCTTGGATCAATATCTATCTGTTCAGGCCCTTTGCCCATTTTCTGTGTTGTTTTTTGCTATTGAGTTGTATGAGTTACTTAGGTATTTTGGATATTAAACCCTTATCAGATATATGCTTTGCAAATATTGTCTCCTTTTCCATCAGTTGCCTTTTAATTTTGTTGATTGTTTTCTTTGCTGTGAAGAACCTTTAGTTTGATGTAGTCCACTCATTTATTTTTGCTTCTGTTTCCTGTTTTTCTTTTTTTATCAATTCCAAAAAATCATTGTCAAGACTAATGATAAGGAGCTATCCCCCCATTTTCTTATAGAAGTTTTATGTTATGCTTAAGTCTTTAATCTATTTTTTTAAATCTTTAATCCATTTTGAGCTGATTTTTTTTGCAATGTGTAAGTTAGGGGTCCATTTTCATTATTTTGCAGTTAGATATTCAATATACCCAACATCACTTATTGAAGAGACTATCCTTTCCCATCATGTATTTTCGGCACCTTTTTCAGAATTAGTTGACTGTATATGCATGGGTTTATTTCTGGGTGCTTTGTTCTATTCCATTGGTCTATGTATGTGTGTTTATATAAGTACCATACTGTTTCGATTCCTATAGCTTTGTAATATAGTTTGAAGTCAGGACGTGTGATGCCTCCAGCTTTGCTCTTCTTTCTCAAGATTTAAGATTTAAGATTTACCATCTTCTGTGGTTCCATAAAAAATTTAGGACTTTTTTTCCCCATTTCTGTGAATAATACAATTAGAATTTTGATAGGGATCACACAAATCTGTAAATTGTTTTGTACAGAATGGACATTTTAACAATATGAATTCTTTCGATCCACAAAATAGGATATGTTGTATTTGCTTGTGTTTTCTTCAGTTTCTTTGATCTATGTTTTACGGTTTTCAGTGTAAAAATTCTTCACTGCCTTGGTTAAATTTATTCTTAACTATTTTATTCTTTCAGTACTATTGCAAATGGGATTGCTTTCTTAATGTCTTTTTTTTTTTTGATAGTTCATTGTTAATGTGTAGAAATACAACTGTTTTTTGCATATTGATTTTGTGTTCTGTAACTTTTCTGAACTTACTTATTAGTTTTAACAGGGTTTTTTGGTGTAGTCTTTAGGGTTTTCTATATAGGATATCATGCCATCTGCCAACAGAGACAATATTATTTCTTGTTTTCCAATTCGGAGACATTTTTTTCTTCCCTAATTTTTCTGGTTAAGACTTCTGGTATTATGTTAAATAAAAGAGGTGCGAGTGGATACGATTGTCTTGTTCCTGATTTTACAGGAATAGCTTTCAGCTTTTCACTATTGAATGATGTATTTAGTTGTGGGCTTGACCTATAGGGCTTTATTATATTGAGGTACATTTCTTATATACATAGTTTGTTGAGAGTTTTTATCATGAAAGGATATCAATTTTTGTCAAATGCTTTTGCTGCATTTATTGAGAGGATCATGTGATTTTTATCATTCATCTTGTTAATGTGGTATATCACATTTATTGATTTGTTTATGTTGAACCATCCTTGCATCCTAGGGATTAAGCACACATGATTACAGTATATAATTCTTTTTTTATGTGATGTTGAATTTGGTTTGCCTGCATTTTATTGGGAATATTTATAACTATACTCATCAGGGATATTGACCTCAATTTTTTATTCTTGTAATGTCCTTGTCTGGCTTTGATATCAGGTAGTGCTGGCCTCATGAAATGAGCTTACAAGTGTTTCCTCCTCCTCAGAGTTTTCAAGAGTTTGAGAAGGATTAGTATCAAGTCATCTTGAAATGTTTGGTAGAATTCACCAATGAAACCATCTGGTTCCATACTGGTTTAATCTCCTAACTCATATTGGTCTATTCAAAATTTCTATTCCTTCATGATTCAGTCTTGTAAGATTATGTGTTTCTAGGATTATATCCATTTCTTCTGAGTCATTTAATTTGTTGGCATATAATTATTCACAGCATTATCTTATGATCCTCTGTAATTCTGTGGTATCGATTGTAAAGTCTCCTCTTTCTTTTCTGATTTTATCTTCTCTTTTTTTTTTCTCAGTCTGGCTAGTGGTTTATCAACTTTCAAAAAACCAGCTCTTAGTTTCATTGATCTTTTTTATTGTTTTTCAGTCTCTATTTCATTTATTTTTGCTCTGATCTTTGTCATTTCCATTTTATTATTAACTTTGGGCTTAGTTCTTCTTTCTTTAGTTTCTTGAGGTATAAACTCAGGTTGTTTACTTGAGATCTTTTTTTTTTCCTTTTTTTCCCGTTACCATTTTAATTTTTTTCAAGGTAACAAATTGTATACAAATGACAATAGATCTTTGCTTCTTTATTTTTATTTAAATAACTCAAGATGAATTCTCAAGAAAAAAAAAAAAAAGCTCTGTACATAAGGGACTCTATCTTCCTTCATCATCTACTTGGAACCAATAGTTGTGTTGCTGTCATAGAATCAGGGAAGAGGTTGTGATGAATTGGAAGATGTACATGTGCTAATGTTACCATTTTACCAGAAAATCACTTGCCAAGTTGGATGGGATACAGAGATTGAGGATTATATGATTGAAGAATGTAACAAACATGGAAGAAATATTCATATTTATGTTGAATATTTTGTTTTCTTACATTTATTGCTATGAACTTCCCTCTTAGGTCTGCTTTTGCTGTATCCTATATAGTACCTTGTATTTTCATTTTTGTTTGTCTCAGAATATTTTTTTTATTTCCGCTTTCATTTCTTCTTTGACTCATTGGTTGTTCAGGAGCATGTTGTTCAGTTTCCACATACTTGTAATTTTCCAGCTTTCCTCCTATTATTGATTTCTACTTGTATACCATTATAGTCAGGAAAGGTACCTGGCATGATTTTAATTTTCTCAAATTTGTTTAGATTTATTTTGTGGCCTAAATATGATATATCCTGGAGAAGGTTCTATGGGTGCTTGAGAAGAGTGTGTCCTATTGCTATTGGATGGAATGTTCTGAATGTGTTTATTAGGTCCATTTGGGCTAAAATTTAGTTCAAATCCAAGATTTCCTTATTGATTTTTTGACTGAGGCTGTTGCTGTGCATTACCACAGCTGCAGGGGGGTTAGCCATGTGTGCAATGTTGTGGTGGCCAACTGCATGCACTTGTGTGGTCATGGGGGCCCGGGATGGCAGTGAGTATAGCAGCTGTGATGAGTCTTGGAGTTCAGGGTGTCCACAGCATTGCTGGCTGGGTGGCTCTGGCAGGTTGGGGAAGACTCACCTTGCTGGAGTCTTCAAATGCAAAAACATGTGGGGTCCTCAGTGGCAAAAGCTGTAGGGAATCCTCGGCAGCTCTGCTGGCTATTGGTTTCTTTGGCAGCAGAAGCCACTGGGATCTTTCGTGGAGTTCTGGGGTCTGTGACGGAGTCCTCAGTTTTGAAAGCTGTGGGGATATTGCATTGTCCACAAGGACTGTTGAAATCCTCAGTGGTGAAGGCTGCCGGGGTCCTCTGCTGAGCAGGCCATGGTTGCTCCTACTGCACTACATGGCTGGTACTGATAATCCCTCTCCTTCTTTGTTACTATCTCCAGAGATCCTAGCTATGCCAGTTTCTCCTGTGTTCTGGGTGGGGTAGAACTGAAGTTGTTCTTTTGTGTAATGCTCCATAAGCTGGGGAAACTGATTACTCACCTAGTAAAGGGAATTCTCTTGGGCCAGGGAGTTACCTCTTGGCATTGAGCAGAACTAGCCTGAGGAATGGGATGATGCAAGCAAAATGAAACCCTTCTTCCTACCTTATTTGTGCGGATTCTCAGGTTTATTGCTGCATTATGTTCCTGAAGCTCCTTGATGGGCCCCTGAGGTTTCTCAGAGCTATTTTCATGAATAAAGATATTATTCATTCAATATTATTCATGAATAGTGTCTAATTGTTCTTTGTAGGGGGCATAGGGGCTGGGATCTCCTGCTCCACCATCTTGCTATGTCACCACCTCTATTTCATTAATTTCTGATTTTATCTTTGTTATTTCCCTCCTTTTATTTAATTTCGGTATAGTTTGCTGTTTTTCCATCAGTTTGTAATAAGAGAATTTAGATTATTGACAATTAAACTTCCTTCCTCTATAATAAAATAACTGAAAAGTACAACTTTCTCTCTATGAACTGATAAACCTATAATCCACAAGTTTTGATGTATTCTTTAATCAGTAATTAGGGATATTTTCTATTTTTCTTTGATTCAAGAATTATTTATTATTACTGCTTATTTTTAAATATTTAGTGATATATATACATATATATATAAATTGTTGCTTATTGTAATATAATTATTTTCTGGTTAGAGAACATATTCTGCAAGATTTCAATTTTTTTTAACTTACTGAAACTATTACATGGGCTCTTATGTGATCTAACTAGAGAAATACTTCATGTGTACTTGAAAATACTGCTAATTCTGCAGTTGCTAGGTATAGTTCTAATGGTCAAGTTGTTTGACCATTGTATATTGTTTCAGTCTTCCATTTCCTTATCGATTTTATGTCTGCTTCTATTTTTTTTTTTTGAGAGAAGAGTGGACAAATCTCTAATTTATAATTTTAGATATGTCTACATCTTTCAGTTCTATCAGTTTCTGCCTCATGTATTTTAAAGCTTTGTAATTAGACATTTGCAGTATTTATGTTACTTTGTGGATTAACCCTTTTTATTATCATGACCAGGAAGCTACTCAAATACTTTCTCTTGCTTCTCTTTCAAGAATTATCTGATTTATGCATCAGTGGAAGCACGACTGTAAATGCTAGCAAAAAATCTTATACATATATTTCTTTTTCTCTGATAATGATCCTGTCTTAACATATACATTCTGATAATAATATAGCTACACCAGCTTTCTTATGCTTATTATATTTATGACACATCTTTTTTTCTCATTCTTTTACTTTCAGTCCATCTATGTCTTTATATTTAAAGTTTATTTCTTGTGGATAATATATAAATGTGTTTTGTTTTTATATGCATATGTCAGTCTGCCTCTTAATCGTGTTGCTTAATCTATGTATGTTCTATGTAATTACTTAATTAGTTGGATTTAGGTTCACTTCCTTGCTTTTTCATTTGTTACATATGAGTTTTTGTTTTTCTTTCCTTTTGAGTTAAGTATATATTTCCTTCAAATATTCAAATATGCCAAATATTTTTTTCACATAGTCACAATTTTCAAGTATTTATTTCAAGTATTATTTTCAAGTATTTATTTCAAATATTTTATTTCAATATTTATTTCAAATAGTTGTTCTTCTCTCCTTTTGAGTTAAGTATATATTTTCTTCAAACATTCAAATATGTCGAATATTTTTTTCACATAGTCAAAATTTTCAGGTATTTATTTCAAATATTTGAATTATTTATTCCATCTTCCACTTATACTGGCTTTTCAGCTATAATTGTTTTATATCATTATTGACTGGTTACTCTAGGAATTATAGTATATAATGTAATCTTATCAAGGTTTCCTTAGATGTAACATTATATCTTTTTCTTAAATATTCAGTACCTTATAACACTTCTATTCCATTTACTGTCTCTTATATTTTGTATTTTATTGTTACATATTTAACATATACATATACTCTCAACCCAGAAACAAAGTGTTATTTTTTTTGTTATTTTTGTTTTAAATCATTAGTTTTTTTTAAGAAAAAGTCTATTTTGATAACATATTTATCACTTCTTGTTTTCTTCATTTTCTCCATAGATCTATATTTTGTTATTTTTCTTCAGCCTGATAAAATTATTTTATTCTTATTGTTCAGATCTGCTTATGACAAATTCTATCAGTTATTAAGTGAGAATGTTTTTATTTTTATTTTTATTTATTTTTTTTTTGAGAATGTTTTTATTTTTGCCAGATAAGGAATTAAAGAATATTTTGCTTGCATACGGAATTCTTTGTTGACAGTTTTTCTCTTAGCATTTTATAGATGTCATTCTATTGTCTTCTGATCTCATTTTTTTTCCTCCTGAGAAGCAGTCATAATTTATACCATTATCTGTGTGTAATGGTTACATTATATCACCTGTTTATTTTTAAGATTTGCTCTTTATCTTTAGTCTTCAGCTTTTTGACTCTGATCAATGTATATATGGATATGTTGGTAGTCATTATGCTTGGTATAGCATTTACTGCAGGTCTCAGATCTATTAATTGATGCATTTCACCAAATTTGGGACTTTACAAGATTATTTTATTATATAGTTTTCTGTTCCAGTCTCTCTCTTCTCTCCTTTCAGAACTCCAGTTATATGTTTTTTAGACTACTTGACGCTGTTCCAGAATCCCTGAAGTTTTGTTCATTTTGTTCAATCTTTGCTTCTCTCTTTTCAAAATACAAAGTAGTTTTTGAGTTTGTTTTTCTTGTTTTACTTCCAATATATTGTTAAGTCCAACCAATGAGTTTTTCCCTTTACATATCATTCATGTTAGTTGTAGAATTTCCATTTGGTTGTGTCTAATTGTCATTTCTCTGCTGACATCCCATATCTGTTTACTCATGTGTCTCATTCTTTTCTTTAAATCTGAACAAATTTATATTAGCTGATTTGAAGTCTTTTTCTACTAATTTAAAAAATGTCTTTTTTTAAATTCACATATTTATCATCTCTAGAGTTCTTCATTCTTTTACATAGGTCAAGTTTTCTATCTGGTATCATTTTTCTTCTGTTGAAAGGATTTCCTTTAACATTTTTTGAAGTTCAGGTCAGCTAATTATGAATTCTCACAGCTTTTGCATGTCTTTGAAAGTCTTGATTTCACTTTTCAAAAAATATTTTTTGCTGCATTTAGTACAGTAGATTTTTTTCTTTCTATATTTTAATGATGTTGCTCTACTGTCTTCTAAGTGTTCATTTTTATCAACAAGGAGAATTCTGTTATTTTTATCTTTATTCTATACTTAAGGAAACATTTTTCTCTGGGTGCTTTTAAGATTTTTTCTCTTTCAGTGGTTTTGAGAAATTCAATTATGATATATCTTGGTACAATTTTTGTTTCATATTCCTTGTGCTTGTGTCTCCTTGAAATTCTAGGATTTGTAGACTTGTGACTTTCATCCAATTTGGATATTTTGGGGCAATTATTTCTTCAAATATATATTTTTCTGTTTCTGTACTCCTCTCTTTTCTTCTTTAGGAATTCAAATTACACATATATTAGGCTGTTTAAAGTTGTCCTACAGCTCACTGATGCACTTTTCAATTTGTTAGGATTGTTTCTGAGTTTCATTTTATACCCTTTTTATTTTTATGTTTTCAACCTCATTAATCTTTTCTTCTATAGTGTATGATCTGTTTTTAATCTCATCCATGATATTTTTCATTATCAACATTATATTTTTCATATTTAGAAGTTTGATTTGGATCTTTTATACATGTTCCATATCTCTGCTTAATATGCTTACCTTTTTCCTTTTTTCTTAATCATATTAAATACAGTTATAATAAGTTATTTAATATCCTTGTTTTCTAATTATGTTATCTGTGACACTTCTGGGTCTATTTCTACTAATTGAATTTTCACCTCCCATTAACATATGCACATGAGATAGTTCCCCACCACCCCAATAGCTGTTTCCCAGCTATTACAGGGAGATTAGATTATAGTATTATCAGTGTTCTCAGAGAACAGTGGGAGTGGAAGGGAAATAGAGATGATTTATAGTGAAGATCAAGAAAGATTTCCTAGAGTGGAATAACACAAACTCATTTACCAACTAAAGTAAGTGTTGACAAAGGGGGAAAAAAGAGGAAAATGAAATTCCCAGTGGTAAAGCACATATGCAAAGGCACATGAATGAGAGATGAATACATTAAAGGAATTTCAAGGAGATCCCTATGGCTGAGTTATGAGCAGGGAGTGGAGAGAGATAACAGTAGACTAGAACATAGGACCAGCTCGTGATGGATCCTGCACTTGGCTGAAAAGCATAAAATTTAATAGCATGGCAAGATTTTGGAGGTCTTAAAAATTGTGATAAAATATAAATAACATAAAAATTATCATCTTAACCATTTTTAAGTGTAGTTCACAGGCATTAAATACCTTTACATTGTTGTGTGACCATTGTTGCCATTCAACTTCAGAATTGTTTCATGGTTTCAAACTGAAACTCTGTACTTATTAAATACTAACTCATTTCTCCCTCTCCTCAGCCCCTAGAAAACGCTCTTATAATCTCTGTATGAATGAATTTGGAGTAGTCATGTAAGTGGATTCCTACACTATTTGCCTTTTTGTGATTGACTTATTTCACTTAGTGTAACATCAACATGATTCATCCACACTGTAGAATCAGTCATAATTTCCCTCATTTTTAATTTTGAATAATATTCCATTGTATGCATATTACATGTTATTTATCCATTCATAGGTTGATGGACATTGGGTTGCTTTCACTTTTTGGTTATTTTGAATATGTTATTATGAACATGGATTATAAATGATGTGCTTGAGTCCCTGCTTTCAATTCTTTTAGCTATATATCCAGAAGTGGAATTGCTGGATCATGTGGTAATTTTATGCTTATATTTTCTGAGGAACCACCATTCCTACCAACAATGAAAAGGGGGTTTTGAGTTCTTCATATCCTTACCAAAACTTATTGTTTTCCTTTTTTAAAATTTTATTTTCATTTATTTTTAGAAATATAATAGCCATTTAACGTATGTAAAGTGGTATTTCACTGTAGTTTCGATTTGTACTTCCCTAATAATTAGTGAAATTCAATGTCTTTTCCGGTGGTTATTGGCTACTGTATATCTTCTCTCCAGAAATATCTATTTAAATCCTTTGATCATTTTTAAATCAGGTTACTTTAGTTGTTGCTTTTAAGTTGTAGGAGTTCTTTATATATTCTGGATATTAATGTCTTATCAGATATTTGCAAATATTTCTCCCATTCTACGTATTGCCTTTTCATTCTGTTGCTAGTGTCCATTGATGTTCAAGAGTTCTGAATTTTGATACAATTATTTTTTTTCTTTTGTTTCTTGTGCTTTTGGTGTCATAGCCAAGAAAACATTGTCAAATGCAATATCATGAGTTTCTTTCCCTATGTTTTCTTGTAAGAGTTTTATAGTTTTAGGTGTTACATTTAGGTCTTTGATCCATTTTGAGTTAATTTTTGTATATGATGCAAGAATTTAATTTCATTCTTTTTCACATAGTTATGCAGTTTTCCCACCATTGTTTGAAAAGACTACCTTTTCTCCAATGAATGATCTTGATACCCTTGTCAAAAGTCATTTGACCATATAATATGTGAGGCCTTAATTCTAGGCTCTCTATTCTATTCCACTGGTGTATATGCCCTTCTTGGGGCTGGTACCACACTATTTTGATTTCTGTAGCTTTGTAGTAAGTTCTGAAATCAGGAAATCTGAGTACTCCAAACTTGTTCTTTTTCAAGATTGTCTAGGCAATTACAGGTCCCTTGAGTTTCTATATGAATTTTAAGATGGATTTTTTCTATTTCAGCAAAACCCTCAGTGAGATTTTGAGGGATTGCATTGAATCTATAGATAGTTTTCAGTAGTATTGACATTTTAACAATATTAGTCATGTAATCCATGAACATAAGAATCTTTCCATTTGTTAACACATTCTTTAATTTCTTTCAACAGTGTTTTGCAGTTTCACTGTACAAATCTCTTGCCTCCTTGCTTAAGTTTATTCTTACATATTTCATTTTTTTTGATGCTTTTTAAACATGGAATTATTTTCTTAATTTTCTTTGTGGATTGTTTATTGATGTTGCAGGATTTTTTGTGTGTGTTCATTTTGTACCCTGCAAATTTGCTGATTTATTTTTTATTAGTTTTAACAAGTGTTGTGTATGTGTGTAATCTCTAGGGCTTCCTACATCTAAGGTTATATGTAGTATGAAAAGTAGAAAACTTTCTTTTCTAATTTGGATGCCTTTTATTCCTTTTTTCTGCCTATTTTCTCTGTCTAGAATTTTTGATATTATGCTGAATAATATTGGCAAAAGTGGTCATCCTTGTTTTGTTCTAATTTTGGGAGGTTTTAAGCAGGTGATCAACAGAGTCATTTCCAAATTTTCTGATGATCACTCTGGCTGCTGAATGGAGGATGGGTGGAAAGGGCAAGACTGGAGGCAAAAACACTAATGAAAGAGACTTTCAATAGCCCAAATAAGGGTGCTACCTTGGTTAGAGGGCAGTAAAGTGAGCTAGTGATAGTGACACCAAATCCTCACTGGCCTTGAGCATATATAAAGGGGTCTGATGGCCAATGAGCCACCCATTGCCATAGTCAGAGGGTAGTTTGAGGTTGGATCATGCTACATTCCTCTCTACATTTTCATTCAGGAGAGGGAAAGTTAAAATGAAAACAAAGACACCCAGGATGCATATTTGAGGGAACTCCCTAAAGTCAAATGTTCTAGCCCTGTGGTTTCTTTATAGGCAGTGCTAATTACATAGCAGAAATGGAAGACAGTAAAGGAAACAAAACTCCATCTGGACCACAACTGTCTCTTGTCACACCCTCTCCACACCAATACTGTCTACAGAAAGCAGGAAAACAAAGCTCAGAGAAGCTTTTGAGCTCAGAGTTCCAAGAAGCAGGTGGTAAGAAATCATTCTTTTGTGTCCCAAGCTGGGAGTATGAGCTTCTGACACCTGTCAGGAGCTAGTTGAAGGGAACAATGTATCATTTATGATGAAAATGATTATCTTGCATCTTGCACCAGGACAAATAACAGAGTATCTTGGGTTATGAACACTCAACAAGTACTTCTAAAACATAGGAGCTTGACAGGAAGAAATACATCTCGCAGTGACCCATTCCAGATGCTGGAATCTTTACTGCAATAATTGGGCAGTACAGAAATTGAGAATTGAATTCTAGTCTTTCCATTGAAAGCCCACACTCTATTCTGTGTGGTCCTGGAGTCTTTGCCTGATTGTCCTATTCTGCTTTGTTTCCTTGTCTGCCTGCATGGTACCTTTCACAAATTTTCTCAGCCTCTGTCTACAATTGCTAGTGTTTTTTCGTAATTGACATTCTTTTTTAAGGAAGAGTTTTACACCAACCAGTGCATTTGGAAAACTGTGGATACAAATTGTGTATCTCAGGAATGGCTTTATTTTATTTGTTGTTATTATAGTCAAATGGTTTTCTTTCCTCAAGTGTGATGTTTCCTTGCCAGTTGCTTCTGTTCTTTCTTTGTGATGTGGTCAAGGGATAATTAAAATTCTTTTTTGAAAACTTATTGGGAGAAGAATATCCCTTTTAGGGTTCAAAATGACTACTGGGAATTAATATGAATGTCATGATGGCGCCTCTACAGCCCCATCAAACATGGGGCCTGACTGCTGCAGTCAAAGATTTGACTTGTTAGTGTTTTGCTCCTGCTGTTAAGAGAACTGCACCAGAGCTGGTCATTCAAAAGGATGTTTTGAAGCTTAGGGCCCTCATATGCAAGAGAATTGAAAAGAGATTGAAAGAGGTAAAAGTCAGAAGAAAACAATAAGGACATCTCAAATATTGGATGAATTTATTCTTGGGGTAATGGTAGGGGTTATGGAAAATCCTTGGTGTGGGATAAATTTCAGATCCCTGTTAGCCAAAAATCAAACCCAAAAGAGATGTCATGGACCCTGGACATGAGAATAGTAATAGGTGGCAATACCCAGAAAGGAGTTCTTTTTATTGTCATGTTGATGTTGGAACCGCCAGTGAGCATGTTCTAACAACAGTAGAAATTTATGTCTAAACATTGTTCTCTCAGGGACACCTCACCCTGTGAGCTCTGTTCTCTGTTGATTATAACATTTGACCTTTGAAAACTTGCATAGAGAAAAGGAAATACGCAAAAGAAGGATTTTTTTTTTTTTTAAATTTAAACTTTACTTAGTTAACATGCAGTGCAATATTGGTTTCTGGAGTAGAATTCAGTAATTCATCACATACATACAACACCCAGTGCTTATTACAACAAGTGTGCAAAAGAGGGGAGTTCTTCTCCTAATTTAATATTTACATGCCCTTGTCATGTTTCTTTTAAATAAATTATTTTTGCTTTACAAACACTTCTTTAATTGATTTTGTTTTTCTCTGAGAGGACAACTACAAAGCAAAAATGGCCTATGAAGGACTTGGTGAGCATTAGACACCATAACACATCTTTTGAGCTGTGGATGGCTCTGATTCTGATTTGACCAGAAGGCATCAGAACCAACTGATGCTGGGAATGAACAGTTTCAAGTCCAAAGGGGGGAAGCAATGGCAGAGGGAGGTTGCCAGGCTCATAGACTCAGGAAGATGATGTAGATGAGGGCTAGAATCCAGAAGGGAAAATAGGGACCATGAAACCTGCTACAAGCCTAGAAACCCAAGAAAATGGATCAGAGATGAAGGTAAACATGGACAGTTAACAAGGGAATTCACCATGTAGGCTGGTGTGTCAAGCCTGGCCATACGTTGCCATCACCTGGGAAATGCCTTATACTTCATCACATCCTAGATTTTTTTTTTTCAGGTTTTTCAAGTAGAACTTTTGTCCTCATACTCCAACTGAAACTTCCTGGCCAGGGTCAATAATGATCTCCATATTTCCAAGTTTAAAGAATACTTTTGTTTCTCACTCAACTTACTTAAATTCCAAAAGAATCATATCCAGCCAATATTCTTTCTCTAAACTCTCTCTTCTCTTGGCTTCGATGACACCATTATTGCTCTAAAAAATAATAAACAAAAAATAATTAAATAAATAAGTAAAGGCAACTCGTTTTTGGCATTTATTGCTAACATTTTCTTTTCTAGGCTTCTCAATGTCAAAATGTTTCAGGCTCCCATTTCTGTCTCTCTCCTCTCCTCTCCATCTCTCTCCATCCCTCCCTTCTTCTTCCATCCTTTCTTTTCCTCTTCTCTTCTCTTTTATTCTTTTCTCTTCTCTTCTCTCTCTATTTATTTATTTATTTATCTCTTTCTACTTCTACTCATGTCCTAGGTGATCTAATCAATCAATGCCCGTGGCTTCAAATACCACTCACACACTTATGAGACCTTTAATTAGTCAAGATATTCTAGATTTTGCAGTACTCACAGACAATTTCAAATTTCATTAGCTTAGTATAATCCAGGTTTATTTCTTGCTCATGCTACAGATTCAAAGTGTTAGTAGGAGTTGTTCCTTACTGTAGTCATTCATGTTGGAGTCATTATCTTGATAAATGCTCCTACTGTCACACCAGCTGTGAGAGGGAATGTAGTGAATTGCACAGTCCTCTATAAAAGGTTCTGCCTGAAAGTGAGATAGGTACTGTTACTCCATTTTCCAGGGGAGAAACTGAGGCATCAAGAAGCTAAAGTAAGGGATAGAGCTGAGCTATGAATCTGGGCATGTATTACTTTCACCAGTTTATGAATGAGTGAACTAGGTCACAGTGAGGTTGATGCTTGCCTAGGGTCACATTCTATTCTGGATAAGATCACGTACATGTAACTGTGGTCTGCTTGACAACAGAGCCCAACCCCCTCCCCCCCATCACACTTTGCCATTGATCACTGGAAGTCTCATTCCTGCTTGTGAAGGAATCATTATTGTCTTCCATGAAAGTGAAGTTTTACAGGAAGGAGTAACTTATTAACAATAGCTAACATGTGCAACTGAGTCTCTAGGTCAGGTGGTCGGTTCACAAATGAAGGGATGGTGATCTTTTAGCCCACCTATTATTGACCAGTAACTACACAGTAAATGCACGTTTACATATGCTTGTAAATGGATACATATGTGTTAAATGCATTTAGTGAGGTTGCATATACACATATGCCACTGCCCTGATGGACGAAGGAATACTCCTCCCTTCCCCACAACCCAGCTAAGTTTCCCCAGGAGCTCCCACCTGGCCTGCTAATGGGGAAATTGAAATTTGCCAGTTAAAAAACTTAGCTAAATTTCTTTTGAGTCGTGTGCTTTTGGTTTAAATGTATTTCTTTAGGTCAATACTGAGACTCTCAAAATCTGTTCTGTCCCTTTTCTACTTCAAGATGGGGATCTGTGTGTGTGTGTCTGTGTCTGTGTGTGTGTGTGTGTTGGGGGGAGGTATTCATGGTGATGGGAGAGAGGCATGTATTTGCTTAGAGCTCTTGTTCTGTTCTCTTTGTGCTAACTATCCCTTGCTCTTTTGGCCACTGACCCTATTGTGGGCATTTGCTGTGGTTTGGCTGGTTGTTTTTCTTACAGGTTGTTTTTTTTTTACAGGATGGCCAAGGTGGGTGGTCTAATCTCTGTACTCCCCAGGGGCTGCATGCGCTCCTGAGATCTGTCTGTGACTCTCCTTAGTAACCCTTCACCCCATAAGCTAACCAACAGCATCATGACCTGTCTTCTACATGCTTGCCCAAGATGGTAAGAAATTGTGGTGGCTTACCACCCTATATGGTAAGTCTGGTGTGACCAGGGAAAAGGGAATAGGGAAGAGAAAGCTTTCTTGGGAACCCTTGTTTCAGGAGGGGCATGGGTTAAAAGAGTTTGGGGACCTGACACATTTTTTTTAAAGTTTATTGAGAAGCCAACAAAACTCCTTTCAACCAAAGAGATTCTAAAAATAATAAAGGCCTTTTTATCCACTGGGGTCACGTAAATTTTTTATTCCTTTTGGAATAAAGCAAGCATGTGAATTTCTAGCTCCTTTTAATCTGTCACTCACGTATCATATGTCAAGGGGCTGGTGCTGAAAAGTGAATTACATAATGAGTGAGTGGAAGACGTTTTTTCCCTGACATAAGTACACCTTAAATTACATATTGTTCATCTGGTTTTTAAAATATGGAGTTCTATTTTTTGTGGTTGTCAAATATGTCTCGAAAAGCCTATAATTTCTCAGTAAGGATCAGAAGAACTTTTCTGCATAACAAAGTGGAAGCTACTCTTTTGGTTCTCAAGGTACTGCTATTTGGAGATCAGTGAGGTTTATTTGTGTTTCATTAATCATTATTGCTGAGGGTGAATAATAATAATAATAGTGATAATAATATTCCGTGTCACTCTAAACTCTCTGCCTAAGAGGTGCCAAGAGGTGGTAGACATGCATATTGAAACCTTACATCTGGATACACTGTGTGCCTGGGTGGAGGAGCTAGAAGCTAAACATGTGAGGTCAGAGGCCCATGAAGACAACTTGTGTTCATGCAGCCGTGATAATTGAGGTCTGACATTTCTGTTCACAGCAACATACTGAGAAGGGAATAGAAGAACGTAGACTCCCTTGCACAGGGTAACATAAATAGCACGTCCAGCATACTAACTAAGAAGGCAACAACATCACCTGTAATGGACCCTGTGTCCTTTCCTCCCAACAGTGCTATGAGGCTGAGGGGCCTCATGGATCCTGTGACAGTCGGAGGACCAAGGCTCCAGACAGGTGAAGTCACAGGCCAGGGTCAGGCAGCTGGTGAGTAACAGAGCCCTGGTCTCTCTCTGCCCCTCCAGGCAGTGATCACAGAACACTCAGGAAAGTCTTACTGTTCCATTTTTACAGTGAGGGTTAGGGAAGTTAATAAAGCTGTCTGGCATCTCCAACTTTATTTCTTTTCTGACATCTACTAAGTGGATTTCACCTAGTTCTTTTTTTTTTTTTAAAGATTTTATTTATTTATTTGACACAGAGAGAGAGATCACAAGTAGGCAGAGTGACAGGCAGAGAGGGAGGCGGAAGCAGGCTCCCTGCTGAGCAGAGAGCCTGATGCGGGGCTCGATCCCAGGACCCTGAGATCATGACCTAGGCCGAAGGCAGAGGCTTAACCCACTGAGCCACCCAGGCACCCCGATTTCACCTAGTTCTGACTGATGCCAAGTAAAGCAAACTTTGTCTCGGGAGAAATCTGTCATGGAATAGCAATATGTAAAAAAAAAAAAAGGATAAAAGAACATTAGTAAATACTCATTTTATAAATCTATGTTATAACATTTACTTATAAAATTAATAGAACAATTAGTGTATTAAGATGATCATAAACACTGGAAACAATTTTAAATACAACTAATAGTTTTATATAAAATTATATCCAATTTATTTTTAGCTTCAGTATCCAATTTATTTTCAGTTTCCTGTTACTTGAAAGTCTCAAATTTTAAAATATAACCAGTTGGAAATGCTAAGTTGTTTTTTTTTTAGTAACTCTGTTTTTGGTCTTAGGTCATTTAAGCCAATCTCAAAGCTTGGAAATTAGAAGAAGGGAAACAGGACTGTTTTGTCTCAAAGTTGATGTCTTAACGTTTACTACTGAAAATATCCTATACTCTTAATGATTTCTCAGCTATCTAATTTTTCATCACCTGTAGGAAATAATTTGAATATAATGTAAGTTCAATAGTGCAGGTATATGAAATCTCATATTCCTCATGGCTTTCCTCCCAAATAGCAACTTTGATGTGAAAACGGTCAATTCTTTTGTCTTATGTCCTATGTGGGTTATAAGCTTTGATTTTCAAGTTCACACATCACTTTATTTGCTGTCATAGGTATAGTGATGCTGCGACTTTGCACTTCCAGTCTGTAGAGAGCAGTGTTGCCACTTTGCAGTGGCTACTGCATGCATGACAGCCACGCCATGAGGTAGCTGTGCCCAGCGTACAGCCGATTGTGGCTCAAGTGTGCTGAGGAGTATCCTTACCTCTACAAATTATGTCAACAGACGTGCAGCTCAGACTTCAAATGAATATCGCTACAGAATGGCTTTCTTTCTGGTTGGTGAATAAATTTCAAGAAATTCAAATAAATGGTTGGGGATGGTAAGAGAGGATTGTTACCTTGAAGTTAACTCAGCTGCCCATGTGATCATGTCATAGACTCTTGTGGGAAATTTTGTTACATAATATATTTAAATGTTTAAGTTTTATTGCAGTATAACTTACAATGATATGTTAAATGGAATGAGAATTGGGTGCACCAAAAGACACTAATATATTGGGTTTTGAAGAATGAATAGGAGTTCTGGGAGGGAGAGGAAAGAGGAATCCATGCATGTACCATGGTCCTTTATATCTAGTGCCTCTGATGGGTTTCTAAGGAACTTTCTCTGCTTTTCTCTTGAAGCTCTGTAATCTTCTATCATTTTGGCATTTTAGAGTTTCAAAAAGTGTGTTAAGGTGAGAATTAATTTTTATATATTTTGCTCAGTTCATGATGCATGTTTTCAATTTGGTGACATGCCTCTCTCTAGCTCTGAGAAGTTATTTCATTATTTTTTCAAAATTCTATCACCTCCATTTTGTGTTATCTTCCATATAACACCTGCTTTGAAACTCTTAGTCCCTGTGCTCTCATTTCCTTTGCTTCCATGACCTGGACAATTTCCTTAACATGATTTCTCAGGCATTCTAACGAAACAATTTTGGAAAACCTCTTTTTTTCTTCTTCTTTAGCCTATAGCTTGTTCTTATTCTTTTTCCCTTTTTAAATAGCATCCAATTCCTTTAAAAACTAAATCTAATACTTTATTTCAAATTTCTAGGGTAAAAATTAGAATTTTCAAGTTCCCTTCTGGCCCTGAACCATCTTCAGTGGCAGGTTTGTTCTCTAGTGAAGAAGATGGTCTGTACATTATTGTGCCTGTGACTGGCAGGATATAATTCAAGGTGAATGGAGACAGCCATTCATTAACTCCTCCCACTCACTCCAGCCACTGCCTCTTTGCTGGAATCAGGTGGGCTTTACCCATGACTCTAGCAGACACAATAGAAGTATGTTGGGACTTTTGACCACTGATGAGCACCTTTCCATTGTTCCATGTTTTATTATAGATATATTCCCATTTATGCTTCTGCCATCATTTTATGATCTTAGGAGAGAAACAAAACCAATGTATGTACTTAGTCAGCCATCCGGAATACAAGTCTTATTGTGAGATGAAGTGCTAGCTGTGTTGTAAAAAATATAAGGTAGGTGGACATCTGTGATGGAGTAAGGGGGTAGAGGTGGGGGGTGGAGAAATGGTGTGAGGACTGGGGCTGGAAGGGCAATCAGTGTTATGAAGGGCAGGGAGTGTTTGAGACAGGGGTGGGATGGGACTCCTTGGGGCTCTATGTGAGTGATGGTGGGACAGCAGCACAGGCGGATGAAACAGGAGTGGCATGACCAGCAATGATCTTGTGCCCACATACTGTTCCATCTCCTGCATTTTGATTTGATTTTGTGATTTGGTACTGACTGAGCTTCTTCCTGAGTATAGTAGACATAGTCCTGAGTCTGCAGCAGGTCCTGGATAGGGAGTCCCTGTGCGATTTGCTGCCTGAAGTGCCTCATGCATTGCAACTCCCTCACCGTGCAAATGCCCCATCAGCAGAAATGATAAAGCATGTTTTAAACACAGTGAGGGAATCCAATGATAATTTGTGATAACACATCTGGTGTTATCAGTAGCTCTGCACCTGCAATGGAAACACAGCGGGAGGCTGTTTGCAAATATGTAAAATCTTGTCAAAGGATGCCTTGTGCCGAAGTAGCAGAAAGTAGCCTCTCTGGAAATGCTTCTGTAGCAGTAACAGCTATTATTGATTACCCAAAACTTTTAGAGATTTGATAGCATATAATTATCACAACATTGTGGTAGGTATTGTTGTTACATATCAGATACCTGAGTTCAAAGGAATTAAAGCACAAGATCATGCACCAGTAATGGGCAGAGACAGAATCTGAACTTATGCCTGCCTGACTGCTTTTCACTGTCCTTCTGGATGCTCTACACCACCACCCACACCAGCACTTCTTTGAGTCGTGCTTGCCTATGCTTATTTTCTCTGTAGCATTAGGTGCTCTAATACTGGAAGTATCTGAGGAAATTAGGGCCTCACTGATGGGCCCAGTTTTGTGGTGATCAGAGGCAGCTAGGTACAGAAAAGCCTCACCACAGCGAACAGGGTCCCTTCGGTGCCACGAAGGGATCTGGAGAAAGTACCCACTGGGGACTGGCTCTTGGAGTTCCAGTATGCCCCAGTGTGGCCTGTGGCCTCATCCTTGATCCTTCAACATAGAGAAGGTAGGCACTGAGCAGGCTGACAGGTGGGACATAAAGAGAAAGGGAAGATGTATTAAAATGACTGCAAAAGACATACACCACTCTCATCCCCAGTGGGGAGCCTTACTTTTTAGAAGAAACACACAATTACATTTCACCTGAGTGAAAAGTATATATATTTCCATTACATTGTACTTCCCATACAACATTGTAACTAATCCGTGAGTTTGACTATTGAGCATCTACTATATGCCAGACACTGTTATAGGCATTAAGAATATAGCAGTGAATGACACAAACAAAAATCGCTGCCCTTGGAGAAAATGTATGTATATATTAAGATTTTATTTATTTATTTGACACAGACAGAGAAAGTACAAGTAGGCAGAATGTCAGGGAGAGAGAGAGAAGCAGGCTCCCCACTGAGCAGGACCCTGAGATTATGACCTGAGTCAAAGGCAGATGCTTAACCAACTGAGCCATGCAGGTGCCCCAAGAAACTGTATTTAACAATTATACAGGAATATTAAATGTCAGAAGGGAAGATAGATAGAAATTATTATATAAAATTTCCAGAGAGATTGTATTAAGTGATGCCACAAAGAAAGACAAATATTAAACAGGCTGAGTAAACACAAATTGCCACTCATATACCAAAGGTTTATGTGTTATATGCCCTTGCCAACTTATTCATATCATGGCACATATAAAAGTGGATGATGTGAGTTCAGTAACCTGGGGTAAATGAATGGGGCTCTGTGCAGCCTGAGCAACGAGGCTGCCTGAGGACCAAAGCACATTTCAGCATGCTTAAAATCCATGTGTGGCATATACTATTGTGTGCCATTTGACAAACGCTGTACTCAAAGCTCCTACAAATTGAAAAAAACTGATATTCTAGTAAATTAATGGGAAAATACAATGAATTCACAGAGAAAACACCAAAGCCTAAAACTTATATGAAAAGATGCTCACCCTCACTAATAGCTAGAGAAATGCAAATGAAATCACCTTTCCTGTCACCAAAGAACATCACATATTGCTAGTGATGTTGGAGAAATAGGTATGCTTAATCTTCCCGATGGAAATGCAAGTTTAATATTTCTGGAAAACAATCCAGTATGATGTATTGAAATAAAAAATATGCCTACTGCATACAAGGAGAGGCTTGTTTGTAATGTGAAAGGACTGGAATTGATCAAAATGCCATCCACTAAGGACTGGTAAAATAAAGATGCACCCAAGTACTGAAGTCCCATGTGGTTGGGGAAAGTCAGGAAGCCTCGCCTTTACATTTGAATGAAAGTGTCAAAACATGATGTCAAGATAAGAAAACAAAGTGTGGATTCCTTGGTATGTCCATGTATGTGGATGTTTGTTAAGTCCTGGAACTCTAGGGGCCCCCATAGAAGCTGAGTTGTTTGTGCATCTGTGTCCTTTGGAAGGTCAGCACTGCCACGTGGACACCAGGTATGAGCACGGACAGCAAGGTAATGAGCCTGTTTTTTGAACCCCCCAGGGAAATGGAGGAGGTCTGCTCATGCAGGCCATGTGGGTCAAGACTTTTCCTCACTCCACTCAGACCCTCCAGCATCTCCGAAAGCCAGGTCTGCTTTTACAAGGAGGCAGCTTATCAGATAGTTGCATGATGCCTATTCACGGGCAGCCAGGAGATCCTTTATGGTGGTTTTTTTTTTTTCTGTAAATGTATGTATATTTGAATGTAGTTAACAGATAATTTTGGATCTTGCTTCTTAATGTAACATTATAATGTACATTATTATTGTATGAACTCTTTTAAATAACATACTTATCCCACAAATTTGACAGTTACAGAACACTTTTCATACAAATTATCTTCTTCAATCCTGACCTCTTTATTTGTTCTCCTCCTGAGGGCAATGCACAAAGACAGAAAAAGTATTTTAGACAATCTGCCTATTGATAATCGAGCAGTCCATTTGATGGCTACTTAAGATACTTCCTTAATCTTTTTCAGGGAACCTCATCAAACAAGAATTTCTGACCCACGATAAATCTTTGACAGATATAATCGATATTCTAAAGTAGCAGATGCAGAAATTTACAGTATATTTTAAAACCTAATTGATTTATAAAACCACATGGAAGGATTGCCAAGGAAATCAATTCCTGTAATTTGCTGGGAGACCGATATGGTCTTCTGAGAGTGACCAGGAGTCTTGTCTGGAGGAAAAGGGATACAGTTAAGATTCAGATTCTAGGTCTGACTCTGCCACTCTGTGGTCCAGGAACTTAGCCCTGGTCCACTGGTGCCTCATCTGTGAGATGAGAACATGAGAGCCCGCAGCTTGATATACATTTGTAACGTAGTTTAAAAGTGTTCTAATTGTTTTCTCGCACTTCAGCTTTATTTTTCATAATGGCCCTGTGAAATAGCTAGACCATGATTTAGCATTTGTAATAAGAAAAAAGTAATGGGAGGTCCAGAGAAGTCCAGGCGCATGCCCCAGAATTGCATGGCCTGAGCAGGGTCTCCTGGCTTCTAGGAGTGCTGCCATCCCAAGCTCTGAAGACACTGGATGCTGTTCCAGAAGGACTTCCCATATGGAAGCAGATATCTGCTCAGCCTCCTGATCATCATCTCTACAAACCCTACAATGCAAATCCTCCTAAAACAGGGCCAAAAGATTAAAGCAAGCCTAGAAGGGAAAGGCAGTAGGTGAGAATTACCAAATTTCATGTCTCAGATGCAAATTTTTGCTTCTGGGAGGGGAGGGGCTTTCTCAGTCAAAATAAAAGTGTGATGAAATTTCAAAAAAATAAAAATTATTTACTGTTGACAACAACTTTGGGTTTTTCTGTTGTTGTTTTTAATGCAAGATGATTATTGAGATATAATTCGCACACCATACCATAGACCAACTTAAAAAGGATAATCACATGGCTTTTGGTATATTCACAGAGGTGTGCAAATATCATCACAATCAAATTTAGAACATTTTCATCACCCAAAATGATACCTTGTAAGTACTTTCAATCACTCCCATTCTTTCAAACTCCCTCCCTCCCACCAGCCTATGCAATTACTAATCTAATTTCTGTCTCTCCCTATTTGCATATTCTGCACATTTCATATAAATGGGATCATATAATATGGCATCTTTTGTGACTGGCTTCTTTTACTTAGCAAAACAGTATCAAAGTTCACCTATGCTGTTGCATGTATTGGTACTTCATTTATTTTTATTGCCAAGTAATATTTGATTTATGGACATACCACATTTTATTTATCCATTCATTAGTTGTTTTCACTTTTTGGCTATTATGAATAATGCTCTTATGAATATCTGCGTACAAGTTTTTGTGTAGATATAGGTCTTCATTTCTGTTGGCTAATACCTAGGGGTAGATTTGCTGGATCAAATAATAACTCTTTGTTTAACTTTTTTTTTAAGATTTTACTTATTTATTTGACACAGAGAGAGAGATCACAAGTAGGCAGAGTGGCGGGCAGAGAGGGAGGGGGAAGCAGGCTCCCTGCTGAGCAGAGAGCCCGATGCGGGACTTGATCCCAGGACCCTGAGATTATGACCTGAGCCGAAGGCAGAGGCTTTAACCCACTGAGCCACACAGGTGCCCCTTTGTTTAACTTTTTAAGGAACTACCAAAACTTTTTCTAAAGTACCTGTACCTTTTTATAACCCCACCCGTGATCTCTCAGTGTTCCAATCTCTTCACATCCCCATCAACATACATTATCTGTTTCTTTTTTTTTATTATAATCATCCTAGTGGATGTGAAGTGGTATTTCATTGTGGTTTTAATTTCCGTTTTCCTGTATGTGCTGTCTTTTCAGCTCTTTGGTGGTGTCCTTTAAGACACAAGGTTTTAAATTTTTATGAAGTCTCATTTGTCCATTTTATATTTTGTCATGTGAGCTTAAAGTGCCAAATATAAGAAGGAGTTGCCTAACTCAAAGTCACTAAGACCCTGTTTCATAGTTTTAGCTCTTACGTGTAGTCCCATGATCCATTTTGAGTCAATTTTGAGGTATGTTGTGAAGAGTTCTTTTGCCTATAGATATCCAGTTATATTAACACGCTTTGTTGAAAAGACTGTTCCTTCCCCAGTTTTAATATCTTTTTGCAAAATGAGTTTATCTAATCTGTGGGGGCTTATTTTTGGACTCTCAATTTTATTCCATTTATCTCTATGTCTATTCCAATGCCAGTACCATACTGCTTGAACTATTGTAGTTTAATAGCTATTTTTAAAATTGGGCAATTTGAGACCTCTTATTTTTTCTTGCCCAAAAAAAATTGCTGGCTTTGGCTAGTCTGAGTTCCTTACATTTCTGTATGAATTTTAGGATTAGATCATCCATCTGCATTTTTGCTGGGATTTTGATAGAAATTTCCCTTAATGCGTAGATCAATTTGAAGAGCATTGCTATTTTAACAATGTTATATCTTCCAATCCATGAACAAAGGATATCTTTCTACGTATCTAGGTTTTTAAAAATTTATCTTAAAATGCTTTAGAGTTTTAAGTGTATAAACTATACACTTCTTTCATTAAATATATTCCTAAATATTTTATTCTTTTTGAGCCTACTGCATATAGAAGTATTCCTTTAATTTTTAAATTGCTTGTTGGAAGTGTATAGAAATACAATTGATTGATAAAAAAAAAGAAATACAATTGATTTGTGTATGTTGATTTTGTACTCTGTGATTTTTCTGACTTTATTATTAGTTCTAATGGTTTTTTGGTGGATTTCTTAGGATTTTCAATATACATGAGCAAGTCATCTACAAGTACAATTTTACTTCCTTCTTTTCAGTCTGGATTCCATACACATATTTGACTAATTTCCTTGATGGGAACTTCCAGCACGATATTGCAAAGAAGTGGTGAAAGCAAACATCCTTGTCTTATTCCTGATTTTTGGGTAGAAGTATTCAATCTTTCATCATTAAGTATGATGTTATCTATGGATTTTTATACATGCCCTTTATTAGTTTGAGGAACTTCTATTCTTAGTTTAGTGTTTTTTTTTTAAATCATAATGTGGTGTTCAATTTGATCAAATGTTTTTTCTGTATTTATGTAGATGATCTCATGATTTTTGTCCTTTATTCTATTAATAGGATATATTACATTAATTGATTTTTGGAAATTAGGCCAACTTTAAATTCCTGGGATAATTCCCATTTGGTCATAGTGTGTAATCCCTTTCATATGTTGCTGGATTCAGTTTGCTAGTATTTTGTTGAAGATTTTTGTGTCTACATTCAAAAGAGATATTGATCTATAGGTTTCTTTTCTTGCATTTTTCTGGTTTCATATCAGGATCATACTAGTCTCCAAAAATGAATTGGGAAGCATCCTTTCCTAGTCTACTTTTTTTAGAAAAGTTCGTGAGAATTGGTATTGATTATTAAATGTTTGATGGAATTCACCAGTGAATCATTCTAGGCCTGGATTTTTTTGTAGGTACTTTTAAAATTGTTAATTTAATCTTTCTTATCCTAAATCTATTCAAATTTTCTATTTCTGCTTGTCAATTTCAATAGTTTATGTCTTTCTCAGAATTTGTGTAATTAAATTAAATAATATATCCTGTTGGTATTATTTTGTTTTCTAATTTCCTAGATAATAAGTACATGGTCTTCTTAAACATTTCATTATTAGGCTTAATATTTTCAGCATGGCTCAGGGTAGTGTCTTCAGTTTCTGGAGTGAGACAGATCTAAGTTCAAGGTCTATCCCTATTCCTCTAGTTCTTAGAAGTGAACTTTAACTTCTATAGATTTTAGCTACCTTATTGAAACAATAGAAACAGTGAGAACAAAAAAGTAGCCAAATAAAGAGAACAAGACGTTTGGAAAAATTCCAACAGTCCTCAGCATGGTAGATTGCATTTTTCAAAGAAATTTATAATAATTTTTTTTCCATATACTTTTATAGAACTTCCCACTCCTCCATCAAGAGGTAGAATCTATTTCTCCTCTTCTCGAATCTGAGTGGGCTTGTGACTCACTTGTAATCCATAGAATGTATTAGAATTGATGTTGTAAGATTTTGAGGCGTCTACCTTCTTAGCTAGAACAGTAGTGCTTGGAGTAGAGAGTTTTCTTAGAAGAAATACTATTTCTCTGAGGCCAACATGATGTAAGAAAACAGAGGACATATGGAGAAGCCTATTGTAGGGCTGCGTGTGTACGTGTGTTTGCGTGTGTTTATTTTTTTATTTTTATTTATTTTTTACCACAATCCCAGCTGAGTTCCCAGCCAACACACAGCGTCAACTGCTGAATATCTGAGTAAAGATGCCTCCAGATTATTCAAGCCCCATCTGTTGATTGATCCATACTAAAAGTCCACATGTTCTGCAAAGACAAGTCATTATCTCTATGCCACATCTGATTCTTAACTCACAGATCCATGTGCATAACAAAATTTTTAGAAAAGACCAGTTTGTGGAAGAGTATGATCAATCCCTGAATGATCACTTCAAATGATTTCCCTATTGTAATGACTAAAATAAAACAAATGTGAAAGTTATGAAATCTCACGAATTATGGGAAATATGAGGAAATTATGGGAAGAAGGTGCTGATCTTTTGGTTTCCCTCCGTGTGCACAAGGTCATCCTGATAGGGTTCTTGGCTGCCTCATTAGCCCCTCCCTCTACACTCCTACTTACACACCAGCCTCACCATTATGGACATCTTCGAGATTCACAGAGAGAAAGGGCTGGTTGTCACCTGGGACCTCCTTTTGTCTGAAATGTTTTTTTCCTCCTTGTCTCCTTTGCTTGTCCCTCCTCATTTTCCTGATTTCTGAACATCGGTCAACGTCAGGGTTCAGCTATTTTTTTTTTTTCCTACGCTTACTACCTATGCGGCTTTACCTTTTATTGGTGCTTAAAATATCATATAAATGTTAATAACCCACATTTTTTTAAGTCAGGGGCTGGCAAGAAATGGAGATTTTGAAGATAATTTTTAGTAAGGGGGTTATTTGCAGAGGTGTAATAGTTAAAAGAAACAATATAAGATGTGGTGGCAGCATTACCCTGAGGCTAGAGGGGCACAGGGAATGAGCAGGAGAGCCAGAGGCTGAGGGATGGTGTTGATCTGTGATTACAGTAGCTCCTGGCAGGTGTTGTGGCCAGAGGGAGATACAGAAAGGGAGCAAGTAAAGAAATACCCTGATCTCTCTCCTTTCTCCCTGTGATTGCTATTTTCTCCACTGCAGAATTTAACCAAAAGCCTTGTGTTCTGCTCACTTCCTATTCACTCCATTGGTGAGAGTGGGATTCCCTGCCCTAAATAGTATGAGATAGATGAACACCTGACACCTGACACTGGACAGGTGAGATTTACAGCAGTTTATGACTCATGTGTATTTACAGCATGGTGAAAGAAGAGAGCACATCGAAGCAGGGCCACTCAGGGGTTACACTAGGAAATAGAGTGAATAAACAGGGCCTATGGGAGGTAGGCTTTGTAGTAATAACAACATGGCATCCCACGATAGGGAAGATATGATTGCCTTGTTTGAATAGTTCCAAGGGCAGGCAGGGAAACTAAGTCAGGTTGAGGACTCGGTGAAATGCAGCTGGTCCTGCTTGTAGAACTGTGAGAGGGGGAGCATCACTGATGGTACAGCAGCATGGGCTGTCACCCCAATAGTAGGCCCCACTCAAGTGAGTTTTATTACCACTCAGGGAAAAAGGGTTTTCAAATATTTAATAATATGAATACTAATATAAATCTGATACTAATGTTAATAAAAATACCTATTCATTTTTCAGCAAATATTTACTAGGAATCTAGACTATGCTAGGCAATGCTTTGTGAATAAAACAAGATACATACCCTTGTGAAACTTATATTCAGTGTGTATTGTGGGGGCAGAGAACAGAGACAAATTATAAGCAAGAGGTCATTATAATTAAATGCACTATTCAGTATGTTATATAGCATAGTATAAATATTGGTGAATGGCTACAGGATGAAACAATACAAACCAGAGTAGAGCAGGTGGGATGAGGGGCATCAGTGTATGGGAGGCAGTGGGAGCAAATTCTACACAGGTGGTTCACTGAGCCTTTGTTATGTGATAAGGGTCTTACTTCTCTTACATTACTTAATTCCAAGGACAATGTTCTCATTTAAAAATAGAAAACTGATACTCAAGGGGTTGTAACTTGGAACAGGTGACACAGCCTTGCACCTAAAGCCCTTCTCCATATGATACCTTTTAAGGAGTTTTGCTTTCATGTAATACTAAACAAACAAACATGGCTACCATTAAGTGGGTCTAACATAAAAAATCCTACGAGTTAGATCCTCTTATTCTATTTTGCTGATAAAAAACTCAGTCTCAGAACAGTATTTTTCCCATGGTCTTTTCCAAGGTCACACCAGTCCTATAGATGCCTCTCGCAGCTATCCAACTCCTTCTCATCTTACCACTGCTCCCTTGGCTTTTACAAGAGTCTTCTCCTGAGTTATCCTGATCTTCCTGCTTCTAAAACAGCACCCTTCCACCTCTTCTCCACAGAATTCCATAGGTCTGTTGAAAAGAAAATTTGTCCACATCATACCTCTGCTGAGCATCCTTCAGTGATCTTGCAGGATGTCACTCAAAAGGCTTCCCTCAGGCCTTATGGCCTTCAGTGACTCAAACCTGGCTAACTTTCTGGTTTCTGAGAAGCACACTTTCTTCCTGCCTTATGGAACTATGTATATTTCCTCAAAGAATTGTTATGCTGCTTCAGGTCTCTGTAACTTCACATGTGCTACTGCCTCTGCCTATATTTCTCTTCTACTTCTTTGTTGTATTAAGTACTGCTTACTCTTTGAATTCTTGCTCTTTTTTTCAACTTCTTCTGATGTCTACTTTCTCAGACTCATCTGAATGGCACTACTGGGTGCTCATGCAGTCTGTGGTTTATGTCCTATTTTTTGTCATGCTCCTAGGACTGTTGACTTGTCTGCCTTCCCCTCTGGCTTAAGAGTTCTTGGAAGGTAGATAGCAGTGTGTACTAGAATCTAACATGGTGTACACTCCAGTATGCAGGCTTAATAAGTGGTTTTATTAGAGATGGTGTGAACACAAAGCAGTACACCTAGACAAAAGAGCACCTTCTCTTCTTGCGTTGGAATCCTATCAGGCAAATCCCTGCAAATTGCCTTTATGTTTTACTGTTTTATTCAGACACTTACCTGCAATCCATCAGACACTTTTCATCCATTAAATATAATTATATGCTTGTTAGAATAGCCAGATGTTAAGCACAATGCAAAGCAGATGGCATTTCATCCAATGGAAAGGTTATAAACCTATTTATGTTGGCAATCAACCATTAAGTATTTAAATGATGGGTGAAATGGACAAGCCTCTTTGTTGGTAAACTCTGGAATAATGGCTCCTCCCAGGAGAAGGGCACTGTTGAGTTAGGACTGGAGTGAATTGGACTCCTGAAGGATAGTAATGACCTGGCAAATTGCACTACTTTCTTGAGATATGTTTTTGGTAATATATGAAAGTTGTTTTCCCAGGAAAGCCACCCCAATGTTCTAGATTTTTCAAGGATTTAGACAACACATTTTAAATGAGATTCCCCCTGGCTCAGATGGGCTGCTAGCATTCACCCAGGCCCCCAGATTGGAAACATGAAAGTCAATTAGTCATCCAGTGATGACCATTTTATCACCCAAATATTTCTTAAATATTCTTCTTATTTCCATGCCTATTACTACTGCCCAAGTACATATATTATTAACACCTCTTGGCTAAACTTCCTCCAGAAGACTTTGTAATTATTAGCCTCTAATTGCAGGCCTTCAGTTTCTATTCAATGGTTAGCAAGATCTATATCTATATCTTTATATATCTGACCATGTTCTTCTGTTTAGAGCCTTCCAGTGGTTCCTTGTCATCTGTTGGATTAAGTGCTTTGGCATGGTACACATCATTGTCATCCGCCTGCTTGTCCAATCTCTTAACCTACAAATTCTGGCCTGGAAATGTAAGATTCTACCAAACTGAATTACTTGTAGATGCTTATAGTCATTCTCTTCTTTCCAAACTGTATTTCATTATTTTTGTTGATTCCGCTGGGAATTCCCTTTTCACTGTCCCCCACCCCTGAATAGTTCCATTTACTTAAAAATATATTGAATATAGATATATTCAATTAAGGTGAAATGATTGAGGTGAAATTTGTGTCTGGCTTCTTTTTTTTTTTTAGATTTTATTTATTTATTTGATAGAGAGGAGAGAGATCACAAGTAGGCAGAGAGGCAGGCAGAGAGAGAAGGGGAAGCAGGATCCCCGCTGAGCAGAGAACCCAATGTGGGGTTCGATCCCAGGACCCTGAGATCATGACCTGAGCTGAAGGCAGAGGCTTTAACCCACTGAGCCACCCAGGTGCCCCATGTGTCTGGCTTCTTTCATAATGATTGAGCTTTATCTATGTTGTAACATATACCAGTACTTTATTCCTTTTTATGGCTGAGTAACATTCCATTTTATGTATATACAATAATTAGTCTTTGGTTATAGGCATCCTAGTGGTTGTAAAACAGAATATTATGGTATTAGTTTGCATTTATTTAATGACTAATGATATTGAAGGTCTTCATTTGCATATCTTCTTTTTTTTTAAGATTTTATTTATTTATTTGAGCGACAGAGAGAGCACAAGTGTGGGGCAGAGACAGAGGGAGAGGGAGAAGCAGACTCCCTGCTGAGCAGGGAACCTGATGCAGGGCTCAATCCCAGGACCCTGAGATCATAACCTGAGCCAAAGGCAGACACTTAACTGACTGAGCCACCCAGGCACCCTTGTATATCTTCTTTCGATAAATACCTATGCAAGTTTTTCTCTCATTTTTTCTTACATTTGGTTGTCCTTTTGTTTCTGAGTTGTAGATTTCTTTACATCTTTTGGATTACCAGACACTAAATAGATATACAATTTTCAAATATTTTCTCCCATTGGGTAGATTGTATTTTCACTTAATAATTTTCTTTGATGCAATAAGTTTTAAATTTTGATGAAGTACAATTTACATACATTCTTTCTTTTTACTACAGCTTTTTGAGTCATATTTAAGAATCCACCAAAAAAAAAAATCAAAGGTGGTGCTATTAAGATTTACTCCTGTATTTTCTTCTAAGTGTTTTATAGTTTCAGAACTCATATTTAAGTTTGATCTATTTTATATGAATTTTATGTATGGCATGAATTATGCTTCGTTGTTTCTCATCTGGATATCCAGTTGTTCTAGCATCATTTGTTGAAGAAACTATTCTCTACTTATGGAATGATCTTGGCACCCTTGTTTAAAAAAGACAATTACCATAGGTGTGTACATTTATTTCTAGACCCTTAATTCTACTTCATTTGCCCATCTGTCTTTCCTTATGTCGGTACTGCATTGTTTTAATTACTATAGTTTGTAGTAAGTTTTCAAACTGAGAAGCGTGAGTCTTACAACTTTTTTTTGAGTCCTACAACTTTATTCTTCTTTTCCCAAATTGTATTGACTATTCCAGAACCCTTGTAATTCCATATCAATTTGAGGATGCACTTTTCCATTTCTATACAAAATACTGCTGGGATTTTGATAGTGATTGCACTGAAAGTTTAGATTTATTTGGTTATTATCCCTGGACTTTTCTTCATTGGGAAGTATTTGAATACTGGTTCAATCTCTTCACTTGTTATAGATTTGTTCAGATTTTATAGTTCTCCTTGAGTCAGTAATTTTTGTGTTTCTAGGAATCTGTCTACTTCATTTAGGCTATATAGATATTATGATGCAGTAGGTCTGGAAATCAGATTCTCCTGCCACAAGATTTTGCTATTGTTGATTGTTGAGGACTACAGTCATCCATTCATTTAGTGACTTTTCCAAACTATTTTGAGAAGACCATATTCCTTGTCATATGTAGTCACTGAAGTCTCTGTTCCATTAACTCAGCAGTCAGTTAATGATCTGACAAAAATTTCTTTAAATGCCTTGAGCCATAAGACAGATATGTCTTTTCTCCTTTGCCCTTTTTCACAGATTAGCTCTCAACTGAGGAACTCGTTTAATGCTAAGGCTGGCCATTCATCTTTATCTCCTATTTATTTGAGTATAAACATCTGCTAGAGGCACAAGCTAGTGTCCTCTTGGGGATCTTCTGAGCATGCCCCTGGCCCTGGGCATTTGCAATGTACTATGGATTTCCAACATATGTGGTAGTTCTTCAAAGGCCTTACTCCCCTAAGTATATTCCTCCTGATCCTCTTCCTTTCTAGCTGTTAGGTTTGTCTGTTGCTTGCCCAATGCACCAACCCTTGCATTTTAAAATGCTTTCCACAGATGCTGCCTGGAAGGCCTCTTCATCTCAAGGTAGTAAAACAAATGAACACTTCTGTGCTAGTCCCTCAGGGAAACATCAGGCAGTTAAAATGCACAATCACACATTTTGAGAACAGGGTCTACATTCCCCTCTGACACCAGCAAGTCACATTAGGAATGTGGGTCACCATACCTACTGTTAATGCTGAGTTGAGGAAGAGAGAATGGCAGGAAAATGAACGAAAATTCTACAGCAATTTATTACCCAGTTTTAGTAGTAATTTTCTTTATTAAACACTCTTCATACTGTAAGTTTTCGACTAGATTCCAGTATTCTAAAAAAAAAAAGTTGTTTCAGTTTTTGCCAGCTTAATCATTTCAGGGGAGAGACCAATTCCTGAAGCACCATACACTACTATTGCTGTGACATCACTCCTCATTAACTGTTAAAATCTACTAGGTAGGAGGGAGGGAAGATGGCAGAAGAGTAGGGAACCTCATTTCATCTGGTCCCTTGAATTTAGCTAGATAACTATCAGATCATTCTGAACACCCATGAATTCACCTTGAGATGTAAGAGAAGAATTGCTGGAATTCTACAAATAGGAAAGTGACCACTTTTTGCAAAATAAGAAGTGCAGAGAAGTGAATCTGAGGGGATATATCAGAAGATAAATAGTGGGAGGATGGGGCCTCTGAAAGCTGGCTATTGGCAAGTGATATAACCCTGTAGGGCAAAATCAGAACTTTTAGAAGTCCGCTCCACTGAGAGACGTCCTTACCCGAAAAATGCTCAGGTGGTGAAGTGGGGCAGAATCCCAGGTGGGACAGTGTGGTCTCAGGATCCCTAGGGACACAGAAAGAATGAGGATGCCTGAACAGGCAGAGTTCCCAAGCATTGGAGTGAGGAAACCTACTATGGTCAGTGAGCCTGTGAGTGGGCTCTCAGCTTGGTTTGCCATAAAACGCAAAGCACAGCATGATCAGGAACCATTCTTAAAGCTTGCTTTTCCTTGTCGGTTTACTGAAGAGAGGGGGCCTCAATTTTTCAACTCCAGAGCTGGATATCTGGTGAGCCTATTTTTATTTTCATCCTCTGAAGCATTGTGGAAAACCTTCTGGGAACGAAAGCCACAGAGAAGAATATGAAGCAGCTTACACTGAGCCTGGCCCTCTGGCAAGGAAGAGTGTAACTCCGCCCAGGCACAAACACTTGAAAATCAGCACAACAGACCCTTCCCCCCAAAGACCAGCTGTAACATCAAGGGAATGTCAAGTTTACCAAGCCTACAGAACTGCAAAACTCTAGCACTGAGAGAAAACAGTATATAGAATTTGAGTTTTTTTCTCATGATTCTTTTATTTTTGTTTTAAATTTTCCTTTCCTTTTCTTTTTCTCTTTTTGACTAGTTTCTTATTTTAGCAACTTTACTTTTAAGTCTTTTTTTTAATTCCATTTTTATATTTACATTTTATACATATATTCTTCATTTTTGGCTTCCTTTCACTGTATTCAATTTTATTTTTGTATTGAGACCAAAATACACCCAGAACCAAGTGGATCACCCTGTTTTGTCCACCTGGGAGATTATATTCTCTTTGTTCCCTTTTTCCTTTTTCATTTCTTTTTTGGTTTCTGACCTATTCAGATTTGTCTAGTGTGTATTTCTGCTTGGCTCATGGTTGATATTTTTGATTTTGTTCTCTCATTCATCCATTTTTCTCTGGGAAAAATGACTAGAAGGAGGAATTCACAACAAAGGAAAGAACCAGAGGTAATACTCTCTGCCACAGATCTAATCGGTATGGATATAAATAAAATGTCAGAGCTGGAATTCAAGATAATGATTATAAAGTTACTAGTCGGGCTTGAAAAAGGCATAAAAGACATTAGAGAAGCTCTTAGTGCAGAAATAAAATCTAATCAGGCCAAAATTAAAAATACTTTAACTGGGATGCAGTCTAAATTGATGCTCTAATAGCTAGGTTAAAAAAGACAGAAGAGAGAATCAGTAACATAGAACACAAGATGATGGAAAGGAAGGAAGCTGAGGAAAAGAGAAAAACAGCTAATGGGCCATGAAGGAAGGCTTTGAGAAATCAGAGATACCATAAAGCAAAACAATATTAGGATTATTGGGGTCCCAGAGGACGAATAGAGAGAGGGCCAGAAGGTATATTTGAGCAAATCATAGCTGAGAACTTCCGTAATCTGGGGAAGGAAACAGGCATTTAAATCCAAGAGGTAGAAATAACCCCCCAAATCAATAAAAATAGAACCACATCCTGACATATAACAGTGAAGCTTACAAATTTCAGAGATAAGGAGAAAATATTGAAAGCAGCTCAAGGTAAGAGCTCCTTAATCTACAATGGTAGAAACATTAGATGACAGCAGATCTATTCACAGAAATCTGCTAGGTCAGAAAGGGCTGACATGGTATACTCAGGGTACTAAAAGAGAAAAACATGCAGCCATGAATACTTTATCCAGCAAGGATGTCATGTGGAATGGAAGGGGAGATAAAGATCTTCCAGGACAAATAGAAACTAAAAGAATTTTTGGTAACTGAACCAGCCCTGCAAGAAATGTTAAAGGAGATACTGTAAGTGAACTAAGATCTCAAAAGTAACATAGACCTGAAAGAAAGAGACAATCTACAGAAATAGGGACTTTACAGGTAAGACAATGGCACTAAATTCATATCTGTCACTAGTTACTTGGAATTTAAATGGCCTAAATGCTCCAATCAAAAGACACAGGGTATCAGATTGGATAAAAAAGCAAGACCCATCCATATGCTGTCTACAAGAGACTTATTTTAGACTTAAAGACACCTCCATATTGAAAGCGAGGGGGTAGAGAACCATTTATCATGCCAATGGACATCAAAAGAAAGCTGGGGTAGCCATCCTCGTATCAGACAAATTAGATTATAAGCCAAAGACTGTAGTGAAGGATGAAGAAAGACACTGTCTCATACTTAAAGAATCTCTCCAACAAGATCTAACAATTATAAATGTTTATTCTCTTAATATGAGAGCTGCCAATTATATAAACCAATTAATAACCAAATTAAAGAAACCCATTGATAGTAATACAATAATAGTAGGAGACTTCCAACACTCCACTCACAACAATGGACAGATCATCTAAGCAGAAGATCAACAAAGAAACAAGAGCTTTGAATGACATACTGGACTAGATGGACTTCACAGATATATACAGAGCATTCCATCCTAAAGCAACATAATATACATTTTTCTCAAGTGCACATGGAACATTCTCCAGAATAGATCACATAGTGGGTCACAAATTAGGTCTCAACTGATACCAAAATATTGAGATTATTCCCTACATATTTTCAGACCACAGTGCTTTGAAATTTGAACTCAATCACAAAAGGAAATTCGGAAAGAACTCAAAGACTTGAAGGTTAAAGGGCATCCTGCCAAAGAATGAATGGGTCAACCAGGAAATTAGAGAAGTGTTAAAAAAATTCATGGAAACGAATGAAAATAAAAACACAACTGTTCAAAACCTTTGGGATACTGCAAAGGTGGTCTCAAGAAGGAAGAACATGGCAAGACAAGCCTTTCCCAAAAAATTAGAAAAACTTCAAATACAGAAGGTAACATTACACCTAAAACAGCTGGAGAAAGAACAGCAAATAAAGCCTAAACCAAGCAGGAGAAGAGAAATAATAAATATTTTTTAGAGCAGAAATCAATGAAATAGAAACCAAAAAAATAGTCGACCAATAAACTATAGACGTTATTATACTGAAAGTTATTAGTTTTAAAGACCCTGCTTAATCTTCATCAGATTTATTCTGATTTTTCTTTAAATACTAAGACATAGACTATCATCTCTTTCCACAATGATGGTAATAGGTTAAATTTATCTTCCTATAGGAATGTTCTTGTGTTTTACGGTTATTAAGAAAATCAGCCATTTTTTTTGGCTCAAGTTCTGGCCTGATACTTGCATAAATCCAGTGTTTACCTAAATATGTTCTCTAAAACATAGTACCATATGATAGACCTTAGAAAAATTGTTTTCATAGTCAGTGGGTATGAGTAATTTGTATGCTATATATGACATGTTCCTTTATCCTGATTTTCTGGACAGGCCCTGAACATGTGAACGTATGAAAAACAAAGCTTGTTTAGCGCCTAAATTTTAAAACTACTTAGAATATAGAGCTTATTTTCCTCTATGAAATATCTAGTAACATTCTAAGGAAGTATTATTCCATGGATCACATTTTGGGAAATGCATCACTAAGTAGAGCCAATGTTTTTTATATGCGTAATGGCAGCATCAGAGTCAGAAAGCAAGGTGTTGTGTTATTGGATAGTGACTGCCACTAGCTAATACTTTCAGCTTCCCGGGAGGACCTGATACTCTTGATCTACATTGCTTTGATATCTTGCTTTTTAAGATGATTGATGTATGAAATGATTTCATATTACCCTGCATTAGCAAAGATTTGTTCTGACGTTCCACTGGGAGTCAATCAGAAATCCAATTTGAAGTTAAGTCAATAAACTCCTGGTTCCTCACTATCCTTTATTTATTAATAGTATTAATGGGATCCAAAGGCCTTTCTTATTCTTTTCAAATCCTGACAATATAAAGTTACACATCTTATATATAAGATCCCACTCTTTTCTAAGTACATTGCATCACATATAATATTCATATAATTCTATGGTAGCATCCAATTTAACAAAGAAGCAAAGGTAAAGAGGGTTTCCAAAGCTTACTTACTGTCAAATAGCAAGTAGAACCATAATTCCAACCATAATGTACTGTTTTCTACTCCAAATCATACCCCTTCAGAAAATCGTACCTGCTCACCTTTTTTCAGTAACTACAAACATGCTGTACAACAAACTACTCAACACTAAGTGGTTTAAAATGAACATTTATCCTCATGGATAAATTGACTAATCTAGGTTGGGCTCTGCTCTATGAGTCTATTACCCTTTTCAGAGACTAGCAGGCTAGAAGGGGCAAGTTCTTCTCATGGTGTTGGCAGAGATCCAAGAAAGTAAGGAAATCACAAATATGCTTTACAAGCTTTGATCACTTCATGTTCACTAATATTCCATTGGCTGAAGCAAGTCACATGGCCTCAAAGTTAAGGGATAGGGGGTTGTACTCTGCTTCAATAGTAGAGAGAACTGCAAAGCCACATGTCCTGTAGTGCAATACACCCATAGGTTTGGGGGGCTAGGATATGAACATATTTGGGTGTCATTATTCTGCCACAGTGTGCCATATATATGACATTCTAATAGGTGTTTAATGGTAATTCATTGTGGTTTTAATTTGCATTTCCTAATGATTAATTATGTTGATCATCTTTATATGTGTTATTTGTAATCTATATATTTTCTTTGGTGATGTGTCTGTTTAAACTTTTGCTAATTACATATATTTGGACTACACTTCTTACTGAGTTTTGAGAATTCTATATATAGTATGGATACAAATCATTTGTTGGTGAAGTGAAGTGAAAATATTTTTTCAAATAGGTGGCCTGTTATTTTTATCCTCTTAAGGGTATCTTTCAAAAATCAGAAGTTCTTAATTTCAGTGACATGAAATTTACGCTTTTTTAAATTATGCTTTTGACATAATATTAAACTTGTGGCTAACTCAAGTTCACAAAAATTGTTTCTCATGTTTTGTTTTAGAAGTTTTGTAGTTTTAGATTTTATATTTAGGTCTTATGGGCCATTTCGAGATAATTTTTGTATAGTGTGTAAGGTATGGATTAAGGTTTCATTATTTCTTTTTTTCAGTTTTTTGATATGGATATCCAATTATTTCAGCACCATTTGTTAAAAAATTTTCTTTCTTCATTAAATCATCTGCATCTCGGTCAAAAATCAATTCACGATAGAAGTGTGAGTCAATTTCTGAGCACTCTATTCTGTTCTATTTTTTTCTAATAGTGTCTTTTTTTACTATAGCTTTATATTATTATGTAGCATGAATACTCCAACTTTGTTCTTTTTAAAAATAGTTTTGGCTATTCTAGTTCCTTTCCTTGTCCATATGAGTCATAGATTCAACTTGTCAATCATGTACTGAATCATGTATAGAATGTTTGTATGGTGACCCTGTTTCCTGGGACCTTGGTGAACTCACCAATTCCAGTAAATTTTCAGATTTTGGGGAAATTTCTACATACACAATTATGTAATATGTGCATAGAAACAGTTTTATTTCTTTTCTCACATATCTATATGCTTTTCATTTCTTTTTCTTGATTTATTGCACCAAACATACTTTTGATATGATGTTAAACAAAAAAAAATATATATCCTTGAAGTAATTAGCACTGGGTATTTTATGCAACTGATGAATCACTAAATTCCACCTCTGAAACTAGTAATACAGTATATGTTAATTAAATTGAATTTAAATATAAAATAAAAATATACATTCTTGGGCTCTCCTCAATTTTATAAGGAAAGAAGTCAATCCTTCACCATTAAATATGAAATTAAGTGCAGTGTTGATTTTTTTGTCTGTGTTTTTGTGGATGCTTTTTATCAGACTGAGGAAGACTTCTATTCCCAATTTCCAGTCCTCTGGAAGGTTTTATTTTTTTTTTGCAAATGGGTATTGAATATTGTCAAAGGCTTCTTCACATACAGAAGAGCTCATGATTGAGTTTATTTTGTCAGTTGATAGGGTGAATTATATTGATTGAATTTTGGCTGTTTTACCAGCCTTAAATTTTGGGAATAAATCACACTTGGTAATAATGTATTATATTTTTAATGAATTGTTGAAATTGATTTCTTATATATTGTTGTGGATTTTGCATCTTTGTTAATGTGGAATATTGTTTTTCAGTTATTCTTATAATTCTGTTAGATAATTTTAATATCATTATAACACTGAACTAATAAAATATACTAATAAATAGTCCTTTTTTTTATGTTCTAAAATATTTGTATAGGGGAACCTAGGTAGCTCAGTTAAGTTTTTGACCCTTTTTTAATTTTTTATTAACATATAATGTATTCTTTGCCCCAGATATACAGGTCTGTGAATCATCAGGCTTACACATTTCACAGCACTCACCATAGCACATACCCTCCCCAGTGTCCATAACCCAGCCACCCTATCCCTACCCCCACCCCCTAGCAACCCTCAGTTCGTTTCAAGAGATTAAGAGTCTCTTATAGTTTGTCTCACTCCTGATCCCATCTTGTTTCATTTTTTCCCTCCTTACCCCCCAACCCCCAGCCCTGTCTCTCAAATTCTTCATATCAGAGAGATCATATGATAATTGTCTTTCTCTGGTTGACTTATTTTGCTTAGCATGATACCCTCTAGTTCCATCCACATCGTTGCAAATGGCAAGGTTTTGTTTATTTTGATGGCTGCATGGTATTTCATTGTATATATATACCACTTCTTCTTTATCCATTCATCTGTGGGTGGACATCTAGGTTCTTTCCATAGTTTAGCTATTGTGGACGTTACTGTTATAAACATTTGGGTGCACGTGCCCCTTCGGATCACCATATTTGTATCTTTAGGGTAAATACCCAGTAGTGCGATTGCTGGGTCATAGGGTAGCTCTATTTTCAACTTTTTGAGGAACCTCCACACTGCTTTCCAAAGTGGCTGCACCAGTTTGCATTCCCATCAACAGCGTAGGAGGGTTCTCCTTTCTCCACATCCTTGCCAACATCTGTCATTTCTTGACTTGTTATTTTAGCCATTCTGATTGGTGTGAGTGGTATCTCATTGTGGTTTTGATTTGATTTCCCTGATGCCAAGTGATGAACACTTTTTCCTGTGTCTGTTGGCCATTTGGGTGTCTTCTTTGCAGAAATGTCTATTCATGTCTTCTGTTCACTTCTCGATTGGATTATTTGTTCTTTGGGTGTTGAGTTTAATAAGTTCTTTACAGATTTTGGATACTAGCCCTTTATCTGATATGTCACTTTCAAATATCTTCTCCCATTCTGTCAGTTGTCTTTTGGTTTTGTTGACTGTTTCTTTTGCTGTGCAAAATCTTTTGATCTTTATGAAGTCCTAATAGTTCATTTTTGCCCTTGCTTCCCTTGCTTTTGGCGATGTGCCTAGGAACAAGTTGCTGTGGCTGAGGTCAAAGACGTTGCTGCCTATGTTCTCCTCAAAGACTTTGATGGATTCCTGTCTCACATTGGGGTCTTTCATCCATCTTGAGTCTATTTTTGTGTGTGGTGTAAGGAAATGGTCCAGTTTCATTCTTCTGCATGTGGCTGTCCAATTTTCCCAACACCATTTGTTGAAGAGACTATCTTTTTTCCATTGGACATTCTTTCCTGCTTTGTCAAAGATTAGTTGATCATAGAGTTGAAGGTCCATTTGTGGGCTCTCTATTCTGTTCCATTGATTTAGGTGTCTGTTTTTATGCCAGTACCACACTGTCTTGATGATTACAGCTTTGTAATAGAGTTTGAAGTTTGGAATTGTGATGCCGTCAACTTTGGTTTTCTTTTTCAACATTCTTCTGATTTTTCGGGGTCTTTTCTTGTTCCATATAAATTTTAGGATTATTTGTTCCATTTCTTTGAAAAAAATTGATGGTATTTTGATAGGGATTGCATTAAATGGGTAGATTGCTTTAAGTAGCATAGACATTTTCACACTATTTGTTCTTCCAATCCATGAACATGGAACTTTTTCCATTTCTTTGTGTCTTCTTCAATTTCTTTCATGAGTACTTTATAGTTTTCTGAGTACAGATTCTTTGCCTCTTTGATTAGATTTATTCCTAGGTATCTTATGGTTTTGGGTGCAATTGTAAATGGGATTGACTCCTTAATTTCTCTTTCTTCTGTCTTGCTGTTGGTGTCTAGAAATGCAACTGATTTCTGTGCATTGATTTTATATCCTGACACTTTACTGAATTCCTGTATGAGTTGTAGCAGTTTTGGAGTGGAGTCTTTTGGGTTTTCCACATAAAGTATCATATCATCCACAAACAGTGAGAGTGTGACTTCTTCTTTGCTGATTTGGACGCCTTTTATTTCTTTTTGTTGTCTGATTGCTGAGGCTAAGACTTCTAGTACTACGTTGAATAGCAGTGGTACTTGTGGACATCCTTGCTGTGTTCCTGACTTGAGGAGAAAAGCTCTCAGTTTTTCCCCATTGAGAATGATATTCACTGTGGGTTTTTCATAGATGGCTTTGATGATATTGAAGTATGTACCCTCAATGCCTACACTGTGAAGAGTTTTGATCAAAAAAGGATGCTGTACTTTGTCAAATGATTTTTCAGCATCAAATGATTTTTCAGCATCTATATCATATCATATAGTTTTTGTTCTTTCTTTTCTTAATGTATTATATCACATCGATTGATTTGCAGATGTTGAACCAACCTTGCAGCCCAGGAATAAATCCCACGTGGTCATGGTGAATAATCCTTTTAATGTATTGTTGGATCCTATTGGCTAATATTTTGGTGAGAATTTTTGCATCTGCGTTCATCAAGGGTATTGGTCTGTATTTCTCCTTTTTGATGGAGTTTTTGTCTGATTTTGGGATCAAGGTAATGCTGGCCTCAGAAAATGAGTTTGAAAGTTTTCCTTCCATTTCTATTTTTTGGAACAGTTTCAAGAGAGTAGGTATTAATTATTCTTTAAATGTTTAGTAGAATTCCCCTGGGAAGCTGTCTGGCCCTGTGCTCTTGTTTCTTGGGAGATTTTTGATCACTGCTTCAATCTCCTTACTGGTTATGGGTCTTACTTGTTATGGTTCTGTTCAGGTTTTTTTATTTTTTCCTGGTTCAGTTTTGGTAGTTTATATGTCTCTAGGGATGCATCCATTTCTTCCAGATTGTCTAATTTGCTGGATTATAGTTGTCATAGTATGTTCTTATAATTATCTGTACTTCTTTGGTGTTGGTTGTGATCTCTCCTCTTTCATTCATGATTTTATTATTTGGGTCCTTTCTCTTTTCTTTTTCATAAGTCTTGCCAGGGGTTTATCAATCTTATTAATTCTTTAAAAGAATCAGCTCCTAGTTTCGTTGATTTGTTCTACTGTTCTTTTGGTTTCTATTTCATTGATTTCTGCATTGATCTTTATTATTTCTCTTCTCCTGCTGGGCTTAGACTTTCTTTAATGTTCTTTTTCCAGCTCCTTTAGGTGTAGGGTTAGGTTGTGTACTTGAGACCTTTCTTGTTTCTTGAGAAAGGCTTATATTGCTATATACTTTCCCCTCAGGACCACCTTTGCTGTGTCCCAAAGATTTTGAACAGTTGTGTTTTTATTTTCATTTGTTTCCATGAATTTTTTAAATTCTTCTTTAATTTCCTGGTTGAGCCATTTATTCTTTAGTAGGATGCTCTTTAACCTCCATGTATTTGAATTCTTTCCAACTTTCTCCTTGTGATTGAGTTCTAGAGAGTATTGTGGTCTGAAAATATGCAGGGAATGATCCCAATCTTTGGTACCAGTTGAGACCTGATTTGTGACCCAGCATGTGATCTATTCTGGAGAATGTTCCATGTGTGATGGAGAAGAATGTGTATTCTGTTGTTTTGGGATGGAATGTTCTAAATATATCTATGATGTCTATCTGGTCCAGTGTGTCATTTAAAGCCTTTATTTCCTTGTTGATCTTTTGCTTAGACGATCTGTCCATTTCAGCGAGGGGGGTGTTAGAGTCCCCTACTATTATTGTATTATTGTTGATGTGTTTCTTTGATTTTGTTATTAATTAGTTTATATAATTGGCTTCTCCCATGTTAGGGGCATAAATATTTAAAATTATTAGATCTTCTTGTTAGACAGACCCTTTAAGTATGATATAGTGTCTTTCCTCATCTCTTATTATAGTCTTTCACTTAAAATCTAATTTATCTGATATAAGGATTGCCACCCCAGCTTTGTTTTGATGTCCATTAGCATGGTACATTGTTTTCCACCCCCTCACTTTAAATCTGGAGGTTCTTTGGGTCTAAATTGAGTTTCTTGCAGACAGCATATCGATGGGTCTTGATTTTTTATCCATTCTAATACCCAGTGTCTTTTGATTGGGGCATTTAGCCCACTTACATTCAGGGTAACTATTGAAAGGTACGAAATAGTGCCATGGTATTGCCTGTAAGGTGACTGTTACTGTAAATTGTCTCTGTTCCTTTCTGGTCTGTTACTTTTAGGCTCTTTCTTTGCTTAGAAGACCCCTTTCAATATTTCCTGTAGGGCTGGTTTGGTACTTGCAAATTCTTTTAGTATTTGTCCTGGAACCTTTTTATCTCTCCTTCTATCTTCAATGACAGCCTAGCTGGATATAATATTCTTGGCTGCATATTTTTCTCATTTAGTGCTCTGAATATATCATGCCAGTCCTTTCTGTCCTGCCAGGTCTCTGTTGATAGATCTGCCGCTGATCTAATATTTCTACCATTGTATGCTACAGACCTCTTCTTTCGAGCTGCTTTCAGGATTTTCTCGTTGTCACTGAGACTTGTAAGTTTTACTATTAAATGATGGGGTGTGGACCTATTTTTATTTATTTCGAGGGGAGTTCTCTGTGCCTCCTGGATTTTGATGCTTGTTCTCTTCGCCAAATTAGGGAAATTCTCTGCTATAATTTACTCCAATATACCTTCTGACCCTCTCTCTCTCTTCTTCTTCTGGGATCCCAATTATTCTAATATTGTTTCATCTTATGGTATCACTTATCTCTCAAATTCTCCCCTCATGGTTTGTGTCCCTTTTTCTCAGCTTCTTTATTCTCCATCATTTGGTCTTCTATATCACTAATTTTGTCTTCTGCCTCATTTATCCTAGCAGTAAGAGGCTCCATTTTTTATTATACCTCATTAATAGCTTTTTTGATTTCAACTCGGTTAGATTTTAGTTCTTTTATTTCTCCAGAAAGGGATTTTATTTCTTCAGAAAGGAATTCTCTAATATCTTCCATGCTTTTTTTGAAGCCCAACTAGCACCTTGATAATTGTCATTCTGAACTCTAGTTCTGACATATTACTAATGTCCGCATTGATTAGGTCCCTAGACATCACTACTGCCTCTTGTTCTTTTTTTTTTTGTGGTGAGGTTTTCTGCCTTTTCATTTCATCCAGGTAAGAATAGATGAATGAGAGAACAAACTACTAAAAGGGTAGCAACCACCCCAGAAAAATATACACTAACCCAATCAGAAGAGACCCAAAACTGGGGGGAGATGGGGGGAAAAAGACTATATATATTTAATGCATATATATATATGTATTAAACTGATGAATAGAACAGAGCCACACATTTGATTTTGGATGTATTTTGGTTTATTAGAAGAAACTACTTCACATTTGATTTTGGGTGTATTTTGGTCTATTAGAAGAAACTACCTCCCAAAATCTTAAAGAAAGAAAAATTTATATATATATACAAAAATAAGGGTAAACACAATTATGGGATGCAATATGATTGTAAAGATGGAAATTGAAAAAGATTCTAAAAAAGGAATTAATAAGAGAAGAAGTTGGTTGAAAAAAGAAAAAAAAAGAGGAGAAAGAATGCGATCAGGCTGGAGACTAGAACAAAGCCATGCACTAGATTTAGGGTACATTTTGATCTATTAGAATAAATTGTATCCCAAAATTTTAGAGAAAAAAAAAAACCTATATGTGTATAAGAAATAGGTTAAATACAATGAAGAGATAAAATATGATTATAACAATGAAAATTAAAAAAGATTTTTATAAAAGTATTGATAAGATAAAATAGCTAAAGAATGTTAAAATAGGGAAGAGGAAAAATTTTAAAAAATAGAATAAGAAATAAAATTTAAAAAATTTAGAAAGACTAAAGGATCATGGGGGAAAAGCCTTGAATTCTGTATGTTGCTTTCCTCTAGCTCTGCAGTTCTGCAGTGGTCATTGACCAGTGATCTTGGTCTTGGTTGGATGTTCTGGCTGACCTTCTGTGGGAAGGGCCTGTTGCAGTGATTCTCAAATGTCTTTGTCTGAGGTGGAATTGCACCGCCCTTGCCAGGGGCCAGGCTAAGTAATCTTAGCTTCGCTCTAGTAGTTTTTGTTCCCTGAACACTTTCCATACAGCTTTGGAGAAGGAGAATGAAAATGGTGGCTTCCAATCTCTGGCCCACAGGAGCCAAGAGCTCAGGGCCCCACTCCTCAGTGCACCCTCAGAGAAAAGCTGTCAATCCCTCCCGTCTCCCTGGTTTCCGGCTGCACTCCGAGCTCACCCAGCCTGTGACCAAGTGTTTCTGTTTCTGGTGCATGGCCCCATTTGGAGTCTCCAAACCCAGCAGATTCCTGCAGCGTGCTCCCTCGCTGCTCCTCCCAGAGGTGGAAGGAGGAGATCTCCCAGGATCTGCTGCTTGTGGGGTCCCTGCTTGAAGAGCAGTGGCCCGACTGTCCCTCATATCACGGTTTAAGGTAAACCCAAGCTGAGAACTCACTGCTTGGCTCTGTCTCTGCAACTGGCTTCCCCACTCCTATACCTGGGAGCTCTGCCACACTCAGACACCCTGGTCTTTTTGTGTCCCCGCAGGTCCCGAGACCACACCTTCCCTGCGATGGCTTCAACTCCTGCTTAGCTGCTGGAGCGAGGTCCCTTAGTGGAGCAGACTTCTAAAAGTTCCAATTTTGTGCTCTGCTGCTCTATCACTTGCCGGTAGCCGCCCCTCACCCCGCAGTCTATCTTCCCATATATCCTCTCAAATTCACTTCTCCACACATCCTATCTTCCAGAAAGTGGTTGATTTTCTGTTCCTAGAATTGCTGCTCTTCTCTTTTATCTCCTGTTGAGTTTGTAGATGTTCAGAATGGTTTGATAACTATCTAGTAAACTCCTGGGACCTGATGATATTAGGGATCCTACTCCTCCTCCATCTTGCTCCTTCAAGTTTTTGACTCTTGATTTCAGCTCAGGTCATGATCTCAGTATCTCTCTCTCTTTCCCTTCTGCCCTTCTCCCTCCCTTTCTCTTCTTTCCTCTCTAAAAATAAATAAAATATATTTTTTAAAGATTTTATTTATTTGTGCATGCAAGAGAGAAAGATAGAGCACAGTCAGAGAGGACGTTCAGAGGGAGAGGGAGAAGCAGACTCCCTGCTGAGCAGGGAGCCTGATATAGGACTCAGTCTGGGGACGCTGGGATCATGACCTGAGCTGAAGGTAGATGCTTAACCACCTGGGCTCCTTAAATAAGAATATTTGCATAGAATTTGCATTATTTCCTTCTTAAGTATTTGGTAAAATTTAATGGTGATGTCATCTGGGACTGGAGTTTACTTTGTAAAATGTTTTTACCACAAATTTAATTTCTTTGATATATATTTTACTGTCCAAATTATCTATGTCTTCCTGAGTACTGATACTATTTCAGGCCACTTTTTCAGTTCCTCTAATGGGTCAAATTTACAATCATAGGGTGTGTAGGTTTTTTTCATTATCCTTTTAAATGTCTGTAGAATGTAATGTAATGCAATGAGGGATGTGCTCTTTTCATTCTCAGTGTTTGCAATGAGTGTTTTTTAAAAAAATTGGCTAGTCTGGCTAGGGGTTTGTCATTTTTTTAAAAAGAATTTATTTATTTATTTGACACAGAGGGAGTGAGCACATGTGCAGAAGCAGTGGGAGTAGCAGGCAGAGGGAGAGGGAGAGGTAGGCTCCCCGCCCCGGAGAGGGATCTGAGCTGGACCCTGGGATCATGACTTGCGCTAAAGGCAGACGCTTAACCAACTGAGTCACCCAAGTTCCCTGGCATTTATCATTTTTATGATCTTTTTAAAGCTCCAATTTTTTTATTTTATTTTATTTTTTGAAGGAGGAGGTCTTTATTGATTTCTGCTAATATTATTATTTAATTTTTTCTGCTTACTTGAGTTTCATTTGATTTTTAGAAAAATCCTTAAGATACTTTTGTTTTTTATGTGAGACTTTTCCTCTTTTATTATATAAAGACTTAATGTTATAAATTTTCCTTTAAACACTGTTTTAGCTACATTCAACAGTGTAAAATTTTTGATACGTTGCATTTTCATTTTCATATAGTTTCCATTTCAAATGATTTTCTCATTTTCCTTGAGATTTCTCTTTTAACCATTAGCTATTTAGAAATGTGTTACTTAATTTACAAATATTTAGGGATTTCCCATATACCTTTATTTCTTCTTTAATTCTGTATTAATATAGGACCATACTCTACATAATCTGAATTTCTTGTAAGTTTTTAAAGTTTAATTTTTGGGGGGCCAGGATTGGAGAATACTCCATGTGCCTTTGAAAAGAATGTGAATTCTGCTCTTTTGGGATAAAGTGTTCTATAAGAAATAGTTCAAGTTAATTGATAACACTGGTCAGGTCATCTATATTCTTACTCACTATCTATATACTTGTTCTATAAGTTTCTGAGAGGTAAATATTGAAGTCTCCACTCATTTTTGTGGGTTGTTTGTGTCTTCTTTCATATATATCAGTTTTTGCTTAATTTATATTGAAACTCTCTTTTTAAGTGTATAAGTATATAGGATTTTTGTTCCCTCTTTGATAATTGACCTTCCTATCATTATATGATGTTCTTCCATTTATCATTATATGATGTTTTTCCTTATGTTTGTTAATATTCTTTTTTTAAAGTTCACTTTCATAAATATTAAAATCTTGGCCAGCTTTCTTCTGGTTACTACTTATATGGAATCCATTTTCCATAATTTCATTTCTAACTTAGTTTTGTATATATATTCTAAGTGTGTTTATTGTAGACAGATGATGCTTTCTTAATTCAATTCATCAATCTTTCTTTTAATGATATGCTTAAGCCATTACTATTTAGTGTAATTATTGACAATATTGGATGAAAAGCTTTTATCTTGTTATATCTTAATAAGATATATTAAAAGTTAGTATTTGGGGAACTACTTTCTATTTTTTCATTGTACTTAGCTTTATTTTCCCTTTTTTCTCTTTATTTGGATTAAATGTTCATTTTTATGATTACATTTATCTCCACTATTGGCTTAATGTTTACACCTTTTTTCAAAGTTCTTTTAGTGATTACCTTAGGGTTTAATTTTTAATTAATCATTAAATACCTTCAAATAGTATATACTTTATTTCTTATAAGGTGTTTATTATACCTTACAATTCCTTATCCTCATTGTGTTTTTTGTCATATATTTTACTTTTATAGTTGTTACAATCATACAATGCGTTGTTACTATTTTGGCTTTAGGCAGTTACTTTTTAAAGATATTAAAATAAGAAATAAATGAATTTTGTAATTAATTGATTTTATTTATAATATTATACATCACTGTGTAGATTTAAATTCTCTGTGACATCATAATTGTTGCTGACTAAAGAACATATTGCATATTTCCTGTAGTGTAGATATTTTTCTGAGAAAAACTTTATTTCTCTTTTTTTTTTTTTAGTTATGTTATGTTAGTCATGTTGGCTCAGTGAGTTAAGCGTCTGCCTTTGGCTCAGGTCATGATCTTATCTATCTATCATCAATCATCTATCTATATCTATCTATTTATCTATCTATCCATCTATCATCTATCTAATCTTTCTATTATCTATCTATCATGATCATCTATCATCTATCTATATCTATTTATCTATCTATCTAATCTATTATCTATCATCAATTATCTATCTATACCTATTTATCTATCTAATCTATCTATTGATAATCTATCTATATCTATCATCTATTTATCTATATCTTTCTATCTACCTAATCTATCATCTATCTCCTATCTATCTATCTATATCTATCTATTTATCTATCTGTCATTGATCATCTGTCTATCATCTATCTATATCTCTTTAATCTATTATGTATCATCGATCATCTATCTATATTTATCAATCTATCATCTATCATCTATCAATCATCATCTACCATCTAGCTATCATCTATCTATTATCTATCTATCATCTATTTATTTAAGTGAGCATTCAGTGAGAACCATGAAAAGCCTTAAAGTTCATATAAATACCTCTCATTTTTATGGAACCTGAGGTTCTATATTCTCTTACTAGGCCATACTCCTCATTGAATAATTAACTAAAATTATTATCTGAATTCTTATTTTCAGAGTTCAGCAGCATCTGTCCTAGATAAGCAAGTGCTTGCATCCTGTATCTCCTTGAAGATGATTGTCTTTTATTATCTTTTAAGATAATTCAGTGCCTTGTGATGTTGGCTTTATGGTAGGTTAAAGAAGAGTTGTAAATCTTCAGATTTTTGTTTTACTTGATAAGAGTGAGAGTGATACTCTTTCTGCTTTTCATTGAATGGTTTTGGTAGAGAGTGACCCAATGATATTTTTGCCTCCATTTTCAACTAATTATAGGCATCTTAATAATCTGCCAATCTCTGTAAAGAAATATAAGTCAAAGCCAATATCTTCAAATTATCAAATTATTCAGGGCTTCTTCAGTCTTAGGGACAGCCCAGGCATCTTCAGGGAATCAGAATATGCCACAGTCTAGTTCTCACTTCTTTCTAAGCTTAATGTGCAGTTTGCTCTCTCATTTATGACCACCTCTCTCCATTTATGCCTCCCATTTTCCATATTTGACATGTGCTCTTTATAGACAATATATATAAGGCTGGGATTTGATTTTTAAATCAATCTTACAATTTGTTTTTCAAATGGTAATTTGAAATTATTACATTTAAAGTGATTATTGATACTAATATTGGTAACTAATACAAATGTATCATCTTCTTAGTTCTTTTTTATTTGTTCCCTTTGTCCTGTATTTTCTTCTATCTATGCCTTTTTGGACCATTAAAAAAAAATGTCCTTAATTGACTTATGACTCTTTCAAAAAGTTGTCTTACTTATTTTTGAATAATCTAATTCCATCTATAAATAACATGATACAGTTGCTTATGTGGCACAAAGATCTTTTTATATGCCAATAAAAATTTTATTTATTTATTATTTAAAAAAACATAATTGACATTAAACATTAGCTATGTATTAGGTATACAATGTGTTGATTTGATACATTTTATATATGTTGAAAATTCTTGGTTCCTTTGTTTAATATTATTTAGCCGTACATGTAGGGATTTGTTTCTGGTCTCTCTTTTCTGTTCTGTTGGTCTATTTTGGTCTATGTGACTATTTGTACCAGTTCCATATTGTTTTGATTACTATAGTTTTGTAGTATAGTTTGAAATCAGGAAATGTGATATCTCCCACTTTATTCTTTTTTTCCTCAGGATTAAATTGGCTATTCAGGGTCCTTTGTGGTTCCATAAAAATTTTAGGATTCTTTTTTTTTATATTTGTGTGAAAAATGTCATTGCAACTTTATAGGGATTGCATTGAATCTCTAGATAGCTTTGAGTAGTATGAACATTTTAACAATACTAATTTTTCTGATCCATGAACACAAGATATCTATCCATTTGTGTCTTCTTCAATTTCTTTCATCAAGGGTTATAGTTTTTATTGTACACATCTTTCATTTCCTGGTAAAATTTATTCCTAAGTATTTTATTGTCTTTGATGAGATTGTGAATGGGGCAGTTTTCTTTACTTCCTTTTCAGTTGATTAATTGAAATTAATATATTGTTACCGCATAGAAATCCAGCTGATTTCTGTATGTTTATTTTATATTCCGTAAACTTACTGAATTTGTTGATCAGTTCTAACAGCTTTTTGGTTGAATCTTTAGGATTTTATGTATATAAGATCATATCATCTGGAAATAATGACAAGTTTACTTTTTCCTTTCCAATTTGAATGTATTTTATTTGTTTCTCTTGCCTAATTGCTTTAGCTATGAATCTTACTACTATGTTGAAAAAGAGTGGTTAGAGTGCACACCCTTGTGTAGTTCCTGATTTTAGAAGAAAAGCTTTCAATTTTTCACATCTGAGTATAATCCTAGTTGGTGGTTTGTTGCATATGACCTTTATTTTATTGAAGCATGTTTCTCCTATACCCAGTTTATTGGGCTTTTTGGGGTTGGTTCAATATTAGGTTCAATATTTTATTGAAGGATCGAAGGATCTTATCATGAAAGAATATCTTCTTTTTTTCAAATACTGTTCCTGCATCTACTGAGATAATCATACGATTTCTATTCTATTAATGTAGTGTATCACATGTGTTGATTTGCATATGTTGAAACATCCTTCCAGTGATAAATCTCACTTGATCAGTTCGGATAACTTTTTATATAATCCTTTAAATGTGCCAGTAAATTCAGTTTGCCAATGTTTTGTTGAGAATTTTTGTATCTATGTTCATCAGAGATAGTGGCCTATAGTTGTTTTGTTTTGTTTTGTTTTTTTCTAGTAGTGTCTTTATCTGGCTTTGATATCCGGGTAATGCAGGGTTTTACCCAGTTTGGGTAATGAGTTTGGAAGTGTTCCCTCCTTTTCAATTTTTTGAGAAGAGTTTGAGAAAAGTCGGTATAAATTCTTCTTTAAATATTTGGTAGAATTTCCCAGAGAAGTTATCTAGTCCTGGGCTTTTCTGTATTTCTGTAGTATCAACTATAAAGCCTCCTCTTTAATTTCTAATTTTATAAATTTGAGCCTTATCTGTCTTTTTCTTAGTCTAGCCAAAGGTTTGTTAATTTGTTAGTTTTGTTGACTTTTTTCCTATTGCTTTCTGATTTCTATTTCATTTATTTCCACTTTGATCTTTGTTATTTTTCTTCTGTTAACTGTGGCCTTTGTTTTTCTTTTTCTAATTTCTTGAGGTGTAAAGTAAAATTCTTTGAGATATTTATATTTTCTAAATATATGGATTTATCACTATCGACTTTCTTATCAGATTGCTTTTGTAGCATCCCATGGATTTGAGTATGTTGTGCTTTCATTTTCATTTGTTTTGAGATTTTTAAAAAATTTCCTTTGAGTTCTTCTTTGACCCGTTGGTTCATCAGGAGTGTGTTCTTTAATTTCCACATATCTGTAGATTTTTCAGCTTTCCTCTTTTATTGATTTCTAGCTCCATAAAACTGTTTTTTTTTTTAATTTTATTTATTTATTTGACAGAGAAAGAGAGAGATCACAAGTAGGCAGAGAGGCAGGCAAAGAGAGGGAGAAGCAGGCTCCCCACTGAGCAGAAAGCCTGATGCAGGGCTCAATCCCAGGACCTTGAGATCATGACCTGAGCCGAAGGCAGAGGCTTTAACCCACTGAGCCACCCAGGCGCCCCATCCATAACACTGTTGTTAGAAAAGGTAGTTGGTATGATTTTACTCTTGAATTTGCTAAGACTTATTTTGTTTCCTATCATATGATCTATCCTGGAGAATATTTCATGTACACTTGAGAAGTATGTGTATTTTTCTGCTGTTGGATGCTCTATAAATGTCTATTTGTTAGGTCCATTTGTTCTAATGTATCAGTCAAATACAATGTTTCCTTACTGATTTTGTGTTTGGATGATCTATTCATTGTTGAAAGTGGGGTAGTGAATTCTCCTACCATTTTTGTATTATTGTCTATTTCTCCCTTCAGATTTGTTAGCATTTAAAAAATATATTTAGTGTCCTGATGTTGGGTATGTAAATATTTATAATTGTTATATCTCCTTGATCAATCGATCCCTTCATCATTATATAAAGGCTTTCTTTGCATCTTGTTACTATTTTTTGGATTAAAGTCTATTTTGTCTGATATAAGATAGTTAGCCCCACTTGCTTTTGGTTTCTACTTGCATGGAATATTGTTTTCTGTTCCTTCGTGTTGATCCTGTGTGTATTCTTTTTTTTTTTTTTTTTTTTTTAGATTTTATTTGTTCATTTGACACAGAGAGAGAGTTCACAAGTAGGCAGAGAGGCAGGCAGAGAGAGAGGGAAGCAGGCTCCCCGCTGAGCAGAGAGCCTGATGTGGGGCTCGATCCCAGGACCCTGGGATCATGACCCGAGCCGAAGGCAGAGGCTTTAACCCACTGAGCCACCCAGGCGCCCCAATCCTGTGTGTATTCTTAAAGCTGAAGTGAATCTCTTATAGGTAGCATACTGTTGAGTCTTTTTTTTTTTTTAATCCATTCATCCATTTTGTGTTTTTTCTATTGGCGAATTCAATCTATTTTATATTAGAGTTATTATTAACATGCAAGACTTACTAATGTGATTTTATTAATTGCTTTCTCATTGTTTTGTATTTCTATTGTTTCTTTTCCTCTTGTTTTTGACTATCTTTGTAAACTAATGGGTTTCCATGGGGGTATGTTCTGTTTTCCTCTCTTTATCTCTTGCGAATCTATTCTCAGTTTTTGCTTTGGGCCTCTATGAAGCTTGCATACACATCTCACAGAAAAAAACAGGCCATTTTAAACTGATAGGAACTTAACTTTGATCACCTACAAAACCTTCACCATTTTACCACCCTTTTTATATGTTTGATGTTACAATTTACCTCTTTTTATATTGTGCATTTGTGAACAAATTATAGAAGCTATAATTATTATTAATACTCCTTTACTTTAGGGGCGCCTGAGTGGCTCAGTGGGTTAAAGCCTCTGCCTTCGGCTCAGGTCATGATCTCAGGGTCCTGGGATTGAGCCCCATATCAGGATCTCCACTCAGCGGGGAACCTACTTCCCCCTCTCTCTCTGCCTGCTTGTGATCCCTCTCTCTGTCAAATTAAAAAAAAATACTCCTTTACTTTGACCTTAAAATATAGTTAAGTGGTTACACGTAATCCTATTACTGGGCTAGACTTTTCTAAGTCTGACTGTATATTTACCTTTATCAGTGTGTTGTATAGTTTTTTATGCTTTTGTGTCACTGATTAGCAGCTCTTCATGTCAGTTTGAAGAACTCCTTTCATCATTTCTTGCACAGCAGGTCTAGTGGTAATGGGCTCCTGAAGCAGCACATGCTGCTGCTGCTTCTACTTCTTTTTCTCTTACTCCTCCTTCCCCCTTCTCCTCCCCTCCTCCTCCTCTTCCCCTCCTTCTCCCCTCCTCTTCTGCTTTTTCCTCCTCCCCCTCCTCTTCTTCCCCTCATCCTTCTCCTCTTTCTCTTCTTGCTCCTCCCCCTTCTCTTGCTCCTCCCCCTTCTCTTGCTCCTCCACCTCCTCTTCCTCCTCCTTCTCCCCCTCCTCCTTCTCCTCCCCCTCCTTTTCCTCCTCCCCCTCTTCCTCCTCCTCTTCCTCCTCCCCTCCTCCTCCTTCTCCTGCCCTCCTCCTCCTGCTCCTCCACTCCTCCTCCTCCTCTTTCTCTTCCTCCTGCTCCTCCACCTTCTTCTTCTGTTCTTCTTGCTCTTGTTCTTCCTCTTCTTCTTCTGTCTGAGAAAGTTTTATTTTCCTTCGTATTGGAAAGATAACTTTGCTGAATAGAGTATTCTTGTATTCTTGTCTGGAAGTTTTTTTTTTTTTTCTTTCAACATTTTGAGCATGTGATTCCAGTCTTTCCTGACTTGTAGTTTCTGCTGAGAAATCTACTGGTAGCCTAGTGGGGGTTACTTTGTAGGATAGAACACTTTTTTCCTTGACCTCTTCTGAATTCTCTTTTTATCTTTGTTTTTTGACAGATTCCTTATAATGTGTAGGATAGTGTTTCACCTTAGTACTCTAGGTGTTCCTGAAGAGAAGTATATTTCTTCAGTCATGTTCTGCTATCTAAATTTATATTTATTTTTGCTCCAGTGGTATGCTAGAATCTCCTCCTGGGAAGGCTGGACTGCAGCAAATTCTCTCTTGTACTTGGTTATTTTCCCAGGTCAACACTCTCCATGTTTTTTCCTGACTGGAGTGAGAGACACTGGGGCAGATTAATTGTCTCTGCTTGTTCTGCCACCCATAGTGAGATCTATGTGCTTATTACTAGATGCCCAGGTAGACAAGACTCCTCCTGGGACCCTTGGCATATGATCTCACAACTTCCACAGTGGCACTTTTATTCATTGATAAATGTCTAATTAATTGTTAAAGGAAGGGGGCAAAAAGAAGAATGCCTTATGTCACCATGATGTTGATGTTACTTATCAGAATCTCCTAACAGTATTTCCCTAAATCCTCTCATCCACAACTTATGGCATTTTTGCAACATATTTCACTTTTGTATAGATTTTATATTTTAAAGTTTTTATTTAAATTCTAGTACAGTCAACACACAGTTTAATATTAGTTTCAGGGATATGATACAGTCATTCAACATTTCCATACATCACCCGGTCCTCATCACAAGTGTACTCCTTAATCCCCATCTCTTACTTCACCCATCCTCTCTCCCACCTCCCCTCTGGTAATCATCAGTTTGTTCTGTAGTTAACAGTCTGTTTCTTGGTTTGCCAGTTTCTCTCTCTCTCTCTCCTTTGCTCATTTGTTTTGTTTCTTAAATTCCACATATGAGTAAAATCATATGGTATTTGTCTTCTCTAACTGACTTATTTTGCTTAGCATAATATGACTTTTATATATACTTTAAACACAATACATTTTTACTATTTTTACCTTAAACAGTCATTTTCTATTTAGAGAAATTAAAAATAGGAAAATGATTTTTATTTTACTTCCACTTATTCCATTTCTGATGCTTTTCATTTCTTTGTGTAGTGCCAGGTTTCTGCCAAATATCATATTCCTTCTATCTGAATAACTTTATCATTACTTATAAAGTACATCAGTTTTTGTTTGAGAACATTTCATTTCTCCTTCACTTTTGAAATCCATTTTTACTGTATACAGAATTCTGGGTTGATGTTTTTCCCCCTAATTTTGAAGATGTCACTACATTGTCTTCTTGCCTGCATTATTACCACTGATAAATCTTAAATAATTAATTCCCTTGATCTTCTGTAGGTAATGTGTCTGTTTTCTTTAACTACATTCAACATTTTCTTTTGGTTATTAATTGCAGCAGTTTGAATATCATACACCTAGTTGTGGTTTATTTAGTATGTATGTTCCCTACTGTCTTTGAGCTTTTTAAATCTTTGTTTTGCTGTCTACCTCTAATTTTAGAAAAATCTTGGCACTTATTTCTTCTTATTTTCTCCTTCTTTTGGGGGGGAGATTCTAATTATTTGTATATTTTGGATGTTCTATTTTTGTTGTTGTTTTATTTTTTGTCATTTTTCACTTTGTGTTTCAGCTGAGTAATTTCTAGTGACCTGTCTTTAAGTTCTCTGATACTTTTTTGGCTATGCTGAGAACACTAATGTGCTTGTTGAGTTTTTTTTTTTAACTTCTGTTACTATATTTTAGATTGCTAACATTTACAGATTATTTCTTTTTAAAAATATTTTTTAATTTATTTATTTGTTAGAGAGAGAGAGAACATGAGTGGTGGGAGGGGAAGAGGGGGAAGGTGAGAATCTCAAGCAGACTTGACCCCAATGTGGGGCTTAATCCGATGACCCTGAGATCATGACCTGAGCCAAAATCAAGAGGGCACTTAATCGACTGAGCAACCCAAGTGCCCTCAGATTATTTTTGATGGTTTTCATCTCTGCTGAAATTGCCTTTGATTGTTCATGTTGTCTACCCTTTCTAACAGAGCCAGCTATTTCCTTTTGTAAGAGAACCTTATGGGATTAATGGAAAAAATGTCCTAGACCAGTCCATGTCATATGCAAGTATGGATCTTATCATTGCTTTGTCTATTCTGGTTTTTTCTTTTTCTTGCCTTTTGGCATGTCTCATATTTTTTTGTTGTTTAAAGTTAGACATTAAGTAAATATTTTTATGCTGGAAGAGAAGCAAACTTTTTATGTCCTTTTGATTTCAGTGTGTGGTTTGTGTTATCCAGTTGAAAGTTGAGCTGTGTTTCAAGTTTGTTATTACTTTTACTGTCCTTGTGCATCAGAGACTTCCATTTCTACCAGTGCAATGCTGTGTTTAGTGTGTGAGCTAATAAACTACACCATTTTTCTCAATGACTGCTCCCATTTTGGGTCTAGTTCTACCTACTTAGCTCTGTATCTTTACTTTGTACTGTATGTCAGATAAAATATTTCTCTCCTGGTGCTCCTAGTCCTAACCTACTTCATTTTTACTCAGTGCTTGGTAGTGTGATGTTGGAAGCAACTGTGAAGGCATTCTCTGAGGTTATAATTAAGCCTTCCTTCCTAGACAGTCATTGAATCTGTGTCTTAGGGGTATAGTTTTCTACAAGTTTTTCTAACCGTTGTCCTAGAGGTAATGGTGGGCCTAGCATGTATCTGTACCCCTCTTCCATGAGTAGATTTTTTTCCTATTTCCTTCCCCCACCTGTAGTGGGTTTTCTTCACTGCCCTCAAGCTGGTGTTCTTGTTGCCTTTTCTTCTGTAGATTAATGTTTCTGTTCTATAAGGAAGATACAAACATGGTTGTGGATGGCTATCATCAATGCCTACTGCCCTACATCCCCCAGAAAGCTCCATGGGGAAGCAATCTTAGGTTTCTCTGATCTCCCATGTGAGTGGGAGTCCTGGAGGAAGAGTCTTCGAGGGGGTGTGGACCTATAATTAAGAGTCTGTTTCTTGATTATACACCTGAAATTAATATAATACTGTATTTTAACTCACTAGAATTAAAATAAAAACTTAAAATTAGAAAAATAAATAAATAAACAAACAAACATAAGAAAGGGTGTGGGGCTCTCTGTGTCTGTGGTCACAGGGCCTTTATAATCTCATACCAGACTACTTTCATATTTTATAAATTCATCAAAATTATCTTGCTGAATCTTCTTACTGGCATAATTGGGTTCTATTGGGTATCTTGGTGGGTCCTGTTTTTCTCTGTGGTGATTCTCCAGATTCTGTTTCTTGCCCCATGACCCAAATTCTCTAATGAGTTCGAGAAAAGTAATTAAAGTTTTTTTAGAATTTTTTATATCGTAATGGTGATAGCAACATTCTTCTAGTTTTGTACATATGAAATTGGGTATTTCTTCTTATCTCTAAAGTTGGAGAGGAAGACAAAATGTGGGAAGATAAATAATGTTATGAATAACCTACTTTGAATCATGCATTGCACTAAATCACTCATATTATCTAATTTAGTCATTAAACAATTCTATGAGAAAAGAACTGTTATGATATTATTACCATGCCTGCTCATGTTCTTAATCATTTTGTGTACTGCCTTTGCTTTATCTTGTGTTACCGTCACACCAATCATATGAGCAAAGAAATCATGATTATTTTGGTGCTGTTATATGACCAGTACCTAGCAGAATACTTAGCACAAAGTGAGTGCTGAATGCATGCTTGTTGAATAAATTAGTATAAGCGCAGACCTCAGGCACCTATAAGATAATCACTATATTATTTCAATGTTCTTTCTCCTTCCCACATCACTGAAAGATTGGGATGGGATAGGATCTATGCACTCAGAAATGCATTCATTCATTTATTGGCTGTGTGAGATTGAGAGGGTGGTGGGAAGGAAATCCAGAGGATGGGGCCTGAGCAGATGCCCTAACTGTCTTCCTACCACCTCATTGACTCCATTCTAGGAAAATGCTCCTCCCCTTGAGATGTGGTCTTTGATTATTTGACATTCTCACAACCAAGTTTTTAGAGCTGCATTCTCTCACCTGCTTCTTTCCCCTCTTTTCTGCTTTGCTTTCTTTTTTCTCATGACAGTACATCTCTGTCTCAACATTCCAAAGTCTTGTTGCCTTACTTAAAATCAATTTTATAGTATGAACAGGACCATCAGGCAAAGATGTACATTCGTGATCTGCACGACAGTGCATATATGGTGGTGAAATGTGGCCAGTGCTCTGCTCACCATGACAGGCAGTGAGAAAAGCTGTCATTTATGCTGGGGAAATAGCATCTTGTCACATTTTTTGCAAAGGCACTCTGGGTTAATGATGACCCTGATCCTACACGAGGTTGAGCATAACATGGGAGCAAATGTACAAAATAGCCCCTTCCCTTTAATCCCTAAATTTATAATAATTTCTCTGAGGTACCCTCAGTCCCTTTCTAGTTGCCACCCTCTTATATTTCTTGTATTTCTTCTCTCATATGCTTAGATTTCCCTTTGTTTTTGCCTCATTTCTTGCTCCTTTGCCCACCCCACCCTACTCCACCACACATAAGCTCATAACCCCAGTCCTTGCTTTCCTTCTCCACCTCTATTTTGCTTTTCACTGGTATTCTGAAACCAGTCCTGATGCCTGCACCTGCTCAGGAAATTAAAATGTCTAATCTTTTTTGGCTGCTATATCTCTGCGAGGCCAAACTGACAATCTGCTAACTACAGACTCACAGCTAAAATAACAGAATGTTTTGCAATCAGGGCTGGAATCACAGGTGGTGGAATCTTTTTTAGCTTTCCAAAGCCAACAAAGCAAAAGAAAATATTCCATACTCCCTTTCTGCCTTTTCACTTCCCACCTGCCTTTTCCATTAACCAGGGGGGAGAGCCTCTGAGGAACACAATCCCAGCCTTTGATTTTTTGGTCAGAAATCAGAAGGGGGTGTGGCTGTGGATCTCTTCGCTCCCTTTCACACCCTCAGTCTATCTTCTATCTCACACTTGCCTCTTGTGAATAACCACCCTTCCTCCGGAGGCATGCACCCAGGCTGCCACAGGCATCAGAAGGCATCCTGACCAGCTGCAAAAACCAGAAACCTGTGAGGCCTGGGGATAGGGCCACCTGCCCACTGCAACTCGTCAGGCTCACAGACAGGTTAGTTCTCTCAGGGAAATCTGCCTCTCAGAAGGAGGCACACACTCTGCTTCCAGGGGGGAACTTTTCACATAAAAGGGACAGGTTTGGAATACATCTCTCAAAGAGATGATATGGCTTTAGGACTGAAGATAGGAAGGGCCACATATGTCATGTGCTGAATGGTCCTGAAGGAACAGTAAGAAAAGGGAAGAAATTGTTATCACAGCTCATTCAATACACCAAGCACATCCCATCTCAGAATATTTGCTCTTTCTGCTCTCTTTGCCCTCACTTCATTCACATATCTTCTCAAAGACCACTTCTTGACCCTTCTATATAAACATGCTTATGTCACTTTATATTTTTATAGCACTTATTTTCCCCACCTCTAACTTAAACAAATTTTTCTATTTCTTTTGTCATCCTCTCTCAAATATTAGCTTCACATAGACAGGAATTTTGTTTTGCTAACTACCACATCCCCAGCACTCAGGAAACTGCCTGGTGAATAGTGGGTGCTCATTACATATTTATTGAATGTATGAACACGGGGGGCATCTCAAGTGGGTCAGGCACCATGTCTGGTGCTTTACATATCTTATCTTATTTCATATTGAAATCATCTTGCTGAAAAAAGTGTTTATGGACATGCACACTTTACAGATTGGTAACTGATGCTCCATGATGCTAGGGGCAGTTGGGTTCTTTCCATAAGGACTTGATCTCTGGTATGCTGACCCCAGAGCCTGCATCCACTCAAACCTGCTACCTTCTGAGCACTGACAACCCTGAGTCTTCCTCCTCTTCCTCACCCAGTCCTCAGCCTGTGACAGGAAGGACTTTCAGTTGGAGCCCTTAAACATTTTCTAGGATAGATAAGAGTTTCTCGGGCTCTCTTTCTGAGTACATTTCTGGTTAGAAACTTCTCACATTAGTGGCCCTCCTGGCTGACTTCCTACTATTCTCAGAACATTCTGATAGGTGAAACCTCTCCATGTACACCTACTCAGGTTTTATCCATGATTCAGGGATGTATAAACACAGATTTCACTAACAGAGTTCCACCAAATTCTCAAAGGAATAAAATATTAAAGCTCTTTTATCAGTAATATTTGTTTTCTTCTTTGGGATAGTTGCAGCTTCCTGGATCACAGTGTACAAACAGCGCTGAGCTACTGAGAAGATTAACAAGCTTCTCCATACATCTTGTTGCTAGTGAGGATCATGTATGTGAGCATAGGTATACTCAGTCCCTGAGGCCTGCATCTCAGTGATGGGAGTGATTTCCTTCTGGAGGAAGCACATTCCTTGTCCTTTTTAGGTGTCAAACCCAGGATGCTACTCTGAGGATCTTCCCTGCACAGTTGCTTCAGGCTGTAAGCCTGCTCTATTCTGTACAACGGTCATGGCTCTCTATGGCAAGTCCATCCTGCTGTTAGCTGATGGTCTCAGTTCCGAACCACTTGTCTATCCATCCCTCCCCTTTTATTCTACATTGCTTTCAGGCTGTTGGGCTTCTAGAGTCATTACTCATTCACCTGGCTCCATCCTTTGCTGGGCCTTCAGGCTCAATACTGTGCACTGTTTTTCTGATTTGTTGTGGCTCTTCCCATACCAGCAACATTGCCTTAAGCAGCCTTGTCCTAATGTGACCTAGTTGAGACCACAGTCTTTGGTTTTGTTCTCCCATGAGAGGCCCTTCCTCCATTATCCCAGGCACTGAGCAGGAGCAAGACCTGTTCTTCAGAATCTTAGGTGGCTTTTTAACATTTCTTTTGGATCTGATTATGGGCTCCCCGAATCCCTTAGAACACCACAAAGGTAACAGGAATTTCTTAAGCCAAAATTCTTATTTCAAGAAACTTTTTGTCTAGTTTATTTATTTGACGAGGATTTATGGATAACCTGGTATATATCAAAGACTGTGCCCAGTGCTGGAGATGGAGATATACAAAACTCACCTTTCCTCTTGTGGAGCTGAGTTGTGATGTGGGTCATAGCAGATGGGAAGTAGAATTAAGAACACCTGCCGATATCTGCTGAGCCCTCTGTGTATTCCAGGTACTGAAGGGTTGACATGCTTCTTCTCATCTAATCCTCACAAAAGGTCTGTGTCCCACAGTGTCCAAAATTTTCAATATTCTTCTAGTCCTCAGCTGTCTGTCTTGCCTTGTCCAGTCTCTTCATGAATATGTTTGCTGTCAGCTATTCTCTGTGGACCCATTTGGTGGTGACAGATGGAAAAGAGTGTTGGTCCAGATGTCAGACAGAATGGGGCCAGGTGGCTCTGTTTATGGGTGGCATCGGACTTCACTTAGTTCATACTCCTCAGGGTGGAGTCTGGACCACCTCCTCCTCTCAACATCTATGACGACTTCCTGACTGATTGCCCTCCAGCTACTCCCTGCTGCACCTGTTCTGTGCAGCAGACTAAGTCATCTCTTCAGAAATCTGACACAGCACCCCTCCCCAAATCTTTAAATGACTTTCAGATTTTTTAGGATCAAGTCTAAAATTGATAGCTTGGCTTCTGAGGCATTGACCTATTTCCTCCTAATGCTTTAGCTTCTGAGTTGCCTTCTGCTCACTTCATTCCAGACCCATTGGCCATCTGTGAGTCCTTGAGTGATGAGTTCTTCCCTGCCCTGGGGCCTTTGATCATACTTCCTCTCTGTCTGAAAGCCCTCTTCTCCTTTTTCAGCCTAATTCCAACTCTCTCCCAGTTTTTAGTTTAAAACTGTCTTCTCTCACCTCCTTTCCCTCCCCTAAAATAGTTCAGACATCCCATTATGTGCTTCTGAAGTACCTGATCTTTTTTCTTTCAGCCCTTATCGTAGCTGTTGTTCTTTATGAGGTGGAATGGTTGCCCATCCTCTAGTCTTCCTTGGTCAGAAGACAATCTGTAATTAAAATAATTGTTGCTGGTTATCTGAGCTTATGCCAGTGAGGACTTTGGCTGGGCAGGAAAAACTTCAAATGCATGAAACTACAATGATTGTGGCCTATTAGTCTTAAAAAGGTGGCTAAGTGCTACTAATAGTAGGATTATAATTTCCCTCACATGGGTTTTTACTCTGGTGTCTCTGAGTACTTAGTAATTACTGACTAATTACTGCTTGTACCCTGGAGTTGTTATATAAAAAATTCCAATGTAAAGGGAACCAGTCCATCAAAGATTTTTCATTGATGGGGGTGGAACAAGATGGCAAAACACTAAATTATGTGTGGTTGAGTATTTGGGCAGGACTGTCATGGTTCTGGGTTTGTTAAACTATAATCTTCTCTTTTTTTTTTTTTTAATCTTCTCTTTTTTTATGTGTAAACTTTAGTGAGAACAAGGGTTTCCTTGAGTGAAATAATGCTATGATCTTGTCTGTCTCTCAAGACTTGATGGTGAGTTCTTTGAGGACAAAACTCATATCTTATTCATCTTCGGTACTCCAATACTCAACTCAAGACTTGGTATAGAATAGCCACTTAATTAATGATGTTGATTTTGGATAAGGGGACATGTAAACATTTTTTAGTGAGAAAGGGAAGAGACACTAAGAAGCAAGATTTAACAGAGAAAAGTCTCGATATGGGTGGGAGGGGATGAGGTGATTGCTCAGTGTGTGACAAGGTGTTAGTCATTAAGAAGAGAAGGATATCTGTTCTGATTAAGAAGGCAAAGTAAAGGAAGCAGAGGCACTTTAGAATAAGAGTGGTGTAGAAAGGGGAGGTAATTTGGATAGGCTTCCACTTCCCTATAATGTTGCTTCTTAAAAAAGTTTTGAGTAAGAGATGTGTGTGTGTGAGAAAGAGCGAGAGACAGAGACAGAGATACAGAGAGAGGGAGGGAGGGTGGGAGAACTCTGACTTAAGGACATGAGCATTATGGCACAGAAAGGAAAATAATCTTATACTATGACTCTGCCATTTATCTGTATGACATTGAATAAAATGCTAAGCTTCTGAGAATTTCTTCTTTTGTAAAAGCAGAACTTAGCTCCCTAATTTAATGTGATGATTTAATTACCTATCACAAATGAAATATCTTTGTTAACTCTAAAGCATGTTGCAAATGTATTTTTTTAAAAAATATATTTATGGTTTAGTTGAGTTGAAGAAAGGAGTTTAATTCACATAAACAGTATGGTGAATTAAGCATAAAGTGTTGACAAAACTAATAGAAGGGTTACAGAATATCAGCTTGGTGCATTTTTGGAAATCATTGACACAATATCCCATACTGTGTAATAATATTTAGCTATTGTAATTATTTATGCATGTATCTCTATATGTCTTTCCCCATCCAGTTTGTGAAATCCTCAAAAAAGAGATAGTATCATACTTATTTCTGTAAGTCAGCATCTATTAAAGTCTAATCTATAAGCTAATTGCTCAATACCTGTATCTTGAATCAATGTTGAAATCTCTTATTTTACAACTGGAGAAACAGGTTCAATAGCTCAAGTGACTCTGCAAACTAAGTCATCTCACTGCCAGCCTATTGCTTTTTCTAATCAGATTTCAGGAAAGAGGTGGGTCTTCAGCTTGGCTTTGATGAGCAAAGCGTAGGAGTGAATGAAGGAAGGGCATTCCTGGCAGGAAAACATTTTGAGCAAAGGCACTGGGTAGGAATGGCGATTGTATGTTCAGAAGGCCTTTTGCCACTTGGCTACAATGGAAGGCACATACATTTTTATGAGACTTTCTAAGCTTTTACAGTCCTGAAACAAAGAATCAAGAAGCTGTCCAAAATAATAATATAGATCTTAATCACTTAGCAACTTGTCTTGTACTGAATGCTAAGGTGGGTGACACTAGATTCGTATAAAATGAACATGAAATCGAACACATAAAATAAATACTTCCTTTTTGCCAATGTCTTCTTGGAAATACATCAGAAGAGACTCTCATGATTATAATGAACCAAGGACGTCTTAATTTATTTAAAAGGCAAATGCCATTAGGTAACTTTGAAGTCACTAATGAAGTCACATTTAGTTTCACTGGTCTTAATGGAGTACCCACTTACTCCAGAGAGAGAAGTGAGATGCTAGTTCCTGACTTCTCTGGGTCTCAGACCCCAGTGTCATGCCTTTGTGTTGTGTGCTACCAAATTGGATAGTTGGATAGAATACATTTCAGGGCTCACTGAAATAGTCATGGAAGGCTTCCTGAAGGAAGGGTGACTTTGGGAGAACCTACAGAAACTACTGCTTAAAATCCTTCAATGTCTCCCAAGTGGTGGCATGCAAAGCCCTCCAAATTTTTCTTAGCTTGTCAGTTTTATCTCCCAACCTTTTTCTTTCATTCCCACACACTCCAGTCATACCTAATTGCTTTTGTTCCTTGAGATTATTCTTGCTATTTTGCACCTCTGAATCCTTAAACAAGCTTATTTTTCTATTGGATATACCATTGCCCTCCTTCTGCCTGGAGGGAATGTCTCCTCACTGCTCAAGACTCAGACAACTATTCCCTTCTCATCTAAGGTACAGTTGATTGATATCCTCTTTGTTCCACTCTGTATCTTATACCACCTTGCTTATGCACTTATCTCACTGTACTGCATCCTTTTTTATTTTTAATAAAACTTTTTTTGTTTTTGTCTATAGATTGTTAGCTCCAAGATAAGTCTCCATGTATTACTGGGGACTTAGATGCAATGTAGGTTATCTGTTTGTTGAACAAATGAATGGCTAAATGCATGAATAAAAAATGCAGGGTGAATAGTTTGATGAGTCCAGAAGCCAACCAGTTGCCATTAGGTAGGATGCAGATGTGTTAGGATGCAAGAACTAGACAAAGCAACTCTATTAGCTTAAATGAAAATTGGTTCATGGAAAATTTCTGTGGGGATTGGAAGTCCAGGGTTGCATGGTTAAGCAGCTCCCTGATGTTGGCAGGATGTGACTCCTTTTCCCTCTGCTTTGCCTTCTCCTGGCTTCCCCGTGTGATTGCAAGCTGGCTGTCAACAGCTTCAGTTAGTCAGGCTTCCAGGTCCATATCAAGAGGGAGGAGGTTTCTCCTCTGAAAGCTCTCTTAAGAGTGAAGATTATTCTCCCAGAAGCCAATAGGTAAAAATTTTCCAGTTTTATTAGCCAAATTGAACTGAGTGGCCCCTCCTGAACTAAAGTTGTTGGTGGGAGGAGAAATTTGCTGAGGAGTCACATGTTCTGCCTTAAAGTGGTGTAAAATTGACTTTGAGGAAAACGAAGGAGCAGATGTTGAATGCCCAACCAAATAGGGCTCTCTTAAATAGGAGAGGGTGGGATTTGGGGGTAGCCACAATAACAACAATGAAATGGAAAGGGTGCACCCCAAAGCCACTCATCACGTGGTCTGTGTTGACCCTGGCTGGGTTTGGATTTGGGGTTCTCTCTCACTGTCCTTTTCCTTATAAAAATAAAGTAACAGGATATATCTATATCTATATCTATATCTATATCTATATCTATATATAGATATAGATATATATATCTCACATACATACACCTCCAAAGTTTAATCTGACCTTCTGTTCATAACCCGCCATCAAGGTAAAAGTGAAAGGACCATCTGTCTGTGTTTCTGTCAGTCTGCAGAAATCGATCTACTCTCCAGAGAAGACAATTTGCTGCTTTTGGAATCTGCGTAAAATTTCCTTCAGGAGACGTGTTTGTCACTGTCTAATGCCTTCTTCCCACTCTGTTAAAAAAAAAAAAATTTACAAGTGCAAAAGTCCTATCCAAAACAGCAAAGTGTCAGCATTTGAATTATTGATGCATTTGCCCGGATCAAACTTAGGGATGTCCAGTATTGTGGATCTCCATCATGTGTCAGTGATTTTTCCATATTGTTACCCTTAATCTTCCCAGTGGTCACACTAGAAGAGACCCAAAAGGGGCTTCACAGGGAAGGCTCATTGTCTGGTAAGCCAAGCATGTCAAAGATGGAACCAACCTACATTCTTCATCTGTTTCCTCCATCTTTGTGCTAAGGTTTTCTTTTGGCAAACTTTCTGTTCTGACTGTGGCATTTCTTTTTCACTTCATTGCACAAACATAAATGAAAAACAAACATGATCAAACAAAAAAATAACCTCTCTCCTGCAAAAACAAAAAACAAAAAACAAAAGACACAAAATCAAACCAAACCACCACTGCCACTACTACCACCACCACCAACTACTGGTTTCACAATAAGAGCATCCAGCATGGGGGCGCCTGGGTGGCTCAGTTGTTAAGTGTCTGCCTTCAGCTCGGGTCATGATCCCGGGGTCCTGGGATCAAGCCCCACATCAGGCTCCCCGCTCAGTGGCCTGCTTCTCCCTCTCCCACTCCCCCCGCTTGTGTTCCCTCTCTCCCTGTGTCTCTCTCTGTCAAATAAATAAATAAAAATCTTTTTTTTTAAAAAAAGCATCCAGCATGAGTTCAAAACTTTGATTTTATATGGAATAGTTTTATATTCATCTCACTGAATTCTAAGAAAATGCAAATCTATTTAAAAAGTGAGCAAACCTGGACACAAGAAGGAAAGACTTCAGTTAAATATGTTCATCCTGGGGATGTGTGCTAGCTGACAGGCTCCTTTTCCATTCCAGTCTTTGATTTTGTCTCCCATTAAAGGAAGAAATACATTAATTATAGGATCTGGAGACATAGTCATGGACAAGATCTATTTGGATTTGCTCTTTCAGAGTTTAATTTCAGAAGGAAAAGATGGAGACTAAAACCATGAATCAAGATGTGATCAAGAGAATTACAGCTGGTGATAATTGCTATGAAGAAAATAAAACAAGCAGATGTGGTATGAAATACCCAGAGTGAGGAGCTAAGTTTGACAAAAGGAAAACCCTCTAGAAGAAGGCATTTGAGCAGAGACCTACATGATGGGAAGGACCCAGCCACAGGGAGGTATGGGGTAGTTCTTCCAGTAAAGGAGCATCAAAGATAAAGTTTGAAAGCCAAGAGTGAGCTTGGCTTGTTTGGAAAGGCCAGAGGGAATGAGGAGAGAGTGGTGGGTGGTCTCTGGACTCCTGCCTTTTATTCTATGGATAATCCTGACTCAAATAAATAATTTAATTCTCCATCAGTCTTACTTATATACATCATGGACATTTTAGAGATGCACAAGCCAGAATCCACATCAAGTGGACTATTTGAGATGATGTAGCTAGCCAAGAGCAGAGGAAAGGTGGACTCATCCCTCATCCACCTGCAGGTGAGAGGTCTATGCAAGACCATCATTTTTTCTAATACCAAATGTAAGTTTGAGGGTTCCCAAAACCAACTTGAGGTTCAATAATTTATTAGAAGAACTCACAAAACTTACTGAAGGTTGTTACATTCATGGTTACAATTTATTCCAGGGAAAGGATGCAGATGAAAATCGATCAAGACAAGAAGCATATAGGGCAGAGTCTAGGAGAATATGAAATGTGGAATTTTCAGTTGTTTTCCCCATGAAGTCAGGATGATGTTTGTCTCCTGGCATTCATGTGTGATAAAACACATGGAGTATTACCAATCAGGAAAGCTCACCTGAGGCTTAGGGTTTGGAATTTCTACTAGGGCTCCATCATGATAGGCATAATTGATTGATTGCCCAAGTGGATGCCCTCAGTCTCCAGCCCCTTCAAAGACTGACTGATATTATATGACTCACAGCCCTCATCTCAATCACATTGTTACTATCCAGTGTAGTTAGTCTCTACCCTAAATCACATTGTTAGACTATAACAATGTGACCTTGGTGTGACCCAAGATTCCCAAGCAAACAAAGATATCCCTATCAGGCATGGTATTCCAAGGGCCTAGATATCATTTTCCAGGGCAAAGTCCAGACCTTTTTTTGGGAAGTTTAAATTCTTTTAAAGCTACACATTTCCACTGGACATTGTTTCAGTGGTGTTTGGGCTTCTGGTGCACACAACTGCTCTTCTCTTGGTCCTCTAGGACTTGTTGGATGGCAGTGGGTGTGGTATGTGGCTAGACTACAGTGAGCAGGTGCTTCCCTGCAGTGGTGGCACATCGACTTGAATACCTTCTATTTACCTCAGGTGGGACATTTTCTTGCCTTATCAGGCTTTGGGGCTTCAAAGCAGACATGGATTGGGGATTACCTGGGAGTCAGTCTGGAATCATGATGGAAGTCACCCTTGACAGGCTGTCCTCACACAGCACTCTGTTCAGAACGGGCAAAGTGGAGGGGAGGCAAAAAATAACCTTCTTTTGCCATCACTGAGGCAACTACTCTACTTCAATACTCTGAATCCTCCAGATTCCTTCATGAGCCTCATGCCTTCTTTTGACCAAAAAGTGTTAGCTTTGGTTGAGGGCAGTTGCTTTGCTTGTGAATCCCCTGTGGGCCATGATATTTCAGGCAGCTGCCTTTCCATTGTGATGACAGCGGGTATCTGACAAAGAGTGTGAGAACAGCACTGCCTGTGGAGCCACTTGAGATGGGTCCCTCTTCCTACTATAGAACTATGGTCTCCATGTTAGGGCCTCCATCCACCCATCTCACTTTGGTTTAAACTACTGTACCTGAAATGGTGTTTTTTTCCCCCATCCCTGCTCTCTCTTCCCAGATCTACCTACAGATGCTCCAATCTGAAATATCCTTCCAAGAGGCAGTGTGGTGGGTCAACTGGGATGAAGAGTCACACAGTAATCAATTAAAAAGCCAAATCTGCCTGTTGCTAGCTTCAGTCACTTGGGAAAATCACTTCAAATATCTGAGCCTGTTCCCTCCTTCATAAAGTGTCACAGACTTTTTATGAATGAGTTTGTACACACAGTCCTTTAGGCAGTGTTCAATACATTATTAGGTATTATTATTGTCATGGTAGCTGTTGTGAAGGTAAATGAGGGAATACACTGTCATTAGTACATAGCAGTTGCTCACTGCACATTTCCTTTCTCACTAAGGTCTTCATTGTCCTCTTTGTCCAGCTCATCATGCATAGCAATATGGTAGCTACAAACACACACATACACACATGCATAAATCTCTTAACTCTCTTATCTCCAACCACACAGCCTCCTTGCCTAAGTGCATCAAATATAGTCCATTTTCAGACATTTGCCCTTGTATTATTTTTTGCTTGCACACTTTTTCCCAAGATAGCCATATAGCTCAACACTTTGCTTCATTTTGGGTCTGTGCTTACACACCAGCTCTTGACCTTGCATTCCAAAGAGCAACTTAAGCTACACTTTCTCTTCCCCACTTCCTTTTTCCTCATGGCACTTATCACTTCTGACATTATATTATATATCTGATTATTTATTTTCATTATTTTTCATCAGAATTTAAGTTATACCAGGATGGATTCTGGGTGCAGCATTTTACTCTCTGTTCCTAGAATAGTGTTAGATATATAGTAGGTGCCCATCTAATATTTGTTGAAAAAACTAAAGGATATTCTCTTGGATTGTATTCTCATAGTTTTCATGTTTTATTTACTCAGACAGGCCTGGAGGACAGAGTCCTGGACTTAAGAGTTTCTGTCTCCCATTCAGTTCACTACAAAAGCATTGGTTTATATCCCACATTCAGTGAAAATATCTAGAATTCAATTGTATTCATCCACCCATCAATCACTTTTTATTGAAAACAGATTTACTGGTGTCTATTTTGTACCTAGCCCTATGCTTGACTTTTAGGAATTGAAAGATGACTTTAATGTCATTCTGCTTTCAAAGAGCTTAGTCTGGTAAATTGAAATAACAGTGCATTTTCCATAGTGACTCAGTACAATATACATAAAATACATACACATACATGCAATGGAAACAAATTTTTTAGGAAGCAACACTCCCTGTTATTGTCTATGCTATTCTTTTTCACTTTTCAAAAGTGCTGGTGGTAACTCACTAAACTAATTTTATGACTCATCAAAAAGTTATGACCCATGATTTAAAAAATACAGCTATAATACAACTTAGTTACTTTCCTTGATTGCATAAGGAATTATGTAATTATTATTTCATTTACATTCCATGTTTGTCTTCCCCACTATGATAATGGTGATAATCATGATACTATTACTCCTAATATCTTACTATACACAAAACACTGTTCTAAATGCATTTCATGGATTATCTTGTTAAATCATAACAAGACTTTGAGGTTGGGCTTAGTGTTAGCCCCATTAAACAGATGTGGAAAATGAACCCAGAGAGATCACACAGTCATCTTATCTAAAATCTTAGAGCTGGTGAGAGGCAGAGAGCTAGAATCTGTCTCTAGAGCTGTGTTTCAACCATGACACCATGTTGATTCTCTGGGCCTCTGGTCTCAAGCAAGGACCACATCTGTTTTCACTCACTGTTGTATCACCTGGTTTGAAATCCCTGATTTCTCTGCTAGACTCTTTTTCCCTTTTAGTGATATCATCTCTCCATCTCACAGTGTGGTATCACAAAGAATATATCGGATCTTTGTGCCCAGTTTCTGACACAGAGCTTCAAAACCCCTTGAGATTTCTTGAGTTAAAGAGTGTTTGCTATGCCAATCAGGTGACAAACTTAGATCCTTAGATAGCTTCAGGATAGGGTGTGGTCATCAGAAAAACCTAGCTTGTAATTAGAGTTGGAACTTTTATCCACTCAACCTCTGGGTGGAGTTTCAGGGGCTTTTAGAGATTGAGTTCAAACATATGGCCACTGATTGATCAATTATGCATATGTAAATGAAATCCTAATAAAAACTCTGGACACCAAGTTCAGTGGGATTTCCTGGCTGAACACACTGATGTGTTAGTTGGGTATTATGCCCCAATTCTATGAGGAAAAGGCCCAGACGTTCTTCCTCCTACCCCAAGACCTTAACCTATGCATCTCTTCGTTTGGTTAATCCTGATCTAAATCCCTTATAATAAAGCTACAATCATAAGTAGCACTTTAGTGTATTTTGCAACTCATTCTAGTGAGTTATCAAACCAGACATTTGCTTGCAGGATCCCCTGAATTTATAGCTTATCAGTCAGAAGTATATATGGTCCCCCAAGACTTGCAGTGGTAATATGAAGAGGGGCAATCCTGTGAAGGACTGAGGCTTAATGGTATCTGACACTACTTCTGGGTGTCTTGTGTCAGAACTGCATTGCAGTCTACCCCGTTCAGTGGAAAAGGAGCATTTTGGGATTTGTAGCTGGCCAGGAAGGAGCGTGGGTGGCTTGGGGCTTGAGGCTGGTGTCTGAAATGGGGGCAATCTTATGAAAGACTTTGCCCTTAACTGGGGGGTCAGGTCTGTGCTAACCCTGGGTAGTTAAGGTCAGAATTGAATTGAATTGAGTTGAAGGACACCCAGTGGGTGTCAGAGAACTGTCAGAACACTCATGGGAATCCACGGGGATCTCTGTGCTTCACAGTCTCTCATAGCATTAATACACACCATCAACTGAGAAGCTCACTTTGAAAAAGCACTAATGATTAATGAGACTTAAATTCCGAACACCACATCTACCACAGAAAAAACTACCACATAAAATTCATGTTTCCATGTTCATTATGTTAGATATCAGTCTGTCAACAAGTTATTCTTTGGGGAAGGAAGGTCTTGTCAGGGGCAGTGAATGCAGACTATGTAGGAACCAAAGGAATTGAGGAGACTTTGAAAGGGAACGTACCTAAGACAATGCTCTGGATCTTCCACTTATTAGTGCTATGAACTGAACTCCCATCTTAACCTTTCTGGGCCCCAGTGTCTCCCCATCTACATCCACTGATGGTAGCAAAGTTTAAATAAATTTCATGTAATTATTTTCAAGAAACTGCCAACTCAGCATACCATCCATCCTTCTCCAAGAACTCTTGGAAACATCTAATATATATGGGTCAGATGTCCTAACCACAGAGGTACACTAAGCCTTGAAGTAACTCAGTGTTAATTCAGGGGTGGTCCAATGATCCATGGAACTCCCCCTTGACCAGAGAGACCTCTGGTGAAAAGATGTTGCAGGATGGATTTCTAAGAGTCCTCTGGCTACAGGTACTCCTGCAATCACTTTTGGGTGTTTCCCTCCCTAATGCATTATGTTTGTCCAACCCCCATGGTCAGCCACAGCTCTGTGCAGACAGGAGCTGCTTACCTGTAAACTCAATGTTTATGGACACCAATATTCATTTGTTTTTCTAGGGGATTAGCACTGATTTCCTTTCCTGTGCACTGAAATCTTTTGTTCCTTCCTTTTCCAAATGACTGCAGCTCCCTGCCCCCTTACATCACCAGAATGTCCATTCTAACACATCCTATCTCCATCTAACACATCTCTATCTGAACTACAAAGTTTTTGTGTTATTTTTTCATGGATCCTCATACAATGTGTGGCCATGAGGTTTCTGTTTATTCCTATTTTATTTTCATATCATCAGCAAAAGTGAGATACTGACATCTATTTTACAGAACTGTTAAGGATGAAATAAGAAAACACACAGGAAGTGTGACTTATTGCTGGAATCTGATAAATATTAATTTGCATTCTTGCTCCACCCACACAGAGATAGGAATATATATCCCTCTGGTACAATTTAAGTGCAGGGGAGGTTTCTAGATTGTTAATGACTGCCACACCCTCGCTTCCCTGGGCTGCTCTGCATTATTACCACCCAGTTACATTGCAGAAAGTCCAGGATTCCTTTTCCCTCTGGGTGTGGCCTGGGTTTTTCAATGCTGGTTTCTGTTGGGAGACTTCCCTTCAGGAAAGTTTTTCCTTTAGGAACTTGAATTCTGGGTTGATCTTCACTGTTTTAGAACAGCCCTTTCCTCTCTGACTTCAAGAAGAGAAGAAGAGCCGCCTTAGAGTTCACCCAGAAAATCACCTCATTTCAGAAATGCTGGAGAGCATCTCCTACTATAACCTGCCCCACTGCCTAAGGTCTGGGTGGAGGGCACCGAGGAAGGGGGCTGAGAGTTCCCTTGTATTAACTCCATATATGCATCTGTGAGCAGGATTAGTACAATCCTACTGGCACTGAAGTGTGCTCAGGGAGCCTTTTGTACCTTTAGATCTTACATCTTGAGGCTCATTGTCTAAAGATGTCCCTTCTTTAGTGCTTCTGGAGGGGAAGAACTTAACACCTTTCCAGGGCTTAAACTCTCAGGAGGTGGCAGAATGGGAGCCAGAACCCAGGGACCTAGCACAGAATGTCAGAGCAGCAAGAGGTTTTAGAGAACAGGGAGTCACTGCCTTGTTTTCAGAAAATAAAACTGATTAGGGAGGTTATGAGCCTTGCCAAGCCACATTAGAAGTTTATAATGTGTTCTCAACTGCTCTATTGGATTTGTACAGGACCTAAAAGGCCAGGATGAACATTCAAAGCATCATACACAGCCAGGGGGCCAGCCATGAGACTTATCACCTTATGACCTTGCCAGCCTTGTGACCTTCATTCTTGTTGCCTCCATTAGTATTTTCTATCATGTTTTCTGAGGGACTGTGAGTGAGAAAACAAGCTTAGGGTGGTGTTGCCCTTCACTGGTTTCCCAGCACATACTGCTTCTGCTCTCAGGCCCCACAGATCTACTGCTTAGATCTGCTGGCCCCCCCCTTTCCAGGCATACTGTCAGCTATGTTTAAGGATGACGGTGAGGTAAAGAAAAAATAAGTCAAGCAGAGAAAGTCAATTAT
>CM052883.1:75697616-75836974 GCA_028534135.1 Potos flavus
CCCTCCTACACTGTTGGTGGGAATGCAAGCTGGTACAGCCACTCTGGAAAACAGTATGGAGGTTCCTCAAAAAGTTGAAAATAGAGCTACCCTATGACCCAGCAATCCCACTACTGAGTATTTACCCTAAAGATACAAATGTAGTGATCCGAAGGGGCACGTGTACCCGAATGTTTATAGCAGCAATGTCCACAATAGCCGAACTATGGAAAGAACCTAGATGTCCATCAACAGATGAATGGATAAAGAAGTGGTATATATGTACAATGGAATACTATGCAGCCATCAAGAGAAATGAAATCTTGCCATTTGCAACGACGTGGATGGAACTACAGGGTATTATGCTAGGCGAAATAAGTCAATCAGAGAAAGACGATTGTCATATTATCTCTCTCATATGAAGAATTTGGGAGGCAGGGTGGGGGGTCGTGGAGGGTGGGGGAGGGAAATGAAACAAGATGGGATCAGGGAGGAGACAAACCATAAGAGACTCCTAAACTCACAAAACAAATTGAGAGGGTGGCTGGGCTGTAGGGGCGGGTAGGGATATGGTTGCTGGGTTATGGACATTGGGGAGGGTATGTTTTATGGAAAGTGCTGTGAAATGTGCAAGCCTAATGATTCATAGACATGTATTCTGGGGCAAATAATACATTATGTGTTAATTAAAAAAAAAGAAGAAAAAAAAACCATGTACAGTGTATTAGTCAGGGTTCTCTGGAGAAACAGAACCAACACAATGTATGTATATGTATGTATGTATGCATGTATGTATGAGCATGCACACACACACACATACACACACACAGATGTATTATCAGGAATGGGTTCACACAAGTGCAGAGGTGAACAGGTTCCAAGATCTGCAGTTAGCAAACAGAGACCCAGAGAACCTGTGGTATAAAGTTCCCCTCTGAAAGCCAGAAGCCTCAAAGACCCAAGAAGAGCCAAAATTAACATTTGCATCAGAAGGCAGGAAAAGACCCTTGTCCTGGCTCAAGAGTCAGGCAGAAGTTCCCTTTTACACATGGGTGGGTCAGCCTTTGGGTTCTCTTTAGGTCTTTAACTGATTGGAGGAGGGACACTCACACTGGGGAAAACAATTTGCTTTACTCAGTCTACAGATTCAAATGTTAATCTCATTGAGAAACACCCTCACGGAAATATCCAAAACAATGTTGGACCAAGTATCTGGGCACTTCATGGTCTAGTCAAGTTGACACATAAAATTAACCATCACATGCAGTTTGGGAGATGTCCCTAGTAATTTAGATTCAGAAAGGTCTGAAACCCCTGGAATATACCTACCATCATATTTAGTAATTCTTAAATTTGCCCAGTGAAATCACTTGGAGAGTTTCAATAGTTGCTAATGCCTTGTTCCCACCCCTAGAAATTCTGATTTGAATTAGTCTGATTCTAATGTGTAGTTAGGCCTCAGATCGAGACTAGAGCCCTTGTTCTGAAATGTGCTGGTGACCCTCTGTTCCCAGCTACCAGGCATTGTGGTCTTTCTGCCCCTTCTCAGATGGCATGCCACTGCTCACTGCATACTGAGAGGTGGTGGCCAAGGTCAAATTATATGCACAACTTTTAGACTTATACAAGGATAGTCCTGACATATATTTTGGCCATCTCCATCCCATTGCAAGGGGAAAGAGCTTTCCTAGAGGGAATTCAGGCCTTTTTCCCTTTCGTACAGAGATAAGAAAAATGTTCATCCTTACCCTTCAAGTCAATACTTTATGTGTTGCCAATGACAATGACACACTAGCAAATTGCTGCTCAGAGAAATTCAGGAATGACAGTCATTGTTTCTAAACTGTATTTCATAGGTTTTCCACATCAGCACACTTGCTGAGTGGAGGAATTGTATGCCATGGCCTCTGTTTGTACTACATTTGCAGTGGCTATGTTGAAAGACTATGTGTTTGGACACAGGTAGGGAGAGCAGATCAAAGGTGCCTGGATCATCCATATCCCACCTTCAGCAAGAAAAATTATCAGTAATTTGTGCATATCTTGTGCTCAACAGTTGTGCATTAGTAACATGCACTACTTTTAATAACGTAACCTACTTTTGAGTATCTTCCATGTGACAACCGAGGACCAATGCTGTGAGTAGGCTCTGATTATGAGATGGGTCTCTACTCTCTTAGGAATATACAACATGCAATGCAGCACAGATGAGTTCATGTGAAGCAAGCAGAGAGAAAGGACATGATAGCATATGGGAGCGATAGGGATAGAAAAGATATCAGTGAAAGATGGTTTGCAGAACTTGGACCTAAGTGTGGATCTCACTTAGTCCAAGTGCAGATCAGGACATGGTAGGGAGAAACAGTGAAAGAACCTTCTAGGCAGAGCACCACTTGAGCAAAAATCTGAGATTGGGGAATGAAGACAAGAGGTGGACGATGGGGAGACTTGCCACTGGCAGAGAAGCCTGGAGGAGTTGGCCAGACATGGTGTGTATATATATTTTTCAGAAAAAATAGCAGAAACCCATGTTAGTCTCTACCTAGCTCTTCCATAGCTCAATTAGCTGTTCTTTTATTGGTCTGCTTACTTATTTTTTCCCCACCTAGAATGCCAATTTATTTTTAGAAAAGAGAGTTTTTTATTAATGTGTATATTCTCACCGCTAGTTTAGTATATAGCATAGATAATACTCAACAAACAAATGCTAGGTGAATGCATGAGTTAATGAACGACCTAATGAGTGGATACTGGATGCAAATAATTTGCTTTTCTTTTCATTTACATCTTGAGTGAAAACAATGGTTTAGGAAAAAATGTCAGTTTTTATAGCAATATTGTGTTTTTATTGAAAGTTGCAGTTATATTTTTTTAAAGATTTTATTTATTTATTTGACAGAGAGAGAGATTACAAGGAGGCAGAGAAGAAGGCAGAGAGAAAGGAGGAAGCAGGCTCCCTGCTGAGCAGAGAGCCCGATGCGGGGCTCGATCCCAGGACCCTGAGATCATGACCTGAGCCGACAGCAGAGGCTTTAACCCACTGAGCCACCCAGGCGCCCCTGCAGTTATAATCATTAATAGAGTAGTATATTTGTATACTAACCTCACCAGGGTTTTTTGTTTTTGTTTTCGTTTTTTATTTAAAAAGACAAAAATTTAAATTTAAATTTAAATTTAAAAATTAACACTGGATTTTGGGTTGAGTTGCAGATAAAACACTTGTTGGCTTGTAAATTGCCTCAGGAGCAGTGAGGGCAATGAAAAGATGTCCAGGACAAAATTTAGTTTCTGAGGTCTGCCTGAATTATATTTCATCTGCCTTGGTTTATTCTACTCTTCTTACCTCTTCATTATAAACACGAATTTCTCCACTTAAGCATTAGTTAAACAAAGATGAGTAAGACAATGGTGCCCAGTGGGGGGGGGGGGGGGAGGTTGATAGGGTCAATAAAGAAAAGAGTAAGTACACAAAAGATTTAAACATATTTTTGTTTTAATTGAGGTAAATTTATATACAATGGAATGCACAGGCCTTAAGTATACAATTCAACAAGGCTTAGTAATGAGTACACCCATATAACACACAGCAATCACAGTATACAACATTTCTATCAACCAAGTTAGACTCATACCTTGTGGGTAGGAGGTGGAAGTAGATTACATTTTTTATGATGCTACTTTATATTTATTTTTTTTATGATGCTACTTTAAATGGAATAATTTTTCATTGCAGTTTCCAATTATTTCCTGCCAATATTTAGAAATACTATATCTTGCATTCTTGAAAAATTTACTTGTTGGTTGAGAAATTTGTTTGCTTTGTTTTTGGATTCCATAGAGTTTTCCACCTATATAATCATGCCACCTGTGGGTAATAGCAGTTTCAGTTCTTCTTTTTAATATTTATTCCTTTTATTTTTTTTCCTTATTGAAGTTGTTAGGATTTACATTACAATGTTGATTCAAAGGAGTAAAAACAGATAGTCTTGCCTTATTTCTGATCTTTTGGGAAAATCTTCCAAATTTCACCATTAAATGTAATATTAGCCATAAGATTTTTGAAGATATCCTTTACCATATTGAGAAAGTTACCTTCTATTCCAGTTTTCTGTTTTTATCATGAATGGTCACTGATTTTTTTTATCAAATGATTTTTCTACATCTATTGAGATAACTTTTTCCTCTTTTATTCAGTTAATGTGATAAATTGATACATTTTTTTAATGTAAAATCAACCTGACCACTTGGGATAAACACTGCTTGGTTATATAAAGTATTATTTTTTAAATATATTGCTGAATTTGTTTGCTAATATTTAGTAAATTTTTTTATTGCTGCTTATATTCAAAAGACTATTAGTCTGTAATTTTCTTTTCTTTATAATAACTTTCTCAGGTTTTGGTATCAAAATTATTCTGGCTTTTCAGAAAAAAAAGGAATGTCTAGGATTTTTCTTAAGTTTAGTATGATTTTGCTCTTAAATATTTAACAGGACTATCAGGTATAAGTATTTTTGTGTTTTCTTTGTGGTAAAGTTTTTAATTATGAATTCCTTTTTCTTTCTTTCTCTCTTCCTTCTTTTTTTTTCTTTTTTTCTTTCTCTTTTTTTTTTTTACTAAATATAATGCTATTTAGATATTTTTATTTCTTATGAGTAAGCTTGGTAATTTGTGTTTCTGAAGTAATTTGTTCATCACTGGAGTTGTCAAATTTAATTACAAACAGTTGTTGATAATCATTATTTATTTTACCTTTACTGTCTATAGGTTGTGTAGAGATAATGTTTATTTTATTCCTGCTTGTAATAATTTTATTCTCTTTTTAAAAAATTTGATAAGTTTTCTTGGGAGTTTTCAACTTATTAATGTTTTAAAAGAACAACAATACACTGAATTATGCCCTTACTTTTATTATGTTCTTTTTTTAAACCTTCTTTGGGTTTAACTTCTTTTTCATTTCTAGCTTCTTAGAAATGGAGATAACTGATTTTAAAATATCCTTTTCTTTTCTAAAATAAGTATTTTTAAATAGTACTTGTATTATGAAATATTTCAATCATTTTATGATTTGTTGACACTTATTTTAATGTCCCAATATGTAATTTATCTTAGTGAGGATTCCAGATGCAATTGAAAAAAATTTACATTTATCAGATGTAATGTTCTATAAAGTTTAATAATGACAATTTTGATTAACACTACTGTTCAAGGGGTGCCTGGGTGTCTCAGTCATTAAGCGTCTGCCTTTGGCTCAGGTCGTTATCTCAGGGTCCTGGGATCTAGACTCACATCGGGGCTCCCTGCTCAGTGGGAAGTTTGCTTCTCCCTCTCCCACTCCCCCTGCTTGTGTTCCCACTCTCGCTCTCTCTCTCTCTGTGTTAAGTAAATAAATAAATAAAATCTTTAAAAAATACTGTTCACATGCATATCCTTACTATTTTCCTATTGTTTTTATGGGTTACTGAAAGATTGAAATGACCTAGAAGCCAATGCTCAGCTTAGACCAAATAACTCAGAATCAATGAAAATGTACTCCTCAGTCCCAAGTAATTATAATGTGTCAGTGGGGTTGAAAACTACCATTTTAGAGAAAAATGAAATTCTTATTGATACTATATTTGTTGACAGAAATGACTTCTATAATTATGTTGCTTAAATGTAGGTAAAATAGAGATTTAAACTTTGTTTATAACTTACTTATAGTTCTTACAGAACCATAAGACCAGACTAAATATAAGAATTACATAAAAGGCACAAAACCAATATTCAAATCAACAAAATTAATTTCATGCCTTATTGATTATGTTTTGCTAAAACAACATTGCTAGTGTTGGCTTTAATAGTAGAAAGATATGGCCTCAGATTTTGTTCTATATTTAACCTGCTTTTAGATTTTGAATTCAACAATAATTATGCTGAGATCTTTCCTATAAGTATGTTATACTAAATTATATGGATAACAGCATTATTAGCTGGTTAAAATGATCATTTTCTGTCCTTAACCAAAATTTTGCCAGAAAGCAATTCTTGCAGGCTAATATTAATGAACACTAAGTCCAAATCTTAGTATTTGATCTTTCTATATGACAGATTTTTACATTTTCTCTCATTCATTTTTAGAACATAAAAGTGTTCTTAATAAAAAGCAAAAACACCTTATATACTGAAAGAGATGCTCCCTATTTGTGGTGGATTCAGCTCCCTGCTACCCATTTTTCCTTTCCCTGGCCATTAAATGCAGGATCATTGTAAGGTCTGCCAAAATTTTCCAGAATACTGGCCAAAAATGAAGTTCTGAGGCTGGTGCTTGGAGGTGAAATACTAGTAAAACTTTGGCAAGAATAAAACAGTGATAAGAGCAAAGTAATGCACCAAGTCTGTATAAGTTCAACTAGAGAAGCAGCAAGACTATTTTAAACATAAAGGGATTTATATAATGCAGAGGATTAGCTTACATAATTGTGAGAGTTGGTTGAATTGTCTCCAGAAGACTATCATCTTTGCTTCAGAAGCTAGAGCTTGAAGTTTACCAGACGGACATGCAGAAGGGAAAGACAGGGGTGCCAGGTTGGCTCAGTTGGTTAAGTGTCTGCCTTTGGCTCAGGTCATGATCCCATGAGTCCTGCATAGGGCTCCATGCTCAGGGGGGAGTCTGCTTCTCCCTCTCCCTCTGCACCCCTGCTCATGCTCTTTCTCACTCTGCTCTCTCTTTCAAACAAGTAAAATCTTATTTAAAAAAAAAAAAGAAAGAAAGAAAGAAAAGAAAGACACATGGGAAGTGGGGGAGATCCCCAAAGGATGGACTAATATCCTCATCAGTTCTCCTTGCCTCCGACTTTGGTACTAAGGGTATTTATTTATTTATTTATTTATTTTTTTTAATTTGAGAGGGAGAGAGCACATGTAAGCCAGGTGGAGTTGGAAGTGTGGAGGGGGTAGAGGGAGAGAGAGAATATTAAACAGGCTGCATGCCTGGGGTGGATCCCCACTTGGGGCTCTATCTCACGACCCTGAGATCATGACCTGAGCTGAAATGAAGACTTGGAACCCTGAGATTATGACCTGAGCCAAAATCAAGAGTCAGACACTTAACTGACTGAGCAACTCAGGTGCCACAGTGCTATGGGTATTCTTCAGAAACCTAGACCTTTCATTGTAGAGCTAAGGACACACATGTATCCCAGGAGTTGGGAAGTAAATATATGATGTTAAAAACTGAGAGGAACTTAGAATCTTGGATACGAATTTTATCATAAGGTGGTCATAAAATGATTCAGAATATAGTATTATTATTTTTATATTACCAATGAAGTAAAAACAAAGCAATTAAAACTATTCTTTCAGTTGGAAGTGTTATAATAATTGCAGACCCTGGTTTGACAAGCAATTGCTTCATATTATCAATACTACATTAATTCAGACAATAAACCCAATAACAATTTCAGAGTTCTAGTCTATGTTGGGAAAAGTGATAAGATGTGGAGCTGCAGAATTAAATCACAGGCTCTGTTCACAAGAAGCACCCATAGGGGCGCCTGGGTGGCTCAGTCGTTAAGCGTCTGCCTTCAGCTCAGGTCATGATCCCAGGGTCCTGGGATCCAACACTGCATCGGGCTCTCCGCTCTGGGAAACTTGCTTCTGTCTCTCCCACTTCCTCTGCTTGTGTTCCCTCTCTCACTGTGTCTCTCTCTCTGTCAAATAAATTAAAAAAAAAAAAAACAAAAACAAGAAGCACCCATAATCCAAGATCAATAGTCATGTTAACAGAAAATTCTATGGTCAAAAAAGATAAGATCCAGAGTTCTGGAAAAGGTTTATAATTTTGGGGGTTTTGCTGAAACAAAGTGAAGTGGCCATCCATCTCCCTTTACTCAATTACCACTACAGCCTAACCTGAGAGCTACTTGAATGGATAGCCACTCGTTGTTTGTGTGATGAATATCCACTCTCAGATTCTCCCTCTGTTTCATCAGCTGTTGTCAGGGGCTATTTGTATATCCACTTGCTTAAAACTGAAAAATGGGAGCTGGCATTCTAACAGCTTCTGGTAGGTTTTACATAGAGAATAATTAAATGTAAAATATCCCCTTTAGGTTTTGTACAGCATGGTTTTGTCTCCACTTGGCATTGATGTTGTCTGACTCTTGGACTATTTCTCCAGGAGTCATTGAGGTCCAGTGGACTTGCTAAGGTAGATTTTAATGGGGCAAACTGCTTCCACTCTCTTCATTAGAAATTTGCCATTTGGCCATACCGTGTTAAAAGGACTGTTATTTTCCTTTATTTCCTTTTATTCTTTTTTAAAATAAAGTTTTTATTTTAATTCCAGTGTAGTTAACATACAGTGTTATCTTAGTTTCAGGTGTACAATATAGTGATTCAACAATTTCATACATCATCCAGTGCTCATCACAAGCGCACTCTTTAATCCTCATCACCTATTTCACCCAACTGCCCACCAACCTCCCTTCTGGTAACCATTAGTTTGTTCTCTATAGTAATGAGTCTGTTTCTTGGTTTGTCTCTCTCTTTCTTTTTCCCTTTGCCTGTTTTTTTCCCTTAAATTTGTATGGGTGAAATAATATGGTATTTATCTTTCTCTGGCTGACTTATTTTTTTTAAGATTTTATTTATTGTTTGAGAGAGAGAGAGCAAGTGGGGGGAGGAGCAGAGACAGAGGGCCAAGTAGAGTCTGTGCTGAGTGTGGAGCCTGATGTGTGGTTCCATCCCATGACCTGAGATCATGACCTGAGCTGAAATCAAGAGTTGGACTTAACCAGCTGAACCACTCAGGTGCCCCTTTGGCTGACTTATTTTGCTTAGCATTATAATTGTTAGCCATATCCATATCATTATAAATTTCAAGATTCATTCTTTTTATGGCTGAGTAATATTCTAGTGTGTGTGTGTGTGTGTATGTGTGTGTGTGTGTATATATATATATATATATATACACACAATTGGGCTGCTTTAATAATTTGGCTATTATAAATAATTGAATTGAATTGAATTAGTATTTTTGTAGTTTTGGGATAGATACCCAGTAGCACGATTACTGGATTATAGGGTAGTTCCATTTTTAACTTTTTGAGGAACCTCCATACTATTTTTCACACTGGCTACATCAGTTTGCATTCCCACCAACAGTGTAAGAGGGTTCATTTTTCTCCACATCCTCACCAACACTTGCTTCTTGTGTTTTTGATTTTAGCCATTCTGACAGGTGTGAGATGACATTGTGGTTTTGATTTGCATTTCCCTGATGATGAGTGATACGGAGCATCTTTTCATAAATCTGTTGACCATCTGTATGTCTTCTTTGGAGAAATCTCTGTACACTCTTTCTGACAATTTTTTAATTGAATTATTTGTTTTTTTGGGTGTTGAATTTTATAAGTTCTTTATATATTTTGGATACTAACCTTTATTGGATATGTCATTTGCAAGTATCTTCTCCCAGTTACTAGGTTGCCTTTTAGTATTATTGATGTTTCCTTTGCTATGCAGGTTTTTATTTTGATATAGCCTGAATAGCTTATTTTTTGCTTTTATTTCCCTTGCCTCAGGAGACATAGCTAGAAAAATGTTGCAATGGCTGATATCAGAGAAATGACTACCTGTGCTCTCTCTAGGATTTTTATGGTTTGAGTCTCACTTTAGTTCTTTAATTCATTGTGAGTTTATTTTTGTGTATGGTGTAAGAAAGTGATCCAATTTCATTTTTTTGCATGTAGCTGTCTAGGTTTTCCAACACCATTTGTTGAAAAGACTGTCTTTTTCCTATTGAATATTTTTTTCTGCTTTGTCAAATATTAAGTGACTGCATAGTTGTGAGTTTATTTCTTCTGGATTTCCTATTCTGTCCAATTGATCTGTGTGTCTGTTTTTGTGCCAGGACCATGCTGTCTTGATCAATATAGCTTTGTAATATAACTTGATGTCTGGAATTGTGATACCTCCAGCTTTGCTTTGCTTTTTCAAGATTGCTTTGACTATTTGGCTCTTTTGTGGCTTCATACAAATTTTAGGATTGTTTGTTCTAGTTCTGTTAAAAATGCTGTTGGTATTCTGATAGGGATTGCATTAAATCTGTAGATAGCTTTGGGTAGTATAGACATTTAAACAATATTTGTTCTTCCAATTCATAAGCATGGGATATTTTTCCATTTCTTTGTGTCTTCGATTTCTTTCATTAATGTTTTATAGTTTTCAAGGTACAGGTTTCTCAACTCTGGTTAAGTTTATTCCTAGGCACCTTATTCTTTTTGGTGTAATTACAAATGAGATTGTTTTCTTAATTTCTTTTTCTGCTGATTTAGTGTTAGTATATAGAAATGCAACAGATTTTTGTATGTTAATTTTGTATCCTGAAACTTTACTGAATTTATTTATTAGTTCTAGTAGTTTTTTGTGGAGTCTTTCGGGTTTTCTATAAATAGTATCATGTCATTGCAAATACTAAAGATTTTACTTCTTCCTTACCTATTTGGATGCTTTTTTATTTCTTTTTGTTGTCTGATTGCTGAAGACAGGACTTCCAGTACTATGTTGAATGAAAGTGGCAAGAGTGAACACCCTTCTCTTATTCCTGACTGTAGGGGACAACTCTCAGTTTTTTTTTTCCCATTGAGCATGATGTTCACTGTGTGTTTTTCATATAAGGGCTTTATTGTGTTCAAGTACGCTTTCTTTAAACTTATTTTGTTGAGAGTTTTTATCATGAATGTATGTTGTACTTTGTCGAATGCTTTTTCTGGCATCTATTTTCTTTTTAAAGATTTATTTATTTGAGAGAGGGGGGAGGGCAAAAGGAGCAGGGACATTCTCAAGCAGAGTCCCCACTGAGCATGGAGCCTAATGCAGGGCTCGGTCTCACCTGAGATCACGACCTGAGCTGAAATCAAGAGTTTGATGCTTAACCTACTGAGCCAACCAGGTGCCCTTGTCATCTATTGAAATGATCTTAGGGTTCTTATCATTTTTTTTATTGATGTGATGTATCATACTGATTGGTTTGGATTTTTTTTTATAGATTTTATGTATTTTTTGAGAGAGATAGAGAGAAAGAGAGAGAGAGAGAGAGTGCTTGAGCAGGGGAATAGGGATAAGCAGAGTCCCCACTGAGCAGGGAGCCCAATGAGGGGCTCCATCTCAGAATCCCAGGATCACGACCTGAGCCGAAGGCAGACACTTAACTGACTGAGCCACCCAGATGCCCCTGATTTGGGAATATTGAACCACACTTGCAACCCAGGGATAAATCCCACTTGATCATGGTGAGTGTTTTTTTTTTTTTTTTTTTAATGTATTATTAGCTTTGGTTTTCTAGTGTTTTGTTGAAGATTTTTACATCTATGTTCATTAGAAATACTGGCTTGTAGTTCTCTTTTTTGGTGGTATCTTTATCTGGTTTTGATATCAAGATAATGTTGGTTTTATAGAATGAATTTGGAAGTTTTCCTTGCTCTTCTTCTTCTTTTTTTTTTTTTTGGAACAGTTTGAGAAGAATAGGTATTAACTCTTCTTCAAATCTTTGGTAGAGAAGGACTATTTCTTTTCTTTTTTTTTAAAGATTTTTATTTATTTATTTGACAGAGAGATAGAGAGCACAAGTAGGCAGAGAGGAAGGTAGAGGGAGAGGGAGCAGCAGGCTCTCTGCCAAGCAGGGAGCCCAATGCAGGGCTTGATTCCAGGACCCTGGGATGATGACCTGAGCCAAAGGCAGCCGCTTAACTGACTGAGCCACCCAGGTGCCCCTGGAAGGACCATTTCTTGATGTGTGAGCAAGGTTATGGGATAAAGGACAGGCAAGAATATAATAGATAGGCTTCTCTTTCTCCAAAGCACTCTTTGTTGAACTTTCTTATTTCATTCATCAATCTTCAGTGTAATTATCTCCAGCACTGAGTGTGGAAACTAACGCTTGAGTAGTGTTAAAGCAAAAACACTAAACCAAATCAAAGGTACAAACAGCAACAACAAAATATATGAAGAATAGATAACTAGGTACTGAACTATGAAAAAAAAACAAAAACAAACAAACCCTATATGCCAGAGTCAGGCAATTAGAGAAAGAGATTGAGGAAGGACAAAGATCATATTTAAGAGAGAGGTTAAAGGCATAGTGATGTTAAGAGTGAAATCCAGATTCTAGGCTGAGCTTCCATGTCTGAGTGTGGAAAGCAATAACACCAATTGCAAAGACACTAAGGCAGTTATTTATAGGTCCTGAAGCACTTTAAGGTGCTTTTCTGACGTTAATTCTGTGCCAGTTAGGGTGAATGTAAGTAATCTCGGTGATGAGGAACCTTAGATCGGTTTGTGTTTTACTGATTATATACCCAGATTACTCACCTCAGAAGTTGCACAAACCTGAGATATAATTCACATACCATCCAATTCATCCCTTTTAAAGTATACAATTCGGTGGTTTTTAGTATATTCTCAGAGTTCTGAAGCCATCATCACAATCAATTTTAGAATATTTTTATAACTCCAACATGAAGCTCTGTAATCATTAGCATTTACTCCCCACTGTTTCTTTCCCCCAGCCCCTGGCAATAACTAGTTTGCTTTATGTTCTATAGATTTCTCTGTGTTGGATATTTCATATAAATAGAATCATACAGTATATGGTCTTTTGTGTCTGGCATCTTCCACTTAGCATAATTTCCAGGTTCACCCATATTGTAGTATGTATAAGTACCTTATTACTTTTTATTGACATATAATATTCTGTTGAATGGAAACATTTATTTATTCATTTGTTCAGTTGACAGACTTATGGCTTGTATCTAATTTTTGTCCATCATGGAAAATGAGGCTATGAACATTTATATATAGGTTTTGTCTAGATGTATGTGTTCATTTGTCTTGGAGATAAATGTAGAGGTGAAAGTGCTGGGTCACATGATAATTCCATGTTTAAACTTTTGAGAAATTTCTGAATTGTTTTCCAAAGTAGTCACACAATTTTACATTTCCACAGTACATGAAGTTTTCAGCTTCTTCTTGTCCTTGTCAACACTTGTTATTTTCTGTCATTTTGATTTTAGTCATCTCAATGAAGTATATCAGTGGTTTTCTAGTTGTTAAACAAAGTTGTGTACTTTTTATTGTACAAATCTTATACTTCTTTTCTTAAATTTATTCATAACAGCTTGTTCTTTCTGATATTATCTTAGTTTTATTAATTTCATTGTTGGTTTGTTTATTGCTAGAGTTTACATTGTTTTAGAATTAGTTTTTGTATATTAATCTCATACTATAACCATTATGAACTTATTTATTTGTTCAAACAATTGTTTTAATAAATCAATTAGAATTTTCTATATAGAAGTGTTATGGGTTGGATTGTGCCCCTTTCCCAACCTCTAGTGCCACAATGTGACCTTATTGGAGATAGGGTCCTTATAGAGCTCATTGGGTTAAAATAAGTCATAAGAGTGGGATTTAATCCAATATGACTAGCGTCCTTCCAAAAAGTGAGAAATTTAGTTACAGAATAGAGGGAAGATGATGTAAAGAAACATAGGGGGAAAAAACACCATATACAAAACTGAGAGATCTAGAATGGCTCTTTTCTTGACAACCCTAAAAAATAACTAACCCAGCTGACATCTCGATATTGGACTTCTAGCCTCCAGAACTGGGAGACAGTAAATTTCTGTTTTTAAAGTCATCGGTTTGTAGAATTTTGTTATTGTATACCTTGAAAACTAATACAACAAGATCATGTGATCTATAAATGGAATTTTAATTATTTATTTAAAAGTTGGATGTCTTTTATTTATTTTTCCTTCCTAATCGCCATGGCTATAACCTCCAAGGAAACACGGAATAGAAGTGGAGAAAATGGACATCTTTGTCTTTTTTTCTCATGTTAGGGGTAAAGCGTTCAGTCTTTCATGATAAAGTATAGTTTTATCTGTGATTTTTGTAGATACCCTTTACCAAAATGAAGAATTTCCCGTTTCTTAGTTTTTCTGGTTTTTCATTACTGGGTTTTTTGTTTGTTTTTATCATGAAAGAGTGTTGAATTTTGTCAAATTCTTTTTGTGTGTCTATGGAGATGAATAAATGGTTTTATCTCTTATTCTATTAACATGATATATTACATTGTTTGAATTTTACATATTGAGATAATTTTGCATTACTGAAATGAATTTCATTAGTTTATTGTGTATAATCCTTTTTGTATGTCGCTATATTTGGTGTAGTATTTTTAAAAAGACTTTTGCATCAGTGCTCACATGTTAAATTAATCTTTAGTTTGCTTTTCTTGTAATATCTTTGATTTTCACATGAAGATAATGCTGACTTCATAAAATTCTTTGGAAAGCATTTACTTTTCTATTTTTTGGTAGAGAATGTTGAGGACTGGTGTTAATTATTTTCTAAACGTTTGGTGTAATTTACCAGTTGAAGCCTTCTGATCCTACTCTTTGTGGGAAGTTTTTGATCAATATGTAGTCCTTATAGGTCAATTCAGATTTCCTATTTCTTTTTTTTTTTTCAGATTTCCTATTTCTTTTTAAGTCAATTTTGATAGTTTGTCTGTTTCAAGATTTTTGTCTATTTCATCTAGGTTATCTAATTTGTTGACATCTGATTGTTCATAGTATTCTCTTATAATTCTTTTTATCTATGTAACATAAGTAGCAATGCCCCCTCTTATTTCTGATTCTAGTAATTTGATTTGTTTCTCTTTTAGTGAGTCTAGCTAAAGTTTTGTCAATTTTGTTGATCTTTTCAAATAACTGACTATGGATTTTGTTGATGTTCTCTGTTATGATTATATCCTTTAATTAATTTTTGCTTTAAACATTATTTCCTGTATAGTGCCTCTTTGGGTTTAGTTCCTCCCCCCCCCTCCCAGTTTCTTAAGGAGAGAGGTTAGATTATTGATGTCAGATTTCATCTCATTTTAATATACATGCTTACAGTTATAAATTTTCCTGTGGGCACTGCTTAAGCTGCATCCTATAAGTTTGTATATATTGTGTTTTATTTTTCCTTTCTATCAGAGTATTTTTTTTTTCAACTTTACTGAGGTATAATTGACCAATAAAATTGTAAGATATTTAAAGTATACCTCGTAATGATTTATTATATGTATATCATGGAAAGATTCCTCCCATAAAATTAACACATCCATCACCTTACATATTTGTCTTTGTGTGTGTGTTTGTATGAGAGAGAATATTTCAGTTTTACTCTCTTAGCAAGTATCAATTATACAGTACAGTCTTATCAAATATAGTCATCATGTTCTACATTAGATACTCAAAACTTACTCATTTTATAGCCGAAAATTTGTATCCTTTAATAAAACTCTTTGTATTTATTGTGTCTTTCAGAACCTAGAAACCACTTTTCTACTCCCTAGTTCTATGTGTTTGACTTCTTTAGACTCCACATATAAATGATTCCATTCAGTATTTGTCTTTCTTAATGTAATACCCTCACATTGCATCCATGTTGGTGATACACACACAGACACACACACACACACATATCACATCTCATATCTTCTTTATCCATTCATCCATTGATGGGCACTTAGGTTATTCTCTATCTTGGCTATTGTGAATAATGCTGCAGTGAACAAGGGAGGGCAAATATCTTTTCGATGTCTTGTTTTCATTCCCTTTGGATATATACCCAGAAGTGAGGTTGCTGGATTATATGGTAGATCTATTTTTAATTTTTAAAACTTTTTTTAAGGACCTCCATGCTGTTTTCCATATAGCTGCACCAGTTCACATTCCTTTTTTTAAACATTTTATTTATTTATTTAAGAGAGAGAGAATGAGTGGGGTGGGGGGAGACAGAGGGAGAAGCAGACTCCCTGCTGAGCAGGGATTCCCGACATGGGGCTCAATCCCAAGACCCCAAGATCATGATCCGAACTGAAGGCAGTTGCTTAACCAACTTATCCATCCAGGTGTCCCTTAAATTCCTCTCAACAGTGCACAAGAGTTATGTTTTGACCACATTCTTCTCAGCACTTACTATCTGTTGTCTTTTTAAAACAGTGATTCTAAGAGGTGTGAGGTAGTATCTTACTGTGGTTTGATTTGTGTTTACCTGGTGATTAGTGATCCTGGCTACATTTGCATGTATTTTTGGCCTTTGGATGTCTTCTTCAGTATGTCTATTCCAGTCCTTTGCTCATTTTTAAGTAAGTTTTTTGTTTTGTTTTTTGTTCATTTTGTTTGTTTGCTTGTTTTTGCTATTGAGCTACAGGAGTTTCTTATGTAGCAGCACATTCAATGTGTCCGTTGGAGGAGGTGAGCTCATGGGCTCCTATGTTGTCACTTGGACAAGAACAAATCTACCAAAGTATTTTCTAAATTTCCTTTTGGTATATTCTTTGACCCATTTGTTATTGAAACATACTTAGTGAAATTTCCATATTGGTAATGAATTTCCTAAGTTTTCTTCTGTTATTGAGTTTTGGTTTTATTTCATGAGTTTAGAAAGCATACTCTGCAAGATTTAAAATGTTTTAATTTACTAAAACATGTTTTATGAACCATGTGGAGAATGTTCCAGTACACTTAAGAAGAATGCATATTCTGCCACTGATGGGTGGAACGCTCTGTAGGTATCTGTGAGGTCTGCTTGGTTTATAGTACTTTTGAAGTCTTCTATCTTTTGCTTTTATTTTCTATGTAGTTGTTTTAGCTGATATTGGAAGTCATGTATGGAATTTCCAACTATCCCTGTGGAATTACTTATTTTTCCTTTCAATTCTCTCAGTTTTTGCTTCTTGTATTTTAGGATTCTCTTCTTTCCTGGATATATGTTTATAATCAGCATTTAATCATTATAAAAATGTCCCTAGTAACATTATTTATCTTTTAGTCTCTATTAGTTTTCCTTTGTTGCTGTAAAAATCACCTCCAACTTAAATGTGTAAGGTACAAAATTATTATATTTCAATTCTGTAAGTCAGAAGTCCACTATGAGTCTTATGGGATAAATTTAAGCCATCGAATGAAGCCAAAGTCATTTTGGAGGTTTTAGGGGAGAATGCTTTTTCTTGACTTTTTTCTAGAGGCCATTTTCTTTCCTTGGCTCATGATCCCTTCCTTCATTTTGCATGCACATCATTCCAGTCCAGTCATATCTTCTTACATTATATCTCTTCTTTCTGACTTTGACTCTCATTCCTCAAGTTCCATAACATAATCACACTTGCAAAGTCTCTTTTACCACACATTGTAACATATTTGCTACTGCTGAGGATTAGTATGTGGACTTCTTTGGGAGATGGCCATCAACCTCCCTACCTTAAAATGTATCTTGCTGGATATTAATATAGACAACCTAGCGCTTTTTTTTTTTTGTCTCTGTTTACATTTATCTCTTTTTTCATGATTTTACTTTCAACCTATTTGTGTCTTTGAATTTAAAGTATATCTCTTGTAGACAGCATATAATTGGATATTTTTTAGAGTTCTGTCATTTTCTGCCTTTTACTGTTTTCCTGTTTCTTTTCTGTATATTATATCTTATGTCTTTTTTCTCCTCATTCCTCCATTATTGTCTTCTATGTGCTAAGTAAGTATTTTATAGAATAGCATTTTACATCTCTTGGCACTTCTCTTACTAGGTATTTTTTTAGTTATTTTCTTGGTAATTTCCCTGGGGGTTACAATTTATGTTTTATGTTTTAATATAACTATCTAGTTCGGATTAATACCAACCTAATTTTTATAGTATATAATAACTTTGGCTCCTATTTAGCTCCATTTAATCTTCTCTCTGTGGTGTTATATATATACATATATATTATGTGTCCATCAACAAAGATTTATAATCATTGTTTTATTGTTTTAAAAGACAATAAGACAAAAGGTTACATATAGAGATTTATACTGTATTTTATATTTACCTATGTATTTTAATTCTTTTTTTATTATTTAAGTGGATTTGAGTTACAATCTGGAGTTCGTTTGTTTCATCCTGAAGAGCTCCCTTTACAATATTTCTTATAGAGTATGTCTTCTAGTAACAAATTCTCTCTGTTCTTGTCTATTTAGGAATGTCTTAATTTATCCTTAATTTCTGAAGGATATTTTGTATGCTATAACATTTTTAGTAGGCAATCTTTCTTTTAGCACTTTGAATATGCCATTCAACTGCATCTTGGCCTCCATTGTTTCTGACAAGAAAATTCATGAGGACATCTTCCATATGATGACTGATGTATCTCTTTATCCTTTCATGAATCTCTTTGTCTTTGGTTTTGAACACTTTAATTGTCATCTATAGGTGTGGATCTCTTTGATTTGATCCTATATGCTCTTTATTGAGCTTTTCAGCTGTATAGATTAATATTTTTTAAATCAAATTTGGAAAGTTTATGGTCATTATTTATTCAAATATCTTTCTGCCCCTTTCTTTCACTTAACTTCTGTGACCCCTGTTATACATGTGTTGTTATTCTCAATGGTATGCCATTGATCTCTGAGGCTCTGCTCATTTTTCTTCATTCTTTTCTTTTTTCTATTTCTGAGACTACATAATTGATCTATCTTCTAGTTCACTGATCCTCCTTCCTTCTCAAATCATATGTCAAACTCCTTTAGTGAATTTTTCATCAGTTATAAACTGACAGCAGTTTCTCTCTGATTCTTTTTATGTTATAATTTTACTTTTGCTTTGTTGATCTCTATTATGAGAGAAATAGTTTTCATACTTTCTTTTAGTTCTTTAGTTATGGATTTCTTTAGACCCTTGAACATATTTATAATACATGATTTATTTACTTATTTCTACTAAATCTAGTGTCTGGGCTTCCTCAGGGATAATTTCTATTGACTATTAATGTTGTGGCCTATGAACCAACATTTCCTGTTTCTTTGAATGTCTTGTATTTTTTTTAAAGATTTTATTTATTTATTTGACAGAGAGAGAGATCACAAGTAGGCAGAGAGGCAGGCAGAGAGAGAGGGGGAAGCAGGCTCCCTGCTGAGCAGAGAGCCCGATGCGCGGCTCGATCCCAGGGCCCTGAGATCATAACCTGAGCCGAATTTCTTGTATTTTTGTAGTTGTTATTGTTCTTGAGAACTGTATATTTTAAATAATATTATTTGGCAGCTCTGGAAATCAGATTAACTCTCCTGCTCAGGGTTTATTGTTGTTGCTTTTTGTTATTATTGTTATTTGTTTGTTTAATGACTTCCTTGAGCTAATCCTATAAAGTCTGTAATGTTTGTCATGTGTGTTTATGGAAGTCTCTGCTCTATTAAATTTGTGGTCAACTTATATTATATACATATTCTTAAATGGATGGAACTAATAATTTTCCAAGTATATTCCAAGAAACTCCAAGTGCATATTGAGGCAGGACTTCAACACTTAGCCTGACATTGGAGAACTCTGATTTAGCCTTCACTTCATTCTTGTACAGAGCCTCAAAATTAGCCTAAGGTCAGAGCTTAGGGTTTTCTCCATCTTCTTTTCTTAGTATGTGCACAGCCCAGGGCATGCACACAACCCTGTTGGATGGTGCTGATCTAGTGTGTGTGTGAAACATCATGATATGATGTGGTTTGATCATCAAGACATAAGAGTCAGATTGGTTTTAATTTTTACCAGGTGTCTCATCTGGAGTAAGTTAACCTCCCTTATCAGGGAATTTCTGTAATCCCAGAAATATGTCAAAGACTTTCAAAGACACTATGGACATCACTATGGACATCTCATTCCTCAGATTTTTCTTTTAAGGTCTTTTAAAAAAAATATTATATCGTCTTCCCCAGCTGTTATCCAGTGCCTCAGGCAGCTGCAAAGTTAAAAATTTCTTCTCATTGTTTTTGACAAATGCCCTGGGAAAGCTTTTGAGCACTGGGTGAACTCAAAAGACAGTCTTGCAAGTAGGATCTTCCAATAACCTACCAGACAGGTTAAAATAATAGCAATTCTTTGGTAATGTGGCTTTGAAGGAGATTCAACATTATCTGCCCCCTCAAGTGCTTGCCAGATTGCTAGTTTTCACTGTGATTTCAGTCTACAGTTTTTCAAGACTACCGTAGAGCTGGAGAGGTATGGACGAAAATAAGACCAGTAAAAATACCACTGTTCTTACTGAGATTCAGCTGTTTTCTCTAATACATTGCTTTGTTTCAACTCTGGTTAATTTCTAGGGATCCAAAAAAGTTTATTTTTACAATTTTTGGAAGTTTTTTATGGTTTTTATGGGAAGAAAAATTCAGAGGTTTTCATTCCACCCTTTGTGCTGATTTCTAGGGACTGCATTTTGAAAAATGAACAGGAGTTGAAGAGAAACAGTAATCCTAGACTGAGGAAAAAATCTGAGTTAAAAGAAAATTCTTTACAATTCTCACCAGGAAAACTGTGTTGTTTAGACCGTTGCTGTCTATAGAGTAGTCACTATTCACATATGTCTATTTAAATTTAAATTACTAAAATGAAATGAAATTTAATATTCAGTTTCTCATTCATAATAGCAAAATTTCAAGAGTTCAGTAATCATGTGGGAGTAGTGGCTACCATTTTAAATAGTACAGATATAGAATATTTTTATCATCAAAATATGTTCTATTGGAAAGTGTTGGTCTATTGTGTCTGTGAAGAATTATGACGTGATATGATTTGAACATCAAGGTATGAGATTGAGATTGGGTTTATTATTTATTATTTATTATCATCTGAAAGAATTGAGTTGTTTCTCAGTAGCAGGGATCTTTAAACAGTAGGGAATGTAATTATTTAGTCAAGAAAACAAATACGAAATCTTAACCCAGATTCCAGGTTGTGATAGTATTCAATAAATGTTGCCATTCCTCTCCATATACACATAGTTCTCACTTTTACTTTCTCTTGAAATACTTGCAAAAGGAACTGTTTTCTATTCTTCAAAAAATGGAATATCAGTTTCTCTTCATGTGAGCAAGTGCTATTAAAGAGTAGAAGAAAATATAGCGGGCAGTCAATAACCCTCAAAGACAGGTGGTTACCTTTCATTAATGATATATTTAATTGTGGGGAATAAGACTGGATCTCACAGTGGTTGCCCTCTGTTATTTTTCAGTCATGATGGTTCTAGAAAGAATAGAATAGGATAGGACATAGAATAGGACAAACCAAGTTCTTTAATGACCGATATCAACCTTTGGTTTGGACCACTCTCCCTTCTGTGGCACTACCCTCTCCTTATAAGTAAATCTCATCACTCTCAACTAGTCTCAGATGACAGTCTGCAAACCTGTTTCTACTTGCAGAGACATTTTTCTGTAAGTAAGTGGTTTCTCTTTTATACTTAAGCATACATCTTTTATTGAGAATTCCAATTTTTAAAAAATTTTTGTTTAAATTTAAGTTAGTTAACATACTGTGTAATATTAGTTTTGAGTATACAATTTAGTGATTCAGTACTTCAATACATCACCCAGTGCTCACCACAAGTGCATCCTTAATCCCCATCATCTATTTAACCCAATCCAACTTACCTCCCCTCTGGTAACTATCAGTTTGTTCTCTATAGTTAGGAGTCTGTTTCTTAGGTTGTGTCTCCCTCTTTTCCCCCCATAATCATTTGTTTTATTTCTTAAATTCCACATACAAGTGAAATCGTACGGTATTTGTCTTTCTCTGACTGACTTATTACATTTATCATAATACACTTTAGTTTCATCAACATTGTTACAAATGGCAGGATTTCATTAAATTTAAGAAAATATAAATCCTGACTTTTTAAAAACTCATTTATTAAGAAACATGAAATTTATTTACTTCGTTGCTGATAAAAATATTTTTTTTCACTGCAATATTTTTTTTCTTGAAATCCTTAAATTAGAAGAAATTGAGCCAGACACTAAAAGCCACGGATTCTTTACTGGTGCATCTTAATGGTCACTTCATGTCTGAAGGAAAATGAATATTCCTTATGGAATAACTCCCAGGATTTATGAAGAAAGGACCATGTTGTCAACAGTGATATAGCTTTCCTATTAGGCTAGAATTGCACAGTGTAAGATGGACCTTGGCTTTTCTAGGAACCGAGCTCTCAGAGGACATAGTGATAATATTTAACCCTTCCCCAACTATCTTTTGAAAATAAAAGAAGCCATGATTATAGCGGCTTCCTATAAAGCTAAAAGCTCTTAAGTGAAGTTTCTTTTAAAAAGTTTTGGACTAGGCAATTTCAAAGAGTAATAAAAGCTATACATTTTTCTTGGAGAAAATAATGTGTAGAAACTTTTCTTAGGGAAACAAAATTACTCTTTGGTATGCTGGAAATCTGCTACATTGTTATTTTATTACTTAATAAACCATGACTTAAATAACTGTTCTATATTGATTCAAGATTTTCAACCTTTCAGGGGTGCCTGGGTGGCTCAGTGGGTTAAAGCCTCTGCCTTCAGCTCAGGTCATGGTCTCAGGGTCCTGGGATTGAGCCCTGCATCAGGCTCTCTGCTCAGCGGGGAGCCTGCTTTCCCCTCTCTCTGCCTGCCTCTCTGCCTTCTTGTGATCTCTTTCTCTCTCTGTTAAATAAATAAAAAACAAAACAACAACCAAAAAAAAACACTACTTAAAAAAAAATATTTTCACCCTTTCCAATGCTTTTCTCAAGCATTATCTCTATTCTTCATAACACTTTGAAAAAGGATTAAATTTTCTAATAGCTATGTCTACTGAAGAACTATAAAGACTACAAAGAATTAACCAAGTAGTTGAGCCTGAGGGGAGAAAAAGGGCAGCTTTCCTGCATTATAGTTAAGGAAAGGTGATTTAGCGTCAATAATTAAGATTTTTAAAAAGTAGCATAGTGATCGCTGCTCATCTAAAAGACCCTGTAATGTGTACTGTGCGCAGTTTCATGAATTCAAAGCAAGAGAAGGAATGATGGGGGAAAGAACAAGAGGCAAAAAGATAAAAAAGCAAGCAAAATAATTCAGGAGATGTGGGTCCATTGTGATGGGGTCTATCGGTCTGTCACAAGCGGACAGTTGCATTTTAAATCTGTGTTGATACACATGAAGCTCACTATCTCATTGACTTTGTAGAATTCAGAGTGAGAAGAAAAAACTAATGATAAAAGGTAATACAGGAAAGAAGGGCCAGAGAGGGATTTCATTGAGTTTACTTCACTTAGCATTGGGCAGCCATCAGGGATTCCCCATTTAATTGATGGGACTTTGTAGTCAAAACTTAGCAGTCAATATTATCTCCCCTGTTCTCTAGAATTAGGCACAAATATACCCTACATGATTGTTCATATACTTATCTATTTAAAAAAGGCATCTGATAATAACAACTCTGTTTTGACATTTTTGACTTCTCTTTTCACCCAGATTGTTTGCAATATTTTCTTTTGGTATTCCTTTGATTCACCATTGGTGGATTTAGGGTATAATTCAATGATTACCTTGGTACCAGATGCAGAACAAAACCAACCCTAACACAGAACATATGCTTATTAATGGTAGAAGCAACAGCCATAGCCTACTAAGAACCAATATAAAAAATATATGATGAGATAGAGCTTGGTGGTTAAACTGAGGCAAAAGTCAGACTTCTCTTTTGATTGTGCCCCCCCCTTTAGAAAACTATTGTATTATGGAAAGAGAAACAAAGCTCATACCAGAGGAGTTACAGTGAAACTTTGTAGTACAAGGAGTTTTGGGAACTTCTGGAAGCTTTAGTCAAAAATGTATGCTTTTGAGTTGCAGACCTCTACCCTTGATCCTGATTTGGTAGATATAACACCAAAAAATATTCTAAATTTCCATGATCCAGATTAATTTCTACATTCTTTAAATCCTTTCTACTCAACATGTGGTCTCTGAACACACGTTGTAATCTCCCAGGCATTTGTTAAAAATTCAGACTCTCAAGCTATACTTTAGATCATTTTTAAATGATCTCCTGGTCATTAGATACACACTTGGTAAGCACCCATGTATATTACCACAGCACTCCAAGGGGTCATAGTTACTCAGTAGGAAGTTGGTCCTGACATCCAGGCATAAATAGATCAGAGAACTTCATTAGCAAAGAAAAATAATGGTTAAACTAGATGATCCTGAAATGTTTTTCTTGTCCATCTCTGAAAACAAAGTGCATGCTGGAAACAATGAACGGCCTTGAGGAAGAATAGGGTTTCATACTCCAATTAACACATTTGGGGTAGGTCTTAAAAAAGAACTAAATTCATCAGCTTTAGTGAAAGTCTGAGAAAGTGATGGGATTTTAGGATTAGTACAAAGCAGCGGAACACTGTTAAAGATTTTCTACATGGACCTAGGGAAGAGTCTGGGATAATAGCCATTCACGTGCCACACTGCCTAATAATTCTTTGCTTTTGTGAATGCACAATGTTCGCAGAAAATAAACCATTTTCCATTTTTTGTGTGTGATTGCTTATTTCAGATATAATCAGGGTACTGAAAAATTATAGCAACAATTTTGTTTGGTACTGGCCACATAGCTCCCTGTATTTCTATTTCATAGTATTTTGCATGCTTTTTTTACCATTGAGTTAGGATGGCAAAGCTCCCTGCTTGTTTTGACTTTAAGTTACATGAGGCCAAAGGTTCTATTGGTAATGTTAACCACTGCATTTTTAGCAGAGTTTTTGGACCCTGATGGAACAAATAGCAGTTACTATTTGTTTATGTGCAGTATGAGTGATTCATATACAGGATGAAGAGTACCATGATGGAAGGTGAGCAGGGCTTGAGAAAGGCAAAGAGGAGACCCTCACAACCATCTGAGGGATGAGAAAGACAAGTGGGAGCTCCAACAAGGTGCTTCAGGAGAAGGATGAAATGGAGGTACTAAAACAGAGACAGTGAAGAAGAGGTGATAGGAAAGAAATCGGTAGAAGAATGGGATGGGCTTACATGCTGGGGAGTAGAAAAAAGATAAATGTCCTTCTTGCTATTAGTTTCAGGAAAAATTTTTTCTTAAAATGGTATAAACTAACAATAACTTAAAAAAATAAGAAAACAGAGGCATGCCCTGCCTAGCTCACCAGACGTACCACATATATTATGTGTTTAATTATTGCACTGACACACACACAAAAGTGATGGCCTATCACGGTACTTACTAAATGTGAGTTGCAATAATTTTGGTTATCATTTAATTACAGTTTGTTTAAAATATTGAACAAAATCAATAACAGAATTATAAGGGAAAATCCTTATCAGGGTGAACAAATTACCTGGCAAGTGAATTAATTAACACCAATTTCAAGCAATGAAATACAGTATTAATTACTCTATATCACTACAGATTGCTTGGGGAATGAGTAAATTTATTTACCACTATTACCAGTTTTAATTACTGAAACAGCAACACTTAATAAATTTTGAAAATATTCAGCATTAGATACTATTGTTTGTCATATTTAAAACCCTTGATCTGTACAATGTTCTTTGCACTCAGGATGTGAACAAATAACCTGGTTTTCAGGGTGAGGAAGTAAAGCAAAGCGAGGCATGGAAAAAAATCCTGGAGGATGTGCTCAAGAGGGAGGATCTGAGCTCCATCCAGATATAAATATCTATAAAGAATCTACTATGATTTTCACATCATAAGTTAACATCTGAAGTTTGACTTGTTGAAATTTAGGGGTTAAATTTCAGGCTTATCTCTGTCACTGTGTGGTTGTGAGGCCATGGATAGGTAAATCCCTAATCTGGGCATTGGTTTCCTCATTTGTAAAGTTTGGCATTGTTTAACAAGGAAATTTCTCAAATGCCTTCTCGCTTCGAGATATTATGTTACTAATTATGAAAAAGATATAGCTTATTAATGCCATTTACACAATCACATATCACTTTAAGTTTATAAGTGTCTTTGAGACACATTGCTTCATTTAATTTTTATGTCAACATTTTGTCTAGGATGCTGGCTTGATGGATTTTTTTTTCTTTTCTAGTACATTTCATTTTTGGAATAAGACACACACACAGGCATTCATAGTATTACTAATTTTTAGAAAACTAGAATATATTTATGCTCATCACTTTCTAATCGTAATTTTAGGTTATAATTCTATTGACTTGGACATTAATTGTTAAAGAAGCAATTGCTTTGTTATTTCAAATGCTTTGCACAGCTTAAAACATGTCTGCTAGGAAGAATTACAAGGATGAAAATAACACTATAAAATGTGTGTCTGTTTCTGCAAGTTTTCAACTCTTTAATGACCAAAGTTCTGGTTCTCATGCTCTTCCTTGGAGCAACAGATTTTCAAAAGGCATCAGAAAGCACTTTTATGAGTTTTGGGTTCCTGTAAAGCTCATCCACTCCTGATACATCTCATCTTTCTATATTACATACAAAGCCCAAGGTTCCAACCCACCACTATATTTCTGATTATTGTGCACTATAAAGTTGCTGCAATTTTAAGCTTGATATTGCTCTACCTAGCTTAGCATGGGCATCTCAGAAATTTAAATTTCCATTACCCAAGGTTTTGAAATGCTCTTATTCCATATAATAGTATATCAGTCTATGTTTTAATAATCAGTTTGCATGAAATTAGTTGAAATTCAATTACCACTCCAATTAGATGTTTATTTTTGATTTGAAGGACAATTTCCTTTTATCTTAATATTAAGAAAAACATTAATATTTGTAATCATTTGGTATTTATGTATTATTGGTTTCTATACCATCAGTTTATTTTGAAGGGATCTTTAGTAAATAAGAAATAATCTGACATTTAACTATTAAATTATTTTCTGGTGCATGTAAAAATTTTACAAAGAGCTGAAATATTTGCATATGGCAATGGTAGCTAACTTAAGAAAAAATATTTTTAGGCTATCAATTTTGCATCTGCAAACATATGGCCTTCTTTTCATCAAGGTCTTCTTTTATTGTACTTCTTTTATTGTACCCCATGTGTTCCATCACTAAATTCTATCTCCAAATGCTTATGTTCTATCACTCTTTCTATCACTAACTGTCATTATTTGACATGCGTGTCTTTACTTTTAGTGTTATATTTTAAATTTCTTATTTAAATTCAGTTAGTTAACATATGGTATATTATTAGTTTTAGGGGCAGAATTTAGTGATTCATCAGTTGCATATAACATTTGGTGTTCATTCCATCAAGTGCCCTCCTTGATGTCTATCACTCAATTACCCCTTCCTCAACCTACCTCCCTTCCTACCACCCTCTGTTTCCTATAGTCAGGAATCTCTTATGGTTTGCCTCTCTCTCTGTTTTTATCTAATTTTATTTTTCCTCACCTTCTCCTATGTTCATCTGTTTCTTTCTTAAATTCCACGTATGAGTGAAGTCATGTGGTATTTGTCTTTGACTGACTTATTTCACTTAGTATAATACCCTCTAGTTCCATCCATGTCATTGCAAATGGCAAGATTTCATTCTTTTTGATGGCTGAGTAAATGTATATATATATATATATACACCACATCTTCTTTATCCATTCATATGTTGATGGACATCTGGGCTTTTTCCATATTTTGCCTACTGTGTACATTGTTGCTATAAACATTGGGGTGCATGTGTCCCTTCTAATCACTCTTTTTATATCCCTTGGATAAATACCTAGTAGTGTAATTGCTGGGTATTTTTAGTGTTAGTTTATAAAATTCTCCCTGACTTGATGATAAACCCCAACAGGACGTGGACTGTATCATATACAGAATTTCATTGTTGCCACTGACCCTAAATAAAACACACTGCAGAGCGTAGGCCATTAGTTAACACTTGTTAACGATGACCATCATTTCTGCATTTTCAGATCTACATACGAACATTGAGACAACAGTCTTTTAAGAGAAAGAGTGTAAGACAGAGCCAAAGAGGTTTGTTTTGTTTTGTGTTAACATTTTAATAATGTATAACTTACACACAGTAAAGTACACCATAGTAAGTGTTCAGCTCAGTACATTCTCACAAAGTGAACATACCCACATTCTCATGTTATGGATTGAAAAATAAAATATTACCAGCTACTCAGAAGCCTGCCATGGACCCTCCAGTCACTAATCTGTCCTCCCCAAAGGTAATACTATGCTGTCTTCTGCCAACACTGAGTAGTTTTACTGGGAACTTCCTATAAATTGAGTAATATAATACAGATGCTTTTACAATTTTTTTTTCACTTAATATTATGTTTGTGAGATTTTTTATGTTTTTGCATGCTGTTGCATTTAGCAAAAGTGGCTTATTTCTCATAACTAGACCACGATTTATTTATCCAATCTATAGTTGATAGAAATGTAGATTGTTTCCAGTTTCTAACATTTACAATGAGTGCTGCTAATGAATGTTTTAGTATATGTCTTTTGTTGAACTTAATTACACATTTAGCCTAGCTGTATAATTGAGGATAGATTTGCAGTGTCATCGAGTATGTGTATTTTCAAACTTAGTAGGTTTTGCCAATTTTCTGAAGTGGTTGTAACAATTTACAATCCACCAGCAATGAATGACAGAACCCACATACTCACCAACACTTAGCCTTAACAGAGATTTTTTATTTTAGCTATATTGATGTGGGTATAATGACAGGACATCTAGTTTTAATTTATATTTCACTGATGGCCAATGAAAGTGAGCACATTTTCATGTTTAGTAGATATTGTATATCCTGGTTTATGCAGTATTTTGCCCACTTTTCTATTGGTTTTTTTATAACTTATAGATTTGTATTAGTTCTTCATATATTTTAATACAAAACCTTTGTATGTTATGTGTTTTGAAAATATATCTTCCAACTCATTTATATATCTACTGTTTAATTTCCAACAGTTGAGAATTTTTTAGTCATCCATTTTGGATATTCATTTTCAGCTTAGTTCCACTGTTAATCAAAATTATGCTCTGTATGGTTTAAATTTTTTTGAAATTTGTTGGGAATTATTTTATAAATCAACATATGATCAATTTTGGTGAATATTCTAAGAGCAAATGTAAATTCTTTGGTTTCTGTGTGCACTGTTTTCCATCAGTTTTTAATCAGATATACATATTAATAACTATACTATTATACATATTTTAATGTCTAATATACATATAGTAATCATATATATACAGATATATATGTGTAGATATATATATATGTATACCTATATATGTATACACACACAGAGTTATTGCTTTTATTTTTATATTTGCAGTTCTTTTCCTCTAGAATTTTAGTAAAAATATTCCAATTATCTAGCTTCCATCATTCATGCTGGGAAGTCTTATTTTAGCTATATTATTATTATTATTATTATTATTATTATTATTTAGTTTTTAGGGAGAGACAGTGCACGCACACATGAGTGGGGATGGTGGAGGGGCAGAAGGAAATGGGGGGATGGTGGAAGGGCAGAGGGAAAGGGAGGGAATTCCAAGCAGGCTCCTGCCCAGTGGGGAGCCCAATGTGGGGCTCCATCTCATGACCCTGAGATCATGACCTGACCCAAAATCAAGAGTCTGCACCTAACTGACTGAGCCACACATGCACCCCTAGTTGTATCATTTTTCCTTTGAATGCCTTTTTGGTCTGGCTTCTTTTAAATCTTTTTTCATGTCGACTGTCAGTATTCCTCTGATATACTTACATTTTATTTTCTGGCATTAAGTACATTCACATTGTTGTATGACCATCACCACCACCCAGCCCAGGATGGGTGTCATCATCCTAAACTAAACTCTATACCTATTAAGCTGTAATTCTCCATTCCTTCCTTCCTCATCCCCTGGTAAATACTATTCTATCCCGTTTCTACAAATTTGACTATTTTTAGGTAACTCATATAAAGTACTTCACATATTTGTCCTTTTGGGTCTGGTTTATTTTATGTAGTATAATGTCTTCGAGATTAATATATTCTGTAACATGAATCAGAACTCATTTGCTTTTAAAGGTTGAATAATATTCCATTGTATGTTTATACCATATTTTGTTTAACTATTCATCTCTTGATGGAAACTTTGGGTTGTTTCCACATTTTAGCTATTGTGAATAATGCTTTTATGAACACTGTTTTACAAATATCTGTTTTAGTCCCTTTTTTCAACTTTTAGGTATATACCCAGAAGTGGAATTCCTTGATCATATGTTAGTTATTTAATTTTTTTGAGGACCCATCATACTATTTTCCAGAGTGGCTGCACCATTTTATATTCCCACCAGATATACACAAGGTTTCTAGGTTTTTCAAATTTTGGCTAACACTTATACTGTTTTTTTGTTTGTTTAATAATGGCCATCCTAATGGGCATATAGTGGTATGACATCATGGATTTTATTTTCAACTCCCTAATGATTACTGATGTTGAGCAACTTTTCATGTGCTTATTTGCTATTCATATGTCTTCTTTGGAGAAGTGTCTATTCAAGTATTTTTCCCTTTTTTAATTAGGTTGTTTATTTTGTTGTTGATATGTGCTTTTTTGACTGGCTTCTTTCACTTAGGATAATTAGTTTGCTAATTGCATCATCGGTATTTCATTGGACTTTAATACTGAACAGTATTTCATTGTGTAGATGTACCACAGTTTATCCATTCATACCTTGACATGCACATAGGTTCTTTTCAGTTTTTGGTTTAGAAATATGAACCTTTGCCTTCAAGTCTTTGTATGTACATATTTCCATTTCTAGAGATATGTATAAATATATAGAAATAGAATGATTCATTCATATATATATGAATATTATATATTCATAACTACAGTTATAGAGAAACTCAAATGTTCACAAAGTGAGTGTATCATTTTACATCCCACCAGCAGTGTGTGAGAGCTTTACTTCCTCCATGTCTTTGCTAGCACATGATTTGATTAATCAATTTTAGCCATTTTGATAGGTGTACTGTACCATATCCTGGTTTTAATTTGCATTTTTCTAATACTTGAATCTGTTGATTTAGAATTTTTGTTAATTTAGAAAAAATGGCTGTTACATCTTCACATATTTTTCTTTTTCATATACTCCAATTATATATAATTTAGGCTAACTGCAGTTATATCCCTGATTACTAATGATAATGCTATCCTTATTTTTTTGTTTGTTTATTGTTTTTGAATCTTTTAATCTGTTTTTAATTTCGGAAGTATCTATTGCTATGTTCTCAGACTACTAATTATTTATAACATCTAAATTGTCTAACCCATCACTAAGCTCATTCAGTGTATCATATTTCATCTCATACATTATATTTTTCATTTTTACATGTACAATTTAAGTTTTAGTATCTTTCTTTCTATTTAACATGTTCAATCTGAATTCCAGGTTTTTGAACACATGGAATACAGTTGTAATAACTATTTGTGATTTTTCTCTTTGCTAATTCTAACATCTGTGTCAATTCTGGGTAAGTTTGGATTGGCTGATTATATTTCTCATTTTGGATCATAATTTCCTCCTTCTTTGCATGTTAGTAGTTTTTAGTTGGCTTCGAACACTGATTTTTACCTAGTGTTGGATATTTTTATGTTTCTAATTTTTTCTTGACCTTTTCCTAGAATACAGTTACAATATTTGGAAATAGTTTTATTCTTTCATATTGCTTTTAATATTTGTTAAGTGAGGTCAGGAAAGCCATTATTGTAAGGTAAATCATTTCCCACTACTTTGATAAGATCCCCAGAGTACTGTACCCAATGCCTTGTGACTCATTAAAATTTACAGTCAGTTGGGTGATAATAGGCACTATCCCATTTTTGCGAGCTCTAAGTACTATTGTGTATGTGTGTTATTTTATTTTATTAATATGTTTTATTTTTGAAGGTGGTATTAGGTTCACAGAAAAAAAGTACCTTAACAGGAACTAAGATTTTTCACATTACCCTCTTCACACATATAACATCCAGATACCATCTCTCACTAGAGTGATGCATTTATTATAATTGATAAACATACATATTCATTATCACTTAGAGTCCATAGCTTACATTATATTTTATTCTTGGTGCTGTATATTGTATGGGTTTGGACAAATGTATGAGGGTATGCACTTATCATCGGGATATAATTTTATATCCTGAATATCCTCTGTGATCTGCTTATTCATTTCTCCCTCCCTCCCTAATCCCTGGAAAAAATTGATGTTTTTAATGTCTCCATAGTTTTGCCTTTTTGAAGATGTCATATAATTGGAATTATGTGTGATGTAGTCTTTTCAGATTGACTTTTTAAACTTAGTAACTATCATTTAAAGTTTGCCCATGTCTTTTCATGGTCTCGTATCTCTTTTTTAAATATTGAATATATTGCATTATCTGGATGTACCAGAGTTTATTTATCTAGTCACTTAAGGATATCTTGATTATTTTCAAGTGTTAGAAATTATGAATTAAACTGTTATAAACATTTGCTAATAGTTTTTTTTAATGTGTGCACAAGTTTTCAACTCCTTTGGGAAAATTTTCAAAAGCACAATTACTGTATTATATAATAAAAATATGTTTAGTTTGTAAGAAACTCCTGGTAATTTTGTCTTTAATATTGCTAGTTTAATTCCATTGTGGTCTGACAGCAGACATGGTAGGATTTTTACTCTTTTAAATTTGTTGAGGTATGTTTAATGGGGTGTCGTGCATTTTGGTGAATGCTCCATTCACTGTGTATTCTGATGTTCTTGCATAAAGTAGTCTATAAATGCCCATTATATCCAATTGATTGATGGTGTTGTTGAATTTAATTATGTCCTTACTGATTTTCTGTCTGCTGGATCTGTACATTTCTGATAGAGGATTGTTGAAGTTACCAAGTATGATAATGGATTCATCTGTTTTTCCTTGCAGTTCTAATAGTTTTTGTTTCAATGTATTTCAATGTTATGTTGTTATGTGCATAGATATTGAGGAATGCTATGTCTTTTTGGAGAACTGACTCCTTTATCATATAAGGTCATATAAGGGATATGCCTTATCCCTGATAACTTTCCTGACTCTGAAGTCTGCTGTATCTGAAATTAATATAATTTTTCTGGTTTATTTTGATTAGTGTTAGAATGGTATATTTTCTCCATCCATTTACTTTTAATTTGTATATGCCTTTATATTTAAAGTGGATTTCTTGCAGACAATATGTAATTGGGTGTTATTTCCAATCCGCTATGACAAGCTCTGTCTTTTAATTGGTACATTTAGACCATTGATGTTCAATGTGATTATTGATAAAGTTTGATTAATATCTACCTTATTTCTGTTTTCTATTTATTGCCCTTGCCCTGTTTTCTTCTTATTGCCCTGTTTTCTACTTATTGTGTTTCTGTTTTCTACTAATTTTTCTTGTCCCCTTTCACTATTTTTCTTCATTTTATGGTTTTTCATAATAATAGAAAATATATATTAGTTTCTAGCCCTAGATCTTGGCACCGAGCTCTTGAAACCCTTGTAAATTCCTAAGAGATAAGAGGACTAGGGACATCTTTTGATCTCTTGAGGTGACTCCTAGTGGGCTCTTGGATGGTTCCTGGGTGGTCACCAGAAAGACCAAGCCATGATTAAAGGCTTGGAATTTTCAGCTTTACCTCCCATTCTTCAAATAGGGGAGAGGGACCAGATCTTGCCCATTGGTATTTCTTCATCTGGCTGTTCATCTGTATTCTTTATAATATTATTTAATAAACTAATAATTATAAACAAATGGGTTTTTTCCCCTGAATTCTGTGAGCTGCTCTGGCAAATTAATCAAAATTGAGAAGAGGATCATGGGAACCCCCGATTTGTAGCCAAGCTGGATAGAAGTTGTGTGTAACCTGGGGCCCTGGTATTTGAAATTGGCACCTGAAGTAGGTAGAAGCAGTTTTGCGGGACTGAGTCCTTTAATCTGTTGGTTCTGATGTTATCTCTGGATAGATAGTATCAGAATTGAGTTAAATTGTAGGATGCTCAGCTGGTATCATAGATAATTTCTTGGTGTGGAGTAAAATCTCCATGCATTTGGTGATCAGAAGTGTCAGAAGTATGAGTAGTAAAGAAGACTTGAAGGAGAGAAAGACACAAAGGGAAGAACTGTTTTTTTTTTTTTTTCACAAAAGAAAAAAGGCCATGTTTTCCAATATAGGTTTTAATTGAGCTCTTATATTTTATATGATTCCATTTCTTCTTCTTTCTTAGCATACATTATGCCTCTTTTTAAACTTTCCTTAGAGGTTTGCCTTAGAGTTTGCAATATACATTTGTATATCCAAATCCAAATCTGTTTTCAAATAACACTACAATGAGAAACCCTCTCATCCCTAATATCATCTCTGTTGTTCATTTTACTTATACATAAGCATATATAAGCATGTATATATGTATATATGCATATATAATTGAATACATTATTACTGTTGTTTATTATTTTGAACACTGTTTCCTGTTAGACTAATTAATAATAAAATAATTTATTTCAGCTTCAATTCCACCTCTAATTTTCTCTATTTTCTTTCTTTCTCCTTTTTTCTTTCTTTCTTTCTTTCTTTCTTTCTTTCTTTCTTTCTTTCTTTCTTTCTTTCTTTCTTTCTTTCCTTTCTTTCTTTCTTTCTCTTTCTTTCTTTCTTTTTTCTTTCTTTCTTTTCTTTCTTTTTCTTTCTTTCTTTTTTCTTTCTTCTTTCTTTCCTTTCCTCTTTGTTTTTCTTTCTTTCTTTCTCTCTCTCTTTCTTGATCAGTTTCCCTACCTATATTATTTTCCTTCCCTATGGAACTTCTTTTAACATTTCTTGCAATATAGATCTCCTGGCAAAAAAAACCTTAATTTTGTTTGTCAGAGAAAGTCTTCATTTTTCTCTCCTTTTTGAAGGATAACTTTGTAGGGTACAATATTCTAGGTTGGTGTTTTGTTTTTTCAATTTTTTTCTCTCTTAACACTTTATTTCAGTCCACTGTCTTCTTGTTTGCTTAGTTTCTTTGGAGAAATTAGAGATAATTCTTATTTTTGCTTCTCCATAAGTAAGATGTTATTTTTTTTGTGTTTTTTTTTCAGAACTTTATCTTTGATATTCTGTACTTTGAAAATGATATATTTGGGAATTATCCTAGGTGGTATTCTCTGAGCTTCTTGGAATCTATGGTTTAACTTCTGACATTAATGTGGGAAAATTCTCAGTCATTATTGTTACAGACATTTCTTTTGACCCCTTTTACCTTCTCTTTATGCTGTTCCTATTACACATATGTATTTTTGTGGTTGTCTTATAGTTTTCGAATATTATGCTTTGTTTTGTTTTGCTTTGTCTATTTTCCTTCTTGCTTTTATTTTCGGAGGTTTCTTTTGAGATATCTTCCAGCTCAAAAATTCTTTCCCCAGCTATGTCCAGCCTACTAATAAACCCTTCAGAAGCATCATTCATTTCTTTTACATTGTTTTTGATCTCTAATATTTTTTTTTACTTTTTTCTTAGGATTCCCTTCTCTACTTATATTGTCCATCTATTCTTGCATGCTATCTACTTTACCCAGTAGAGCCCTTACCTTAATTATAGTTGTTTTAAATCCCTGGTCTGATAATTGCAACATCCCTGCCATTTCTGAGTCTAGTTCTGATGCTTGTCCTGTTTCTTCAAATTGGATTTTTTGTTTGTTTGTTTTTGATTTTAGGTTTTGGTATGTCCTTGATAGCTGAACATGTACTGGGTAAAAGGAACTGCTATAAATAGGCTTCTAGTAATTTGGTCACAAGTTGTGGTGGGAAGAGAAGCATTCTATAGTCATATAATTAGGTCTCAGTTTTTTAGTGAGCATTTGCTTCTGAATGTAAATTTCACAAGTGTTTCTCAGCCCTTACCATCTCTCCTCCCCACTTAGATGGGACACCTAAGCTAGATAGTAGAAGGGGCTGGAGAGTGAGGTATTTTAATTCCTCTACATGGAAGGCTAGAATTTAATGAAGCTGAAATCTCCCTTCTCCCAGGTTATATAGGCTTTGATAAACCCTAGAGGTTTAGGCCCTGGATAAATACTTTTTTCCTGAAGGCAAACCTTGTTTAGAAAAAGACAGTGGTCTGCTGTACTTAAACAAGCTTTCTTTTCCCTCCCCCTGACAGAAGAATGAGTTGTGTGTGTATGTGTGTGTGTGTGTTTCTGATATTCACTTGGAGTACCTGTTTGGATGGTAAAAAAAAAAAAAAAATCACATAAATGTGGGGGCTCCTCATGACTGAATTCCCTGAAGTTTTTATTCCTCTGACTTGTTCACACTGAGCCTCCAGCAATCTGTCAATTACAGTTCAGGTTTTCCTACTCTGATCCTGAATCCCATGGAAGCTTCTGCTCTAGTGGGCTGTGATTCTCTATATTTTTTGGTAGATCTTTCCAGTTTGGGAAGCAGTAGCTTTCCCTGTGACCTCATTTCTTGTATGAATCAAGAAGAGCTGTAGATTTTTGATTTTTTTTTCTTTTTTAGCTTTTTGTTGTTAGAATAGAGTGGTGGTACCCAAGCCCCCCACATGTAAGATTAGAAACCAGAAAGTATTCTTTCCAATCCTTTCAGGTATTTCTTTCCATACCTTAGGTAGTTTTCTTACCAGTGCATATCAGTCAGTATTCTGTGGAATACCTAAAAGAGGGGCATCTTCAGCTGTCTAGAATCCCATGTGCAATCTTCTGTGTAGCTCTGCCTTCTCTGGTACTCTGCCCTGAAAATTCTAGTCTCTTTGGCCTCCCTTGATGCTCGGCCCTATTTTTTCAATTCAGGGTGTCTCCTGGTTTCTTCCCAGGTTCCTCTTTCTTGAACTGCAGCCTGGAATCTCTGTTAAGGAAACAATATGGTCATTATAGGACTCTCTTTGTTTTCTTCTTAACTCTTAAGAATCACTGTTCTTCATTCATTGATGTTCAATGTCTTAGAAATTATCTTTTATATTTTCTTCATTTTTAAATTTTTTTCCAGTGAGAGATCATATCTGATTCACTTTACTCCAATTTGGTCTTAAGTAGAAGCCATGCATTCTATAATTGCTATTTCATCTTTTTATTGATTTCCCCTTTCTGGTAAACTTTTATATTCTTGCATCTATTTGTTAAATATATAAATCTTAACAAAATTTGAGTCCATTTCAGGTAACTTAAATATCAGGATCATTTATGAGTTTATTTCTATTTTTTCTTTTCTTTTTTTCTTTTCTTTTCTTTCTTTTCCTTTCCTTTTCCTCTCCTCTCCTATCCCCTCCTCTCTTCTCTTTCCTTCTTTCCTTCCTTCTTTCTTTCTTTTTCTTTCTCTTTCTTTCTTTCTTTCTTTCTTTCTTTCTTTCTTTCTTCTTTCTTTCTTTCTTTCTTTTTCTTTCTTTTCTTTTTTCTTTTCCTTTCCTTTTCTTTTCCTCTCCTCTCCTCTCCCCTCCCCTCCTCTCCTCTCCTTCCTTCCTTCCTTCCTTCCTTTCTTTCTTTCTTTCTTTCTTTCTTTCTTTCTTTCTTTCTTTCTTTCTCTCTTTGTACTATTTTGGTGTTAGGATGATAATTTATAATTAAAGCCTAGACACTGTGTATATAGATAAGTTGTAGAGATGCTGCATGATGTTATATATCTTCATGGCGATTTAATTCAATGTTTGCTAGCCAGTTAGAGAAGGGAAAATCACAAACTTCTATCTAGGATGTACATGTATAGAGTTGACTTTTATGTTTTAATGCATGGTCTATTTATGATTTGTCCCTACTCTTAGTGTCCCTACTCTTAGTCCCAACTCTGGGTCTGGATGTTTATATAAGGTCCCTATTTCTTATTTAGACAGATATTTCTTTGTGTACATGTTAGTATAAGGCTCTCAAAAGCTCTAGTTAGCTTCTTAGCCTCTTAGAAGCTGCTTTATTCTTGATATTTAGGCTACTATCTTGCTTTGCTTAAAAATCTGTGTCAAACACTTTCAGGGGAAACATGAAATAGTGTGTTGACATAACTTCTGTGTTTTTCTCTACTGTCATAAAATAGTTGTATTTGTGTGTGCCTGTGTATGTGTGTTATACAGTTGTCCTATTTGTTTTTGGTAGGAGGATTGGCTTGATAAAGACTTCTAAATCGTAGTTATAAGTGGAGGACCATGGTATCATTTCAAAATTCTTTTTTTTTTTTTAATCCATTAAGCCTGTGATCTTTAAAAGTCACTTAACTGGGGCACCTGGGTGGCTCAGTGGGTTAAAGCCTCTGCCTTCGGCTCAGGTCATGATCTCAGGCTCCTGGGATTGAGCCCTGCATTGGACTCTCTGCTCAGTGGGGAGCCTGCTTCCCCTTCTTTCTCTGCCTACTTGTGATCTCTCTCTCTGTGTTGAATAAATAAATAGAATCTTTAAAAAAATAAACAAAAGTCACTTAACTGAAGACATTTTTGTTTTCTTATCTTTAAAGTAGAGATGGCCTATTTTACAGAGTTGGTGTAAATATAATATAAGATAGTTTTTTTTTTTTGGAAATGCCAAGTAAGGTAAAATTTTCTGAAAACATGATCACACATTATGTATAATGTTATTTGTTTGTAATAATAATAATAATAATAAACAAACATAAAACCAACTAGCTACAATCTGTTACATATGAACTACACTATATGTCAAGTATTAAGATTTTTATTTGCAATCCTTACAATAAATACATAATGCAGTTATTTTATTTTCTTTGCAAGTTACCATTGAAAGTAATCTTTCTTTTTAAAACTTATTTTAGATTGAGCGTTTTTCAGAACTCTAAACTCATTATTGTAAAAATAAGGCTCAGTAGAGAAAATACGTATATTTCCATGTTCTGCTTTATTTGGGTTGTTATTGTGATTTTGAATTCTTAAGAGATGAGACCTTGTTTAAGCACTTTATCCTCTCTGAGCCTAATTTATCTCACCTGAAGAATAGGGCTGATACTGCTTTTTTTTACAGGATTATTGAGTAAGATAATATATGTAAAACCCCCCACCATAATGCTTGAGATATAGTTGTCATTCAAAATTGCTGTCGATGCTTAACATTTGATTTTATATAAACATTTTCATAAGCATTTGAATTCACATATAACAGCAGGTATTTTTTTATCTAGAATTCAATAGAACTTATGAAAATAAGTTAATATTACTGATAAACTAATACTTTGTTTTTAATTTGTGTAACATGACTTTTGAACAGGAAGTGGTTCTACTTGTGGTACCTCAATAAAACATGGTATTTTGTCCTCTGAATTCATTCCCTCTTCTTCAAATTATCCCATCCTTTCTCCTTTCTGAATAATTCCTATAATTCCCTTCTGAATAATTTTAACTGTAACCTGACCCACAATGCCCTCTCTAAAGCAACAGCATGAACCAGAAAACCTCTCATTCTTAATTAATTATACAAACTTATGTCAAGTATTAAAGTTGAATTGATTTCTTAAATGTCTCTATTCTGGTCTACTCTCCACTAGAAACTACTTCTCAAAATGAAAGATTGTGTATTTTACATTTCTGAATTCCCAAGGTTTAGCTTAATGCTTAGTATGTGGCAAGTGTTCTAGAAATATCTGTTTCAGAAGTAAATTTTAAGAAGAATGAATCAATGAATGCTACAATCTTATCAGCTGTGACATAGCTTTGAAAGAAGCTAATCTAATAATGTACATGAAGAAAATTGAACTAAAACCAGTGGTTTCCAATGCTGGCTGCACTTTAGATCTTTTGGAGAAGCTTTAAAATATAAACTCTCTAGAGGGGCACCTGGGTGGCTCAGTGGGTTAAAGCTCTGCCTTCGGCTCAGGTCATGATCTCAGGGTCCTGGGATCGAGCCCCACATCAGGCTCTCTGCTCAGCAGGGAGCCTGCTTCCCCCCCCTCACCTGCCTCTGCCTACTTGTGATCTCTCTCTCTCTCTCTCTCTGTCAAATAAATAAATAAAATCTTTAAAAAAATAAAAATAAATAAAAATAAACTCTCTAGACCTCTTCCCCAGGGATTCCAGTTTACTTAGCTTGGAAGGCATGAGTTCTGGAATTCGAATATTTGAAAAGCTTTCTAAGAGATTTCAAGTGTTATTATGTTTCAGAAGCTTTCCGTTGAATCCTTTCCCCACAGTAAGGGATCCTAGACATTTATGGATAATTAACATATGCCTTGATTTTTTCTTTTTTTTAAGTTTTTATTTAAATTCCAATTAGTTAACATACAGTGTAATATTAGTTGCAGCTGTAGAATTTTGTGATTCATCACTTACATACAACACCCCATGCTGATTACAAGTGCACTCCTTAGTCCCCATCACCTAATTCACCCATCCCCCTACCCACCTCCTCTCTGGTAACTATTAGTGTGTTCTCTATAGTTAAGAGTGAGCTTTCTGCTTTGCCTCAAAAAGATAAAAATAGAACTACCCTACCACGCAGCAATTGCACTAGTAGGTATTTACCCAAAGGATACAAGCATTATGATTCAAAGGTACACATGTACCCTAATGTTTAAAGCAGCATTATTAACAATAGCCAAATTATAGAAAAAAGCCCAAGTGTTCCTTGACTAATGAATAAATTTAAAAAATGTGGTATTACTCAGCCATAAAAAGGAATGAAAGCTTGCCTTTTGCAGCAACATGAATGGAACATTATGCCAAATGATATAAATCAGTCAGAGAAAGACAAATACCATATGATTCTACTTATATGTGGAATTTAAGAAAAAAGCAAATGAACATATGGGGGTAAGGCAAACCATATGTCTCAATTTTTAAATTTTTATAAGAAATTACAAATAGAACATAAAAAGCGGAAGTAAATATGGAATTGGTTGAAAATATGAATATTGGGTTCTACATGTGAATGACATTTATTGCATTTTCTGAAGCAAATTTTCAGACACTTGAAATATAAAATAGCTTTCTCTGTCTTGAAACTGTATTTAAATCTAAATGCTTACACATATGCAAACATAAAATTTCATTCAGTAATTGTAGAAATCCAAATTTTATTAAGCAAATATTGTCTTGGAAGAGCTATAATATTCTCCATGAATACTGGGATGAATGTGAGGCTTGTCATTAAGGGATTACAATTTGAACCCTGGATCAATTACTGTAGACTTTAATGGGGGGAAGCCTCCTCTCATGTCTCACTCAAGTTTCTCCGTGTGCAAAATCAAGGGTACTATAAAAGATATATTTTCCACCTTCCTTGGAGAAGCCACACCCATAGATATGTGTGACCAGTTGCTCTACACTGAGTTTTCTGAGAAGCGGATCTAGAGATGGAATTTGCAAGATAATTATTAGGGCATATCCTTGTGGAGGGAAAGAAAGCAATATTTGGTAAAAGTCAAAATTGAGGTAGCATGCCTGATGACATCCCCAGCCAACTCCATGGGAAACTTTATAGTAAAATGACCATCAGTTATCCTCATGTTGTATTGAAAAGCTCTGATTTACACTGTGGGTTAGACCACACACACACACACACACACACACACACGCACCCACATGAAATTCATGTGTCTCACCCTGGTCCTAGCATATCAAAAAAAAAAAGAAAATCAGCAGATATTTAATAAATGAGTGCACTGGTACTTAAATTATTAAATTATCATCTTAAATAATGTTGCTTTAGGAATATTCTTTCTACCACATCATTTCTCTATCTCATAGCACTTCCTTTTATTACTGCACTTAAATAACAACTAACATTTACATAGAGTATGCTATGTGGCCTAATTTTTTAGAACTTTTTATATATCAACTCATTTGTTCCTAATAATAATCATAAATATAATAAAATATTGTTTTACCCTTATTTTTACATGAGGAAATTAAAGAACTGGCTAAAATCACACAACCAAATTGTGATGAGTTTGAATTCAAGTAGTGTAGCAACTGCAGCATCTGTGCCTTTGACCACTGTGATTTCCTGTCACCTCACAGCTGGTATAAACACTGGGAAATAGTCTAATCTCTTAGGCAAGATAGTAAGTTCCTGAAGGAAAGGAAGCATATTGTGTTTCTTTTTCTTTTTGTACTCACATAATATAGTAGAGCTTTAGGATTCCTTTAAAAGTGCTACAAATTTATTTTTATTTTTATTTGTTTTAGTGCTACAAATTTTAGGATTGAGGGGTGGAAAGAAGGAAAAAGGGAAAAAAGAAAGAAAGAGGGAAAGGAAGAAAGTATTAAAATGTAATATATAAGGAGAAAGAGAAAGTTCTGGAAGGGAAATGTTTTCTCAAAATCTACAAGGTTAAACATGTAATCAAGATGAGGGTAATTTTATTGAAACTGAAAGATCAATAGGTCCATTTAAATAGTTAGACACTAGAGTGTTTAATTTGAATATCTAAATGGATTTTCTTAGTGATAATGTCAGATGTCTATTGCCCCTCCAGCTTCCATTGTTAATTTCTCCTCTGCCCATATGTTTCCAGACCAGAGTACAGCTTTGCTGAGATAATGTTTCTCACTTAGCCTTGGGGTGGGCATTCTATCCTGTCTGAATGGCATCCTAAGAGCCACAAGCACCTTGGGAAGAAGCCATCACTGAATTCACCAGGGCATATTAACAGATAAGCTAAATTCTAGATATGACAATTAACACAATCACTCATTTAGAGAAATAATTTATTTAAAATTCCTTTGAGTCCTTTAGTCCTAAGATATGATTATCAAATCCATGCTTATTTTATTACCTACGAAGTTATGAGTTCTTAGCCAAATAGCTCTTGACATTTTGCAGAGGGAAATGATGAGGTTTTAAAAAAATGCACTGGGAATAGCTCACTTTTACTGCAATGACTCTTTCCCCCCTAAGGGGAATGTTTCCCTTTGAGCAATGGGAACTATGATGTTTATCTTCCTTTTGGTATTAGTGATCTACCCTTACAAGAATTGTAAGAAAATAGGCTCAGCTGAAAACAAGTTGGAAAACTGATTATGATAGGCAAGGGTCAAAGTAGCAAAACAACAATCAAAAGAGATATGCATTGTATGCATTTAATCAACAAATACTGAGCACTTCTGTGTTCCATGTACTATCCTAGAAGCTAGGAGTGCAACTGTGAAGAGAGAATTGTTGAGTTACTAACTTTCATGGCTATGGCTATGCTTGAGAGGGCTGGATAAAATGTAGGTAGGGGATCTGTTTACCAGAGTTCATTCAGTTTATGACTCTTGGTTGAAAAAACTTTCAAAGCATTTCTTCTAGAAGCTGTGTGGAAATGAGTTAAATCACTTGATTTCAAATGTGTTCATGCATCAGATTCACCCAGAGGTCTTGTGAAATCACAAATTGCTAGGTCCAATGCTAGCAATTCTGCTTCAGAAACCTGCAGTGAGGCTGGAAAAGTTGTACCTCCAACAAATTCACAGGTGATGCTGATGCTGCTAGTCTGAGATCTACTCTTTGAGAGTCACTGAATGAGATGGTAGAACTTGAGGTAAGAATCCTGGTTAGAAGACCATTACATAAAGGCACAGTGTAGAGTATTATTTCAGAAGAGCTAAGACTTGATTAAGACAGCTAGATTTAAACTTGGCTCCATTTCTTACTATGGTTTTGCTTTTACACAAGTCCCTTAAACTAAAAGACCACTTTAAAACAAGTGGACATAGAACATATTAGTTAAGAAGGAAAATAACATTCTCAAGGTCTAGTGGGAGCCTGATACACTTGTTAAGAATTCTGAAGACCCCTCTGATTTCCTCCAATTCACTCCTCTCTTCCCTCTCACAATGTCCTCCATGTTTTCCCTTATGCTCCACCCGTAAAGTGAGACCATATGATAATCGACTCTCTCTGCTTGACTTACTTCACTCAGCGTAATCTCTTCCAGTCCAGTCCATGTTAAAACAAAAGTTGGGTATTCATCCTTTCTGATGGAGGCATAATAATCAGAGGGGTGATGAACCATGAGAGACTGTGGACTCTGATCAACAGACTGAGGGTTTTGTAGGGGTGGGGGTGGGGGGGTTGGATGAGCCTGATGGTGGGTATCGAGGAGGTCATGTATGGCATGGAGCACTGGGTGTGGTACATGAACAATGAATCTTGTAACACTGAAAAAATAAAGTATTTGGGAAAATAAATAAATTAATAAAAAAAAAAAAAAAAAAAAAAGAATTCCGAAGACCAAAATTGTAGCACAGGGTCTCAGATCAGGACTAAAGGAGGCGTTCCACATGTTCTTTGTAAGTTACTTTCAGAATCTTCAAGTTTTTTTTTTCTTATCTGCTCTGCACCAGCATGAGCCCAATCCCTCACCTTGCTCATGTGGTTGATACAATACAATTGCAGACTAATTGAGTACTGTATCCATCTTGCTGTATTCGAACCCATTTTTTCATGATGCAGTCAGAGCGACCTATCTCAAAATGGCAATTGATCAGTATCAAACCTTTTGGAAAGATTTAATTGGCTCCCATGACACTTGGCCTGTGGCTTCACATTCTTAACATAAGTTGCAAAGCCATGAATTGTTTTAGTCCTACCTGGTCATACAGGCTCATCCATTCCACACACTCTGTCCCTACAGTCCCTAGCTTCAACGTGTTCTTTCTGCCACAGGAGAATTATAGTTGTTGCTTACTCTTTCTAGAAATTTTCCTCCTTTCTCTCCACTCTCTGCCCATCTTTACTCAGTCTACTCCTCCTACCTATTCTTTATACCTTAGCATGACTATCAGTTTAAAAACAAAACAAAGCAAACCAAAAACCTCTGTGCCCACCACCCCGTTTCCCAGTCCAGGCCCAGAGTTCCAATATCTTTAATTCATTTGCTTACAACTCCATGTGTCTTCCCTTTATTGTTTTTATGCCAGTTGCAATTGCCTTTATTTGTGTTATTATTGGTTGCTTTTTATCTGTCCAACTGTACTCTAAGCTCTGTGTGAGAGAAACAGTCAACGTTGTTTATTACCCAGCACTTAGCGGAGTATCTGGCACACAGTAGTTGCTCAACACATAACCGCTGGATGAGTGAATGAATGAACTGACCCAATGCGATGGCCAAAGTGCATGGGTTTGTGTATAGAAAGAAAAATGCACATCCACAAGGAATGGAAGAGAGGACCACACATCGATGCATTTCTTTCAAGCACTTGATGAGTGAGTTCTAGCTTGGGAATACATTTCAATCAATATTCTCCTCTGGTGATTTCCCAAAAGAGACACAATCATTAATTTATTTGAGGCCATTCTCCATCATGTGATATTATACTGTGTGATTGTAGGAATTTTAACATTCTTGGTCTTTCGACAAAATCCCGGCAGTGTCTTTCCTCTAGCCATTTCTAAATGGTCCCAAGCATGTCCATGTGCTTGTGAAGAGTAATGCAGCTGCCTCTTGGGAACTACCATCTAAATCACATTAGCATTTATTTTTACATTGCAGAGGAGCAAGAAAAGAGTGAACACAATATAATGTCTAGGTTTGGCTTAAAGATTACTTGATAGAGCATATATTAAGTCCTGTGTATTAGTCCAGCTCATAGTAAACTCTCAATAAACATATTATTATGTATAATAATAGTTCCTATTATTATACATAATAGGAAGTGACGTTGAAGGCCTCAACTAGGAAAGTGAGGTGAATTTGGAGAAAAAAAGATTCAAGAACTATTTAGGAGGTAAACTGATTTGTCTTGGTAACATTGTTTGGGGTTAGAAAAAGAAAAATCATTTTTTAACTTATGCTTGGGCAATGGATACCATTAACTGAAATGTATAAGATATGAAAAAGGATAAGCTCTCAAAGGGGAAGGTAATGAATTTTGTATTGGACACTTGGATTTGAGATGTCTCTGGGAAGAATCGCAAGAGCTATTCAGTAGCAGTTGAGCATTAAGAAATGGTTGGACAGTTGGGCATTAGGAAATGGTTGTTTTGGAATTCATGTTTTAGGAGGTGAGAATTGAAACTAGATAATATAGAGTGGAAGCCTGAGGTGTGTAGGGGGGACAACCCATAAAGGTTAAGCCGAGGATGACGAAAAGGAAAGAAGACTTTCAGAGACAACTGAGAAAGAGCAAGAAGACTTTAAGTCACATGTGTGTTTCTTAGGATCCAAGGGAAGAGTACGTTTTAATAGTAAGGGAGCCATCATCAGAGTTCAAGTTCATGGAGAGGTTTATCATGCATCCTAAGATATATGGCCCAAAGCAATAATTTACTAACCATTTAGGATCTGTATTGGTGTTTGCCTATAGAATGGACTTTTTTTTTTTTTTTTTTTTTCTGTCCAGTAGCCTTTTTCCCTTTCAGTACAAATGAAATACTTTGGGAAATTGTGGCTTCTCTATTTCACATGATTCCGATAGATCTAGTGACATTAGGATCTCACTCCTTTTCCACGAGTGGGCACAGGATCTTCACTTGGTTTTTGCCACAGAGTTTATTGGAGGAATAAATACATGCATTCTACAGTGGTCTCCAATTAAAATGAAGTAATCTTGGACTTGCGGCAACCTAGCCAGACTTGTCCATCCTCCACTCCCCCACCACCACCTTCAGAAGACCTGCTTATAGAAGGAGAAATGACACCAGCAAAAGAGGGAGAAGCAGAGAGACACAGTGTCTGGACAAGTGGTGATGAGAGAACACTGGCACTCCATAGAGACTGTGAGAACAGCTGTACCCTCAACCTTTAGTTTACATGAGTCAATCAGTTCCTCTTTTCACGGATGGTAGTTTTACTAGGGTCTTTGTCACTTGCAAGGGACTCACAATGTACTTTGCTTCCTCAGGAAAGCCTTCTATGACCCCAAACCAGATCTAGATGCTCAGTTACTTTTTCTTGCCTTCTGTGGACTGCCCCCTTTCTACTTCATTCACAAAGTGGTTTCCTCACACTGAGGGTCTTTGAGCTTCTTGCCTATGGCCTTATGTCTCCACCCCAACCTCATCATATTAACCTCTACAGTTAAACCTCTTGAGGAAGCCCTCTGTGCCAACTCCTTCCACTTATTCATCCCATTCAGTTTTCCTGCACCTGAACACCACCACTGGTGCCTGCTGTTTCCTCATGCCTGCCCCCTGCACCAACACACTTATGAGAGGCTTCTCATGTTCAGCTCAAGGCTCCTTCTCTATGAACAATGACGTTTTTAGTTCGGCCTAATAGCTTTTACTGTAATTAAGGCAGATAAGTTTCTCTCAATTTTATATGAAGTAAACAAAGCTGTGGAAATTATTTGACTTACTAAATATTACACAATGTAAAATAGAACACAAACATTTCTTACAGACCAGTGCTCTTTTTTCTTTTTTTCCCCTCATTTTTACTCAATTTACCATCTTTCTTTTCCCGTTCCCTTAATTATATTTACACAGAACTACAGTTAGCTTATTACAGTAGTGGCCCCAGTAGATAATATAAAAACTATATCTTCAATTCCTGCTTTTAAGAATCTTCTGCTGTTGTGTTATCAATGACAGCAAAACTATGGAAAGAGCCTAATGCCCATTGACTGATGAATGGATAAAGAAGATGTCATAAAGAAGAAAATGTCTGGGAGAGACAAGATGGCAGAGGAGTAGGGGACCCCATTTCAACCGTCCCCTGAATTTAGCTGGATATCTCCCAAACCATTCTGAACACCCATGAAAACAGCCTGAGATGTAAGAATATATATCTGGATCTCTACAAGCAGAAAAGCACTGCCTGTCATGAGGTAGGAAGGGAAGAGTTATGAATCTGCAGGGAGATATCAGAAGAACACACATACACATACACACACAGGAATATTACTCAGCTATCAAAAAAGAATGAAATCTTCCATTTGCACTGACATGGATGGAGGTAGAGTGCATTATGCTAAGCAAAATAAGTCAGTTAGAGAAAGACAAATATCATATTATTTCATTCATTTGTGGAATTTAAAAAATGAAACATGAACACATGGGAAGGATAAAAAAGAGAGAAAGAAGCAAACCATAAGAGACTTTTTTCTGACATGCCATGAACTTTTAATAAAAGTCATTAGAGATGATTTATACAACTGCTACAAATAGGAAAAGTCTATTTGACATAGCTAGTCTCTAAGAATATATTTAACAAGCCTCTTATATGCCTTTATATCCAAAATTTTTAAGTATAATTTTAGCAAATATTGGCAAGTTTAAGGATTTCTAGCAAGGTTAAGTGAATCTTATGCCAGGACTACAGTAGTTTTTCATCGTTAAGAAACAACTTTTAAATTTATAAAAATGAGATATGGATGCATATATATTCAACTTAATCGAAGATGTCACTGACCCCCCAGTGCTAGTTTACCTATTGAGAAATAGATTAATTCCCTCTAAGGTCAACAAGAACACCAGGAAATCCCAATACCCTATATTACTTAGCACCTTGATGTATTAGTAAAGAATTAACCACTGGAAAAGAACGGTTCAAATAATCTCTGTTTACAAAGATTCCATATGTTTCCATAAGAGACTCTTAATGATAGAGTATAAACTGAGGGTTGATGGAAAGAGGTGGATAGGGGATGGGATAAATGGGTGATGGGTATTAAGGAGGGCACTTGTTATGATGAGCACTGGGTGTTATATGTAAGTGATAGATCACTAAATTCTACTCCTGAAATCAATATGACACTATATGTTAACTAACTAGAATTTTTTTTAATTAGAATTTAAGTGAAAATTTAAAAAGAAAAAAAAAATCTGCTATCATTGATGGAACAAAGCTAACATGACACATAACGAACAATATTACATGATTTTCTTTGTGGCATATATATATATCCTCATTTATTGGCTGTATATATATATATATATCCTCATTAGCGAGATATCATATATATATATCTTCATTTATTAGCAAGATATCTAATAAATGAGGATTGTATTAGTCATTGAAGGCTTCCTGGAGGAGGATGTGTCTGAGTAAGGCCTTTAAGAAGTTTCCAAGAAGGAAAGGAGATATTTTAGTATTAATAAGAACACTATCTTGCTGAGAGGTCCAACTGGACCAAAGTGGGAAATCTCTTCATCAAGTTAAGGTAATTCCCCTCTATTCCTAACTTGTTAAGAGTTTTTAACATAAATGGGAGTTGGATTTTGTTAAATACTTTTTCTGTGTCAATTGATGAGATGATATGACTTTTCTTCTTTAGTTTATTGATATGGTGGATTATACTGATTTACTGTACCTTATATATACGGAAAAAAAATCCCACATAGATCTAAAGTATAATTCCTTTTATACATTGATGGAGTCATTTGCTAATATTTTGTTGAAGATTTTGGGATCTAAGTTCATTAGAGATATTGGTCTGTAGTTTCCCTTTTTAGGGAAGTTTTGCCTTTTTAGGCTTTTGGTATCAGGAAATGAATTGGGAAGCACTTTGCCTTAATATTTTTCTGGAAGATATTTTGTGAAAATTTCCTTGAAATGTTTAGTAGAATTTTCAAGTTAAACCATATATTCTTGGAGATTTCTTTTTCTGGAGATTTATGAATTCAATTTCCTTAATGGTTATAAGACTATTCAGATTATTTATATCATCTTGGTTTTTTGAGGAATTCATTAATTTCTCCTAAGTTGTCAAAATCTTTAGTGTAAAGTTGTGTGTAGTATTACCTCATTGTCTTTATTGCTCCAGGATCTGTGGCGCTATCCAATTTCACTCCCAATATTGCTCACTCAAGGGGTACCTGGGTGGCTCGATCCCTTAAGCATCTGCGTTGGGCTCATGTCATGATCTCGGGGTCCTGGGATCAAGCCCCACGTGGAACTCCCTGCTCAGTGGGCAGTCTGCTTCTCTCTTTGCCCCTCTCCCTGCTCTCTCTCTCAAATAAATAAGATCTTTAAAAAATATATTGCTCATTCAAACCTCTTGTTTTCATCAGTCTCACTAGTGTTTTATCAATTCTGTTATTTTAAAAAATAAATCATCTGTTTCACCGACTTTATCGTTTACCAAGTTTTGATTTCATTCATTTCTGCTCTAATTTTCTTTTTTTTATGATTTTATTTATTTATTTTTGAGAGAGAGAAAGCACGAGCAGGGGGGAGAGGGAAGGAAGAGGGAGAAGCAGAAGCAGACTTCCCACTGAGAGGGGAACCCAAGGCTGGGCTCAATCCCAGGACCCTAGGATCATGAGCTCAGCTGAAGGCAGAAGCTTAACTGACTGAGCAACCCAGGCAACCTCCCTAGTTTTCTTTAAGATAAAACCTTACATTTTTTATTTGAGGCTTCATTGATTGACTTTTTCAAATTTGACCAACTTTGCATTCCTGTGATAAAGCTCACTTGCTTATTTTGTCATTATTGTCTATTGCTAGGTTCCATTTGCTAATCATTTGTTAAGGATAATTAAGTATATGTTATAAGTATATGATCTCTACCTTTCATTTCTTGTGCTTTGTCTGACATTGGTATCAGTATGTTGCTGGCTTCACAAGATAAATTGGGTTGTCTTTCCTCATATTTTTCTGGAAGTACTTTTATACTTTTATGTAATTTTTCCTTAAATATTAGGAAGATTTCACTAGGGAACTTATGTATGTATGAATTTCTCTTTGTGGAAAGAGTGTTGAATAAGATATTCAATGTCTTGAATAGATACAGGACTGTTCATTATGTGTAATGCCTCTTGACTGAGTTTTGATGGTTTGTGCTTTCAAGGAATTTGTCCATTTCATCTATGTTAACAAATTTATTGGCATTACATCGCTCTTATCATTTCCTTGTTATCCTTGACAAACTGTAGGATGTCCTCAATTTATTTTGGAAATTTGTGTCATTTCTGTTTTTTTTTTTTTTTTTATCCACCTGACTGTTAGTTTTAGTTATCTTTTCGAGAACCAGCTTTTTGTCTAATTTACTTCCTCTACTAGTTTTTCTGTTTCCTATGTCACTAATTTCTTTTCTGATCTTTATTATTTCCCTTCTTTTGCTTGCTCGATATTTAATTTACTCTCCCTTTCCCACTTCCCTGAGGCTGAAGACTCAATAATTGATTCGAGACATTTATTCTCTTTAATATAAGCATTTTATATCCTACATTTTCTTCTATGCATGCACTGGTTTAGTTGTACCACAGGAATTTTGATATGTTGTATTTTTATTTTAATTTAATATAAAATATTATATAATGTCCAATGTGATTTCCTTTTTGATCACTGGATTATTTAGAAGTATGTTGTTTAATTTATAAAAATTGGTGAGTTTCCTGAATACTGTTTTGTTAATTGATTTCTAGTTTAATTTTATTTTTGTCCAAGAATGTACTTTGTACGATATCAATTCTTTTAAAGTTTTTTTTTTTTTTAATGACTAAGGATATCATCTGTCATGGTGAATGTTCCATATGCTCTTGGAAAGAATATGTATTTTTCTGTCATTGGGTGAAGTGTTCTATAAATGTCAATTAGGTCATATTGATGGATAGTGTTGTTCAGGTATTAAATATCCTTACTGATTTCAGTATACTTGTTTTATCATTTACTTAGAGGGAATTATTTATGTCTATATAATGGTGAATTCTTCTATTTCTTCTTTTAGTTTGATCTATTTCTGCTTCAAGTATTTTGAACCTCTGCTTAAGAGGCATATAAATTTACACTGGATATGTCTTCTTAAGGAATCTGCCCCCCTTATCATTATGTAAATCTCTGTTATTATTCCTTGTCCTGAATTCTACTTTGTCTGCTAGTAATATAGTGACCCCAGATTTATTTTTGTTGTAATTTGCTTTGTGTATCTTTTTCTGTCTTTTTATTTTAATGTATCTTTAACTTTATACCTAATATGTTGGGTTACATTTGCTGATTTTTGAATGTTAAGCCCACCTTGCATACCTAGAATAACCACCTCTTAGTCATGGACTGTAGTTCTTTATACACACTGATAGATTCACTTGCTAATTTTTTCTTGAAGACTTTTGTGTCTATGTTCATGAGAGATGATGTTTTGTAGTTTCCTTTTTTGTACTATATTTTTTGTCCTTTGATATCAGGACAACACTAGCTTCATAAAATAAATTGGGAAATGTTCTGTCCTCTTACATTTTCTGGAAGAGATTGCATAAAATTAGTGTGACTTTAACTAGTTCTACCCACCTGACCTGGAGTCACCGAGAAAGGAAAACAGTCAGGCATGTGGAGAAAGAGAGAGACTTTCTGGCATGCCATGTCTGGGTCCCTCCCGTTTATTCCACCTGCTTGCATTTGTATCTCTTAGAAGGGGATGGACATCTCAGGCTTGGTGGTAAGTAGAGGCACTTCCTCTGGCCACTTATCATTAATAAGTCTTCTAATTGATCCTGATTGCATGTGGTATAAGGCTCTTCTGATGTTGGGGCTTCCCCGTGGATCCCTGGGAGGAATGAGCATACTTGGGTTGCCTTCTGTTGCTAGGCTGAGGGTCAGGAAACACAGGATGATGTGTTCCACTGGGTGAGGGAGGCTGAGGCAGCCTGCCACTGTGCTGTTGCTCTAGTTCTGGAGTCTCAAACTAGTTCGCCCTCTTCTTTCGCATCTCTCTCTTCTCCTTTCATTGTTTCTTGTGTTATTTCTATGGATCGTAGTTGTGTTTAGTGGGCAGAAACGGAGAGAAATGAATCTACATCATCTTATCCTGCCACGTGTTTATGTACATTTTTGTTTATTCATATGTCTTCCCCATCTTACTGTAAACTCCTTAGCAAAGGTGTGGGGATTTTATTTATCTGTATGTCTCCAGGACCTTAGGTTGTCCCTGGCATGTATGTAGTAGGCACTCAATAAGTGTCAAATTAATACACTAACAGTTTTATGTTTCAGTAGATAAGAGGGAAAAGAGAAGAATATTTTGCTCAGTAGGTCATGCTAGTGGGCCATTCTTTTCAACATGTAAAAGCCTGTTTGGAATTTAAGAAAGCGAACCACTGATAGCATATCTTTCCATGATTGGATTCAAGTAGTCTATAATCATGACATTCCAACCCTCACCAAAGCCAACCATCACAAGTCAAAAATGCTGACATAATTCACCAGACAATGTACCCACGTCTTGGACTCAGGGTCTGGGCAGACTCAGACTCCATGGATGGTTGCATCTCTATTATCTACCAATTATCTCTATACCCACTCAATCAAGCAACTACCAGAGATGCAAAAATTTTAAGTCTGTAGGGGCACCTGGGTGGCTCAGTGGGTTAAAGCCTCTGCCTTCGGCTCAGGTCATGATCTCAGCGTTCTGGGATCGAGCCCCGCATTGGGCTCTCTGCTCAGCAGGGAGCCTGCTTCCCCCTCTCTCTCTGCCTGCCTCTCTGCCTACTTGTGATCTCTCTCTGTCAAATAAATAAATAAAATCTTAAAAAAAAAAAATTTAAGTCTGTAGGAAGGCAGAAAAAAGAGGTACATTTCAGACAGAAGAAATGCAGTGTTGTACATTTAACCACACAGTAACATCAACATCAACAAAAATGCATAATGCAACCAAATTCTGGAAGTGATGGCATGTGCTTAACAGAAATTATGTAAAGATGGAGTTTCTGAACATTAGAATGTCATGCTTCAGTTCCAGGAGTTTATTTCATGTCTTTTTCTTTGTATATCCCTAAATTACTCAGAATACAAAGGTAAGTGCTAATGTTCATTAAATATTATGTGGACCAGTGCTCTAGTGATTGGAAGAGTGAAAACACCAACTGAAGCTACTTCAATGTTCTAGGATTGGGTTTATCATACGATTCTAGTCACGACTGTAGCAAAAAGGAAATCACATTAAAATATTTTAAAATTCCAATATAATTAGCATAAAATATTATATTAGTTTCAGGTGTACAACATAATGACTAAACACTTCAGTACATCACCTGATACTCAACACAACAAATGCAGTCCTTAATCTCCACCATGAATTTCATCCGTCCCCTCCCCCACCACCCCTCTGGTAACCATCAGTTTGTTCTCTATAGTTAAGAGTCCTTTCTTTGGTTTGTCTCTTTTTTCTTTGTTCACTTGTTTCATTTCTTAAATTCAACATATGAGTGAAACCATATGGTGTGTCTTTTTCTGATTTACTCATTTTGCTTAGCATTATACTCTCTAGATCCATCCATGTTGCTGCAGATAGCAAGATTTCATTATTTTTTGTGGAAATCACATTTTTGAGGGGGGGTGTGGTCAAGGACTGACATTTCTCAGATGTGATTTGCAGGCTACCACTTGCTTCACCCCATCTCTTCACTCCACTCCAAAACATGTGTCTTAACAGTCTATGACTGGTTTGAAATGCCATTGGTGAGACATTCATTTTGGGTTAAATTACTGTTCTCTTAAGTATAATTCTTCAAAATAACCCTGAAAGCAAATGACCTTAGATAAATCATCAATTAGATGTTAATTTTTTATGAGCTGGGAATGCCTCTTAAACTGTACTGTGCCTTTTTACCTCTTCAGTGTCCTTGGCTCTCAGCACTTCCCTGGGCTCTGAGGGCAGGGCATAGAGGGATTGAGCATATTTTATAGGGGTGGAAGGTGGATAAGTTAGGAATGTGACACTATGCCAAAAGAAGGCAGAACTGAGTAAGAGCCTCTAGAAAGCTGGGATTAGAGGTTCTACAAAGCCAAGGGTAGGTGCAATCAAGGTAATGGGAGCCCACAGACAGAGGGACATAGATGCCACACTATAGTGAGAGGTAGAAGTGGGGGCAAGACCAAGGAAAGAGAAACAATTATTCCGGAGCTGGCCCCAATATATTAGGTTCATGGATAGTCTACAGTGAAAATGAGTATTTGCTTATTTGGCACTTTAGCTATTCCCCACTAGCTGTTATTCAAGGCTGAAAGCTTCCTGACAAGTCATTGATTCAAATGTGGTTTAAGGATTTTCTTCCCATCTTCTGTTTATTTTACTTTTTAAAGATTTTATTTATTTGTTTGAGAGAGAGAGAGCAGAGTGAGAGAGATTACACAAGCGAGGGTGGGCCGGGCAGGACAGAGGGAGAAGGAGAAATGGGCTTCTCTGCAGGGAGCCCAATGATATGGGAATCTCAGAACCCTAGGATCATGACCTGAGCTGAAGGCAGACATTCAACCAACTGAGCCACCCAGGGCCCCCCACTCTTCTTTTTAAAATGTCTTCTTTTCTGTCATTTCTGTGTTTTATTCCTTCCTTAATTCAATATTTTTGAACAACTTCTATGTTTAGGCACTGATCTAAGAATGTAAAACAAATAATAGACAAAATTCCTGCCCTCCTCATGCTAACAAAGCAAAGAGGGAAATAAGTAAACAAATAAGTAGTTTATAGCATGTATGTTTTATATCAATAATTCCCCTTCTGCTCTAATTTTGGTTCTATGATTCATGTGAGTGAACTGCCAGCACTCTTGTTTCGGTAGGATTCTTGGCTTTCTCCTTCTATGTCAGGCAGCCCCCAGGAAAATGACACCCACCATCCATCACAACTTAACCTTTTCCCCACTCAAATGTCTAGTTAGGTACCTGCTCAAGATCTTGTTTATCTGGGAAAAAGGAATTTGATATGGGGTTCTTTGCTACTGTGTGAATGTTGGATGGTCCCAGTGCCATGGGTGAGCTCTACATCTTCTTTTCCCAGCCCTCTGAGCCCCAAATATCTTGCTTACTTCTGGTTCTCTTCTCCATGCAAGAAATTTGCTGGACTACAGTGTTAACTCTGCCTATTTGTGATTGCCCAAAATGCCACCATATTAATTTGTGGTCCAGGCGCTTTCTGAGTGATGAGCATACAACTTTAAGCAAAAGACACATATTCTCTGTTCTTGTACAGCTTATAGTCTACATGAGAGCTTCTCAAACTGTAGCATGTGAAAGAACCCTCAAGGATGCATTGCAACCAGACTCCTAGAAGTATGCAGATTGGGCCTGGGAATGAGATGCTAAATAAGCTTCTAGGTGACAGTGATGCTCTGTTGGTCTGCTGACCACATTCTGAAGGACATAAAAATGAATGATAAAGTATATTAGTTAGAACTCTGTATTGCAAGAGATAAAAATTCATTAATTAATTAGCATAAGCAAAAAAGAAAATTAGTGGTTCTAGGATTTGGAAAGATTAAGGAAGAACTTCCTGAAGCAGAATCTCAGAGTTTACAATCAAGTACTTACATCTCTCCAGATGCTTCTTTTTGCCTCTCTCACTTCTGTTTGGTTCTGTTTGACTGTTCTGCAGAGACTTTTCCATTACTAGGTGAATATAGCCTCTGGTAACTCTGGATTTTCATCTTCTCATTTTAAAGGCTCCAATAGAGACATCTGTACATCAGCCCCAAGGTAAAACTCTAATCGATGCACTGAAGTCTATGCAATTTGAAGTCCTTGTTCCCAGGGGCATGGACCACGCCAAGTATCAGAGGGGAGGGGTCTAATATCAGAAGCGGAAGAGAAAAGGCTGTCCTATTTAAAGCAACAGTCCCCACAGTCCTGTAGAAGAGTTCCTTGTAGTTGATGAATGCTCTAATGAGGCAAATGCAGGATAATTAATGAGTACTTAGGAGGATCATTGACCAGACACAGAAATTTCGTGAAGAAAGTGACATTTAGGTGCACCTGGGTGGCTCAGTCTATTGGGTGCCTTCCTTAGGCTTAGGTCATGATCCTGGAGTCCTGGGATTGAGCCACACATCAAGCTCCTTGCTCAGCGGGGAGCCTGCTTCTGCATCTGCCTGCTGCTATTCCTCCTTGTGCTCCCTCTCTCTGTCAAATAAATAAATAAAATCTTAAAAAAAAAAAAAAGAAAGAAAGTGACATTTAAAACAGACTACGCCTGGGTGGTTCAATCACTGGTTCAGTGGCCAACTTTTGGTTTCAGCTCGGGTCACCAGGGTCCTGAGATTGAGACCTGCATCAGGCTCTGCACTCAGTGGGGCGTCTGCTTGAGAATTCTCTCTCTTCCTCTGTAGGCCCTCCCCACTCATGCTCTCTCTCTCTTTAAAATAAATAAGTAAATCTTTAAAAAACAAAACCAAAGCTGAGTCCACGCAGATGAGTAAGTGTTTGGTATGTGGAGAAAAGTGAGACTGTTCCTGACCAAGACAAAGAGAGGGGGTGCATGGAGTCTGTCTGCCAGAACTGAGGAGTGAGGAGAGAGTGAGACAAAGAATGAACCTAAGAAACAGACAGAAGTAGAGAGAGTGAAAAAGTGAGAGAGAAGAAAGGAGCCTGTATGACTCAGGCTGGAACTTACTAGATTCATCTTGTTGACTTGCAGCTATACTGGAACTAATAAGAATTATCTGGATTTATGGAGGAGGCAGATTCACTGAAGATATAGAAATATGATTGGAGCAGATGTGGGAATTCTGGCTATGGTGGAGAGTTTGCTGGCTTTTCATTATGCCTACCTTTTGATTACAATTTTTATCTCATCACTAGTGAAATTTCAAAAGCCTGATTATGCCTAAATCCTACATCCTGGCTATAGGGTTGCTCTAGGCTAATATGATTATTATTATTTTTTGCAATATTTGTATTCCAATTGTGGCTATCATAGAAATAATTCAGGCTAAAAGAAACATTTTTAAATGCATTGTAATTTGCTGCAGGTCAGCTTCTAACTGGAGTTCAAATCTGAATGAATGTCACAGAGGGGAATATGAGGGCATGATGGAAACTGAAAGGGAGACTGGTCATGAAATACCCACTGTTAGTGCCAATAGAAGTCAGAAGAAAATCTCACTTTACGGCACATCCAAAGTTGTACACCAACTGGATTAAAGATCTAATTATGAAAAGTATACATACACACATTTTCTTCTTTAATGAAAGAAAATACAGGAGAACATCAGTTTGACATTTTATAGAAAACTGAATGCACAAAGTATAAGTAAAAATTATGAATTTGAGTACACTGAAATTAAAACTTTAGTTAACAAATGTGCTAACTGAACAGATACACATGCACATGCACACATACATTTTGGGCTCAGATATAAAGGTCTGAATAAATATTCTTTGGCTCAGTGTAAGTTACCACATCGGTCAATTCCAGACCCCACTTATTCAACCATTTATTTGTTAGTTTGCTTATTTTCTACCCTTTATCCTTTTCCTGCATTTCTATCCCCTCTATCCCATCTTAAACAATCATTCTAAAGTGTTAGTGGATACGTTTTGCTTGTTTAACTGTCCATGATTCATATAGTTTTATATAAATTCTTAAAACTTTAAGTGCTATTATATTTTAGATTCATTTTTGTTTTTACTTTTTTATTTCCTTTCAGCTGTGGCCTCATGTTCCATCCATGTTTCTTTGTGTATAAGTAACCTTTTTGCACTTATGGTGTTCCATTGTGACCTGTATCTCATCTTATCGATCCCACTAAATTCAGATTAGGAAGTTCAATGAATAACAAAAACAGGAAAAGAACATTTAAAAAAATGTACTCCTAGACACATGTTGAAACTGCAGAACACCAAAGAAAGTGAAAATTCAAAAGCAGCCATAGACAAAAAGATCGATCAACCACAGAAGGTTATTTAGCATGACCCAACTTACTAAAAGCAACTATAAAAGTCAGAGAACAGTGAAATATTATCTTTAATGTGATGAAATTAATAAATCTTTCCCCAGAATACTATACTCTAGTTTTCAAGAATAAGGATGAAAGAAGATAATTTGGGGGGGGGGGGAATCTTTACTATCAACAGATTTTTTATAAGGGAATTCTAAATGACATGTATTAAGCAGAAATAAAAGAATTCCAAGTAAAAGCTGGAATTTGAAATTAATTGTGAACATTTATATTAGTTAATATGTTGTTAATATACATTAACATGTAATTAATATATACTCTAAGCATTTACGGATGTATTAGAAACGGTAATGCCTAATTGTGTGTGATAGGTAAGGGAGCATGACAGGGTAGAAGTTTAAAAAAAAAGTCTGGAAATCAATACAACTTCAGGTGAAAGGAATAATGAAAGTTAAAATATTTCATGATTCTTTGAGGGAGAATAAGAATTTTGATTAACTTTTACTGTATTCTATATGTATTTTTAAAAGATCAGTCTTTCTGCTAAAAGAATAAGAACAATTCCCAAACCAGTCGGAAAATAAGAAATAATAAGAGTACAAGTTTGTTCTCTGTATTTATGAGCCTGTTTTTGTTTTGTATTATTTCATTTTTTTAGATTTCATATATAAGTGACATCATACATATAGTATTTGTCTTTCTCTGACTTATGTCACTTAGCATGATACCTTTAGAAGGGAGGGAGGTAGTGGAATGGGTGAAATAGGTGAAGGGGATTAAAAGGTACAAGCTTCCAGTTATAAAATAAATTAGGTAGGTTTTTGTTGTTTTCAAGAAATAAGACAAAAGAAAGTAAGTGAAGGGTTAAAGCACGGAAAAACCTATCCCCGGAAATACTAATTTAAAGAAAACTGGTGTGGCTCTCTCTCTCTCCCTCATATAAATAAATGAATGAATGAATGAATAAATAAAATCTTTAAAATAAATAAATAAATAAATAAATAAATCCTTAAATAGTTGTCGGATGAGTAGTATCTAAACAAACAGCAAGTAGTAGGCTTGATGGTGAAGTGTTGGAAACAGTTTCTGGATGATGAGGGACAAGATAAGGACACAGATTATCTCTTTCATTTATTTTTTTAATAGAGTTCCCAGACAGTACAATAAAGCAAGGAAAAACAAATTCATAAAAATTGGAAAGGTTTGCTGGTTACTTTTGTTTGTGAACTTGACTTGACCACAGAGTGCCTGAACATTTGTTCACACCTCCTAGGCACCTGTATTGGAAAACCAGGTGAGTTAAGAATATGCAAATTTTGACCTGTAGAATGAGGAAGTACAAGGCACCCACATGGGGTCAGCAGGGAGCCTCCTCAACCTCCTAGTACCACTTTCAGGGAAGTGAAAACCCACAGTTGTTTGGATCCAAGGCAGTTTCACTACACTCACACAAAGGAAGTAAGGTCACAAGGCTTATTATTTACAAATCCCAGAACTAAGGTGCTCTGAGCCAGGGGGAAGGGCAGTCCTCCCGCGAAGGTCACAAGTAAGCAGGAGATAGAGAGCAGGGAGAAAGTACCTGCTATGTATAAGGCTGTTGAGCCAGTGGCTATGGCTGTTTTCTCATCACAGCGTGTCTATAAGGGAGTTTTTGAATGACAGCAACATTTGAATCCATAGACTGAGTAAAGCAGAATATGTTTTCTAATGTGGGTAGGGCTCCTCCAATCAATTGAATACCTGAATAGAACAAAAAGGCTGATAAGAGGGGACATCTACCTGATTGCCTAAGATGGGGCATTGCTCTTCTCCTGCCTTTGGGCTAGAACTTACACCATCAGTCAGTTCTCCTGGTTCTCAGGCCTTCAGACTCAGACTAGAACAATACATCAAATCTCCTGGATCCTCCTGTCTGACTGCAGATCTTGGGACTTTTCAGCATTCATCATTATGTGAGAAAATTCCTTAAAATAAATCCCTTTTTATGTATAGTAACACTTGACCCTTGAACAACATGAGTTTAAACTATGCAGGTCCACTTGCTTGCCAATTGTTTTCAATAAATACAGTACAGTTCTGTAAATGCATTTCCTTTGCTTTATGATTTTCTCAATAACATTTCATTTTCTCCAGCTTATGTTATTGTAAGAACACAATATATAATAATATACAAAATATGTGATAATCAACTGTTTATGTTATTGCTAAGGTCAACAGTAGGTTATTAGCAGTTTTGGGGAAGTCAAAAGTTATACAAAGATTTTTGACTACGTGGTGGGTCAAGGCCCCTAACTCCCACATTGTTCAAGGTCAACTGCATATATACAAAATAAAATATAAATTAAAAACAATTAAAATATATATAATATATATTATATATTTTCTGTTGGTTCTGGTTCTCTGGAGAACTCTGATTAATACAGGAAACAAAATTTTTATTATTTGTAGATGATAATATTTCCTATGTAGAAAAACCTAAAAAATCTATTAAGAAGGGAATTTATCAAGTTTACTTATCTTAAAATCAGTATGCAGAAGTTATTTGCCTTTCTATATACTAGCAAAAAAGCTGCTAGAAAAATGTAATAAAAAAACAGACACTGTTATAGACAGAATTGTGTCCCACAAAAGATATGTTGAAGTCCCAATGCCTAGTACTTGAAAATGTGACCTTATTTGGAAATAGGGTCTTTCTAAATGTAATCAAGTAAGAATAACTCATTAGAGTGGACTCCAATCCAATATGACTGGTGTCCTTGTAAGAAGAGAAGAATCACAGAGACACACACACAGGGAGAACACCATGATGATACACACAGAGATTGGAGTAAAGTAGCTTTAAGTCAAGGAAAGAAAGGTATCTACAGCCGCCACAGGAAGAAAGGATTCTCCTGAGTCTCCTAGGAAGCGTGATCAATGCTGATATCTTGGATTTAGACTTCAAACCTCCAAGACTGTGAGTAAATAAATTTATGGTTTTTTAAACCATTGAGTTTGTGACATTTTGTTATGGCAGACTTAGGAAATTACTACAGATACCATTTACAGTCATCATTAAAAAGTTATTTAAGAAAATCTAGCAAAACTTATACACAATCTCTATACAGAAAATATAATACTATATTAAAAGATATTAAGGAGGCATAAATAAATGGAAAACAATACTATCACAAAATATCAATTCTAAACTGACTCAGATTTAGTGGAATTCCAATAAAATTTCCAATGTGTTTTTCCTTGGAACTTGATAAGTTGATTCTAAAATGTATTAAAATAAGCAAAATAAGATATGGGAGATTTGTGATAGCTTTTACATACAAATAAAACAAATAAACATGAAACCCGCAAATGTCTTTCAAGAGCAGAGAGAATACATGGTTGTGGTGTATTTAAAAAGTGCTATAAAATAGTAACTGCGAGTGGGCCACGGTCATAATATATAATATATAATGTCTCCAAAGGAAAAAATAATTATTTCAAAACAAGGAGAAAGTCATGGAAGACGAATAATATCGACCTCACTTATAAAACATTAGAAAACACAACATTTAAAGCAATATATTCTTAATGGATTCATCTACAAGTTACGAAATACAATGGAAAGAAAGGGAACTATTGACACAAAAATCAGATTTGGAGTTGCGTCCGAGAGTGAGTGACGGGGCCTCAGTGGAGGCTAGGCATGATAGAGCAGAGGCTGGATGCTTTGAGATAATAGCAATGTTTGTTTCTTAAGTTGATGCAGGGAAAATAGATGTTCAGGTCTACTCTCTAACACTTACATTTGTGCTCTGTATGATTTTTTATGTATGTATTATATTTTACAATTGGATAAGGGTCACTTCTGTGAGGAAACATTGTGTTGAAGTCACATAAACTATTGGTATTCTCTCTGGTCCAGCTGGAAAGAACCTTATTAAGAAAACTGTTTGAGGGGCTCTTGGGTATCTCAGTCAGTTTGAGTGTCCAACTCTCGATTTTGGCTCAGATCATGATCTCAGGGTCCCGGGATCGAGCTCCGAGTTTTACTCCTGCTCAGCAGGGACTCTGCTTGAGGACTTTCTCTCTCCATCTCCCTCTGCCCCTCCCTCCTCTCTCTCTCTCTCAAATAAATAAATAAATAAATTAAAAAAAAAAAAAAACTATTTGAAACTGGTACTTTGTAGCTAATCCTCATTGCCTACAAAACTTCAGGTAAAGTTTAAAACTTCCAAGGCTGCTGTTGATCAATATCTCCTCAATCGGACTGGCTCTGGCTGTCATTTACTTTAAAGCCAGGCTCCACCATAATGATTACTGATTACAGGAGGCCCATCACCCACAACATCATTATCACCCAGTTTGCAGGGGGAGCATTTTGTGTGGCAATGAACTGAAAGCCAGCCAAGGCAAATTTATGACATTGCATACTGTATCGATTTTGATGAGAACAAAAGCAGAGAATGTCAATAGGATGGCATCCAAAGTCATTACTGGTCAGAAGAGAAGTCTAAATCAAAATGAGCGATTAAATTTTTTTAGCTATTTTATGCTATGTTCCAGCAGCCTCATAAATGATCCCATATCTTGGTGTCAGAACTCTATAATAAAATGGCAATGGGATTGTGATGGAAAATTCAGATCTAGGGGCAAGAACAAAGAAATAAATTCTTTTTAAAAATTCTCTATGAGAATGATTCAAAGAGTTGTATTTTAACAAATAGTCACCTTGTTTGGAAGATGCTTTGTTTCTGATCCATACCTGGTTTTCCTTACCTGAATACCCTAATTCCTCTGCCTTGCTCTCAGTGTGCTCTCCACTTATAGGAAAGACAGGGAAAGAGAGAATGAGGAAGAGAAAGACAGAGAGTCAGGGAGGGAGAGAGAGGGAGAAACAGGAAGGAAGGAAGGAAGGAGGGAAGGAAAGAAGGAAGGAAGGAAGGAATGGAGAGGAAGAGATTTGGAGATACTATAAAAATAGTACAAATAGAATGGAGGCTGATAGAATACGGTGACTTTGAATTCTGATGTTTTGTTCTATTTTTCCTTGAGAAAAACAGATGATTGTTCAAAGAAATGTTAATGATGTATTGTGTGATGACTAACATAACACAATAAAAAATACATAGAAAACAATAGATAAATATGAGCAAGAAAAAAGTGATACTAGCCTTAAATCTAATAAGATTAAAAATTATACTAAAACTGATTATTATTCATTAATCATTTAATGGTTAACAGCCACTCTGCCTCTCCTTATTCACATCTTACTTAATCCTTACAATAACCCTTAGATGTAGGTGTAGAAAATTGGGGCTCAGGAGAATAGGAAAGATCAGCTTACACAGCTAATACATAGGTTTTTAACACAAGGGTGCTGGCTCTACGCAAGCTGGTGCCCTAGAGCTCCATTACAGTGACTGCTTAGACTCACCATGGAGGAGTGTTGACACCCCCATAGCTATAGCTTACGGATATTTCTGCAGGTGGAATAAAAAAAAAATGTTGCTGTTTCCTAGAAGGATCTCCTGAAGTGCTGTCTGAGTAGTGTGGTTTGAGCCTCTCATCTTCCAGGTCACTGTGGTCACCCAAGTAGATTCTAGCATATGAGATTATACCAGCTCTGCAGCTGGGAGTCACCACATGCCTGTGTTCTGCTGTGTTCACTGCCCTCATTCTAAACCCAGGAACTGAGGTGATTGGATACTAATTATCAGATTCAGAACCCCTCCCCAAGAGGTCCACTTGCATCTAAGACTATGGACCTCTCCACTGGACAAAAACCTTCTGTGCTTTCTGGCTGTGCAGTTGCCCTAGACCCTGACTTCCCTATTTTCTGAAACTTTTCTCTCATCAGGAGTTTGGGTTTCTAACCAACCTCCTTTATGACTGGCCTCTTCCCGTTTGTCTTTTCTCTCATATTTAGTGATGTGACTTTCTTTAACTCTGCACCCCAGAGTTATTGATCCCTTGGCCCTGAGCTGAGACCCATGCAGGTGGCTCCATAGCACTTTTGTCCTCTCCTCAGGGCAGGGAGTGAACAGGGTCAACATTCTTTCCAGAATTCCTTCCTGAACTTTCCCACAAGGGGTTATGGAAAGATGCACACAGGACACATTTCTGAGCAGAAAGTCTTGATCCCTGGCTTGGTTGGTAGGGTCCTATCTTTTTCTGATCCTAGCCTATGCCACCCTTCCTTTGCACTCCCCAAAGCACTTACGTATGGGCTGGGTTCCTCAAAATTCTCATCTCCTGTTTTGCCTCCTCTCGGAAGCCTTCCTGCCGGCCCCAACTTCCTGCAGCCTCTTCCTCTCAGAGTCTTCAAAACTGGGATTCTCTGTTGTCCTCCTCTAACACTTCCTTGGAGTCAGACACCATGCAAAGCAGTTTACACCTGCGGGAGCACTATTCCTTTCAATATCCCTCTAAGAGCTCCCCACCTACTCTCAGTCTACAGACAGGGAGAACTACAGATTCAAGAAAATAAGTAATTTGCCTAAGACCCTACAGATCTTAGTTGTGAAGTGAGTTGGAATAATGACTTCAAATGTGGGGAAGCATCTTACCCCTCCAAAGGGATTTATAAACAAAGAGATACTTCAGAATAGTGATGTGTGTTCTGAGTACAGATTTCTGGAGTCCAGAAAGGCTATCAGATCAGTATCCGTGAGGGCATAGTCAGCCCCTCAGTGCAATCAGAATCCAGACTTCCCCCTTCCCTATCCTGCATTAAGAACCATGGCTAATTCCATCATAGTCCCTCCCTCATTCATGTACTCACTAAATCATTTGTAACATGTTCGCTATTTCACAGAGGTAGGGTGGCAGCTAGAGTTCATATCTACACACACACACATACACTGATAATTTCAGAAGTTACAGAAGGAGCTATATAAGGTTACATAAATAAGGTTAAATAAGGTTATACACGCGCACACTAATATGGTTATATGACCTTATTCAGCTCTTTGAGATTCTGCAATCTCTCCAAGTGCCAGTTTTATCATTTGCAAATGGGATTAGAAATGTCATGGTATTGTATTTAATTTAAAACCTTTCACTTCATACACTACAGGGGTCATTAAGAAGTTTTTTAAATAAAAACTTGGCTCTTCCCTGCAAGTCAACAGCTTTATGTGCAGTAACCTCTATCCTTAGCAATGCCAGAGAAGAAAATTGGCTTTTCCAGATTTATCAAGAGACAACAATTTTAAAAAAAGATATATGCTGTCTGCATTATTTGTGACATGTACCTAATTTTGACCCTATGATCTGACTTTCAAAACAACTTACTAGGTAAGAAGTAATATGACCCTACTATAGAAATTATAGAATGTGTAGTGCTAAATTGCAGGTGAATGATATGTACATTATAAAAATGCCAGATAATTTAGGCTTAAGGTAAGTTAATGTTCCAGAAAAAAATGTATGTGATTTATCGATAAATTTATTTAAAAGTTAATGTATAATTTTAGAAATAAATTTATTATAATTTATATGTATAATATGTTTATACACACATGAACATACTCATGCATGTATACACATTTAGAGAAGCGATCTTCCAAGCATGTTTAAGGAAACAAATAAAACATTAAAAGAAGCTATGCTGGTGCAGGAAAGCTTCTCAACTCCTACTCTGCTCCTTTCTTCTCTGTCAAGAAGAATCATCTTTGGACTGAAAAGGGGATATTGAGTATTTCTGAAAGTGAAGTAAATAAACTCATGATGGATAAAAAGATTGTAAAAGTGCACATATTTGCTTTACTTGAGTTCAAACCTCTGACCCATCTAAATTACACACCAGAGTCTCAAGAGAATCTCTAAATGAGAGAACTGTCATTGATCTTTCACGTTCATGTAAGGACAAAAGAGCTTCTAAAAGACTGGAGATGGGTAAATTCTATCAATATTTAAAAAGAAGAATGAAGTTTATTCCACAAACCACTCACTAGTAAACTTCAGTAGTGACCTGCCAAAGACATTACAATCCCTTTAGAATAAAATTTCCAGTCTAAGATGTAAATCTTTTGCCATGATTAAAATTGTTTTCTCCTTTTTTTTTCACCTTTCCTTTCCCTGTCATCCTCCCTCCTCTCCTCCCTCCCTCCCTTCTTTCCTTCCTTCCTTCCTCTCCTCCTTTTAATAAAATTTTCATTTTAGAACAATTTTTGCAAAGAGAGCACAAAGGTAGTACAGAAGAAATCACAAAGATAGTGACAGACTCCCTAGATACCTTTCAACTAGTTTTTCCTATTAGTAACATCTTACATTAGTATGGTATATTTGTTACAACTAATAACCCAAAATATATTTCCCTACTGTCTGAGTAGAGTGTTTCTCTGAAATATTTCATGAGCAGAAATGACATAAAGCACAGAAACAAGTACAGTTAATTTATATGGAAAATTTTTTGAGTGTTCTTACACACAAAAAATAATCTCTTGGGGAATTTCCTGAGACCTTAGGACGCATCTTGCTAATGGGTGCACAAAATAAATGGACATAAAGCACAGATGCTTACAGAGTTCAGAGCTATGGCAACTTGATGTTGAGATGTCGTATGAGTTCTGGGGAAGGGGCTTGGTGCTGCCACTTTTATTTCTCAGGGTATGCACTTTCTCAATAACAGCTCACTGCAAAATAAATCCTGGATGCTATTACCGCTTTTTGCCTTGTATTTATTTTTCTATTTCATCCGGCACTTCCCCCTCCACTGACTTCCCCTCTGTAACCATCAGTTTGTTCTCTATAGTTAAGGATCTCTTTCCTGGTTTGTCTCTCTTTCTCTCTCCCCCCCCCTTTGTTTTTGTTTCGTAAATTCCACATATGAATGGAATCATATGGTGTTTGTCTTTCTCTCACTTATTTCATTTAGCATTATACTCTATAGCTTCCTCCATGTTGTTGCAAATGGCAAGATTTATTTTTTATGGCTGAATAATATTCCACTGTATGTGTGTGTGTGTGTACACACACACACATATATATGTCAATGGACATTTGGTCTGCTTCCATATTTTGGCTATTATAAAAAATACTGCAATAAACATAGGGAAGAGATCAATGGAATAGGATGGAAATACCAAAAACAAACCTAAGATTCTCCACATTACTCATCAGCGGGGAAATGCAAATCAAACTCACAATGAGATATCACATCACACTTGTCAGAATGGCTAAAATCAACAACATGAGAAACAACAGTGTTGGAGAGGATATGGAGAAAAAGGAACTCTCTTGTACTATTGGGTGGGAATGCAAACTGATTCAGCCACTGTGGGAAACAGTATGGACATTCCTCAAAAAGGTAAAAATAGAAATACCCTAGGATCCAGGAATCACACTCTTGGGTATTTATCTAAAGAGTTTGAAAACTAATTTGAAAGGATATTGGTATCTATTAACTGAATTTCTTACTATAATCAGATTTCCTCAGTTTTTGTCTTATGTGTGTTTTCTGTTGCAACACCCCATAAACGGATGTATATAACACGATTAGTTTCCATTGCTCCTTAGGCTGGGACAGTTTTTCAGATTTTCCCTGTTTTTTGATGACTCTGACAATTTTGAAGAATTATGGTAAGATTAGTTATTTTGTAGAATACTTCCCGATTGCAATTTGCCTAACTCCATTGGGATTATGGGCTTGGAGGTGGAAAATCAGTGAGATAAACTATTATTTTCATGGCATCATATCAAGAATTCATACTATCTGTATGACTAATCACTGTGGTATTAACCTTGCTCAAGTCGGTCAGGCAGTATTTATTGGGTTCCTCCACTGGAAAGTTATTCTTTCCCCTTTTCCATACTGTACTCCTTGGAACAAAGTCACTCTTTGTAGCCCACAGTCAGGAATGAGGAGTTCTGCTACTCATACTTAAAGACAATTTTCTTTTAAAATTTTTTTTTAAATTATTTTCTAATTTTTTAAAGATTTTATTTATTTATTTGTTTGTTTATTTATTTGTCAGAGAGAGGAAGAGAGTAAGAGAGGGAGAGTGCACAGAAGCAGTGGGATTGGCAGGCAGAGGTAGAAGCAGGCTCCCCACTGAGCAAGGAGCCCGACTAGGGATTTGATCCCAGGACCCTGGAATCATGACCTGAGCTGAAGGGAGACGCTTAACTGACTGAACCACCCAGGTGTCTCAAAGATTTTATTTATTTGAGAAAGAGGGAAAGAGAGAGAGAGAATGAGAGAGAATGAACGTGGGAGGAGCAGAGGGACAAGCAGACTCCCTGCTGTGGAGGGAGCCTGATGCAGAGCCTGATCCCAGGACCCTGGGATCATGACCTGAGCCGAGGTCAGAAGCTCAACTGACTGAGCCACTCAGGTATTCCAAAGGCAGAGCATTTTAATAAATTATCTGGAATTTTCTTCAGGGGATATTTGTTATCTTCTCCCCTACTTACTTTTTATCCAATAATTTATTTATATCAAATGGGCCCTTATATGTTTATTTTATACTTGGAGTTACAATCCCATAATACTGTATTATTTTGTTGCTCAAATTGTTCCAGCTTGGCATTGAGAGCTCTTTTAGTTAGATTCTTCTCTCTGATATACCCCCATTGGGGGGGATGTGTGTGCATGTGTGTGTATATGTGTGTGCACACATGCATGTGTACTTTCTGTCTTTTTTTTTTTAATACTTTCTTATTTTCTGGCACTTGAAGATGCTATAGGCTCATCTTGCATATTTCCTGCTGTTTTTCCAAGGATCTTTTCTCCAAGGGAGTCAGGTAGTTCCCTTTACTTGGATAATAGTATGAGAAACCAAAATTTGGGTTCTAGGTATACTTCCTGGAACTGACATGTCAGTTTTTCTTCGTCCTTTCAAATGACAAAGCAGGGAAGTATATGTACATATACTAACTCATATCCTGCATGTAACCAATTGTGTGTGTATGTGTATTTATAATTTATATACATATATATATCATATATATGTAAAGTCTTAAACACAAGTCTATATGGTCTCCAATTATAATCTATTATCACATGGATTATTCTAGATTTGCTAGCTTTATTATCTATAATCTCCCGCTCTGACAGTGAGAAACCTGGCTCCTGTCATCCACCATTCGTTTATTTAATTGTTCAATTTCAGCATACATGTATTGCAGTATTAGAATTATTAACCCATACTTTCATGGCAAACAATTTTTTACTAGACTACTGTGTTTTTGTAGTTTATTTTGCTTTTAGACTTACCGACATCACTTATTTCAGAAATTACATGTATCAGCTTCTTTCACTCCACTCCCTTTAGGGAGGTTGTTTTGTACATTAATAATATAGTTATTTTTGTCATATTCTACATACATCCTGAAATCTTCTAACCTCCCAAATGATTTTTTAAAAATTTTACATTCACTAAAGTTCACTCTTTTTGCTGGAAGTTTCTTTCTGTTTTGAGAAATGCAAAATGTCATTTATCCGCCAATACAGTATCATACAGAATAGATTTAATACCCTAAAATTCGCCTGTGTTTCTCCTGTTCAGCTCTTCCCCTCCTTTCCTCCAAGCTCCTGGCAACTACTGATGGTTTTATTCTCTCTAGGTCTCTATCATTCTGCCTTTCCCAGGATGTCATATAATTAGAGTTATAGGAATCATACAGTATGTAGCTTTATCAGATAACCATCCACTTAACTATTTGCATTTAAGATCCATTCATGTATTTTTGTACATTCATAGTTCATTTGTTGTTATTGCTAAATGATATTCCATTGCACAGATGTGCCATACTTTGTTTATTCATACAGCAGTTGGAGGACATCTTGGATGCTTCCAAGTTTTGCTGGTATGAACACAGATGTTATACACATTTGTGTTAAGGTTTTCATGTGGACCAAAACCTTACAAATTAGTTGGGTAAAGACCTAGGAACATAATTGCTGGATCATAGGGTAAGAAGATATTTAGCTTTGTAAAAAACTAACAAGATGCATTTCAAAGTGGCTGTATCATTTTGCATTTCAGTGAGCAATAAATGAGGGTTCTGGTTACTCTGCATTCTCACCAGTGTTCGGTTGTCAAGATTTGGAATTTAGCTATTCTAATGGGTGAGTACTGGCACTTCTTATTTTAATTTTCAATTTCATAATAACAAATGATATTGAGCCTGTTTTCAAACACTAATTGACACCTGCTTATCTTCTTTGATGAGGTGACTGTTAAGATATTTGGTTATTTTTTAGTTGCTTTTTTACTTTTTGAGATTTAAGAGTTATTTGTATATTTTGAATACAAGTCTTTTATCAGACATCTGTTTTGCAAACATTTTCTCCTAGTCTAGGCTTTCTTTTTTTCTCTTAATAATATCTTTTCCAGGGTAAAATTTTTGAATTTTAATAGTTTCTAACCTATCAATAATTTCTTTCATCCATCTTGATTTTAATGTTGCATTAAAAAGCTCCTCACCAAAACCAAATTTATATAGATTTCTTCTATTTCCTTCTAATATATGTTTTTAAATTTTACATTTTGGATTTAGGCTTATTATCCATTATTCATTTTTAGTTAGTTTTTAGGAAAATTTTAATGTCTCTATATTCATTTTTTTCCCCCAAATACTTTTATTTTATTTTTTCAGTGTTACAAGATTCTCTATGTTCATTTTTTAAAAATAAGATGTCCGGTTGTTCCAGCACCATTTGTTGAAAAGGCTGTCCACTGAATTGTTTTTTATTCATTTGTCAAATATCAATTGACTATTTGGGTCTTTCTTTGGGCTTTCAGTTCTCTTCCATCAATCTATGCATCTATGCTTTTATAAAATAGTATGCTATCTTAATTACTGTAGCTTTATAGTAAGTCTTACATTTGGGTAGTGCAAATCCTACAACTTGCTCCTTCTTCAGCAATGTGTTCACTACTCTAGGTTCTTTGCCTTTTGTTATAAATGTTATAAAAATAGAGGCCATTGTATTTCTTCCTTTCTAATCTGTGTAGCTTTTATTTCTTTTTCCTGTCTTATTCCCCTATCAAAAATTCTACCATATTTTTGAATAGGAATTATGAGAGATTGCATCCTTTCCCTTTTTTTCCAGTCTTAAAGGGAAGGCTTTCTATTTTCTCAGCATTAAGTATGATGTTATTGTAGGCTTTTTGTAGATGTTCTTTATCAAGTTGTGAAAGTTCCCTTCTGTTCCTACTTTGCTGTGAGATTTTATCATAAATGGGTGTTGGATTTTGTCAAAGGTACTTTTCTGTATCTATTGATACAATTATGATTTTTCTTCATTAACCTGTTGGTGTGAAGAATCACAGTAATTGATTTTTAAAAGTTGAACGAGCTTTGTACACCTGGGATAAATCCCACTTGGTCATGGTATATAATTCTTTTTATACATCATTGCATTCAACCTGCTGTTTTGTTGTGGATTTTTGCATCAAAGTTATGAGAGATATTTCTCTGTAGTTTTCCTTTATTTTAATGTCTGAAGGTACGGAATGGTGGTATAATAGTATGATGGCATTGGTATGATAGTGGTAACGGCCTCATAGAATGAGTTAAATGTTCTTTCTGATTCTGTATTCTGAGAGATATTGTAATGAGTTGATATGATTTCTTCTGAAATATTTGGTAGAATTCACCCAGGAAACCACTGAGTCTTGCTGTTTCTTTTTAGAATGTTATTAATTATTGATTAAATATCTTAAATACGTATAGGTCTATTCTTTTTTCACGAGTTTTGGTGGTTTGTGTAATTCAAGTGGTTGGCCCATTTCATCTAAATTAGTAAATTTGTGGGCATAAATTATTTGCAGTGTAACTCATAATCCTTGTATTGACTATGGGATCAATAGTGTGTGTTCTCTTTATTTTTGATGTTGGTAATTTGTATTTTCTCTAAGTTAATCTTGGTAAACTTGTCTAGAAGTTTATCAGTTTTATTATCTTTTCAAAGAACTAGTTTTTTCTTTCATAGATATTTACATTATTTTTCTGGTTTCAACTTCATTGATTTCTACTTTTATTTTTATTATTACTTTATTCTGATTTATTTAAGCTTAACTTGTCATTTTTTCCCCTAGCTCCTTAAAATAGAAACTTAGATCATTGATATTAAATCTTTCTTCTTCATTTTTTGTAACAGCTCATTGAGATACAATCACATGTTATACAATCTGACCAGTGTATAATTCAATATTTTTTTAGCATATTCAGAGTTGTGTGACCAGCACCACAATTAATTTTAGAACATTTTAATCACCTCAAAAAAAAACCCATGTCCTTTAGCAGTCTTCCACCAAACTCCTCATGCTCTCCAAACCTAAGAAGATGCTAATATTCTCTCTGTCTCTATATTTGCCTTTCTGGCCATTTTATATAAAAGGAGTTTTATGTCCTTTGTGACTGATTTCTTTTGCTGAGCATAGTCTTTTCAAGGTTCACTTATGTTGTGGCATGGGTCAATACTTCATTACTTTTATGGCCAAATAACATTCTATTTTGTGTATGTACACTTTGTTTATTCATTCATTAGTTGGTAAATATTTCAGTTTTGGCTATTATGAGCAATGCTTCTATGAACTTTGTGTCAAAGTTTTGGGGTAGATATACATGTTGCTTTCTCTTGAGTGTATATCTAGGAGTTGAACTGATGAGTTAAATGATAACTTTATATTTTGCTTTTTGAAGAGCTAGATTACATGGAATTTTATGTTTCACTTTTTGAGGAGTTAGGTTAAATGAAATTCTATATTTCAGTTTTAGAGGAATTTAAGCTTGTCATTTTTCCCCCTAGCTTTTTAGAGAAGCTGATACACTGTTTTTCAAAGTGCCTACACTGTTTTACATTACTACCAATAGTGTATGTGTATTCTCTCTACATCCATTTCTTAAGTCCTTGCCAAAACTTTTACCTGAGTTTTTGATTCTAGCCATCCTAGTGGGTGTGAAGTCGTATTTCATTTGATTTTCATTTTCATTTTCCTGATGGCTAATGTTGTTGAGCATCTTTTATGTGTTATTAGCCATTTTATGTATATTTTTGGAGAAATGTTTATTCCAATAGTCCTTTGTTAATTTGCTATTTTTTATTATTCAGTTTCAAAAATATCTTAATACTTTAGATACAAGTTCCTTATTAAATGTCTGATTTATAAATTTTTTTTCCGTTTTGTGGGTAGTTGTCTTTTCACTTTCTCAATAATATCCTTCGGAACACAATTTATGTATTTTTCTTTAATTTATTGTGCTATTGTTGTTATATCTAAGAAATCATTGCCTAATACAAGGTCATGAGGTTTAATGTCTATATTTTCTTCTAAGAGTTTTATAGTTTAAGTTCTCTCATTTAGGTCTTTGATCCATTTTGAGTTTGGTTTTGTGTATGGTGTGAGGTAGGGGTCTAACTTCATTGATTTGTGTGTGGTTAGCCATTTATCCTAGCAAAATTTGTTGAAAAGACTGTTCTTTTCTCATTCAACTATTTTGGAATCCTTACTGAAATTAAATTGACCATAATATGAGGATTTATTTATGGACTCTCAGTTATAGTCAATTGAACTGTATGTCTATCCTTATACCAGTACCACCCTCTTAATTATTGTTGCTTTATAAGAAATTTTGGAAGTGGGAAGTGTAAGTCCTTTAATTTTTTGGCTATTCTAGTCCTTTGAGTTTCCACAGAATTTGAAGATAAACTTGTCAATTTCTCTAAAAAGGCCAGCTGGGATTCTTACTGGGATTGTGTTGAATTTGTATATAAATTTGGAGAGTATTGCCATCTTAATAATACAAAGTCTTCACATACATGTGCATGGAATATGTTACCATTTAGATCTTCTTTAATTCTTTCAGCAGTGTTCTGTAGTTTTCAGAATATAAGATTTCAACTCATTTTGTTATATTGAATTCTAAGCATTTTATTTTATTTTTTTTGAAGCATTTTATTTTTGATGCTGTTAAAAATGAAATTATTTTCTTAATTTCATTTCAGATTGTTCATTGCTAGTATGTAAAAATACAATTGATTTTGGTACATTAATTTTATATCCTACATTTCTGGACTCCTTACAATAACGTTATAGTGGATTCCTTAAGATTTTTATATACAATATCATGTTATTTATAAATAGAGATAATTATCTCTCCTCACACCACCCCAGTTTGGATGCCTTTGATTTCACTTTTTTACTTGGCTAGAACCTTAACTATAATGTTAAATGGAGATGATGAGAGTATATCTTGCCTTGTTTTTATTATTTTTCTATGTTTATTAAGATGATCATGTAATCTTTGGTTCTCATTGGACTGTTGGTTTTTATTCATAGACTATGCTTTATTATTTCATATATGTACTTGGTTTTATAACATACACCACATGTTATGTGGTATATAACAATGATTGATATCATTTCACTTATACGTAGAATCTAAAAACCAAACAAATTTACAAGCAAACAAAAAGCAGAATAAGACATGTAAATATAGAGAAGAAAACGATGGTTGCCAGAGGACAGGGAAGTGGGGGTAAGGGCAAAATGGGTGAAGGCAAGCGGGAGATACAGGCTTACTGTTATGGAATAAATTAGTCACAGGAATAAAAGGCACAGAATAAGGAATATAGTAAATGATAATAGCACTGTGTGGTGACATGGTAGCTACACTTGCGATGAGCATAATATAATGTATAGAGAAGTCAAATGACTATGTTGTACACCTGAAACTAATGTAACATTGTGTGTTAACTCTACTCAAAAAAAAAAAAAAAGATATTTGGATATTAAACCAATCCTGCATTCCTGGATAAATTCTACTTGGAATTATCCTAACTTGTTGAGTTGTGTTTTCTAGTATTCTTTTTAGGATTTTTATGTCTATAGTCATAAGTGATATTCATCTGCAGTTTTATTGTAATTTCTTTTTTGGTTTTGGTATCAATGTAATATTGACTACAAGAAAGGAATTGACTAGTGTTTGTTTCTCTTCTATTTTTGAAAGACTTTTTGGAAAATTTGTGTTAATTCCTCTTTAAATATTTGGTAGACTCTAACGGAGCAGCCATCAGGACTGAGCTTTTTATTCTTGGTAGTTGTTTTTGTTATTATTATTTCAATCTTTTTACTTGATATACATTTATTAAAAATTTTTCTATTTTTCTTTTTTTTCTATTTTTCTTGAGTCAAATTGGATAGTTTATGTCTTTCTAGAAATATGTCCATTTTATCAAGTTTATCTAAATTATTGGCATGCAATTTTTCAAAAATTCCTTCATAATCCTTTTTTATTTCTGTAAGGTCAATAGTAATGTCTCATTTCATTTTTGTTTCTATTTATTTGAGTGTCCTTTTTTCTCATGGTCAAGTTTCCTAAAGATTTATCAATTTTGTTAAACTCAAAAAAATCAACAAAATTTTCTTCTATTAATTTTCTCTATTGCCTATTTTCTATTTTGTCAAATTTTGCCCTAAATTTTATTTCCTTACTTCTATTTGTTTTGGGCTTAGTTTTCTGATTTTCCAGTGTTTTAAGAATTAATTAAGATTTTTTTTTTCTTTTTGACTCAAGCAATTACAGATATACATTTCCCTCTAAACACTACATTAGCTGTATTCCATTGTTGGTTGTGTTTCATTTTAATTCATCTTAAAGCACTTTCTATTTTCCCTTTGGATTTCTTCTTTGATCCGGTTGTTATTTAGGAGTATATTGTTTATTATGCACACATTTGTAATTGTTTCTGTTATTGATTTATAATTTCATTCCATTGTTATCAGAGAACAAACTTTTTTTTTTTTTAAAGCATTATCTACATTTTTTTTTTTTAGAATTTATTTATTTATTTGTCAGAGAGAGAGTGAGAGAGAGATCACAAGTAGGCAGAGAGGCAGGCAGAGGCAGAGGGAGAAGCAGGCTCCCTACCGAGCAAGGAGCCTGATGTGGGACTCGATCCCAGGACCCTGGGATCATGACCTGAGCCGAAGGCAGCCGCTTAACCAACTGAGCCACCCAGGCGTCCCTCAGAGAACAAACTTTATATAATTTCCATGTTAAATTTATTGAAGTTTGTTTTATGGCCCAGCATATGGTGTGTCCTAGACAGTGCTCCATGTGCACATGAAAAGAGTTTATATTCTGCAGTTGTTGGATGGAATGTTGATAGATGTGTGTTAGGTCCAGTTGGTTATATTATTGTTGAAGTCTTCTACTTACATGCTGATTTTCTACCTACTTGTTCTATACATTATTGAAACTGAGCTAATGAAATTTCCAATTATTATTGTTGAACTGCCCTCCGTTCTGTCAGTTTTTGCTACATGAGTTTTGGTTCTCTGTTGTTTGGTGTATATATGTTTATAATTGATATATCTTCCCTTTTTTATTATTATGTTCAATTAGCCAGTATATAGTACATCATTAATTTTCAATGATTCATTAGTTGCATATAATACCCAGTGCTCATCACCACATATGCCCTCCTTAATACCCACCACCCAGTTACCCCATCCTCCCACCTCCCTCCCTTCTGTAACCCTCAGTTTGTTTCCCAGAGTCGAGAGTCTCTCATGGTTTGTCTCCCTCTCTGATTTCTTCCCAATCAGTTTTCCCTCACTTCCCCTATGGTCCTCTGTGCTATTCCTTATGCTCCACATATGAGTGAAACCATACGATAATTGTCTTTCTTTGCTTGACTTATTTCACTTAGCCTAATCCCCTCCAGTTCCATCCATGTCAGTGCAAATGGTGGGTATTCATCCTTTCCGATGGCTGAGTAATATTCCATTGCATATATGAACCACATCTTCTTTATCCATTCATCTGTTGAAAGATATCTCAGCTCCTTCCACAGTTTGGCTATTGTGGACATTGCTGCTATGAACAGTGCCTGGGGTGCATGTGCCCCTTCATCCCCTTCATTTCACTACATCTATATCTTTGGGGCAGATATCTAGTAGTACAATTGCTGAGTCATAGGGTAGCTCTATAAAAATCCTAGAGGAGAACATAAGCAGTAGCCTCTTCGACATTGCCATAGCGATCTCTTTCAAGACACGTTTCTAAAGGCAATGGAAACAAAAACAAAAACGAACTTTTGGGACTTCATCAAGATAAAAAGCTTTTGCACAGCAAAGGACACAATCTACAAAACTAAGAGGCAACCCATGGAATGGGAGAAGATATTTGCAAATGACATATCAGATAAAGGGCTGGTATCCAAGATCTATCAAGAACTTATCAAACTCAACACCTCAAAAAACAAATAATCCAGTCAAGAAATGGGCAGAAGACATGAACAGACACTTTTCCAAGGAAGACATACTACACATGAAAAAATGTTCAACATCACTAGCCATCAGGAAAGTACAAATCAAAACCACAATGAGATACCATCTTACACCAGTTAGAATGGCAAAATTAACAAGACAGGAAACAACAAGTGTTGGCGAGGATGTGGAGAAAGGGGAACCCTCTTACACTGTTGGTAGGAATGTAAGCTGGTACAGCCACTCTGAAAAACAGTATGGAGGTTCCTCAAGACATTGATATATCTTCCAGATGGATTGAACCTTTTATTATTATAAGATGTCCCTCACTTCTAGTAATGTTTTTTTACTTTACTATCTACTTTCTCTTATATTTTTTTACCATTCTTTCTTTCTTGTGATTACTATTTGCATGGTATATATTTTTTCAACCCATTTATTTTCAGTCTGTGTATCCTGAATATAATGTGTTCCTCATAGACAGAATATAATCATAGCTTTTTTTTTTTATCTAGTTAGACAATTATTGCCTTTCAATTAGATTGTGTAATCCATTTACTTTTGATTCTACTATTATCATTAATTTTAAGTCTGCCATTTTACTTTTTATTTTCTATGTTCATGGTTTTTGTTTCTCTACTCTTATTTACTGATTTTTTTTGCATTATACAAATATAACATTTTCATTTCTTTGATAATCTTTTCTATATATAATTTTTTATCTATTTCTTTAATGGTTGCTATATGGCTTACTATACACACTTTAACTTGTCAAAATGTATTTCAGATTCATAAAACAATTTCAATTATATATAAAATATTACTTGATCTTTGCCTTATTTTTTGTGGTATTATTACTATATATCTTACATCTATATATTTGACAAACAAGAATATATTGCTATAGTTATAACTTTATAAGAATAAAGAACAAGAACGGATTTATAACTTTTTGTTATATTTGCTTTTTTAAAAGATTTATTTATTTACTTCAGAAAGAGAGAGAAAGAGTGTGTGTAGGAGTGAGCATGTGCAGGGGCAGAGAGGGAGAGATAATCCTGAAGCAGACTCTCTGCTAAGTGCAGAGCCAGACATGGAGCTTGATCCCAGGACCCTGAGATCATTACCTGAGTCAAAATCAAGACTCAGCTCCTTAACTGATCGAGCCACCCAGGCACCCCAATATTTGCCTTTTTATTTCATGTTTCCTTTTCTGTTCATTTGTTCTATGGTTTCAAGTTTCTGCTGAGATTCACTTTTTAGTCTAATACAGCTTTGCTCCCATCTACTTCCTTTGCAGTGTTCTGGCAAATATATTATATTTTTACATGCTTTAGGCCCATCAGCACAACCACATTATTTTATCCAATCATTTTTTAAAGTCAATTAAAGGAATAAAATAAAATAAATAAAATATGCATTTAAATTATCTTTTATAATTACATAGTTAACTTTACCAGTGTTTTATGTTTTTTCCTGTCTGTTCAAATCACTCCCTAGGGTCACTTGCTTTCAGTCTGAATAACTTATTTTAATATTTCTCATAAGATGGATCTGCTAGCAACAAATTCAGTCATTTTTTTTAATCTGTGAAGTCTATTGAAGTCTATTTTGTTTTTATTTTTAGACATAGCTTTACAGGATGTAGTATTCTTGGTTGGCATTTTTTCTTTGAGCACTTTGAATATATAATTCCATTGCGTTCTGGCCTCCATTATTTCCGATGAAATTTCTAGTCCATCTTATTGGGATTCCCTTTTATGTGATGATTTCTTTTCACTTGGTGTTTTCCAAATGTTCTCTTTGTTTTTCATTTTCATCATCTGTACTACCATATGAACATGGATCTCTTTGCATTTATCCTAATAGCAATTCATTGATCTCCTTTAATGTATAGATTATTATTATTTTTTTTTAATTTGGGAAAATTTCAGCCATCATTTCATTGAATTTTTTTTCTGCTCCTTTCTTTCTCTCCTCTCATGCTAGGTCTCCCATTATGCACACATTGGTGCATTTAATAGTATCTCACTCTTTTTCTGAGGCTCTGTTAATTTTTCTTTTTCTTTCTTTCTTTTTTCAGATTACATAAACTCCATTGTTCTCTTTTCAAGCTTTCCAATTCTTCTGCCAGTTCAAATCTACTTTGAGCGTCTCTGAGAATGTTTAATTAATTAATTAATTTTTTTCCCCCAAATACTTTTATTTTATTTTTTCAGTGTTACAAGATTCATTGTTCATGTACCGTACCCCATGCTCCATGCAATACGTGCCCTCCTCAATACCCATCACCAGGCTTGCCCAACCCCCTACCCCCACCCCTCCCAAACCCTCCGTCTGTTGCTCAGAGTTTACAGTCTCTCATGGTTCATCGCCCCTCCGATTTCCTCCAATTCACCCCTCCTTGTGAGAAGGAAGGAATGTTTAATTTAAATTATACTTTTTTCGGGACGCCTGGGTGGCTCAGTTGGTTGAGCGGCTGCCTTTGGCTCAGGTCATGATCCCACGGTCATGGGATCGAGTCCCACATTGGGCTCCTTGCTCGGCAGGGAGCCTGCTTCTCCCTCTGCCTGCCACTCTGCCTGCTTGTGCTCTCTCTCTCACTCTCTCTGACAAATAAATAAATAAAATCTTTAAAAAAAAAAAAAGCATTAAATTATACTTTTTTCTTCCAGAATTTCCATGTAGTGCTTCTTTATAATAATTTCTCTTTATATACATTCTTTGATGAGACATTTTCATCATACTTTATTTATTTAAGCATGTTTCATTTTCATTCTTTGAACATATATATAATGGTTACCTTGAAGTCTATGTCTTTTAATCTGACATCTGTTCACTCTCACACACAGTTTCTATTGCTGGTTTTTATGCTTATATTTAGGACATGTTTTGCTGTTAATTAACCTGCCTCATAATTTTCATGTGCCCTCCTGTAATATTTTTTTTCTACCTTAAATGAGACAAGAAGGCTAGAGGGGGTTTGGGGGGGGAGTGCAAAATGCCCTTCTCCCACTTAGGATAAGGATGTAGAAAAAAATCTTTTCCCCTGGAGTGTGTGTCAACCACTTCAGGCATATTTCACAATGATTACCCTTTTTCTCCCCATGTAAGAATCATGGGGGAATCTTTTTCTGATCATCAGTGTGAGAACTGAATAGGATTACTGGAGGCAAAAGCCACAAAAGTGTAGGGGCTACTATAGATCTGAAGCCCCCAGTGGATTATCTTGTCTCACAATAGTTCACACTCCCCTTCCAGCAATTTGTCAAAGTTACCATTTAGGTGTTCCTACCAGTTGATGGTTTCAGCAGCTTCTGTTCCAGGTAAACATATTTCAGCTCTGACTCTCTGGATTCACCTATCTTTCTGGATTTTAGGGTAACAGTTTGTACTGAAATCTAAGTTCTCTGATGAGTACAAGAAGAGTCATTGATTTTCAGTTTGTTCAGCTCAGCTTTTATTTATTATAAGAATGTGAGTGATGATTCCTAAGTTCTTCATATGTTACAACTAAAAGCAGAAGTGTTGCACTTTTTTTTCTTTTTTACATTTCTGACTGATATACTACTTAATTACACAAGTGTAAATGTGCATGTTATCAGTGTCATTTAAGCAAGAGACGATCTGTTGTCTGTCTTCATTTCCCTGGGACTCTGGTTTTCTTCTCTTTGAGCAAGTTGGGCGTTTCAGTTACCAATACTTTCAGCATAATTCAGCCTCTGCTGATACAGAGATCACAACTAATATGAGATTTTTTTTAGCTTCTTACACACTCTATGAGAAATTCATCTATATAGTAGTAGCATTAGGTGAATCTCCTGTTTGTTTTAGGTAAACTGAAATCCTAACGTGAAAGCTCCATTATTTGTCTACCACCAACAATTCAAGAGATAATTTCCCTGCCATGCTGATCTTACTAGGAAAATAACATGAAGTTTTTTTTTTTTAAATGTTCTCAAAATAAATGCCCCCACCCCAGAGACTATTGCTTGGGATGTTCTAACCCTCTCCATTGTTAAATTGCTCTTTTTGATGTTCAAATAGACAAGTGCATAGAACATAAATATTCCACTTAATAAATCAACAGAAATATAAAGTCTTGTTAAGTATAACCTAAGTTAAGAAATAAAATTACATCACTACTCAAAATTCCCTTTTATATCCCAAGTTTCCATTGTTCCTGAAATGTTCATTACTGATGTTGTTCTTTTAACAATGTAATGTTTCTCTCAGGACTCAATTCAAGACTCATTTCCTCCATGAACACTCCACCAAAACGTAGTCCCAAAGGAGGATGAGTTTCCCAGAATGTAAATGAATAGATGTCAAAGATTCATGCTGTTTTCCTCTGAGTGGTGCTAAAGGTCAGTTCTTATAACTAGGGTTCTGTTCTTGAATTAATTTCTAAAACCATAAAAACCCTGTCTTAGGGACAAAGGACACAAGTTACCTCAGCATCCTGAATTACAACACATTATTATCAACTCTTCTGGAGATTTCTTCATAATAAAGTAGTGTCTATTTCAGACTGAATTCACAGTTCACTCTCCAAAGAGGTTTTCAAGATGATCTACTGAGATGCTGGAAGAAAATGGTAAAATTCCTATTCATATAAAAGTTTATAACTTTCTATTTTTCATATATAATATACATTTTATATTGTGTGTTAGCAGTGCTATTTATAAGATTTATGAATCACAAAATCAATATATTGAGGACACATGCAAAGAATATTTTTTATACAAATTTTGGAGAGCACTGATGTTCATTACTTGGTGCTATTGACTTCATTTGAGATTAAGTTATCTTGAGATCTATGTTCTTAAAACGAAATGATGTTTCAATATTTGTGCTGTTTTTCTTCATTCAAGAGAAGCAAACATGCAAGAAACATACAAATCGATGGTGTGCTGAGAAGTAAATAGTCAGATTCTACTGTGGGTCCCCTCTCTTATCTGTTCATGCTGAAGTCTGAAATTTCCAGGAAGGACCTTGCTATTTATTGTCTGTTCCTTGATTCATGATTTTCCTTCTGTGTGGAAACCCCCTCCATACTCTTGTATCTTCTATCCCTCTATCTAATTTAAATTGATCAAATACACAGAGATGAGCATAAGTTATGAATGTTCCATTCAATGAACTAATAAAAAGCTAAATCCTTTTTTAATCAACACCAATTTAATAAAATTAAATTATCACTCAAATGCCACCCTCATGTCCCTTTTCACTTACTATTCCCACTATCTTCTCTAAAGTAATGATTTTTCAGTGCTCTAATTCTGTTTTATTGCCTAGTTTTGATTTATATAAAAGATGTAATATAGTACACATTCATTTTTATTTGCCTTATTTTCCTTAATCTTGTCTGTGATATTTGCACATAGTGTAGATATCAATTGTTATTTTTCATTGCTTTATGGTATACCATTGAATTGATGAATATACTGCAATTTATTTATTCAATCTACTATTAAGGGACATTTGTATTATCTCCAGTTTTGGGTTGTTAAGAATACCACCGTTTTTGAATTATTTATACATATCTCTTGGTGTACATGAGCAAGTATTTCTTTGTCAAATATACCAAAGTGTGGGATGGCTGAGCCATAGAGCATATGAGCATTCACCTTTTATAGATAATGTCAAATTTATATCCAAAACAAGTACTGATGTAAATTCTTCTTGCAAAGTATATAAAGAAAATATAGACATAACTACAGGAAGAAATAAAAATCCAAAATAATAGTGGAGGAAAAAAACAAATGAACAAAACCAAACAAAATAAGAGTGGAGATATTTTCATATAATTATCTCAGTAACTAATAAAATAAGCAAACAAAATTAATGACATATAAACAATTTGAACATTCTTAAGGCAATGAAAATATATATAAACACTACATAGCAACGCAAAAATATGTATGTATATAAACATTAAGATGCCCATAGAACACTTTCAGAATTGACTGTATAATAGACTGTATATAGACTGTATATCAGTCTATAAACTGATCATTGAAATAATATAGAGTATATTCTCTGACTGGAGTGGAATTAAGCTAAAAATAAGTAAGAAAAATGAATTAATATACTTAAAAAACTGAGTTACAGAAAATATCTCAATGGAAATCATATCATATAAAACACCCACCTGAATAGCTATAATTGAAAAGAAAGACAATATCATGTGCTGACAGTAATGAAGAGTAACAGGACTTCCATTAAAAATATAACTTCACTTTTCAACTCATCTCTTCCATGAAGACTTTTCTGTTCTTTTCTTCTTCAGTAGAATGAGCACTGTTTTCTCTGTGTCTTAACTGAATCCTACAAAGCATATTAATTTACATACAGTTTCCTTCACTTATCTGAGCTTCTTGAGGGCAGGTATCTCAACTATTTCGTAAAACCTCAAGTAGGTAATAGTAATAAATGATTAATGAGGTGAATGGAAACTCTTTGCTCCATTTATTATCGGCTTAAGATCAATAGTTTGAAATTACGCAGCATCAGAGTGTACCAGAAACATAAATACAGTATCCTTGCTTGTTTAGAAAAAGAGAGATAAGAAAAAAGAATGAATTGGCTAGCTATACTAAGAATTTCAAGTCCTTTGGAACAAATCAATCTTCTTAGGTACCAGGCTTCTGATAGAACTATTGATTCTCTCTACTATTCTTTACTGTCATAAGTATATGACAGTATATTCTTTCTGGGCATCAGACTGGCAAGAACTTCTAGATATGTATATGAGGTAGTTGCATCACAGGTACACTTGGACAAATTTATTATTAAGTTTTCTATCATAAAAAAAGAAATACAGAAAAATCAACATAATATAATTAAAGTTTGTAATGAAAAGAAATGTGTGGGAGAAAGAAGTTTGGGTAACATACTACAGTGGAGAGATTATTTCATTATGCAAACTATATATTTCAAATATATGAACCTATATATTCCAGAAAATCCTCATGCTTACATTGTTTAAAATGTGAGAAATTAAGAAAAAACATCCCAGTATGCTAGAAGCTGATAAATAATCTAACTCAGTCTTGATTTTTCTGTGATGGATTGCTTTTGTCTCACCCCATGGGCAGAGGGGCTTCAGATAGCAAAGGGACACTTTTAGAAAGAGAAAATTAAATAACCAGTAACTATAAAATCAATAGCTAATTTTGGCTCATTAGTTAAGAGATAGCTTATTGGTCAAGGTGCATTCTTCACAGTCACTGCACTCTTCTGAGGAAAAAGACCACTGTTTTAATAAAGCTATCCATGCCTGTAATTCACTATAACACTTATTCTTGTCCTTGATAGCCATAGCTTATTGGTTGAAAACCAACACCAAATTCAGGAATAATCTGTAAACTGATCAATGACATGTGAGGTGCTTTTCTTTGAAAGTTTATTCCATCTAAGGACCATAGTAATTTACTGATTAATTATCTCTGAGAAATTTAAACCAGAGATATTAGGCTTTTTAACTGGTTGGGAGAGTGGAAATTAAAAGCTCAAGAACACAGAGGAAAGTCAGAAAGTTTGGGTGAGGAGTAAAGTGGGAGTTAGGGGGATCCACGAATATGTTAGAGGATCCACGAATATGTTGCTGACACCAAAGATGGTGTCAGCAACACTTTTTCATTGTACGTGGATGCTTGTCTTACTCATTAAGAAATGGAATCTATGCCTCACTTTTCTCTTGTATCTAGGTTTGCCTCATGACTTCCTTTGATGAATAGAATGAGGTGAAGCCTGATTTCCTCTGCTTTTGCAATTCAAGTAATCTTCCAAGGAAGAAGTCTGACTTATGCAGAGATTATCATGATATGAGGAAGCCCAAGCTGCCAAGGTAGAAGAGGCCAAAGGGAAGAGTAGTGTGATACCAAACATGGAGCAGGAGAACCATGCATCAGAGCTCAGTCAACTGGAAAAACCATGAAAAATTAATTAGTGGCTGTTGATTTATGTTCCTGGATTTTGGTGTTGTTATACAGCAATAGATAAATATGAGCAATGCGTGAGAAAATATGATTAAGCAGAAATCAATACGACAAAAACACATGTCTGGACCAGAGAGTGATTGTTTTCATTGGAAAAGGCAGAAACGTCCAGGCTGAGACAGAAATGTGCTGAATTGTGTTCAGTGGCTGAGCCCTCATAAGGATACAAAGTCTTTTGTTGGATAATGAATGGAGTTAGCAGTAGTTGTGAACGCCTTTAGTCTTAATGTATTGGTTATTTAAAAGGCTTCTGTTTAAAATAATCATTTTTTTTCTCTTCCTTCTTCTTCTCTATATTCTTCACCAAAACATGCTGTTTGACATCTGTATTTCATAACTGGCAAGTATAAAATTAACAATCTCAACATTTCATCAAAAATTAATTTAAGGGAAAAGATGTTAAATTAGAACTACAGATGAAACGGTTTCGATGGTCCAGTGGGGGTATGGACACTCCTTTTTCTGCTCTGAGGTATATATACACATATCATATATGTGTGTGTATATATATATATATATATATATATATATATGTGTATATATATATATATATAATTTTTTTCCTAAGTCCAGAATAACACTGTCAAATATAGTTAGAGAAGGATGCTGGGCTGCTTGTGAAGTGGAGAATCATATTGGTGTACATTCTAGGAGATTTTTACAAGGCATTATTAAGATTACTCTTAGAATTCATTCATTCTTTTCTGGCTATTGGTCAGACTTCAGTTTTTTACCATAAGATGAAATGCTTCTTCATAAAATGTTAAGGTTCCTTAGTATTCTTATGACATGACACCTGGCTCCCTTGCAGAACTAAGAACATGAGAAAGAAAAACAGAGACAATCCATGGTGGAAAACACAGTCTTGTATAACCTAATCTCGAACTGTAGAGGAAACTACACAAGGGCATGAATACCAAGAAGTAGGAAACATTGGGGGTCATTTTGGAGGTTGGCTACAACAAATATTCATTTGATCTAGGAAAGAAAGGGTAATTGCATTAGAGTAATATTTAAACATGCCTTCTCTAGATACAAATATTGTTTCCAGGCATCATCTTAAAATAATTACAAATTGTTGAAGTAGATGATGAAGCTTGTCAGCTAATCTTCGTGTTTTGATTTTCATGTCTTGATGATAACACTGATCTCTCGTGGTTGATACTAAATGTTGACACATATTTAGTGTGTTACATACTCATCATCAACATTCTTGAAAAATGAAAATTTAGCTTTTAATTTTTCAAAAACATACTGTCATTCTTTTGAGCTCATTACTACTAAAAACATTTATTACAAGATAAGAAAAAAGGTGTTGCCAAACAACAAATAGTTGCAGTTATGCACCTTATAATAAATGACCAAACCTTCACAGTAAGACTGCTCAGATTAGTTGCCATACATCTCCACAGCAGGATTGCTCAGCTTTTTATTTTTTTCACCACATTTAAGGTATACCTAAGTTGTAATTTCCCCTCACTTCCCACTGACACCACCTACTGTGAGCCCAGTGGCTTTGTGCATATTATTATGACAGGTGTCATGGGAAGTCATCAAGTGGCCATCAGAGACAACCGTAGTGAATACTTCCTCACCCATGACCCAAGAGCCAAAAGAATTAGATGTGGCCAGCTGCTCCTGCCTAAGGACAATTTGTTTTAATGTGTGTCCCCTGCATGTGCTCCTTGGAAGGGAGTCGCTACTTCCTTTGTGTCTGAAGGAGATATGGAAAAGAACAATGCATTCTGTGTGATTGTCTTTCAGATCTAACCACGCATAAAGCAAAAACTATTTTCTGCATACATTTTATACATGCCTACAGAAGACTATGAAAGAAGCTTAAAATACAAAGTGGAGACCTAGCAATCCCTCCTACTTTATTTTAGTGTAACTTTAACAATGACACTTGGTTATGATTCCATTTATATCAAGTTCAAAATCAGACAAAACTATGGTGTTAGAGGTTGAAATACTGATTTCCCTTGGGGAAGCATCAGCTGGAATGGGACAGAGGAGTCTGTAAGTAGTTGGAAACCTATGATCTGTAGGTTTCCTATATCTTGATTTGAGCAACAGTTAAACAGGTACATACATATGCAAAAGCATAGTAAACTGTACATTTAAGGTTTTTAGATTTTCCTGTGTATAACTTATACTTTAATTTTAAACTATAGTTATTTTGAGGGGAGTAAATATGGGAAGTCAGTGGAATACCAGAACAATAGGAACAAATTAGATTATGTCAATCAAAGGGTAAACCGGGGCTTACACTCATCTTTCCTGTAGGAAAGATACAAGAAATTCCTGTATAAAAGAACTTTGTTTTTTTCTTTTCGTTCATGATCTCTTTTAATTTTTCAGTACTTTCCCTCTCCTAAAAGATATTTCTGTCATCTTACATGCCAAAACAAAAAGTCATTCTAACCAAACATAGCAATAAAATTTTATATGTTCAGGTGTGTTTTACAATAGAAAACCTGGAAATACCAAAAATAAGTTTTACAAAGAAAGAATGTCAGGGATAATTAGAGATTTATCTGCAGCGTGCATGGTCTTAAGAATCCATAAGCAAGATCCTTGGTCTCTGAAACAGTTGCTCAAATGTTTAGTATTGAAACGTAAAACTTTTATTATATATTTAATACCTAAAGTAAGATACATTTGCAAGTCAAATTCTAAATATCATTTGTTAATTCCAAAGACATCTATATTCTAATTTTAGAGTTGTTGGGAAATTAGAGAAAGAACCTATCATTGTGCTGCGGTCATGCTCAGTCATCTTGCCTCTCAAAGATGTGGCTCAGTGACAGACCAGGGAAGAGCTTGTGAATTAGTGTTCCTTTTGTATTTCCGTTTTGAAAGAAAATAATTTATTGATAAAAGTACACTTTGCATTTAACTCTCACAGATAAAATCATTATTAGTTGATTTTTGAATGAGCACATGGAAGTGATGACTCCCATCAGATGGAAATCTCTTGCCACATGGAAATTAAAAAGACAATGTATTACCAAATGTTATACTGTTCTGGTTCTTCACACTTTTCAGAGTGTCTGCATTTTATACCCCCTCACTGATCCTCAAAATAAATCCGTGTAAGAGACAGGATAGCACTCTCCTCTCCACATGTTTAAGAAAACCAAGGCTGAAATCTTGAGGTTGGAAGGACCTTTGTTTTTTTAAAGATTTACTTATTTGAGAGAAAAAGAGAGAGAGAGAGAACGAGCAGGGGGAGGAGCAGAAGAAGCAGACTCCTTGCTGAGCAGGGAGCCCTTCAGGGGGCTTGATCCCAGGACTCCAGGATCATGACCTGAGCCAAAGGCAGATGTTTAACCGACTGAGCCACCTAGGCACCCTGAGCCTGAAGGACCTTACGGAGTTTTATATTCTGGTGATTTCTGTCTTGTCAATTATATGGCAAAGCTGTTTTTATGCTATGGTCTTTATTAATGAGGTAAGAAATATCTTAAGTGGAAAAAATATTATATTTGGCAGCAAAACACAAGTAGTATCTTTTGCTAATTTGGATTCCCATCTTCCCTTGGCACACAAAGTTAAGGTGAAAGTCACAAAATGTATTTTAGCTTTAAAAAAAGGAATTTAGATTCTCTAGTGACTAGAAGGTCATCATGGAGACCTGCAGTGTTTAATTTCATTCCTGATTCATTCTTTGACTGGTCTCATGTCAACTTGAAAATTTACCTCCACTTCTCATAGTGAAGATGGTCTACCTATGAATTGTTGAAACCCCAGTAACAGAATCCTGAACCTTGCATGCATTATGATTTTTGAAATCTATTGGAATCAAAGTTGCTTGCCTACCCCCAGACTCTCACACATCAGCACACAAGAGGCAGGATACAGAACTAACGGCTCTGGAAATATACATCCAATCAGTGGTGCAATGAGGAGGTGGACTCCAAAGTCCAGACACTGAGGTTTAAATTCTGACTCCACTTGGGAAGACCCAGTGAATTGCCTGTCTCTCTCAGCCACCTGTAAAATGGAGAATATTAATAATTATTTGCAGTATTACCAGGAGAGTTAAATGTGGAAAATATATGCAAAGTGCCTAGAACACTCTAGAAATGACGCCTATTATAACAGGTGGGATAGGAACATTAACTGTAGGAGGTACAAAATAAAAGTACTTCAGGTAATAAAGATAGAAACTGTTCAAGGACAAAGGGAAGATCAGCTACTTTCCCGGTCTCTCTCTTGCTACCCCATAATGACTGAATAATCTTTATTCCCCTAATGTCATGTTTGCATAGCTTTCTGATTGCAAGCATCACATAATTACAAAATGACTGTGTTAATGGAAGATTTAGATCATTTTTTAAAAAGTAAAGTTTTCACATTTTGCATCTAAATTCATTGATTGTGCATAAAGAGGTCAGGAAAGCCTTGTGGCTTTATTAAATTGATCGGCATCTAATAACTTAATTATCTACAGAAACAGATGTTACTTCAACTGAAAACAAATTATCTTATACACAGGGAAGAAAATTAAAGCATCGAACACTGCGGAGATCTTTAAAATGACCACATCGAGGTTAGGAGAGAGAAACAACAAAACGTCAGGATTCCTGATTCAGATTCAACTCTGTTTAATGTGTTCCAAATTGCTTTCGTCTTGAATATTTTTTATATCTCATTTAGCCTCAGTTTAGGGGACTGTGCCTATGTGTGTGTGCATGCATGTGCACACACACACACACATGGATTTTTGTGCTAATAAAAATCTAAGAGGAGATACTAATTCATTCCTGAGTTGTGATCTCATTTGTTCTGGGAAATGGCATGCCCCAGCTCTGTTAAGCATTTTGAAAATAAAATCCACCTAAGAGCAACCCCTAACACGAAGAGTTCCCAGAGTGTCTTTCTTTTCTGTTCCAGCCTTTTCTGAGAGCACTTGCTTCCAGGTTATTCTTCCGTTGCCTGCTGTCTTGGCATCAAATCCATTGTTAACTTCATCCCCAAGAACAATCAGGTCAAGCATTTCTTGTCAATCTGCTTTTCTCCTTATATCCTTGACTTTCTTTGACACTGAGTCAGGCTCATCCCATGATAGTGATGCCTCAGTTTGCCACAAACACCTCTCCTATCATGACCTGAGTCCAGAGCTCTTTACTTTGATAATGCTGAGCCTCACTTCCATCTTGGGGAAACATCTGGTATTTTTGTCTTGAATTCAAAAAGTAGAACAGGATTATTATTATTTTTTTAATGCCTAAGAGGCTATAGCCATAAAATCACAGGAAATTAAAGTGGAAAAAGACCTTAAATAATTAATTAATTGCCTAATTAATTTCTATCATGGATGGAGGACTGAGGCCAAATTATGTTAGCTGATGTGTCTGAGATCATAGAAAGGAAGTCCAACTTCGTCAAAATGAGTACCTGGAAATGCTACATCTGAGTGGATTGAGGGGAAGACTCTGGGCCTGGGAGGATTTCTCCAAGACTAAGTATTGAGGAGCATAGTGATGCAGGAAACAGAGCCAGCTACAAAATTCAAGGTCACAAGTGATGGCAAAGATTGACGGGGGCACCAAATGGCACATCTGGGGAGGGAAGCAGTGAGGGGCTAGGGGCAAGGGGCAGCATCTGGAGCTCACTTGAAGGTTAGAGGAAGCAGAGGTATTCAATTTATCTTTCTCCTCATTAATATTTATAATAGCTACCACTTATTGAGAAGTTACTGAAGCATTGTTCTAAGTCCCTAATTTGTATTAACTCATTTATCCTTGCAACAACCCTGTGGCAAGTATTTTTCTTATCTTCCTTTTACAGATGAGGAATCTGAGGCACAGACTAGAAGTTGGTTGCCCAAGTCTTATAGCATGCCAGGAGATGAGACAGGGCTCTTCCCAAGCACACTAACTCCAGAATCAAACCACTGTGTTACCGCTCTGTATCCCATTGCCAGAATGAGTGTCTGGCATGTAATAAACTTTAGGGTCCATTGTATCTTACATCAGAGTGAGCCAGGACTTACTGTCTATGAAGCTGGAAATTTTACAGTGTACTCAAGACCCTTTTCAAATCCCTATCCACACCTCTTGTCCCCCCAACTCATTGTACTGTTAATCTGGAATGGCAACATAGTCAATTGCCATCTAGATTGCCAGTCTGTGAGCTGATTGCTAAAGTCAGTGTAGATGGGTTACTCTACAGTTCATATGTTATCTGAACTGGTTGTCATTGTTCTAACTGGTCAATGTGGGCTGAAAAAGAGAACTGAGCACTGAATGAGATCCCTGTTATTCTTCTTCTACTTTTTTCTCCCATTGCTTCTGATTTAATCCTTACGTCCTTGGCAGGACTGGACACCACTTACATCTCTTCCATTTGTATTTTTTTTTAAAAGATTTTATTTATTTATTTTAGAGAGAGAGAGAGTGAGAGAGGGAGAGTGAGAGAAAGAAGCAGACTTCCTGCTCAGCAGAGAGCCTGATCCCGGGCTCAATCATGACACGAGACAAAGGCAGACGCTTAACTGACTGAGCCACCTAGGCACCCACATTTTTATTTCTTAGAGATGATATAAAGACTTCCTCCACTCTATGAATGCCCCATGAAGGCAAGTGAAACCCAGATCTCTTACAACCTGGGCTCAACACTGAGGGAGAAATCTTTTCTCTCCAGAGGCTTGGTGCTGGGCTTCTGGGCTATTGCTGTAATCCCCTTGACACTCACAATAAATACTCAGGAAAACCACAAAATCCAAGACAAATAACTCGGTCTGCTTTCAAGAGGGAAAGACAATTTTTAAATGTTGGAAATTTCAGTTGGGGAAGGTCCTTCAAGACCCCCTGCCCATTTTGTAAGAAGGAGTGCAGATTTGTTGGCAGTGCCTGCTCTGCAAGAGTTTACGTTTCTCAAGGCCAGGGACACTGGTCTAAACATGAGCGGATACATAACAAGGCTGTTCCTGCATTGGGAAGTGAGCAAAGTCACTCTCAACCATTTTGCCATCAGACAGATAGAAAGTACTCATTGATGGTCATATTGCTTATACCAACAATTCCAAATGTATTTCCAACCCTCACCACTCAGGATAAAAACTCTTCATTACATTTCTTTCTTTTTATGTCTTCTTCACATTTCTATGAATTAAATATTATCGTTCCCATTTTCAGATGAGCATAATGAGGCTCAAAGATAAATCACCTGCCTCTGGAGTGGAAATCCTTCTCTTTATTCCTCCTCTCCTTCTAAATTGCCCTCTCTACCCCACTGCATTGATGCTGCCTCTCTCTTTGGCTTTATGACCTATTTTTGAGCACCTGCTTCCCCTCTGATCCCACCCAATAAACTTATCTCATGGTGTTGTTCCCCAGAGCTTTCTAAATCTCAACAGCATCTTGATAACAAAATTGTATAAGATGTAGAAGTTGAATTATTTGTTCAATGAGCTAATTTTGGTATCAAATGGGAGAGAAGTTTACATACATATTGCTAGCATAAGTTATCTGTGGGTGCAGTAGTTTTAGTTGTAGCACATATTTTTGAACACTCTGCAGGCAGAAATAGCACATGGCCACTATCTTCCTCCCATCCTTTCTTGGACTTGGACTGCATAATTATTATACAGACAAATAGATAGACACATACTCCAGTCCCCTTGGTTTGGAATCATGTAGAAGTATTTTCACCTCAAACATACTAATGGTAACATTGGGTGGAAAATCTGGGAAGATGAATAATCTGACACGGGAAAGGTATTGACTGTTCATTAACTCACTTGATTATCCACCCAGGCTGTCCACAAATGATTCTGAATTCCAGCACACCACAGACCTGTACTAGGAACTGTGGCTATGGAGAAGACTGTGTTTTTCACTGCCCTACCCACCGCCTCCAGTATGAGTTCATAGATGAATAGGATAGATAAACATAAAAATGTATATCACAGCACAATCATTACTTGCAGGAGGAAGCCCCCAGTGTCATGGGAACACCAAACACAAACTAAAAGGCCGGAGAAAATTTCTCAGAGTTGAAGGTAGAGCTAAATCTTCAAGGAGGTAAAAGAATTATGTCATTTTGAGGGACATGCCACATAGGGCAAAGAGATACGAGAGACTGTTGAGGGTGCCCAAAGTTGTTTGATGCTTATGTTGTTGGTGGGGATGGAGGCGTGCAGTGTGTGTTTTGGGAATGGAGAGCGATGAGATTGGAGAGTGATATTAGCTTGAAGGGTCTCATCAGAGGAGAGACAGGGGAAAATGCAGAAGGCTTGGTCTCCCATCCTTGGGAGGGACCTAAAGATTCAACTATAAGATTAGTGTGTGTCAAGCACATACCAGGTTTCATTCTCTGGAAGCAGATTATAAGATAAGACAAAATGTGATAGGCAGGGTATAATTTAGGGACAACCATCTGTAAAAGAGTAGGTGAGAAATAGGACTGTGCATAACAAGAAGCTGAACTGTGACAGAAGTCTGACAAAGTCTTAGCCAACATGCTAGGAGCTTTGGGGTCCATATAGGAACATATAAGGACAATCAGAGATTTACTGATTTGGACTGAAATTGATTGACAGTCAGTCCCTGGATATGGACAGCTCTGGATAGATGTGTCCTTGGACAAGCCAGTTCTTTGCAGCTGGGGCTAGGGACCATCTGCTGACCACACTCCTACCAGCTGGGCATCAAGGACATGTGTGTTGCATAGCTCAGGGCCCACCCCAAACACCTAATACAGGGAACACCAAAGTTTCATATTTCTTCCTTACAACTCCATGAAACTGTCAAGATTAAGAGACTGAGATTCATGAGAATCCATTACTCATGGTCACATAGGGTGATCCTGATGACTTAGTGTCTGCCACCTCCACAACACTTCCCACTGCTCCCTGAAATGGGCAGCATGAAAAGTATCAAAGACCTGTAAGCCTTTCCTGTTAGTGGACTACAAAATTCTAAATATTTCCAGGAATGAGTGAGCTTAGCATGATTTGGAAATTTTCAGTGAGATCACAATTTTATTGGGCTGGGAGGATTATATTTGGATTTCTATAAATAAAATTCTTCCAAAAGTAGTAATGCCATATTACGGATGTAGTCACTCACTTGAGATCGGTATCGAAGCTTGGTAATTACTACCAGGGTCAGGAATTTAGAAACCTCAGAGAATAATGCCCAGAGGAACTTTAAATTCATTACTAAACTCATTTAAAAAATCATATTAAAAATAGCAGGAACAAATTCAAAATACTATTACTGCTTACTCAGAATGGTTAGAACTGGAGTGAAATGTGGTCTACAATGACATTTGCTTTTTAGCATACAATTTCCACATAGCTATTTCCCTAACATTTATCTGAACATTCTTTTAGCTAACCTAGATGTTACACCACAGAAGACAGGGTCAAATGGATCATAGATTCACATGTAAGAAAAACAGGAACCCTCCAGAGAGCATAATGATTTGTTACAGTGAGATGGAGTGGGGCAGGGAGAAGAACTGTTACGGTGTATTAGCTAATGCTGCTCAATAATTTACCAATCAATTAAAATGCCATTATTATTCTCCTCTGCCACCTAGCTTCTGTGATATTTAAAGGTCACATGGGCGCTATTGGGGAGGACAGCTATTAGCAGATACATGAAAATAGCATTTCCAATCTCTGCAATAGGGTGTCAAGGTAATTTGTGTCCTAGTTCAAGTTACACTCATCAGCACACAAGGGCAGATGTTTGACAAATGTAGTATACCAAAGGAAAGGAGAAGAAAAAGTACTCAAAGGCTTGATGAGGGTATGGATAATCAGAGAGGCAAATTGGCATATGATATTATGTAATCTTTTGTATCTTTTCAACTGAGGCCAGATGACTTCTGCCTAGAGGAAATCTTCGGGATCCGCTGCTGAAATTGATTTGGCATCTGCATTGACTAGACTCTAACCAAAGATTAGTGACTTGTTTGAGATCATAAAACAGTTTAGCCGTAATTAAAATTGTGTATTGGGGCACCTGGGTGGCTGAGTCGGTTAAACATCTGCCTTTGGCTCAGGTCATGATCCCAGGGTCTTGGGATTGAACCCCACATCAGGCTCCCTGCTCTGCAGGGAGTCTGCTTGTCCCTCCCCCTCTGCTCCTCCTCCCCTCCTCTCCTCACTCATGATGTCTTTCTTTCTTTCCCTCAAATAAATAAATTTTTTTAAAAACTCATGTATTAATTACTAATAGATTTAGTAAATATAAAATTACTTACTAAATAATTAGTAACTAACAAATAATAAATGATTATTAACACACAGCTTTTTTTATTGAGTAATATTTGCTAAGGGTGCTAAGGGTTGTGCTAGACACTTTGCATGCATATCAACTATCTTATAGTAACATAAACAATAGAGTGCATTATCTCCATTTTATAGACCAGAAAACTGAGAAAGAGATGCTTAAGTAGCATGTTTATAGTCTCATGAGTAATAAGTGATGAAGCCCTGGGCCAGTATTATTAAAACTTTACAGCTCCCTTAAGTATTTACTTGTACTTTGTATATATTATTTCTATTTTTCCCTCAAATATGTGCTGATTTTTACTAACTTTTTATATTATAAATGGCCTGTAGAGGTAAGCTGGTCTTTGATGTATTTATTTAACAAAATAATCTAATTAACACCTAGATATGCAACATATGTTTAGTAAATGTTCTTTGAAAAGACTAATAGATATTTCAGTTTGTACTTTGAAAGGCCCCTCAGTGAAAGAAATGATGTCATGTCCCCGCATTCATATACTACTTCCCTACTTCTTCAAAGTTGATAGGAAATTGTATCCATGCTAAACTATTACTGTAGAGATGGTTTAATTTGAAAGTTTGGGGCTATCTGTGCATGAACATGCATCTCAACTCTGGTTGACAATACAGTCTGATTATCCATCAAATATCAAAGCAGCATAATGTAGTTACCCATCATTGCTTAGAATTTTCTCTTGACTAAAGGGTCCACCTTCTGGAAGTATCCATCTGCATAGAAACGTAACCTGAAATTCCCCTTTTTGCTCAGCAGGGTTTCACAGGAATGGGGTCTCTGAGTCAAGCATGGTGGGATCAACCACACCATTCATCATCAAGGATGGATGATATGCATATCCCTTCGATGCCCCTTATTTTCCAAGTCTCTGTTCATTTTCCACCTTATTCTACCAGGACATTTTCTCCACAGCAGGAACACTGAAAAGTGCAGCCATGGGAAAGGCATAAGCTTACCAAAGACTTGGAAGTTTTATTTATTTTATTAGTTTTTTTAAATTTATTTATTTTTAGTAACATATAATGTATTATTTGCTTCAGGGGTACACGTGTGTGATTCATCAGTCTTACACAATTCACAGCATTCACCATAAGACATGCTCTCCCCAATGTCCATCACCCAGCCACCCTATCCCTCCTCCTCACCCCCCAGCAACCCTCAGTTTGTTTCCTGAGATTAAGAGTCTCTTATGGTTTGTCTCCCTCTCTGGTTTCGTCTTGTTTCATTTTTTCCTCTCTTCCCCCATGATCCTCTGTCTTGTTTCTCAAATTCCACATACCAGTGAGATCATATGATAATTGTCTTTCTCTGATTGACTAATTTCGCTTAGCATGACATCCTCTAGTTCCATCCACATCATTGCAAATAGCAATATTTCATTTTTTTGATAGCTGCATAATATCCCATAGTGTGTGTATACACACACACACACACACACACACACACACACACACACACACACACACCACATCTTCTCTATCCATTCGTCTGTCGAAGGACATCTTGGCTCTTCCCATAATTTGGCTGTTGTGGACATTGCTGCTATAAACATTCAGGTGCACATGCCCCTTCAGATCACTACATTTGTATCTTTGGGGTAAATACCTCGTAGTGCAATTGCTGGGTCTTAGGGTAGCTCTATTATCAACCTTTTGAGGAAACTCCAGACTGTTTTCCAGAGTGGCTGCACCAGCTTGCATTCCCACCAACAGTGTAAGAGTGTTCCCCTTTCTCCACATCTTTGCCAACATGTCCTTTCCTGACTTGTTAATTTTAGTCATTCTGACTGGTGTGAGGTGGTATCTCACTGTGGTTTTGATTTGTATTTCCCTGATGCCGAGTGATATTGAACACTTTTTCATGTGTCTATTGGCCATTTGGATGTCTTCTTTGCAGAAATGTCTGTTCATGTCGAAGACTTGGAATTTTGAAAATGAGGACCAGCTCTATTATTCCAGGACTTTTTGAGTTGATGTAAGCCACCTACACAGGCTGAGTTGTAATTTCCTCCTAGAGATAATATCAGCCTTACAGGTTTTGTTTTTAAAGGATTCAACAAAAGAAATAAAAAGATTCTCATTGCTTTTCCTTATGCACCACAGGTTCCAATTACTTTAAACTAACCGAGTTCTCTGGAGTTAACATACTTTCCCTCATTGCCCTCAGTCCTCTTAACACATATTGTTCCTCCTGTGTCAAAGTCCTTCCCCTGCTTCACCTGCTAGCAATAGGTCTAAGCAGATCATAAATGAATTAACAGCTCTTGGAGAATAGAGGGAGATGATTAAAAACTCTAAGGGATTTAAAAAAAAAAACTCTATTTCTTCTACACATTAATGGAATGCTAAAAGCATCAAATGGAGATTTTCGTCAAGAAATAATTAGATATTTATCATCTTATATTTCATTAATGAAATTGGTTTTCTTATCACAATATTTTAATTGACATTTAAAAATATCCTCATTACACAGTATTTTAAATTGTAGCTGAAATAATCTGTGTGGAGTGCCTCTGTCATTTTAAGGTGAAGATAGAAACTTGAAAAACCATTTTAATTTCTAATTGAAAAATAATTGGGTTTAAAAGAAGAGAATTATGATAATCATTAGGTGTGATAAAATAGGGGTTGATGCTGAATTTTCAATTACGAATATAAAGTTTATTCTCAAGAATATGCTGGAAAGCAACTTTTATGTTTAATGCTTGTGTTTTACAGACCCCCAAAATGACAGCTTATAATGTGAGAGATCAGACAACAAAAGAAAGGCATAGGGATTATGGTAAAATTTTAACATCTAGAAAAATCTAAAGGGTAAGGATGAACACTTCTTATTGATCAAAATCTATTTTTAAGCCTCATAATGATTAGGGTAATTTCTAATGTCAAACAGATGAAGTGAAGCTCTTGAAGGATGCTCTTGCCACTATCCCATTCCCATTTCGCGGTGCAATAACAAGAGATTGCAAGGCCCGATGTCTTTAATCTTTCCCTGACCCAGAGAATACTTCTCTTGCCTTCACTTTTCCCAACTAACAGCTTTACTAAAATATAATTCACATTCTTTGAAGTTCACCCTGTGGAGTTTATAATTCAATGTGTTTTTTTGTATATTCACAGAATTGGGCAACCAACACCACTCTCTAATTTCAGAAAATGTTTATCGCCCCCCCAAAAGACACTTTGGACACATGAGCAGTCAATCCGATTTGCCCCTCCACATTTCCTGAAAAACACCAATCCATCCTGTTCCTATGGGTTTGCCCTGTCTGGCCATTTAACATAAGTGGAATCATACCATACATGGTCTTTTGTATATAGATTCTCTCCTGTAGCATACTGTTTTCAAGGTTTATCTATGTTGTAGCATATATCAATACTTCATTCCTTTATATATATATATATATATATATATATATATATATATATATATATAGTTGACACACAATATCACATTAGTTTCACATGTACAACATAGTGATTCAACAACTCTATACCTTCTGCTATGCTGTCTTTTTTATTTTAGTCACCATAGTGGGTGGGAAAAAGTATTTCATTGGGATTTTGATTTGCATTCTCCTAACTAATGATACTGAGAATTTTCTTCTGGGATTATTGGTCATTTGTGTATGTTCTTTGAAGAAATATCTATTCAAGTCTTTTACCCATATTAAAATTGAATTATTTGCAAAAATTCTTTGTTCTGGATACTTGTATGATTTGTAAATATTTCCTCCCATTCTGTAAACTGAGTTTTCAATTTGACTCTTTTTTTTTTTGATGGTACAGCACAAAATTTTTAAATTTTAATGAGGTTCAGCTTACTATGTTTTCTTTGGTAAATATACTTTTAGTGTGGCATCTTAAGGGTCCTTAGTCTAATCCATTTCTCCAACATTTTGCAGCTCTGTTTTTTTTTTTCTGTAAAAGGTTTTTGTTTTGTTTTGTTTTGTTTTGTTTTTGCACTTACATTTATGTCTATGAACCATGTTATTTTTGCTTTTAAGGTAAGAGTTGAGCTCTATTCATTTATACATGAATATCCAGTTGTCTCAGTACCATCCTTAAAAGACACCTCATTGTCCTGACACCCTTATTGAAAACTAGTTGTCATAAACTTAAGAGTTTCTTTATTTTTGGACTCTTAATTATATTCTATTGATCTACATATCTAGCCTTATGCAAGTACTACACTGCCTTTGTTATTATAGCTTTATAAGTTTTTATGTTGGGAAGTATAGATAATTCAAATTTGGTCCTTTTTTTTAAGGTTATTCTAGCTATTTTGGGTCCATTGTATTTCCATGTGAATTTTTCATATAAATTCTCATATGAATATATTACTTTCTGCAGAAACATCAACCAAGGTTTTGATAGAGAATATGTTGAATCTGTAGATTAGTTTTGGAGGACTGACATAGTAACAGTATTTATACTTCTCCTCCAAAAACATGGATATCTTCCCATTTATTTAAGATTTTTAAACTTATGTCAACAATATTTTTTAGTTTTTATTATACAAATCTTGTACTTCTCTTGTTAAATGTATTCCTTGGTATTTTATCCTTTTGGATATATTATAAATGTGATTATTCTCTTAATTTCCTTTTTGGATTGTTCATTGCTTGGGTATAGAAATGCAATTGATTTTTGTATTTTGATCTTTTATCTTGCAACCTTGTTGCGCTCTTTTACTGGTTCTAAGAGTACATTTTCTGGATTCATTTACATTTTCTGTATACAAATTCAGGTCTTGTATGTTGAGATAGTTTACATTCTCCTTTCCAATTTGTATTCCTTTGATTGTTTTCTATTTCCTATCTAATTGCTCTGACTGGAACTTCCAGCAGAATGTTGACCAGAAATAGTGAGAGTGGACAACCTTGACTTATTCGAGGTATTAGTATTAGTGTATGGGTCAGCATTTCTTATGTCTTTGCATGTATCATAATTTTTGTTGAAACATTTAATTAAAATAATTTGACATGTCTGGAAATCCTATCTATTCCCTCCCTCTGGAGTTTGTTGTCTTTGTTGTTGTTTTTTTGTTTAGTGACTTTTGAATTAATTCCATAAACCTCGTGTTGTTTTTCATGTGTGATTTTTGGCTCTGCTCAGTTAACTTAAGGTCAATAACTTAACAGGTAGATATTTCATTAAATACCTTGAACCTACAAATCTCTTAGCCTTGCTGAGGGCCTTTGTGTTCATATTAAGGCAAATCTTCAACACTCTGGTGGCTTCCAACTCTGCCTTAGTCTTCACTCCCCACTTGCACAGAACCTCTAAGTCACTCAGTGGTGAGAGCTAGGCTTTTTCCCCATGCATGCACACAGCCCTGGGCATGCACACCATCCTAGCCATGTGCATGATCTTCCAGACTCCCAGGAGCATCCCAAAACTTTTCAAAGTCCACTATGGACATCTCATTCCTCAGCTTTCCTTTAAGATTTTTGGTCATCCTGTTATTTTCCCCAACTTTTATCATGACCTCAGACCATTCTAATGTTAAACCATTGTAGCTTGTGTTAAAAAAAAAAAAAATGTCTTATGGAAATAGCTGTTTTTCCTGAGCAAGTTCAGAGTCAGAACATGTAAAGAAAAATTTTGAGTGAAGAGTTTCTAGGGAACTTCCAGATATGTTAAATAATGATAATTTGCTGAAAATTGAACTTCTTTTGCAGCTCCAAATCCTTTCTGATTATTCCAGTTGCTCCCAGGTTGCTGGTTTGAGAGCTACTCTAATTGGGAGGCTGATGGTTTTCATGTTGACCATGGAGCTGGGATGAAGAGGCTGGGAGTAGAATGAGCTCACCTACCAGAAAGCTTGCTGTTCCTACTGAGATTCAGTTACTTTTCTTAAGTAAATGTTCCCTAAATTGTTTTACACTTTTGTTAATTTCCAGAGCTCTGAAAAGTTTGTGAAAATTTTTCCCACTGTTCTCATTACTTTTATGGATGATCAAGTGTTTGAAGACTCTTATCCCACCATTCCAGAACTGCTTCCCTCCCAATTAAGTTTTTAACATCATGTCATCTACATTCTGCATTAGTTTTCCTATGCCTTCCTTCTCCCTCCTGTAGGGACTCATATGAGATTAAGTCTTTCTTTGTAAAATTCTGAATGCAAGAAAGGTAGCATGCATGAAGGAAATACTGGAAGTTGCTGATGAATTGCTTTTGAAAATAGTCTTGAAAAGTCAGATATATTAAATGAGATGTCAAGTCTTGAACACACCTTTTGAAATGCAGTCATAAAAATCTTCACTCTCTGTCTCTTTGGTTAATAGAACCAAGTATTTGCAGTAGGATAGGAGTTGCAGTGTTGATGGAGACTTGTCAATGTGGAGAATATCTTGAGTGAACATTGTAATGATATTCATAAAATCTTACTGAAAGGTTTTCTTTTTATTTTTGACTTGATTCTGTGTCCAGTCACCTTCTATGAACCAATGCCATCAAGAGGCCAGTAAAAGCTACTGAGATCTGAAAGGCAAATAAGTTGTCTTAAGAACTCTGTGGGTTACTAAAGGGCCATGTCATTAACCAGGAAAGGAGCACCTGGGGGACATTGAATTTTTATCACAGAGAAAACCTTGGGCCTCTGCTGCCCACCAGACACATACATGATCCTGGAGCAATGCTTAAATTTTCCTGGAGTTTAGTATCATCATTTGCACAATAACTATCTGGCGAAGTCTCCAAAATTTGTTATCATACTGCTGTTTTTATCATGACATTCTTGTTATAACACTGGTATATATAAAAAAGAAATTAAAATGACCATTAGAACTTTTGATAGCCATGAGACAACTGTTAAAGAAAATTCAATGGTATTTCCTAGATATGGCAAGGGAGACTTTGTTCAGTACCATCATGATAGATACAGAGACCACTGCAGTGGGATCTTACAGTGGGGGAGAGTTTTGGGCCCAACCCTGAGCACAGCATGGGCAATGGGAATTTTAGCCAAGGAGCAGGTGATGAGCAAGGCATGGAAAATTACTAAGAGGAGACATCAGAGGTGAGGAGTTTCTGGCTCACCTGACTTAGCAATGTTCTTGCTAAAGATATGCCAGGGTATCAGACTTTACCTATAGGATGGTGGATGAGGGACTTAATGAGCTATCAAGGGTGGGGGTTCTGGTTAAACTGACTTAGCAGGGTTCTTGCCCAAATTGGATTTTACAAGGAAGTGCACAGATGGGCTAAGAGAATTGCAATGTTTAGTCCAGCGAGGACTCTTTGTCTCAGTCTCAACTGTATACAGTATTGGTGCATGGGACACCCAGAGAAGAGGAAGTTGATCTTCCACATTACTGACCTTCTTTCTGCTTCTCAGCATGAAAACTATTCTCAGCACTGTGTTTCCAATCTGATGATTAGGTTGCATTGTTTGTTTCACAGAAACACTCTTCTCTTTGAGCTACTCTTTGTTCTTCCATCTCAATCTTCCTTGAAAATCTTTTAACTCCAAAGTTTTGACAGCATGCAGTTTGGAGATCCCCTTTTCTGTCTTGATCTCTGTTACTTGTGGGCTATCTTCATCACTATGTTTTAATGCTCACATTATGTTCTGGTCAGGTTAAGAAGTTCTGTTTTTGGCAGAACTGTCACTTCTCCTGCTTCCCTCCATCCTCATTGGTATCCCTTCTTCCTTACCATTCACCCAGTCACTGGCCAGAAGTCCACAGGTTGTCTTGGACTCCTTCCTCTCCCTTTACCCATAACAGTCATCAAAGCTTAGCCACCAAATCTTACTCCTGAATGTTCCTTAAATCAATGTAATCTTATCTACTTTATTTATTTATTTATTTATTTTAGCCAGCGTGAAACATCTAAAATATAAATCTGACCATGTCACTTCTCTGGTGAAAATCACTGACAGCAGGTAAAATTTATGCACTCAGGCCTCTCCTAGTTGGCACCAGTTACTCTGTTCTTGCTCCGACCTTAACATCTGATGAACAACCAGGTGAAGCTGAAACAAGCACTATTTACGGAGAGGTTTTAGCGCTACAGACTATAAGGTGATGGGGGTAGGGGAGGGTTTCCTGAGGAAACTTATTTGAGCTTAAATCTGTAGGCTGAGTAGAAGTTAATTAAGTAAAGTGTAGAAAGTGGTGTGAAGGGGAATGGTGGCATTCTGAATAAAAGGAACAGCATATGCAAAGATCCTATGGCAGTAGGGAGTTTGGTTTTTTTGAAAAATCCTAAGAAGACTGGTATGACTAGAATAAAAAATCGAGAGAAAGGATGCCATCGGAGAAAGCTACTTATAAGCTCAGAAAATTATTATTGTTGTTATACATTTCAGTCCAAGAAATAAGAAAACACCACACAAAAACTGAAATTCAATCCAGTTCTTCTGGTTCAAAATGATGACAGTGTAATAATATCCCAACTGTCATATCACAATATATATATTAATTCCCTTATTCTATCATTTATGTGAATAATGGGTCAACAGAATTCCTTATAAGGGCAGTAGATATATGAATTACACATGAGGGAAGACAAAAATTATCACATTTTAAGTGCTTAGAAAAGATTGGGTTTTAGCAAACATACACATACAAATAAAAATAATTAATAACTATGAGGTAATGGGACACGTGAGTGGCTCATTTCATTAAGCATCTGCCTTCAGCCCAGATCATGATCCCAGAGTCCTGGGATCAAATCCTGCATAGGGCTCCTTGCTCCATGGGGAGGCTGCTTCTCCCTGTGCCTGCTGCTCCCTCTGCTTGTACTCTGTCTCTGACAAATAAGTAAATAAAATCTTTAAATAAATAAACATGAGGTAACTTAATAGCCAACAATTAAGAATTTCACACCAAAGTCATAAAAGATGACTTGGGAAAAACTGTTATACTTCCACTTAGGGTGCTCTTCGAAGTGGAGAGCACATCAGGGACATGTTACAGTATGGTCTCCAGTCAAGGTTGAACAGAGCAGGGCAAAGTCACCCAAACTACATTTATTTTCATAAAAATGTCAGCAGAAAATAAGCTTCAGTGATAAATCTGGGTTCATATTCTGCTATAAGTGGAAAACAGCCATTTTCACATCTTGTACAAGTACTTTCGATCACCTTTTATGGCCATGGAGTTGCCTTGTTTGGCAATTAAAAAATTAAAACATGTAGATTCCAATAACAATCTATAAGTATTCACTTCAAGATTGTTTGTGGTGCTTAATTTCATTTAGGCTGAGCTGAGGTAGGTGGCTGTAGTCAAAAGGTCACAGAAAGCTGCATCTCCTCAAGCTGCACTTTCAAGACATTACTGAAAATGCATTCTATTTAAATAGCTATTTGGATAATTAGATATGTCCAATCAGTAGGAGAAAACCACAAAAACAATCATTTGATGAGAAAACGCTCACATTTAGAATGCACTAGTGTCAGAAAGAAAGAAAATGATTTTATTTTCAAAGCAACTGGAGTTTGGGGAAAAGTGCTGAAAAATCAATTTATTTTCAAAGGAGTGGGCTAGACTGATTATGCATTTGTTAGTTCCATCGGCACTGTTTGGATACAATATAGATGCATTGATTTTCATGCATATGTGATATGTCTTTTTCTTACACAGAAAATATGGTGTTCACAAAAAAGAGATGAGATTTTTTTGGTAGTTAAAATAATAAATTCAACTCTCTATTTCCATCTTTTTAAGTTATTTTCCTTCTGAGCTTAATCAATTATTTGTGATTTATTATAGGGAAATACTTGCCCAAGATAATTAATTCCAGCAGAGGGTCAGAGCTCGTACCCCTCATTTTATAACTTCATCTCTAAGAGCACTTTTGGGAATGTAAACAGGGAAGAGAAGTCACTACACAGACAGACTCTTTTATTAATAGAGGGTTAGATTGGGAGAGAGTGTTGTGCATTCTGATTCTATAGGACAGGGAGAGATTGTTTGGTTCCTTCCATATTCTATTTTGAGGTATTCCAACAAAACTCAGTGCCCTCCTTGTACTCATCCACAGATAATCGTGTGCCCTGAATTTCATCCCCACCCTGAGAACACTTGACCTATGTTGTAAAATTTTCAACTTTGGGAACTTGACGTTGGCTGATCATTTGCAGGTGTGCCTGTGAAGCAGCATTGCCTAGGAATTAGTTTAAAATGAAGATCTCATGACAACATTCAGTAGCTAACAAATAAGAATCTAACAGCAGTAGGGAAGAAGAAGAGGTATCAAATAGGGTCTCAGAAACTGCTTTTTGAAAACTTCCAGTTGCTTATGACATAATTTGCCTTTAGAGTTCAGGATTTCAGTGGACTGGTTAGATGAAAAAAGGATCCCTAAAAAGCTTAGGTTTCCTAAAATCTTTTATACACTTTACAGTGTCTTGTCCAGTTTAATGTTTACTTAAAAGGCCCCTAAAGAGTAAAATAAATTATGGTCACTGATTCAATATAATTTCTTTATGTTGACTTATCCATTCATTAAACACTACCACTATGTAAATTTGAAGATAACAAGGTCTTTGTGGAGATTCTTATCATATTAAGAAATGTTTTTGTTTGGTTACCACTGAGAGAGTCTCAAAGATCCTGGCATCTCTAGTCACTCAGGAAAGTTTCCCCTTTCCCTGTGCCCTGCAGTTGAGAATATAAGGATTGTGTATTTGCAGATTCATGACAATTTGGGCTGGCCACAATTGCTATCAAGTGTTTTTATAATGTGCAAAGAGACTTCTTATATACTTTTTGTCATTTGTCATTCACACTAAATCCATAAGGTGGACTTCTTTTGTATTTGTATTGTTTAAATGTCAAGATGTTTTTTCAATACTACCTAAATATCAAACTGCAGCTAATTCTACCTACTCAGGATGGAAGTGTCCTATGTGACATGATACACATCAGTGAAAAATAAGTGTGGGCTACTCCCTTCCATGTACAGGGATTAATGAAATTGGGTTTTGAAAACTCCTACATGCTGTACATTGTGAGCCTAGGGAAGGAAACGCACCTTGGAGTCTGAAGTACGCAAGGATAGATCTGCCAGTAAGAAAGGGGTAAAAAAAGTTTTTCTCAGCAACCCTTGTTGCTGCATCATCTTATTTGCAGATGATATGATTGTCCATGTAGAAAATCCCAAAGAATTTACAAAAAGCTCCTAGAACTAATAAGTGAGTTCAGCAAAGTCACAAAACACAAGAGCAACACCAAATAATCAATTTTACTTCTATATACTAACAATGAACATAGGGAAACCAAAATTAAAGACACTATCATTTACAATAACTCCAACGAAAATTAAGAGCTTAGGTATACACTTAAAACATGCCAGTTATCAGTATACTGAAAATATAAAATACTGCTGAAAAAATCAAAGTAGACATAAATAAATGGGTAGACATCACATGTTCCTGGATTGGAAGACTCAACATCATAAAGATATCAGCTCTTTCTAAATTGATCTGTATGTTTAATCCAATTCCTTTGAAAATCCTAAGAAGTAATTTTGTAGACATAGACAAGCTTATCCCAAAATTGACTGAAGGCCAAAAACCCTAGATAGCTAAAAAAAATTATGAAAGAATAATAAAATGGCAAGAGTCACTCCACCCAATATTAAGGCCTACCATATAGCTATAATGATCAAAGGTGTGGTATTGGTGGAGAGACAGGCACATAGATCAATGGAACAGAATAAAGAACCAGAAATAGGCCCACACAAATACATCCAACTGATTTTTGACAAAGGTGCAAAAGTAGCCCAATGGAAGAATAGCCTTTTCAGCAAATGGTGCTGAAACAATTGGACATCCATGGCTCAAAAGCGAACTTTAACTTAAACATCATACCTTATATAAAAATTAACTAAAGATGGATTATGGACTTAAATATAAAATGTAATACTATGTAACTTTTAGACAAAACCCAGGAAAAAATCTTTATTATTTAGTCTGAAGCAAAGCATTCTTAGACTTGACACCAAACGCACAATCCATAAAAGGAAAATTGATAGATTGGAAATATCAAGAGCAATATCTTTTGCTCTGTGAGTGGCCCTGATCAGAGGATAAAAAGACAAACTGGGGACTGGAAGAAAATATTTGCACATGATGTATCTGACAAAGGGCCCAGATAGAATATAGACTACAAGTGTCAAACTAAACAGTAAAAATTCAAACAATCCAATCTGAATATGGGCAAAAGATATTTCATCAAAGAGGCTATACAGATGGCAAATAAGCAAATGAAGTGTTCAACCTCTTTGGTCATCAGAAAAATGCTTATTAAAACCCAATCATATATCATATATGATATATATATCATATATGACACACGTACCAGGATGGCTGAAGTAAACAGTGCCAATATCAAATGCTAAAGAGGATGCAGAGAAAGTAGATTATTCGTGCATTGTGAATGGGAATAGAAATGGCTCGGCCAGTCTGGAAAAGTTTGGTTACAACTGCCCTATGTCCCAGCAATTGCATTCTTGGTCATTTATCCAAGAGGAATTAAACTATTTCCACCCAAAAGCCTATGTAAAAATGTTCATAGTAGCTTTACTCTAAATAGTCAATAACTGGAAAACAACAACTATGCTTTAATAAGTAGATAGTTAAACAAACCATGGTCCATCCATGCCATGGTACACTACCCAACAATGTAAAGAAAGGAATTATGATACACAAAACAACCTAGATCAATCTCTCTAGGGAATTATGATGAGTGTGAGAAGCCAATCCCACAAGCTTACATACTACATGGTTCCATTTATATAAACATTTTAAAGGAAAAATTATAGAAACTGACAACAGTTTCATGGTTGCCAGAACACTAGGGGGAATGAGGATGTAAGAGTGCTAATGGCATTGTTCTTTATCTTGACTGTGACAATGCCAATGTCTTAGTTGTGGGATTGTGATACAGTTTTGCAGGACATTACTCTTGGGAGAAAACTGAGTAATGGCTAAACGAGATGTCTCAGTATCATTTCTTATACCTGTATGCTCATCTATATTAACCCCGAATAAAATGTTAATTAAAAACATCTAAGGAAGAAGAGTTGATTTCACATGGTTATATCATAAACTTCAGTCATTTCCTATGGCTGTGAGTAGGCTTTTCTAAAATCCTCAGTCCTTTCTTGTAAAAATAATAACAATTTTAATCATCTCCATAATTTATCGAGGTTTGCTATGAACCTGGTGGTTTCCACATATTCTCCCTAAACATCACAACAATCCCTAAACATCACAAGTCTGAAAGGCACATACAGCTTTCTGTACTGTAAAAACACAGTCTTATGACTCAGCCATGCTAAGTCATTTACCCAAGGTCACAGGGCTGGTCAATGCCACACTAATAAATAAGTCCCCGTCTGCCTGACTCTGAAACATATGACCTGATTCTCCCAAGTCAGCCTGACCTCAAAGCCAGCACAGATGTGGGTCAGCATCTTCATGCCAGACCACTTATGCCCTTGCAGGCATTAGCCATGTGGTCCATTAGGAAGACACTGGTGTGACTTTCAAGGTAGATGAACTCATAAAGCATTCAGCATGTCAGGCTGGAGTCTGCCTTGTTTGGAAAGCACAAGATAAATTTCAGCAGGCTATGGTTTGTTTGAGGATGTGGGGAATAATCTAATCTGCTATTTCAAATATAATTTAGATTTAAGAGGTGTTTTACTGTTCTATTTCTAGAGTGCCTGAGGATCCAGCTGAGTGTATTACACATCACATTAGATTAAGGTCAATTAACAACATTGCCAGGGATTTTTCCCTTTCATAATGATATGGAGCTGCAAATTTGTGATTAAAATCCTATATGTCAGTACAGATGAAGGGAGGGATTTTAGACAATTTCCAATTATGATTAAGACTGCAGCATGGGGTCTAGTGGGTCATGCTATGTCATAACTGCCTGAACTTTCTGATCAGCATTTATTGAATAACTGTGCACTTGGAGTCCAATGGGCCAGAGGTGACTATTGTGCTGAGTGTCACACATTTGGACTCAAGATTTTAGATTTAAATGTGTTGAAAGCAGCAGAGTTCACATGAAAAACATGGCTTTGCCCATAGTGCTGTTATTCATACACATGTGTTCCTGTCAGGCTGAGACCTAGGAGGAAGATGCAGGGGTGCACTTGCAGGAGGTGGCAGAGGAAGAAATTAAGGAGGTTATGTCATCAGGAAGGAAGGGTGCCCAGTTTGACACTGGGCAGACCTGGGTGTGGGTATTGATTCTCACTTATAAATTGTGTGCATTTGGGCAAGTCACTTATCCTGAGCTTCCCTTTCTCAACTGTATGGTGGTGATGACATCTTGATTCTTCTACCATTCTCCTGCACATGAAGCGACATGAAATATCTAGGCAGCTTGAAAAAAGGAAGATACAACTTGGGGCACCTGGGTGGCACAGTGGGTTAAAGCCTCTGCCTTCGGCTCTGGTCATGATCCAAGGGCCCTGGAATCAAGCCCCACATTGGGCTCCCTGCTCAGCGGGAAGCCTACTTCTCCCTTTCCCACTCCCTCTTTTGTGTTTCCTCTCTCATTGTCTCTCTGTCTCTGTCAAATAAATAAATTTTAAAATCTTAAAAAAAAAAAAAATCACGTTCCTTGAAGAAAATGCTGGTTTCAGGTCTGGGTCAGGGAAAAAGCATTTGCCCAAAAATAAGAGAATGTTCTCAATATGAGGATGCATTATAAACAAAAACAAAAACAAAAACATGAGATTCACTCACAAGGGCTCTGAGTCATCAAAACTCAGATAACTTAATACAAAAGAATACTGATATTAATGGATTATAAAAATATTAAACAAAAATATAAGTCTGTAGATTACTATCTCTAAAAAGAAAAAGGGAAAAACGCTGAGGGGTTATTCTCTTTTTTAAAAAAGTCTGTATTTGGGGCACCTGGGTGGCTCAGTGGGTTAAAGGCTCTGCCTTCGGCTCAGGTCACGATCTCAGGGTCCTGGGATCGAGCCCCACATCGGGCTCTCTGCTCAGCAGGGAGCTTGCTTCCCCCCTCTCTCTCAGCCTGCCTCTCTGCCTACTTGTGATCTCTCTCTGTCAAATAAATAAATAAAATCTTAAAAAAATATCTAGGTGGCTTGTACATAGGAGCCTAGTGTATGGCAGACATTATAAGAACAAAAAGTTACAAACAATTTCAGCATTAAAAGGAACAATGGTTGTCACCTAGCTCACCCACCCCTCATTTCTACTCAGCAGTTAAGTGGAGAGAACTTTTACTGCAGGCAGCTGTTATTCCCTATGGTCGATTGAAAATGTTATCTAAAATTAATTTATTTAGAAAATAAATTATAGAAAATATCGACTGAATACAGATTATTCTGTAAAATAGACAACAGTTACTAATTTCCAGTTCTGGGAGTTAATCAAATCACAAATCATAATCACTCAGATCAAAACACACCCATGAAGTATACACAGGCATGTAGGTATCCTGACATATGCAGAGGGTATTCATAAGCATGGGTGCTGCAGAAAGTTCCTTGAGCTCTCTGAGCCTCAGCTCTACTGCCTCCAAAGTGGGCAGAATGATTCCAGGATTTTTGTAAGGACTGAGAGATGGGGAATTTAACATATCTGTATCAGAGAGCCATCAGAGAGTAACCCCCCAAATAGCTGGTGGCCATGGGAATGATGAAGGAGAAACCTCGGCAGCAGCATCTTCGGGGCTACGGGTGAAACATCTTTAGGGAATCTCTTCATCTGCCTGGATTCTGCATCATCAAAAATCACACAGCCGTTCCCTCCCAGAGTACATTCTACTCATGCTTCCCGCAGATTTGGGTTGGTTTTGGCTCCAGTCTTGATATGTGCTATTGATTTAGTTATTTAATTTCACAGTTCCCGACTATGATTATCAGAAGACTGTTGTCTGTGTCCTAGGAGCTCCTTGTTTTGCTGGGTGCTGTACTGTTGCTGGCTCATATTGATTGTAGGGAGCTCATTTTAAATGATCAGGAATTTTGATAGCCATTTTTGAAAAACACTGGTAGCTTGAAACTGGTTGTAATAAGAATATTACAGCATGGCGATCTTCAGATACTACAAATCAGGGCTACCCATCTGATGGTCAGTTGGTAAGCCTTTGTCAGCACATTACTGGTTTAGGCTCTTTCTTTGTTGGTTTAGCCATGGTTTGTAACTGCACCTCACATACACATATCCAAGTGCATATGCACATCCATTTCCATTTGGACTTGCATTGAGGGATTTGAGGTTAAAGTTGCCTTGTTGATTGTTAAGACTCATGGACAGTAAACACCAGCTGAGCCACACTGTTAGTCCCAAGAACAGTTTTTGGGGAGACGGAGAGCACTGATAGGGATGGTGCTTACCTTAAGGAAAAAAATAAAAAAATAAATGTTAAGCCAACTGGAAAATATGCCATGCAGTGATCCTGAGAGACTCCCTGCACACACCATGTCTTGCCTTTAAACCTCCTAGCTCTCTATTTCAGACTCTACTCCTTATTCCTTCCTTTCTATTCAGACTTTGTATGATTAGGCAACTCAGTATGTTCCTTTTACACATTGCCTTGCCCAGTGTGCTCAGGACAGTCTAAGCCCCCTCCAGGCCACAGGCTTACCCAGGTCCCAGTTTCATCACTGATAAAGCTGTGTGTGGGGACAGATGGGAATCATACAGTATACCCAGGATACTGCCTGCACACTGCCAGTGACGGGCCACTTCCTCACCCCTCTCTACAGCTGGCTGGAACAATGGCCAGGGGATTGGTCATGAAAACAAGGTTTGAGAAATGGGGAGGAGTCAAGTCGTGAAGGACAGCCTGATACCCTGTAAATGCACTTGGATTTGGTCTGGTTGGTAAAGAAAAACTGGGTAAGGGTGTTCAGCATAGGCTTTCAGATTTGTGTTTTAGAAAGATGGAGTTTTTAAAAGAATTGCTTTGATGAAAGCAAAGAACAGGCTAGCTACATCCCCGAGAACTGGAAAGTAGGAATTGATTGCATCAACAGAAAATGAGGCCCTGGAATTACAGCCTATGGCTATTAAGGAGAAGAGCAGGTGGTTTTTAGAATTTTCTTTTCTTGTTTGTTTTTGGACAGACTACTAAAATCTCTCTTGAGATTTAAGTTGTTTTCCAAGTCCCAAAAGCCTTGTTGCAAAATAGTTGATTATCTGTCCATAAATAGGTGAATTTACTTCCATTACCTTCTGGTTAATTATAGCAGCTCTGGTGAACTATGTTTGCTTCCATGAAACTTACAAAAGTGAAAGGCACGTGAACTCATCAAGCTGAAAAATTGTGAGCAACAGAGGCCATATTTATATGGTACATCTCTACCAGGAGCTGATATCCTTTTAATTATCTTAGTAATTGTCACCACATCCCTTCAAGACAGGGACAAAGAAGGTGTACCATTATCCTCATTTCACAGATGAAAAAAATAAGGCCTAAGCAGGCTGATGTCTTCTTTCTTGGTGCTTCTAAAATGGATGCGGATGATTTCTACGCCAGGGAAACCCAAGGGAAAGAGAAAAGTAATTGACTAAGTCTTAGAGTAATCACTTAGGAAAACCACAAACGAAACTAAATGATAAAGATCAACAGTGTCATACATCCTAATTAATCCCATTGCTTGTTTAGAAAGAGCCACATGAACTGCAAGAGAGAGTAGGCTTTTTGGCTTAACACTTGGCACCTGTGAGCAAAAAGCCACTGTGGCACCAGCAACAAGGCAAAGATGATAGACTTGAACTCAGGTCTCAGCGGGAGGAAGGCCCTCAGGCTGTGCTGCTTATTCACCAATTTTTTTTTTGGTTTTTATAAGCAAACATGTATGTGTAGGTATGTGCATGGATATATGTGTACATATATGTAGATATAAACACATCTGTGTATGTGTACATATAAATATAAACATATCTGCATAGATATGTGTTTATGTACATACATACACATATAATTTCACATAATTTATTACCATGACCATCTCGTATATAGAGACGGGGATCTGTACAATTTTAAATGTTTTCCTCACACTTCATGCTTGTCTACCTATTTACTTCCTTCCTGTCTCCACCGGAAGAACTTGTCAGCACATCAAGCCAAATTTTTTTGATTTATTTATTCTTCCATACTTTCTATGTATTTATATAATGTTTTATACACATACGTACACACCAAGGATTCTTCTTCTGCCCGGTATCATTATTTATTCCACAAAAGTGACATCTTATTCACACTTTTTTCTTAATCTTAGAAGCCTTTCCAAGTCAATTGGTATGATTCAAATTTTTTCCTTTTTAATGGTGTCTTAATATTTAAGCTATAAATATACAATATTTTATCCAAACTTTCTCTACTGATGGAGTCTTTTTGTGTACTGCAGCTTTTATTTCAGTAGGACAGATTCTCAGAGCTATATTTTCTGAGTCAAAGGGGATCTGGATTTTTAATTTTTAGAGTCTTACAAACCGTATCTCAAAGTTGGTAGCATTACTGTAGCAATGTGAGAGTGCCCTATTACTCATCTGTCTTCAATAAGTATAATCATTTCTCTTTTACAAGGAGAAAATAGGTCACCTGGGTGGCTCAGTCAGTTAAGTGTCTGACTTGGTTTCAGCTCAGGTCATAATCTCAGGGTCCTGGAATGGAGCCCCGCATCAGGCTCCATGCTCAGAGGTGAGTCTGCTTGAGATTCTCTCTCTCCATTTCCCTCTGCCCCTCACCCCACTCCTGCATGAACTCTCTCTTAAAAAAAAAAAAATTTAGATTGATAAATATAAAGAAATGTTCATTGCTAGTTTCATTTTCATTTCACTTGTAACTGTTGTGTTTGAGATTCTTTTCACATATCTGTGGGCCATTGGGATATGCTCCTGTGTAAATAGCCTCTTCTAAATTTATGCCCATTATTTTCACTTCAATTATTTGTTTTCTTCTTGTAAATTTGTAAAAGATCTTTGTACATTATTAAAAATGGGCATCTATATGTTCTCTTCATTGCAAATAGTTTCCCAAGTATTTATGCTATCTTTTGTGTTTTGACTTGGTTTACCTCTTGCCATACATAATATTATTTTTTTAATAAATTCAAGTAAGTTCATACTTACTTTGCCCAGAGACTGTCCATAGACTCTCTCAGATTTTCTTGCATTTTTTGCATATAAGCCTTTAATGCATTTGGAATTTATCTTAACATGATGTAAAAAGGAAGTCCAGTTTTATATTCTTCCAGATGGATAGACAGCTTGTGCCTATACCACTTATTAAACAATCCGTCCTTTTGCCATTGTTTTAAAATGCCATCTTTGTCATTTATAACATTCTGACATACAAGGTAGTCTGTTACCTTATTCTCTCTTATATCTCACTGATCTATTTTGTACTCCGAGGCCAAACTGCAGCCATGTAATTCCAGTAGCTCTGTAGTACTGATTTGCTGTACCAGCAGTTCAAAATTCAAAAGAAACTTCAAAAGGTCATCTGTTCTTTTTTTTAATATATTTTTTTAAGATTTTATTTATTTATTTGACAGAGAGAGAGATCACAAGTAGGCAGAGAGGCAGGCAGGGAGAGAGGAGGAAGCAGGCTCCCTGCTGAGCGGAGAGTTGGATGCGGGGCTCCATCCCAGGACCCTGAGATCATGACCTGAGCCGAAGGCAGAGGCTTTAACCCACTGAGCCACCCAGGTGCCCCAAAATGTCATCTATTCTCAAGACTTCATACTTTCATATAATGTTTCAAGTACTTTTATTCAATCTCTCCATGTATTATTGAAATTCTAATTGAAATTTTATTGTATTTTGGGGGAAGTCTTACATTTTGATATATATTATATATCAATATCTATCCATCTAATGGCATGAATCTTGAAATATACTTTTTGTCAGTCTTATCTGCTACCTTGACTTTGGCCACCCATGTCCTCAGCAGCTGGGAAATGACAGAGAACAGTAGGCAGTAAAGAAGAAGACAGTGCAACCAGGTTACTGACTTCCAAGACACCTTCCTGGCCTTCTTTCCATGGCCATGGCCCCCACGTATCCCTCTGAGATTGTCATTTGTCTGTTTTCTCTTATATTATTTCCACCTCCTTCTGTTCCTATATCACAGGAAACGTCATTTCTTGGAATTTCTTGCCCTCTGGCTTCCTGCTGCATTCATTTAATAGGAGATAGCAACAGAACATTCGAAGACAGATGAAGTAAAGAGAGGAGGTATTTCTTTGTGAATTTTTTTTTTCCTCTGCTTCCACTAGCATCCCTAGAAGCCATTTATGAAAAGGTTCGAACTGCCACTAGTCAGTCTCTGTCATAGTTTTAGCTCCTGCTACCAGCCCTAGCTTTTTAACCTGTTGGTGCCATCCCCATCTTAAGCCCTTCCAAACCTAGTGTATTAGGGCATACTTGCTGTTTCTAAATTGATGGTTTCCTCAGTGTTCTCTATTTAGCTTTCCAATTCTACCAGCCGTCAGTAACTAATCCATTGCATTAAATTATTTGTTTGAAACACCAAGAGTGTTTCATTTGCATTTTTCAGTCGGAATCATGATTAACATTCTTCAAACATGTTTCTCATCACTCACTACCTAGCACCTTGTCCTTTCTTGGAACACATCAAAAAATGGTATTTTTCTACCTTTTGCATGTTTCTCTATATGTAGTAGATTCTTTCTGAGTGGGTTATGTAGTTACAGATGAACTTGCCTCTCTGCACCCCTTGCATTTCATGCATGCCTCCAACAGTCAGTCTCCAAACTAGCTGTTGAAAAGTTTGAGGGCACCAAGTATGCAAGTTATTAGTTCCCAGTGCATGCTTCACTGTGGTAACTGCAGATGATTTGTCTACATGTCTGGAGGAAAGAGTATAAGGTGAAAAGGAAGGATCTTGGGGACTAGCAAATGTTGTAAGTAAAGGGGTCCCTTTTCAGGGTACAGGGGAAAAAGGAAACCTTACAGACCACTAAGGAGAGCTAAATCTGGGGCATGGTGGCGCTTTAATGGTAATAAATAACTTTTAATAAAATAAAATGAACTAATATTAACTCAGTACATGGAAGTTTCTGAACCTCAGTTTCTTAATTTTTACAAGGGCAATACTAATATCTATTGTGCAATGTTATATATATAAGAGTAAATCTATAATTTATGCATTTAAAAGTCACTTTCCTAGAGTCACTGAGAGAAATAAGGTTAAAAAAATAATAATAACAGCATACAGTTTGGACAGCAAAGAGCAAAAAAAAATTGTCTTTATTTGCAGTCTACATAGAAAATCTTGTTATCTACAAAAAGCTACTAGATATATTCTGTAAGTGACCTCAGCAAGGTTGCAGATAAAAGGCCAGTTTACAAAAATAAAATGAAATTCTACATATGTGCAATGAACAGTTGGAAATAGAAATTAAAACATTAATATAATTCACAATGGCAATAAAATTTGAGGTACTTAGAGATGAATAAAATAAATAATATGCAAGAACGTACACTGAACACTATAAAACATTGCCAAGAAAAATATATAACCTAAGTGAATAAAGGTGTATTCTATGGTCATGAATCAGAAGACTCAATGTTATTATGATATGATTGACCTACAGACTCAATGTAATTCCAGTCAAAACCCCAGTTGGATATTTGCAGAAATCAATGATATTCTTAACATTTATATAGAAATGCAAAGGACTTTTAATATCAAAAACAAGAAACGCAACAAAGCTGGAGGATTTATACTACCTGGTTTAAAGATTCATTCTAAAAGTTATGGTAATCAGGACAGTGTTATACTGTTTTAAGGACAGATATTTAGAGTAATAGAGAAGTGCAGAATCTAGAAATAGACCCACACAGAAATGGTCAGTTGATTTCCAGCATAGGTGCCAAGGCATTTTAATGTGGAAACAATAACACCAACAACAGTATTTCCAACATACGATGTAGGAAAGATTGAACATCCATATTCAAAATAAGTAAATAAACTTCAACCCTTACCTCACATCTTATAGAAAACTAACATGAAATGGATCATAGACATAAATGTAAAGCCTATAACTATAAAACTTTTAGATTAAAAAAAAAGGAGAAAATCTTTGCTATCATGGCTTAAGCAAAGATTTCTAGAAAGGACACAAAAAGCACGCATCCTAAAAGAAGAATAAGATAAGTTATACATTGTTAAAAGTACTAAACATATCTGCTCTTTGAAAGACACTTCAAGAAAATGAAAATATGAGCTACAAATGAGAGAAAATATTTGCCAAATATATAGCTTGACATAAACTTGAAGCCAGAATATATAAAGAATTTTTATAAATTAGTAACACAATTAATTAGTAACACAATAACACAATTAATTAGTAAGACAGCTCAATTAAAAAAATGTCAAGACAACATGGATAAAACTAAAGGGTGTCATGCTAAGTGAAAATAAGTCAGAGAAAGACAGATGCCATATGATTTTACTTACATATGAAATCTAAAAAAAAACCAAAAAACAAAACAAAACATAAAACAAACAGACTCTTAATACAGAGAACAAACTGGTGGTTGCCAGATGGAGGTGGGTGGGGAATGGGTAAAATAGATAAAGAAAATTGAGAGGTACAAACTTCCAATTACAAAATAAATAAGCCATGGAGATAAAAAGTATTTCATAGGGAAAAATTAACATTGTAATAATATTTTATGGTGACAAATGGTGACTACACTTATCATGAGCATTGCATACGTATAGAATTGTCAATTCACTATGCTGTACACCAGAAACTAATTTAACATTGTATGTTACTTATACGTCAATAAAAACTCAATTAATTAAACAAAAATAAATTTTTAAAATGTCAAAATACATGAACAGACCACCAAAGAATGTATATGAAGGGCCAATAAGCATATCAAAATATGTTTATCATTAGTCTAAACAATTCAAACTGAAACTGAGATACCACTATTTACTTCCTAAAATGACTAAAACAAAAAGCAAAAACTGACAAAACTAAGTGCTAGTAAGGATTTGGGACAACTGCAGCTCCTACTTTGGAAAATAGGCAGTTTCATCCAAAGTTAAATATGCACTTACCATACTACCTAGCAATCCAAACCCTAGCTATTTAACTGTGAACAATAAAACATATATCTACACAAACACCTAGACATAAATGTTCCCAGCCTAATTAATGATAGTCCTAAATTGAATGCAACCCAAATGCGCATTAGTTAGTGAATGGATAAACAGATTGTGGTTGGTGCAGCCATACGATGAAATATTCCTCAACAATAAAAAAGAATGAACTGCTTATACCTTCAGCCTGGTGGTGGGTATTGAGGAGGGCACGTATTGCATGGAGCACTGGGTGTGGTATATGAACAATGAATCTTGGAACACTGAAAAAATAAAATAAAAGTAATTGGGGAAAAAATAAAAAAGAAAAAAAAAACAACATGGATAGATTTCAAAAGTATATTAAATGAAATGGACCATACTCAAAAACTACATATGGAATGACTGCATTCATATGATACTCTAGAAAAGGCAAAACCAAGGGACTGAGAATGGATCACTGGAGATAGAAGGGGCTTTTTTGGGATGATGAAAATATTCTCTAGTAAGTAATAATGGTGATCACATGTTTGTATTCACTTAGATCTTATCCAATTATACAGGTTTAAAAGGTTAATTTTATCACATATAAATTATACCTTAATTAAAAAGAATTTAAAACATCAGTTTCTATCTACATGTATATTCATATTATTTTCCCCACCAAAAAGTATATAATGTATTGAAAAACTTCCCTTATTTTGTACTGTTAAAGAATGCCAATTAAATTGTAAAAATCAACCCAAATAACAGAAATTAATATATTTTCACAGTATTGAAAATATTTCTTAAGCATATTTCACAAATCTTTACATACTGAAACATTGTATAAACAAAGTTATTTGAACTGCTGATTGTGGTACATTGATATCACCATGACCGATGGGAACTGGATTGAGACGCATTTGAAATGCCAAGGATGTGGATGAAGGAAACTGATGGTCGCAGATGTTTTCTATGTAAGTGACAAAACCAGGTTATAAACCTGAGTCCCTTGGACACTAACAACCATGTTCTGTTACACAGGATACACAGCTCCTAAATTCTCATCATTGACTTGGGGTTTCCATGTAGACACTGTGAAATATGGAAATTACAATCAGGTGTTTTAATAAATAAACTTGGGTTTTTAATAAGTGTGCTCAGTTAAAGGTCTTTTATTTATTTTAAGACTATGTCTTTGTGTGTGTGTATATGTGTCAAAATATTGTTACTGTTTCTTTATATATTCTTTGTATACTATTTCATGACAGTAGATGATGAGTAAGTGAATATTGTTTGGGGGATAAAATATGTAACCCAAGTTAAGCCAGATATCATCCTATCTATTCCAGTTCATAATACTATGTAACTGTAGTCTCAGTTATTGCCTTACTACCGTTTAGCATCAGAGCACTTTGAATATTCCACCAACCCAAATGCCCAAAACAGAGCCATTGTAATGTCATGTATACTCAGGTGAAAATACAACGTATTAAAGAACATTATAAAGAGAGGAACATACCGGGCACCAGAACCCAACTGCAATTTTCAGAACAGGTCTTCACTCACGATAAAAATACTTGGAAAGGCAAAATAAGGACTTTGTGATTTCATTAAAAAGACTTAGTTATGGATGATCAATTAATAATATGGAATGAGAAATTTATGTGACTTCTCAGTCATACATAAGCATATTCTCAAAATAATATAGATTGGGTTCTGATGTAAACATTTACTCTCTCTTTAAAAATGTCTACAGAAACAGGTATCAAATTTTTATTTTTAATATTTTTCAACTTCTTTCCTAGTTCACATTATTATGCTGGGGTTATGGCACTCTTATTTTAGGGCAGACCTTTGTCACAGACTCAAGTTTATTTTTGTTTTCCACTGCAACAGCTATTTGAAATTCAGTTCCAGAAATAATATATATGTATTTTTGATCATGAAAGATTCTTCCAATGTACTCTGTAAAGTAATCATTTGCTTTACTTGTCATGCAAGGATGATGTCTCTCTTCTGCCCCATTACTCAGGCCAATGTTTGTTCTCTATCAAACTATGGTGGAGATATTTTGTTCCATTCTCTCAGACAGGAAGAACCAGTTCTAGAATGGAATTTGAGCAAAGAGATTCCATCAATGGGCAGACAGAGGTATCCATGTCAAGTCTTATTTCTCACCATTGAATGTCTTCTCTGGAGTTGCAGGTAATGCAGCATAGGCTACAGGGAAAGTAAAACCCCTTATTTGTGAATCCTTCTGAGAATATAGGCTTGTATTTGGAATTTGATCTCCTTTTTCCTGGGCCTCCATACCAGAAATTATTTTTAAAATATTTATATCTGCACAGGTTTAATGATTTTTAATTTAAAAACACAATATATGCCAACAAAAAACATAATACAAAATTAAATAACATAACGTTAAATGGAGCTGTGTCTTCACACTGGCAGATCATTTTCCCCCCAAGTTAAGTTGTTTCAGTTAAAAGTCAATCAATTGACCACCTCATTCCTTTATCTATAACAGCATTTTCCAATCTGTATTTTGTGGAATACCACTATCTAAATGTGATGTTAATTGGTGGTCTGAAAGGATTTCAAGGTCAAATCATTTCCGGAAAGGTTATGTAGTACTCACAGAGCTCATTAGCATTAAAGAACCTCTGAGATTTACTGAGTAGAAAAATGTGTTTAACATTTTTTAACCCAATTGTTCTCCTGTTTGAGTCAAAAATGTGTCCACCCATTCTTGCCACTAAAAACATGTTAATATATTTTCTTCTTGGCACAGGTGTGGTGATTGCTCATATCTAAAAACAAAAAATAGTGGACTTCAGAGAATGGACAAGATCAATGTCCACAGTTATAGAAGTTGAAAAAAATATATTTAAATATTTGGAATCACTATTTTTGTTTACCTAATATTTGATCTCAAGTTCCTTTGAATTAAATTGTGATCAGTAATTTCTAGGTAATGACATTTGGTGGAGACTGAGTGAGAAAATTATTGTTCAAAACTGACAGCATAATACCTAGTAAGGGTACAATAATGATAATTATTACTATGACTGGTATTAATATTATTCACTCCTGATTTTGTAATCTTAAGCATATCATTTTGTCTCTTATTATAAATAGAATATCTTATTAACCATTTTTAAATGGGTGAGTCTTAGAGAGAAACAAATTATTTTTTGACTGCATTTATTGTGTGTGAATCCAACTCTGTTTCAAAACGATGTGATGTTTTATGGTGTAATATTAGTCTACAGAGACCAATGCTGATATTTCAACTTGTGGAACTTAAATACAAATTCTACATATCATATCTTTTTGTTATCTTTTGCTGTGTAACAAACCACCCCCAAACTAGTGGCCTAAAACAACAGTATTTTACTATTTCTCAGAATTCAGTTGATTCACTGGTGTCAGCTGGATCTATGTGGCATTGGCTGGAGTTACTCATTTGTTGGCATGATGTTGGTGTCTGGTCTGATCTAGAAAGTCAAAAAAGCCTTTGCCACCACATGCAGAGTTTTTGTTTCTCCACACAGCTCCGCCACAGAGGTATCCTGGGCTTCCTTACAGGATGGAAGTTTCTGGGTGGTGGGATTTCCTAAATGGTGTCTGATTTCACAGGATAAAAGCAGATGCTGCAGAACCTTTTCAAGACTAGGCCCTGAACTGGCTCAGTGGCACTTATGCCACATTTCACTGACCAAGGGCAGTCACAAGGCCAAACCCAGACTCAAAGAGAGTAGAAATATATCCCAGCACTTGAGGTAGAATGGCATACCCATACAAGGGGAAGGAGCTAATGATGGCCTTCTTTGGTCGCCGTCTATCTCAGCATCAGTCACCAATTTAACCTCACCCTCCAACTAGTCTCTTCCTGACACTTCACAAATGCATTTTGAGCCCAGATCCTCACACAGCTTAAATCCTTAACATGTGCTTGTTGAATGTATTCCTCTTCACTTTGGCACATATCTCCGCGTGGATAAAACCTGCTCTGTGCCAGGAACGGTCCCAGCTAGGGCACAGCATCAGCAAATCTGCCTCTGCTCTTGTGGACACCTTGTGGATGAGACAAACACAGTCTGCTATAATACAGTGATGAACACTATCCCCTGGAAAGTCCACACATCAGCGGGAAATGGAGGATGAACACTTTGGAGGTGTTGGAGGAAGTCGGGGCCTTCCCCAAAGAACCCTCTGTGCTGGGTTTAGGAGAGTAGGAGTTAGTTCACAGGTTTAGATTTCTAAGCTGAGTCCTAAGTGCAAGAAAGAAAACAATGCTTTGAAAAGAGTAGTTTGCAAAGGGCCAGCCCAGCCCAGCAGCAGCAGCAGCAGCAAGGAACTTGTTAGAAATGCAAATTCTCAGGCCCCACCCAGACCTACTGAATCAGTCACTCTCTGGGTGGAGCCCAGCATTCACAGGAATACCAAGTTTGAGAACCATAGATTGAGGCATCAAGTACTGAGTCTGGGAAAGTGTGATTTACTCTAAATTCCCTGATGGGAGAAATAAATTGATCAAAATTACATCAGAGTGAGGACTTGCATGGCTGAACTCACAACTCTTTTTGGAGAGTGTCAGGACTGTCAATATTACCACTGTAAGTTCTAGACGGGAATGGTTTACAAAAGGATGTGACCCAGAGAGAAATTAAATAAGGAGTGATTTTCCACTAGGTCAAATGAAACCATGGAGGTAATGGGATTATATGAACTTTGAAAACTGTAAAACACATATACCTACTGGGAATTTTAATTTTGATATTAGTATAAGTTATTTGTAAGTTAAAGCAATGTGCTTTTTTGGCTTACTTAATTGTAGGTGACTGCATGCATTTCAAGGACAGGATTCTCTATGAGATGTTTCATATCTCTAGTTATTACACTAAAATTTTATTGTTTCTGAATAAATGATAGATAAACAGACTTTTAAAAGGATGGAATGAGGACTTGATTGGGACCTATGATACTCTGGTATAATCTTATATTTTTAATAACTTGCTGTGTGAGCTTAGGTAAACCACTTAACCTCTCTGAATCTTGGCTTCCTTATCTAACAGGAATCTAGATTCATTGATCTTTTAGTTCTGTTTTAGTTCTAAAATTATGTTATATATCTCATTGTTCTTTCCAAACAGAAAAAAAGAAACAAAACAACTCTTTATTTTTCTCTGACTCTGATTCTCCCACTCCCTTCTACTTAGAAAAGTAGGGCATCTATTATAAATTTAACCAGAAAAATATTACTTGAGCTTTCAGATGAGATGGGATTGGAATACAGTCTAAGGGCTATTTCAGAGAGAAGGGCAGATAAATATATGAACCGCAGTGGAAGATGGGGCTAATGGAAGGACATCTGTTTCATTAGGTGTTCAGACTCAGGTTTGGAAGAAGCTAAGAGGTCAGGGAAGGTGAGCTATATATATATGTATTTTTTTTTTTCTTTAAGGTTGTTAAAGCTTGTTATAGCTTAAATAATTCAGTCTGGTAAAGATTCAGAGACAAGAAAAAATTTGATGAGTATAGGGTGAAGCAGGTAATCAGGAAGGGGGACACTCAGAACTGAATTATCTGGAAACATAACAAGGATGCAGAGGATTCACAGGTTTGAGGTACCTCAAAGATACAAAATAAGAATAAAGTAATAAACGATTGACTCAGTGGCTAACTACCTGGCATATTAAGTGTAGTATAATTTCTTACAACTTACCACAAAAATTATTGCTGTTTTGATCCCTATAAATGCAATGGCACATATATTTTATTATAGCATTAAATTTTCAATAAAAGGGTATAGGATTTTTTTTTTTCCTTAAGAAGTTTTCTAAATGTAGTTTTCAAGATGGGCAAACTTTAAAACTCACAATTTGAGGAAAACATACGCTAAAATTAACTCCTGCCTCCGGATGTTTCTGGCATTCTCAACTGTATTTGTTGGATATCATTAAGAGCAGAAACATTTTGTAAATACTTGCTGTCTGCCAGGTCTTGGTGTGGGGGCTGGGGATACAGACCCTTATAAATTGCAGACCTGCCCCCAAAGAACTCACAGTGCCTCCTCTCAGGACTTATTTTGTGTGCTCTTTGGAAGATGTCAGGGAAATAGGACTAGAAAATAAGGTCTTCAGGAGAGAATGTCCTAGGAACATAGTGGGCCAAGTCTCTCTAAGGGCCCCCATTTACCTCTTCCTTGCCCCAGAGCTCCTGAAATGCAGAACTGGTGAGGAGGAAGGTCAAGAGAGAAAAAAACAATCATAGTTCTTTTGAGAACTACATAATGGGTTTGTCATAGCTTTCCTATCTGCTATCTAAGGGGGCCAGGGACCCTAAATCTCTGCCTCTTCTCTCTCCAGCTAACCATGATAACCATGGCTTAGCTATCACATTTTCTCAAAGCGCATTCTACCTGTGAAGTTCATTGGTGATAATGGCAGGAATGTATTTAGCACCATATGGCAAAGGAAGGAACTCCTTGGGGAAGGAATCTAGCCAACCCTGCATACTGATTTCAGGCACATCTGCCACAGGAGACCAGTGAAGGAGCCAGGGGCTCTGAGGGAACCCTGTGGATTCACAGTGGAAAGCTTCCTAGGTCTGGGATGGAGGTTCTCAACATACTTCTTGCCAACACTTCTACATAATTCCTAACTGGATGAGAGCAGATGGCAAGGGATGTTTCCCAGGATGACCCTTCCTTGGCACCCAGACAAAGAAGTGTCTCTAGGAGAAAAGCTATGATGTGTCTAGTTCCAGCTCTGTTCTTTTTTAGAAAGTTGTCTCCTTCGTGTTCACTCCTTCTCCATCAGAGTCCTGGTTCCATGCCTAAAATCCTGAATGTTTAAGTTAAGTCTGTTCCTTCCTCAGGTACTAATCCAGCATGGATTTTTTTTGCTTGGAAGGTGCCTTTACTCCACTCAGTGATTCAGGGACTCAGGACTAGGGTTTATGACTCCACCTTCTCTTATGGTATCAGCAGTGTTGGCATCCTACCATCAGGATAAAAAGGACATGAGAGTGTACCTGTGAAGGATTTCTTATGGGCCAAGTATTGGCCCACAATTGGCAAGTATCATTCATATTCACATTTCTTTACAGGCAATTTGATTATATATTTTCACACTAAACTACAAGTGGCATGCTGGCTATAATGGAGACTAGTTTGTGCCCCTAGAGGGGAGGACAGAATTCTATGAGGGAACTCTATAGAATCCAGCATTCCAAGTCCTCTGAAAGATTATTTTTCAACATCCTGGACTAGGAATTCTGTGAGTAAGATGATGTTGAGGTAAAAACTAAACCCATTCCCACCCCCATATAGTAAGAGAAAATCCCCAATTGGCTCTCCAGCCGCTGAGCACATGTGAGCAAAATTCATGGAGTGGTGACTATTTCACTTTATGTTCCAAATCAATACACACACCCATATTTCTCTCACCACTGAGTCTGTCAGTGTTAACATCTTCTCACCCTTGTCCTATGGATTACTTCTACATTGAGCTTCACAAATTAATTTCACCCACAATTTTCTCAGCCTCGAGGACCCTGGCTGCTCCTTCTAATGTCCTCCTGGACTGGCTTCAAATCCTGTGACAGGAAACTAGTTGCAATTCCTTTGATCAAGTAATTAGTCCTATTAAATATCCAACTTTTTAAAAAGATTTTATTTATTTATTTGAGAGAGAGAGAGTGAGAGAGAGCATGAGAGGGGAGAGTGTCAGAGGGAGAAGCAGATTCCCTGCTGAGTTGGGAACCCCACGCGGGACTTGATCCCAAGATCTCCGGGATCATGATCTGAGCTAAAGGCAGACATTTAACCAACTGATCCACTCAGGCGCCCCTTAAATATCCGAATTTGAGATGCCAACAAGAAATGGATGTGGCATATTAAATCTTGAAATCATGATGGAAGTTTTGGATGATTATTTTTGTTCAATAACTCATCTGAATGACTCTTTATTTTCAGAAAATTATTTTTGGCTTTATTCAAGAGGCATAAGTGTGAAGAACAGCAAAAGGTCACCATGATCCGTACTGGTGAGCCTGGCTGTGTTTCCCTCAGTGACCGTGAGCTTCAAACCGCCACAGAAGCTGTGATATTAGAGGGGGAGTAATACATCAGAACATGCTGCACTGCTTGAATTTGGGCCTCAGTGCATGATTTTCTTTATACTTTAGCTATAATGATTTGAACTGGAGCAGACCTTTGTCATTTACAAGAAATGTTCACAATATTCTAAATTTCCCAAATTTGCATACGCTGTAGCATGTGATTCCAAACTTAGTTCCAGTAAATATAACCAGAAAGTGTAGTTGAACCCTATAGGCCCCGAATTGTTCTATAAATACAGAACTAAAGTAATTCGTAAAGCTATTTTCTGGCTAGGAATCACCCCTTTCTCCTCATTGCCACTGCAAGCATTAGCAGTTGGCTTTCCTTTCAGGGTCATTTTCTGAAAAGAAATGAAGTCTTCATACTTCCACCACAGTTTGTGCTTAAGCAATGAGGAGAATAAAACTTCACAGCCCCATTGAGAGTCTAACTCAGCAACTCTTGCCTGCTAAGTATCCCAGCCCTGGGCAAAATTATATTTTGTTCCAAGGATCCAGATTTTGGATATTTGAAGTGCAGACTGCCCAGAAGGCCCTGCCCATGTCTTTTGCTCTGCTAACTCTGGGTAAGTATTAACATTCTCTAAAAAAACTTTTCTTACTCTCTGGTATAAGATGAGTGCCTTGCGTGGATCCATGGAAGATCCTGTGTTTTGCTGTATCAGAAACTTTACTACATGAGCATGTCTGCTTACCAGTCAGAGTCCTGCATTAGATTTTGAGCTCCCTGACTAGGCACCATGACTCAAGAATCACACAGTTATTGAATACTTTCCTTGAAGAATTTCTTTGAGAATTGTGGGGAAATATTTTGTCAACTATCCCAACATCAAGTAGTAGGTGTGAGAGCTGGCATTTGCCCCTAGACTTCAAAGCTCAGGACTATCCAGTATATCTTCAAACTAACAGAAACATGGATTTCAGGAATCAATGAGGATCTGCAGCCTCTACTTAAACGTTTCTGGTTGTAGGAAGTCACTTCTCTCAGGGGCTGTATATATTTAACCTCAAGAATTTGTTGAGTTCCTCTTGGGATATAAACATGAAAAAGGCACCGCATAGTCACAGAGAGGCAAAACCTAACTCAAATCTTATCTCATATTTAGGCAAAATAACTTGAACATTATTTACTCTATTTTTTATCTCCAAGATCTACTATCACTTCTTAGTGCCTTAACACTGTTTCTGGGTTCCACACCAAAATTTGCACTTCTTTCTTGTTCAGTATTATGGGCTGGTGAATGTTTATCAACTAGCATTGACCAGGGGAGAGTGGGGAGCTCTGGTTTGTAGTGTTTGCTAATTCCAAGCTAAAATTAGCTCAAACATTTCAAGGACAAGGGCAAGATAGTGGACAGTGGATTGAAATTATGTGAAGAGGGAAACATCAAGCTTACAGAAGAAGTATAAATGATGAATTCATCTATAAGCATTTGGAATGGGGGATGGAATTAGGGTGTCCTGAGAGGCTTTAGTGGGAAGGTAGGGATGCTAAGGTCAAAACAATTGGAGAAGGAGTCCATAAATAGATATTGTACCTCTATTTCTGTGTTGCCTTCTAAGTTTGTGTTGCTTTCTGTTAGTGGCTACTTGACTCTGTTAGTTCATGTGCAGGTAAACCCACTGCTGACAAAGTACATGTAATGATGAAGAGTATCCATGTGACAAAATGAATAAATCTTGGGAGCAGTTTACTTTTATTTAATAAAACAAAATGAAACATAAAAACAACAGCTCTGTGAATTTTGGCACAGAGAGAAAAAGGAATATCATACAATTTTCTAAAACTTACTCTTTTTTAAAAAAAGATTTTATTTATTTATGAGAGAGAGAGAGCAGAGGGAGAAGAAGAAGAAGAAGAAGAAGAAGAAGAAGAAGAAGAAGAAGAAGAAGAAGACGACTTACCCACTGAGCAGGGAGCCCACCCGGGGCTTGATTCCAGGACCCTGAGATCATTACCTGAGCTGAAGGCAGACACTTAACCAACTGAGCCACCCAGGCGCCCCTAAAATTTACTTTTCATGAAAACTTTGAGATGTTCTTTTATCAAGAAAATCCATTAAATATTCACTGAGACTACCTACCAGCAAACCACTAGGAAAAGAATGCAAGCAGCAATTTTGAAGGAAGTACTTTATGGAAATTTCTGAATATGGAGCAACTAATTATTTTTCCCTCTGGCAACCAGCTTCTGATAGGACAGAAAAAAAATGGCCAAATGCTATTGGAAATACCTGTAAATAACTTATAACTTCACAGACTCTGACTAGAAGCTCATTACTATTTGTGATGTGCTTCCATCTGACAGCTGTGGTATAGTTAGGCATGGGGAGGTGAGCACTGCAAGGTCATCCATGTGGGCAATCCAAGGATCGCCATGGGACTTTATGGTCTGAAATCCCACTATTATATATACATTTGTGGAGGTTTGCTAAGGATTTTTGTTTGCCAAGAGCCCCCATGTAAATATCCCTAGAAGGCATCTGTCAGTGTCACTGTTATCACCAAATACCCAAGCACATTGGTTCTTTACCCCGAGTGTGCATTTTAAATCACCTGGGGAACTATTTTTAACAGACCAATGTCTGGACTCCTTCCTTGGGATTTCTGATTAAGTTTGGCAGATTTAAGAGGTCTGGGGTAGAGCCTGAGCATAGACATTGTATAAAAGCCTGAAGGAATGGAACTCCTGCAGAGCTGAATATCATGGAATATATTCTTCTTGGGTAACTTCTGAATAAGATTCACCCTGCTCCAGTACTGATGTGATTTTGAAGTCAGGGCTAGTCTTACCCTAGGTGAAGCAGGAGAATGTTTATATTGTGGACACTTGGGAGAAACCCGCAGGTCATATATTCCAGCTGACCATCTTGCAGTGTAATAATTCCTCCTCCTAAATGTTCTGAATTCTCCACTTTCAAAACCACAGGTGAGTGAGACAAGGGATGTCAAATTGGCTTCATTTTGCAAGTTACCTCACATAGATTGGTAGTGATTGCTTAGAGTGCTGTGTTGCAAACACAGTTTGCATCTGACCCTAGCAGTAAAATCTCCATGATCAATTGTCTGCCGTGAATGCTGGGAATGAGAAATAGCAGGACGCAGGATAGGTCTGCCATCTTTGAATAACTCAGTAAACATGGAGGATAATCTTCAGATGACTTTTATTCATCTATACACATATAATAGACAGTGTTCTGTTCTATTCGCATATTAGGATGTATCAGGTTACCTATGTAACCATTGTCTTCTTTTTAAACCTCATCATAGAAAATAAACACTAAGTCATATAGGTTATTTTTTGGTTTTGTTTTAAACTTTTGTGTACTCTGCTTTTATGAAACACAATGAATGCAGAAAGCACAGGATATCATTCCCATTTGTAAGAGGCTTATAATCTCACTAGGGAGATAAAGTATATATGCAAGCAACAATTAATGATCATAGCATTATTCATTGTGACAGAATTATGTACTGATATAATAAAGAAGATGAAGAGAGTAAATCCTCAATTATGTGGTCTGACAAACAAACGTTAATTCCACAGTACACCAGATGCTGCACTGACCAAAAGGGCATTGGAAGCACATGGGATCAACTATACACTGAATAGAGCTGGGCTCTTTCACAAACCATCACAGTGCAACACAATACTACACAACAAACAAATAAAAATAAGCAAAATCAAAAATGTGCTATCCTCTCAGCATTGTATATAGAGTAAGAGGCCAGGCACTGGACAGACCCGGTTGCAGATCTTGGCTTTGCCATCTGATTGACTATGTGGCCTTCAGATTCAGAGTCTGTGATGCCAATCCCTGCTCCCACCTACAAGGTGGAGATACTAAAACCTCCCTTGCAGAACTGATTTAAGATTTATGAAGATGTGGCTGCAATCTGGTGCTTAACAGGCTCTCATTAAATAGCAAGACATAACATTTCTTCAATTCTAAAATGACATTGATCTTAAGATGTACCCTTGAATTAATAGAAAGTTTTCAGTAAGGAAATAAAAAAATCTTCATCATAATCTACATCTCAGTGTAATATGAGTCAGCATTTCAGAAGTTCTAAAATGTGAACAAGAAGTGCTTTATACTGGGTGAAGTGGCATATCATCAGGTCTAGGATGGACGGACAAACAAGCAGAGGGACAGTAGCAAATGCTTCTCTGGAGTTTACTATGTGCCAGGCACTGTCATCAAATATTTAATCCTCTCAGAAACCCCACCATGCTGGTCCTATTGACATCTGCATTTTACAGACAGGGAAACTGAGGCACAAATATTATAGCAAATTGGCTAAGACCTCACAGCTAGAATGTGCCAGGTCCTGAATTTCACCCAGGAAGCCGTGACCTCAGCACCATATTGTCCCTCCCCAGGCTGCCTGCTGGAAGGTGGCCAGATCATGTGAGAGAGGGGAGCCTGAGATCTGACAGGGAGGGACAAAAGAGCAGAACTAACAAGAAAGCTGATTCATAATTGAGAAATGTGGTCTGTGGGCCAAAAGGACATAGAAGACAAGGCATCTGGGCAGTTAGGTTGGAAGCCCAGGTGGTCAGGAGAAGAAAGGACAGCAAGGTGTAAAGTAGGTGAGGCATAGTGGTTCTAGATCACCAAACACCAGCCAGTTGTGAATGGCATGGGGTTTAATGCTTTCTGTCAGGGAGGAAATACTCATGCAAATTATGTCATTTTCCCACACAAAACAGACTTTGAGTTTTGCTACTTGCTCCTTCTCAGGCCATGGACACCTCAAGAGCAAGAGGTTGGAGTATGTTACTGGTTGAACTGTGTCTTCCCAAAAGTCATATGTTAATGTCCCTATCTTTGGATCCTCAGAATATGACCTTATGTGAGATAAGGTCTTTACAGAGGCAATCAAGTTGAAAAAAGAAGTACTCTAATCCAATATGACTGGGGTCCTTTTAAAAGGGGAAATTTGAACATAGACATATATACAGGGAGTATGCCATGTGAACATGAAGACAACCACCTACAAGTCAAAGAGAGAGGCCTGGAGCAAGTCCTTCCCTCCCGGCCTCAGAAGAAACCAGTCTCAACAACAATGTCTGACTTCTAACCTCCAGAGCTGTGTAAATTCCTGTTGTTTATGTGACCCAGTTTGTAGTATTTCTTATGGTAGACCCAGAAAACCAATAACCAATAAAATAAAAAGGTATGTTATAAACAGTTATCAATAGGCTTATTGTACCATGCTACACATTTGAAGGAAGAATGTGTCTTCCTGATTCTATGTATTTCATGGATCACCATCTGAAAGAAAAAAACACAGTTCAAACATTTGTATTGACACATTCTTCTATTTTCCATGTGGTAACTCTAAAAGGACCTTTCTCTTTCTGCCTTTTCTCATTCACATACACACTCCTACACCAAAAAAGGAGGGCTGTGACTGTGGGCATTCATACTGAAAAAAGAACATTGTGTAGACTCATTCATCTGTCATCCATTCACTCAACAAATGCACATGCCCATTGTCCTCTGTGAGCTATACTAGTGTTGAGACTATAAAAATTAAGAGTTGTTAAGATGTTCTGTTAGATAAGCCAGGACATGTAAACAAAGAGTTGATATACGGTGGTTAAGGTAATGATATAGTCAGATAACAAGGATTCTGGTAGCAGTCAGGGGGAATTAGAATGTCCCAGAAAAGCTGGTGCACCTCAAAATTGAACTTGACAGACATTCACTCACTCCCTTTTCTCCCTGCTTTCTTTTCCTTTCAGTAAACCAGTGATTCTCACACCGGAGCATGCACCAAACTTCCAGGATTTTTTCAAACAAAATCCAGCACGTCTGGAAGGGGCCTAGGGATCTGCATTGCATGGTGCCATGATGCCGTGAGAACAGGACTAACTCTCTGAGATCCACTTAGTAGATACTGATGAGAATGAACCTGAAAGCATGCGCCTATTCTTACTAGATTGTAGGGGTGCCAGCATTGAATAAAACATAGTCCCACTTCAATGAAAATAACAGATATCAAATCAATCAACTCCTTTATAATGCAATTGCATTTTTGAATCTCTACTTCATCATGTAAAAAATAAAATATGAGGTGAAGCTTGTTTCTCTAACAGCACAGTCAATGCTATTAGTAGAAGGGTTTCCAAGTGATGAATGTCCCACATCTATTCTCTCCACCTCTATTTTAGTGCTTGAGCAGTGAAGTCTGGTGAAATGGAATCTGGTCTGCAAAGGTAGGAGTTTATAGATGGGGACATTTGGATTGACAGAGCTAGCTAACATAAACAGGCTGGAAATTTCCTCCCTCCCCCTAGCTCCTTTTCTTGGAGGGTGATATTTTGAGTCAGCACCATGGGGCTGATTCTTTGATACCCACAAAGGAACAATGAATTATCTGATGCACTTTGTTGAAGGCTGGCAGGATTGGTTAATCACACATTTACTGTCTGTGATGCGTGTTAAAAGGACATAAGAACCAGCTGGGCACAGCAGTGAATTCTGTCTATTAGGAAGAAATCAAGCCGAAGAAGGAACAGAAGCAATGGTCTGACAGGGAAGTGTTCTCTGTTTTTCTCTAGCTTATGAGATGGACTGGCAAATATTTGTATTTGTGCTGATTGTATCTTGAAGTGATCTTGGGGCCAGCTGTGCAAGAGTCCATACACTTAACCAAAGGAAACTCAATAACAACTGAACAAAAGTTTCTCTTCTCATTTTAAAAGTTGAGCACTTGGCTATCGAAAGAAAAAGGATTCCTGTGAAAGGCTGCCTTTTGCGCACTGGTCTCCAATTCCCCATAAGACTCTATGTTTCCCTCAAGTGGGCTTGACTATTCTTTATCTTCAGGAAATTGGCCTGATTTTTAAGAGAATGAGAGGGGGATATAAGCAAGAGCTCAAAATCTAGGTGATCAGATAATCAGTTTAGTAATCCAAGACTATGTATTGATAATCTCTTGTATATTTAAAATGTTCAGTGCTGTGGGAGTAAAGAAAAATAGTAGCTTTCTCCAACTACCATACCCTGATACATTTGAGAGATATTTTATTGTTAAAAGAACAAAGCCTGTTGTCTGCATGGCCAGTTTGAGTTAACGTGGTGATTGATTTTTTTAATGAAATTTATATTGAAAGTTCGAGCAAACAGATTTACTTAAAAGTACATGCACAAGGATGTATCTAAATTAGTACTGTTAATATTTTTTACTCCGCTGCTGTGATTGTTCCTTGTGGTTCCACTTTATATTCAATTCATTCACTTCTAAAAATATTTATGGAGTATTTTCCAAGTTCTAGATATGTAGGGACTACAAAGATGAATGCCTGGGTCCTTGATTTTAAGATGTGCACAGATCTGTTTTCCACCTTAATTATCCAATTTCCATTACTATCGCCCACAACCTGTTTTCACGCACAGAGTTCTACCTTTGGTTAAGACTTATCTGACATACTAAAGACCTCATTTGCACAAGCTTCTTCATTATTCTATCCTTAAGCACAGGATGGATACCTACTCAAAGCCCTCACTCATTCAACCTGAATGTCTGCTTCTTCTATCTCTGTGGTTCTCTGGTTGGAAGATCAATGCCTTTGGATTTAGGAATCCACTTAGATTACTTGCCTGCTATTAATGGTCTGGAATCCTGCAAATTAGTTTTTAAAAACTTGATCATGTAGAAAAGTTTTGGTATGTATGTGTAAACATAAGCAAAGTCAAAGAGACAAGTGACATACAGAGAGATAATGTTTTCAGCTTAGATAAAATATTAAAAAGCTACCTCCCAAATATGTTAAGAACTGTTAAAATAACAAGAGATTAAAAAAAAAAAACCTATACAAAAAAAAAAAATGAGGGAGAGCACAAACAGTCAATCTACAGGAAAATATATACAAATGCTTTAAATATGGGAAAGTGTTCAGTTTCACTCACATACACACATGTGAATTATGTTTCAGCTCTTACCCATTAGATGACAAATACTCAAAGGCTTGACAATACAGACAATACACTCTGTTTGAGATTTGGTATTGATGTGTAGTTACCATTGTTCTACACTGCTGATGTGGATGTAAGGTAAAACCATCCTAGGGAAGAGGATTTGGTGATATCTAAAAATACTGCAAAGACATTGATCCTTTGTCCAGGCACTGCCATTTCTAGGAATTTACCTTGGAAATACACCTTCTGAAATACGAAATATCATATGCAGAAAGTTATTCATTGTGGTATATGTCAAATAGTAAAATATTACAAAAGCCAAAAATTGCCATTACTACAAAAGTGCTTAAAAAACAATGGCACACTGGTACTATTTAAAGATATATTTATGGGGTGCCTGGGTGGCTCAATCAGTTAAATGTCTGCTTTCAGCTCAGGTTCTGACCTCAGGGTCCTGGGATCAAGTCCCACATTGGGCACTCTGCTCAGCGGGGAGTCTGCTTCTCCTCTCACATTCCCTCTGTGCTCTCTCTCTCTCTCAAATAAATAAATAAATAAAATCTTTTAAAAAAATAAAAATTATACTTATTTACTTATTTCAAGGAGGGGTTGGGGGAAGTGGCAGAAGGAGAGGGAGAGAGAGAAGCTCAAGCAGACCCTCCTCCGTACATGGAGCCCAACTCTGGGCTCCACCCCATGACCCTGAGATTAGGACCTGACCTGAAATGAAGAGTTGGGTGCAACTGACTGAGTCACCCAGACACCCCGCAATGGCACTGTTTAAAGAACAAGAAATGAGTAATAAACCTATAAGCCGATATGTAGAGATTTAGGAGAAGTACGGTTAAATTTAAAAAGCAAAATACACACACATATGTGCATATGCAGATTCTGTGTAAGGAAAGGAAGCCTTTTTTTTAATTTTTCAAAAATAAATATGAAAGGCTAAAATGGGAAATATTGAAATGGTTCCCTGAGTTGGTGAGCATAGATGGAATAGAGATAGACTTCTCTCATTGTATACTTTCATAGCTTTGACTTTTTTTTTTCATAGCTTTGACTTTTGAACCATATTAATGTTAAACTATTTTGTTAAAAATTCAAGTAAAAGAGATGAGTAAGGACATTCCTAATATTAAAAACAAGCAAAATATATCTATGTATCAGATTGATAGCCTTAGTACACAGTCAAAAGAATTAATTGGTGATAAATTTGAGCAGAGCATTCCCATTGCCCACCATTGGAGAGATTTATTCAAATGATCCAAAATAATTGCTGAACCATAGAGAATTTTATTTTAGTAGGTTAGTTGTGGTCATGATGTAGTAATTCTCAAACGATTCTTTTGTGTGTGTGTGGATTGTAGGATGGAGTAAATGGAGATAGATAGATAGATAGATAGATAGATAGATAGATAGATAGACTATGATAGACTGAGAGACAGACACATAAATGTTGCTGTTCCCCTGGTGGATGAAAAGAAATGCAAATACAGAGCAAGTTTGGAACTGGAAGTGTCACTAGGAAGTCACTGAAAAGATTCTGAAAGAAGCTTTAGTAGCAATGACACACTTTGTGTCCACATCTTGGTTTAAATAACACACTAACAAGAATCAGGTTCCTTGGGGCACCTGGGTGGCTCAGTTGTTAAGTGTCTGCCTTCGGCTCTGGTCATGATCCAAGGGCCCTGGAATCAAGCCCCACAATGGGCTCCCTGCTCAGCGGGAAGCCTACTTCTTCTTTCCCACTCCCTCTTTTGTGTTTCCTCTCTCATTGTCTCTCTGTCTCTGTCAAATAAATAAATTTTAAAATCTTAAAAAAAAAAATCACGTTCCTTGAAGAAAATGCTGGTTTCAGGTCTGGGTCAGGGAAAAAGCATTTGCCCAAAAATAAGAGAATGTTCTCAATATGAGGATGCATTATAAACAAAAACAAAAACAAAAACATGAGATTCACTCACAAGGGCTCTGAGTCATCAAAACGCAGATAACTTAATACAAAAGAATACTGATATTAATGGATTATAAAAATATTAAACAAAAATATAAGTCTGTAGATTACTATCTCTAAAAAGAAAAAGGGAAAAACGCTGAGGGGTTATTCTCTTTTTTAAAAAAGTCTGTATTTGGGGCACCTGGGTGGCTCAGTGGGTTAAAGCCTCTGCCTTCGGCTCAGGTCACGATCTCAGGGTCCTGGGATCGAGCCCCACATCGGGCTCTCTGCTCAGCAGGGAGCCTGCTTCCCCCCCTCTCTCTCTGCCTGTCTATCTACTTGTGATCTCTCTCTCTCTGTCAAATAAATAACTAAAATCTTTAAAAAAAATAAAAAATAAAAAAATAAAAAATAAAAAAAGTCTGTATTTATTTGAGAGAGAGAGCATGCTCTAGCAGAGTGGAGGGACAGAGGGGGAGAATCTCAAGCAGACTCCCAGCTGAGTGTGGAGCCTGATGCGGGGCTCTAATTCACTACTCTGAGATCATAACCTGAGCTGAAATCAAGAGTCGGGCACTTAACTGACTGAGCTACCCAAGTGCCCCAACTGAGGGGTTATTCTTTACAGAATGCTAGCTAATTCATATAGAAAGAATGAAAGAATCTATAATCACCATTTTAAACCTCCATTATAATCATTGATTTAAGAAAGGATTATCTATTGATGCTAAATGATTGGGTGAAAAATTTTAGGTTCAAATGATTTTCACAGAGTCTCAAAGTATTACCCCAAATTTTATGTATTAAGTACAAGGGAAAGAGGTACTTCTTCAATGGAGATATCTAGTGGATACTATTTTATCCAAGTGCACAAAGTTAACATTATTAATAATTGGTTACACTGAACTTGTGTGCCTTTTGGTGTGTTCTGATATGGGAAGCACATAACATAGCAACACAAAGTTTAAGTTGAATCAAATCATGAGACAAATGTGTAATATGAAACACTCAACAAAAAAACGGAGCTATTTGCAAATGTCAATGTCATAATAGTCACATGTTAAAGGAAGCTAAAAGCTTTGGGGAGCAAATGAAAGGTGAGATTCTTGATTGGACTTTGAACATCCCTCCCTCACAAATACTGCTATAAAGATGTTATTGAGACAACCAGTGAAATGGTAACATAGATCGTATATTAGGTAGTATTATCTACCAATCTTCAGTTCTTTTGATAATGGTATTGTCATTATTAAGGAGAATGTCTTTGCCCTCAGCAGTTACATGTCTTCAGTTTTATATTAAAAGGTACGAGAACTAAATAAATGAGAAGGAGAGAGAGAAGAGAGAGAGGCAGAGAGAGAGAGAAACGGAGAGAGAGAGATAGGCTAGAGACAGAGAGAAAGAAAGAGATGGGAGGAGAGTGAAAGAGAAAGGGGAGGGGGAGAAGAGAGAGTTTAAAAAGCAGCAAAAGAAGCAAAATAAGTCAGTCAGAGAAAGACAATTATCATACGATCTCTCCGATATGAGGAATTTGAGAGGCAGGGCGGGGGTCGCGGGGGGTAGGGAGGGAAAAAAATGAAACAAGATGGGACCTGGGAGGAAGAAAAACCATAAGACACTCTTAATCTCACGAAAAAACTGAGGGTTGCTGGGGTGTGGAGTGGTAGGGATAAGGTGGCTGGGTTATGGACATTGGGGAGGGTATGTGCTATGCGAGTGCTGTGAATTGTGTAAGACTGATGATTCACAGACTTTTACCCCTGAAGCAAATAATACATTATATGTTAATAAAAATAAAATTTAAAAAAATAAAAAAAATAAAAAGCAGCAAAAGTGGCAAGATTTTCAAGTTTTCATTTTATTTGCCTTTCAGCTTTCCTATGGGTTTGAAATTTTCAAAATAACAAGGCTGGAAAAAATATCAGGATGGAAAATGAAGAACGTATAACTTTTATAAAAGAAAAGGAGAAGGAGGAGGAGAGCAGAAACTGAAGAGGGGAAAAGAAGAGAAAGAGAATGGACAATGATCTCATTAGGACCCAGCCCCATAGACACTACTCAGGATCTTTCTCCATGTATTTTTCCATGGCCACATGTTTTTCCTATTGTCCAGTAAATGACCTCTATATGGAGCCCCATATAAGTAGCATATGAAAGGAGAAATTAGAGCATTAATAGGACATTTCAGAACAAAGTTGCTGTCAAGATTTAAATAGTCACTTTGGTTTTTGCAGCTTTCCTTTACACAAATATCTCTGTGATGTGGGCAAAGTGTCACTATTCCCACAACAATGGCTTTTCTTTAGCTGACCATTTTATCTCCTACCTAAAGAAAATGACCCTGCAATGAGTGCAACTTTAGACTATGAGCAATAATAATCACTTCAACAGCAAATGGACTTAACCATATCTTTTCTCTTGTCGATATGCCTGCTGCATCTCTTTTTTAAAGAATTTGTATAAGACTACAAAACACTTGAGACCAAAGAAGATATTCTTTCTTCTTTTATCCCACATCTAT
>CM052883.1:75837074-76076720 GCA_028534135.1 Potos flavus
ATATATATATATATATATATATATATATATATATATATATATATATATATATATATATATATATATATAATAGGAATGGAAATAAATATGGAAGGTATAGCTGGCCAAGATAAGCCATGTGCATCTCTCAGTGTCAAATGTCTGAGTTAATATTTATAAACCTTTGATGGTTTTCTCCTTTTCAAATTGAATAATGACATTTCTCATATAGGAAAAAAGTTAATTTATATAGTATTTTGACTTTAACACCCACATATCTTTCTCAAAACCTTAACATATCTATATCTGCAAATCTAGGATAAGATAACATCTCATTTAGTCAATATTTTGTGCTCTCTTATAATACGCTTCACATTCCACACACACACTTTCCCCAAGCTAGAAATATTTGAGCACCCCTGTTCTTAGTAATTGCAACAGAGCACAGTGAAAAGGGCATAGTGTTTTGATGTTAGGAGGTAGGAATGGGTTCAATTGCCAGCTAAGTCAGAATTGTGCATTTCTGAAGGTCAGTCAACATTTCAGTCTCCATTTTCTCAGCTTAGAATGAAGCTACACCTAATGCAAAGTTGTGAAGAAGAAAGGAGGTAGTTACCATATCCTTCTACATGGTCAATGGATGGGTTTCAAAGCAGGTTAGAACTTTAAACCTTCTCTATGTGCTATAGTTCCAGCAGTGCACAGTGAAGAGTGTGAGTTTTGGGGTCCAGAAGGTGGAGGGCCTATTTTAGACCCATTGCTCATTGGCCATAGAATATTGCCCAAGTTCCTTGGTTTTTCTGCATTTCAGTTTCTCTTTTATAAAATAAGAACAAAACTACCTATTCCAGGAATGGTTTTGCTGTGAGGTTTATAGGCAAGGAAGGAGAAAATATTCCCAAAAGTCTGACTCAAGGGACTCCCACTCCAAATTTTATCTCTTTTATTGCTTCTTAGATTTTTCCTCATCAGGTCAAGTCACCCCCATTTTTCATGTTTTCTCACTGATAATATTTTTACAAACTACATCTCCTTATCTTCATCATGAGATGCATTTTTCCTCTTCCAGTTGCTTACTGCAGAACAGTTATCAGAACACTGGCCTCTTTTAATGAGTCCTGTGGATTCCAGTCAACAGTCGTCGGCTACGGGCAACACAACTGCAAGACGCATCATCTGCCCATGAAGGTTCTGCCAGGCTGAAATAGTCTTATTTTATTTTATTTTTTTATCAGTCACTGATTTTCCCTGGAGTCTTTCATATTTCTCCAGACCACATAGATATATATGTGAAGAACACAAAGTCATATTATATTTTATTTATTGGGTGTTTGTGCTGTTTCCCTGAACATTCCTTGAGAAAGTATCATTGGCAATAAGCTGTGGCTGCTGTCCACCAATGCAGTTGAAGGGGCCAGGGAGATTCTGCAGGGGGTATCATTCTATAGTGCGATACTGCTTACTGAATTTTAGAAACACAGGGTTATTAAAAGGACCAAAAGAAGAAAGATTATAAGCTGTATTCCTTTTTTGTTTAAGATTTTGTTTATTTATTTATTTGACACAGAGAAAGAGAGCACAAGCAGGGGGAGTGGCAGGCAGAGGGAGTGGCAGGCAGAGGGAGAGGGAGAAGCAGACTCCCAGCACAGCAGGAGAAGCCCAATGCGGGACTCCATACCAAGACCCCGGGACCATGACCTGAGCCAAAGGCAGATGCTTAACCAACTGAGCAACCCAGGCACCCTATAAGATGTATTCTTAAGGGATCTATGAAACAGGTGCCTGGGTGGCTCAGTTGGTTAAGTGTCCAACTCTTGATTTACACTCAAGTGATGATTTCAGGGTGTTTATATTCTGAGCCTTGCATCAGGCTCCACATTGAATGTGGAGCTTGCTTAGGATTTTCTCTCTCCATTTCCCTCTGCCCCCATCTCTACTCTCTCTCTCTAAAAAATTTTAAACTTTAAATTTAAAAAAAAAGAAGGAAATCTGATGCTGTAATCGTTCTCCAACCAAAGTAGAGCAAGCTCTAGGAAAAGAAGACATGTAGTTGACAATAAGGGGAAATGAAAAGAAGGGGAATGAATAAATAAAGATGGGTACAAAATAAAAACAAACAAAAACCACTTTGATTGCCATTTGGGTGGCACTGAAGTATAAATGCTTATTTCTATTGACTATCAGACCTGTAGGACATGCATGGGTTAATCACATTTAAAGATATATTATCAGCTTACCTAAGAATGAAGTATAGTAAGCCCTCTTCAAATGGATTTGGAAGAAATTATGTCATTATGAGCCCAATGAACCTAATTATAAGATGACATCTCAGCTGTAGCCAGTGCTGTGTCAATGCACCTCCAGTGAGTTGGTGGGAAAGATCCGACAAAAGTCTTGGATCATGGAAATTGAGGGTCCTTCTGAGAAAGAATTCACATAAGCGATGTTGAAGCAATATACATCTGTGACCCAGGGACTTCAGCTTACTGGTCAGATGTGGAGATTCTCAAAACAACATGTTCATTTTTTTCTCACATCATTAGAGGTTTACTACACCCTGGTATACACACTGGTGTGTATGTGTGCATGCATGCACACGTGTGTGTGTGTGTGTGTGTGTGTGTGTGTGATAAAAGAGGAAAACAGAGGGAAAGAGAAATACAAAATCAAAGAGAAATTTTAAAAAGTAGAAGAGATATTAACTCTGAAATGTGTTCAACCTAAGAATATTATTTTAGGATGATGTGAATGGAATATGATACAAAAATGAGCAAGCCATAGATTTCTAATGCATTTCTCTAAGTTTGATCCACCATTAATCCTGTCAAGTTAGTACCTGGAGAATTAATGGTGCCTCCCATAAAAGCAATGGCAATTTTAAGGTGGCCACCCACCAGCAGCACATGGGAGTCACCTCCAAGAAACACGGTGCGAAGGGATTCTTAGCAGAAGAGGTGAGGTCTGGGTGAGCAGGGGAGAATAGTCAATTCTGAATTACTGCATTAATGTGATCTTAATGAAATCAGACACACTCAATGCAAAAATCAGACTCTGGTTTGGGAGGGACACTTATATTAGGTAATATTCTAAATCTGCACTGTCCAAGATGGCCGTCACTAGTCGCATGTGCCTACTGAGTACTTGAAATACGGGCATTGTAACTAAAATTTTATTTTTAATTTTATTTAACTTTAAACAACTAAGTCCAAATTTAAATAGTCACTAGGGACAAGAGTCTTTTGTGGGGGACTCACATATTTAGAGTACAATGAGTTAAGAATATAGGCTCTGAAGCCAGAGGTCAAATCATAAATCCCCAGCTCTCCCATTTACTATCTGTGTATCTTTGGGCAATTTATTCTTTTTATAACTTAATTTTATCATTTTTAATATGGGGAAGATATTCATATCTACTTCATAGGACTGCCATAAGAATTATTTGATTGTATTAATGCAGAGTGCTTAGATAATACTTGGCACATACTAAATACTCAATAAAAGTTACCTATAAATTTTTTAAAGATTTTATTTATTTATTTGAGAAAGAGAGAGCCAGTGAGCGAGCATAAGTGGGAGGAGGAACAGAGTGAGACAGAGAAGCAGACTCCTCCCTGAGCAGGGAACCACACACAGGGCTGGATCCCAGGAACCCAGGATCATGACCTGAGCTGAAGGCAGACACCTAACTGACTGAGCCACCCAGGTGCCCCAGAAGTTACATATCATTAAAGTTATTACCTTTGTTATTCTTTTTCCTTCTCTCTATTGTCTACTATACAATATAATAATGAAAATAATGAATTATACAGTTTTACAGACAGTCAAAAGATCCCTTAGTCACTGTGCACTATTCTATCTTTTTCTTTCTTCTCACTCTTAAATAAAAATAAATTTCTGGAGAAGTGATGGAGCAGGTTGTGGCTGAATCTAGAAGCCTTTTTTGTTTATATGTTAAGTTAGAGAAGGGAAATGAAACATGGAAGGAGCAGAAAAGACAAAGTAGAGCCTTAAAAGAATGGGCTATTCAGAAAAATGTGTACAAGCTCTGAGTTATGAGAATTGAGTTATGAGAATTGAGTTATGAGAATTCCAAAGGATGGAATAGTGGTAAATTTACAACTACAATTTTGTTTCCTTGAAACTATTAGCATCACTCTGATCAAGATAGAGCATTTTCATGAAAATACAAAATTGTATTCTGCCCACTTTCAATAAATCCCAGTCTCCCATGATCAGCCATTTTCTGATTTTGATCACCATTGTCTTTATTTATCTAGCATTATTATTATTATTATTATTATTAGCATTGCAATGCAATGCTTCTGAGATTTGTCCATGTTGTTATATTGTATTAGTAGTTCATTTTTTTTGAATTGTTGAGTAGTGTTCCATTGTATACTACAATTTGTTTTTCCATTATCCTATACTGATAAATAATTGTACTTTTTTTCCTACTTTGGATATAACAAATGGAATTGCTATTAACGTTCTTGCACATATCTTTTTTGTAGAAATGTAGTGCTATTATTCTTAAGTGAATATCTAACAGAAGAGTTGTAAGATCACAAAGTAGGTGGGTGTTTAAACAATAAAATAAAAATATTAAAAAATTGTCAAAGTTTTCAAAAGTAGTTGTATTATACATTTCTATCAGCAATGTTATAAGAATATTGGTTACTTTACAGTCTCTTTAATATTGTCAGTTGTTTTAATTTTGATCATATGAATGGCCTTAAATAGTACCTAATTGCAATTATATATTGGATCTTCCCTAAGAGGGATAATTTGAAATGTAAACTTAGTTAATTGGTTTTAAAATTTTTTTCTGTTGTAAGTATTTTGAGGTGTAAATTTTTCCTAGGCTGTGCTTTAGCTCTATTTCACAAATTTTGATATGTTCTGTTTTCACTAATATTTAGTTTAGAATATTTTCTAATTTCCTTCATGATTTCTTATTTAAACTAGGTCTACTTGATGATGTACTATTTACTTTCAAGTATTTCTAGATATTTTATAATGTTATGTTTAATTTAATTTGTATCCAAATAATATGTTCTATAAGATTCCAAATATTTTTTAATTCAATTTTTTTAAATTGAATCATTTTGAAAAAAAAAAAAAGTTTTTTTTTTAGAAGTTTAAAGGTGCCATTTTATTACTGCTCAGACAGTGTGAACTGGTGGAGGCTTGGTTTTACACTTCAATGGGGAAGGTCTGTGGAAATCTCAAAATGTTTACCAAGACCCTCTAACTTGGCAGAACTTAAACTCACAGTTCTTTCTCTTTCATGTGGAAAGTCTTATTTTCCTAGGAATTTTGTCTACTTGTTTCTGCCTTCTATGACTCCTTTCTTTTCAAGATTTTCCCCCTCAATTTTCAATGCTCTAATAGTTGTGAACTGCCTTCTGACACCTCAAGATATCAATACTGTGGCTTTCTTCACGCATTCTGGTTCTGCCATGCATAGTTACTGCAGTGTGCATATAGAGGGGAATTCCGTAAATACGAGTGAGTGTGGTTCTCTTTTTTCAAGGGACTACCCTCAGTCTCTGCCTGCTTGTGAGCTCTTCAGTGCCTTTGTTATATTTGTGAACTTTAAACCTATATAAGTTATTTTGCCATTACAGTATCCCAAACGCCCAACATGTATTTCTTTACCGTCCCAGTTAACACCTTCTATAATAGCAGATATTTATTACATATTTGTTGATTTCATTTTATATATTACTTTTTACTTTTATATTTTACTTTTAGTTTTTTCTAATATGAAAGGAAAGTGAAAGGTCATTAATACTTCATTAAATTAGTAATAAGAGATATCTCAAACAACCAAACATTTGGATTTTGAACAGCACATCTTTAAATAACTCATAGTGAGAATATCAACACTAATGGTAAGAATCTCATGAAAGGAGTAAAAAAAGTTTATCCTCTCCCCTGGAGTTTCCCAATTTAATAATAAAAACAGGATACCCAGTTAGGTTTGGATTTCAGATATGCAAATTATAATTTTTAGTATAAGTATATCTAGGGCAATATTTGGGATATATTTATCCTGCTAAGTATTTGTCGCACACCTGAAATTCAAATTTAACTGTATTTAATCTGCAAATTCTACTCTACCTCCATATTTTCTTTTTTCTTTTTTTTTTTTTACCTCCATATTTTCTTTGCCTGGTGCTTCTTTGAATATAAAATACCAAGTCATTAGCTTTAGAGTCCGGGCCCTGTGGAAAAACTGGCTATGGAATGGAAGGAATAAATCTTCAGACTTCCTCACAACTTGCTTTGCAGATTCTCTACTTTCTGAACACTGAGTGGGAGGTAGGGACAGATTGTAGAGCATATTTGGGCTTAGCATTCCCCCAGTGAAACTCGGCTGCCTACTTGGCTTGTCCACAAGGGTAATGGTTGGAGTGCAGCAATGAAGCATCTTGAAAATACCAGAGTTTCTTTTCTTTTCAAGAATATTCTAAGGAAAACCTGTAAAAAGAATAGTCAATGGTGTCTTATTGGACTGTAATTACCACAGAAGCCTCCTCCCTCAGCTAATTTCCATTGTAAGGATTTATCACAATTTATTTACAAATTGCTCTATCAATGGATTATTATTTCCAAAATTTCATCATGTAGATATAAATAAAGACCACTCAAATGAGAACAGACAATGGCTATCTAGAGTTGCTATAGCAAGTGAGTCAACCACCATCACTTGAATTTTGGCAAAGACTAAAGGTCAGGGAGAGGAGAGTGGAAGCTTTGTAGTGGAAGCTTTGTAGTGGAAGCTTTGTAGTGCAGGGCTCCCGGTGTGCCCTGATAGGAGGCTTCTGGCAAGTGAACTAGAAACAGAGCACCCAATATGATTGGTTAGGGGTGGTGTGTGATTTTGTCTTTCTTTGGTTGAGCCTCAGCTGGAAGGAGGCAGGGATAAAAATTAGGGAAGCTGTCAGTTATTAATCAAGTCCTGGTCATTTGGGGCTCATTGTTACAGGGGCTATTAGGTTTCCTGGACTGGTTGCTAGAGATAGTGATTTGATTTTCTACAGCTGTGGCTTATAAACAGGTTGATTTCCTGGATGGTTGCAGCTTATGGGTCGAAGTTCTATTTTTATACATGATCTGGACGTTATCCACTTGCATATTCAGTCTTAATTGTTAGGAATTATGCTGATTTATTATCCTTGTACATGTTTTCTTGTTCTTCTTATTTAAAATTGGGTTGCCTAAGATCTATAAAGAACTTCTCAAACTCAACACCCAAAAAACAGATAATCAAATCAAAAAATGGGCAGAACATGTGAATGGACACTTCTCCAATGTATACATACAAATGGCTAACAGACACATGAAAAAATGTTCATCATCATTAGCCATCAGGGAAATTCAAATCAAAATCACATAGAGATACCACTTTACACTAGTTAGAATGGCAAAGATTAACAAAGCTAGAAACAACAAATGTTAGAGAGGATGTGGAGAAAGAGGAACTCTCTTACACTGTTGGTAGGAATGCAAGTTGGTGCAGGCACTTTGGAAAATAGTATAGAGGTTCCTCAAAAAATTAAAAATAGAGCTACCCTATGACCCGGCAATTGCACTATGAGTATTTACCCCAAAGATACAGATGTAGTGAAAAGAAGGGCCATATGTACCCCAATGTTCATAGTAGCTATGTCCACAATACCCAAACTGTGGAAAGAGCTGAGATGCCCTTCAGCAGACAAATGGATAAAGAAGATGTGGTCCATATATACAATGAAATATTACTCAGCCTTCAGAAATGATGAATACCCAACTTTTGCATCAACGTGGATGGGACTGGAGGGGATTATGCTGACTGAAATAAGTCAAGCAGAGAAAGTCAATTATCATATGGTTTCACTTACTTGTGGAACATAAGGAATAACATGGAAACATTAGGAGAAGGAAGGGAAAACTGAAGGGGGGGAATAGGAGGGGGAGACGAACCATGAGAGACTATGGACTTCGAGAAATTGAGGGGCTTAGAGGGGAGGGAGGTGAAGGCATGGGTTGGCCTGGTGATGGGTATTAAGGAGGGCACGTATTGCATGGAGCACTGAGTATTATATGTAAACAATGAATTTTGGAACACCACATCAAAAACTAATGATGTACTGTATGGTGGTTAACATAACATAATAAAAAATAAATAAATAAATAAAAATAATAAAATTGGGTCGCTTGTGGTTGGCCTGATGTTTCATATGAATTTTATAATAATTTGTTAAGTTCATATGGAAAGGGAGAGAGAGAGAGAAAGCACAAGAGAGGTATTTGCTTTGAATTTCTAAAAACTAAACGACAAAAAACAAAATTCTGTTATAAGTAATGAGGAAATTTTTTTTGACTTTCAATTACTTTATAGTTTATTTTTATTTTTTTAATTATGTTCAGCCAACATATAGTTTTTGATGTAGTGTTCAATGATTCATTAGTTGTGTATAACACCCAGTGCTCATCACAACATGTGTCCTCCTTAATACCCATCACCCAGTTACCCCATCCCCCCACCCTCCTCCCTTCTGTAACTCTCAGTTTGGTTCCTGGAGTCCAGAATCTCTCGTGGTTTGTCTCCCTCTCTGATTTCTTCCCATTCAGTTTTCCCTCCTTTCCCTGTGGTTCTCCATGCTATTTCTTATGTTCCACGTATAAGTGAAACCATATGATAATTGTCTTTCTCTGCTTGACTTATTTCACTTAGCATAATCCTTTCCAGTCCCATCCGTGTTGAGGCAAATGGTGAGTATTCATCCATTCTGCTGGCTGCATAATATTCCATTGTATATATGAACCGCGTCTTCTTTATCAATTCATCTGTTGAAGGACATCTTGGCTCCTTCCACAGTTCGGTAATTTAATAAGAATTTTCAGCGGGATTATAGGGTTAATAGCAATATTTACTAAACTCTTATTTCTCCTTATTTATTTTTACATGTTCTACTCTAATTATATATAAATGTAGCCAGTAGCTCTTAAGCCCTTTCTTTGTCCCTAGTATCTGATATTTCACAAAAGTAGGTCCAAGTATCACTATACTTCTGAATATTGTGCTAGGCTCTAAGTGGCCCTTAGAGCTAGACCACACATTAGGAAATTACATGCCATGGGCCATATCTGTTCACACACTTGATTTTCTATGGTCCATAATGTGATTATATTTTTAAATGGAAAGGAGGAAGAGAAGAAGGTCCAAAAGAAACAGATTTCAAGATAGTTGAAAATTGTTTGAAACTCAAATTTCAATGTCCATGCAATTTTTATTGGAATAGAGCCAGCCTCATTTATTTACAGATTGGCTGTAGCTGATAATGTAAAATTGAGTAGTTGCAAGAGAGTGAATGTGGCCCATAAAACCTATAATATTTGCTATTGGATCCTTTACAGAAAGTTCGCTAACCCCTGAGCTAAGTCTTCATATTCTATATGATTGAGTAATATTCTTGAAATTTTTTCTTTGATCATTTCCTCCCTTCCATATTTGATTCTTTTTCTCTAAAATGTATATTTTGTGGAAATTATATTTTCTAGGCTGTTTGCTTTAATTTTCTAATTTTTTTTTGCTAATGTTTCCTCTTTCCCATTCAGAAGTTTAAATGGCTTTGCAAACTCTGTGACAAGTTTCCTCATTAATTAGAATCATAAAAATTTGAGCAACCATTTGGCTTAATATTTTTATGTGTATTTATGAAAAAGGTTACATATTGCATGTATCTATGATCAATAGAACCGTTGAAATCATTTTTAAATTAGGTGCTGCTTGATGGGATAGGAAATAGACATTAGGAGGACATGGCTAAAAAATTAGATTTCTCGGGGTGCCTGAATGGCTTAGTAGGTAGATCATGTAATTCTTGATCTTGGGGTTGCGACCCCCCCACACTGGGTGTAAAGATTACTTAAAAATAAAATCTTTTTAAAAAAGTGAATTTCTTAAAGTTACCTTACTTGATTAATAATTATAAGGAGTATTATATAACAAAATGATATGCTTAAAAATTTTGACGGACTCCATTTACTTTCATGTTTTTTCCCCCTGTATATTCTCCTAAATTAATGTCTGGAAACTAAGAAAATATGCTTAACTATATGTTTGTATTGGGGCTCAAACATTTTTTCTCATAAAATAACAAAACTGTCAAAATAATATCCCATCATTTTGATGTCCTTGTGTTTCTTAATTAAGGAAATAGGTTTTAAAAATACACTACCACAGAAGGAAAAAGTAAAACCTTCTCTATGTATCATGGTTAAAGAGCTACATGCTTTAAAGAATTAATACAAAAAGAAAATAAATGTAATTTCCTTTTTAACAGCCCAAGAGAACTCAGTTATACACATACAAGGCTTACAAATATGTCTTTAATGCCAAGTCTTATTTAGTGATGCCCATACTGAATATTCTGGTTACACATTTTCTAACTCTAAAAATAATATAATTTTGCATCCATGTAGTGCTTTCACTCACCCAAAATGTTGACAGGGTATGGAGTCTGTGTGCATGTGTAAGATTCAGGTCGCTATCCCAGCGCAGACATACAAAGGATCCCCCACTTTAAAACCACGGGACCCTTGCAGTGCAGGGCTCCAGTTCAGTACTCAAGGTAGCAATCACTTTGCCTACAGTCCTGGGTATGTGTGCTTGCAGGCAGAGACTGGCAGAGAGGAAAGGAAGATGGGAAACACTGAAAAGCAAATGCATTATTTCCTTAAGTTTCATTTCTCTTCTTTTTCAAGAAACTTCAAATTATCTAGGATCTTACTAGTCTGTTCCTTTCCTCCTCATTCATTAATTCGATTATTCACTTCTAACATAGAGTCTTTCATTTATTCAATAATTACTCACACATAATCTACTAGAGTTGACCTTAATCAACAGAAGTTTGAATTGGGCAGGTTCACCGAGGCACAGATTTTTTTTTTCTTTTTCTTTTTTTTTTCTTTTTCTGTATTGTTTTTTGTTTTGCTTTGTTTTGTTTTGTTTTCAGGAGTTGACAGCAAAACCACAAGCCACAAGGCATTCATTTACAGCTGCCCACCCCGGTCTCCAGGGACCATATCAAAGGTGACTGGTATAGAGGTAGCACCAGCTGCCTTCTTAGTACCCAGGCAGGCCTGCAGAGGGTGTCAGGAGCCCCCAGGCCCCAGGATGAGGTAGGTCTGCTGGTAACCCCGTTTGCCACCCAGGTGGTCAAGTTCAGCATGGCAGAGGGTGGATGGGCAGGCAGGAGGATGGCCTGAAGCAAAGGAATGTGGTTAGAGGGCACAGATGGAGTTGTGCAGGGAACCCTCTGTTCCTCACCACACACATATACTCTTCCACATCTCTAATCCTCCAATCCTCCACTGCTCAGCTCTGAGGCCACACCAGGATAATCTTGGGCCTGGGATTCTTCCCAGGCTGGTATGGACCCCTTATGCAAGGCCTCCCAACCCCTACCACTGAGGCCTCCATGAGGCAGGTGCACTCATATTTGGCTGCAGCTGCCAAGGGCCGCTGCAGGTGGTGTTCCTTCAGGCAGATGTGTCAGCTGTACTGCACCTCTGGGGCACTGTTTCTGGCCTAGGGCCCACCTGCTGCTGCTAAGCTGAGGCCACCAGGCTGGGGAACATCACCATCCTTTGGCTGCTGCCTCCCCTGCCCTGGCCCTCCCCTGCCCTGTCTTCCCTACCCCTCCCCTGCCCCCTCCTTCTGTACACAGATTTTCTTTTAGATACAGTAGAGTTCTATAAATGTATTTTCTCTTCCTTATGATTTTCTTAATAACATTTTCTTTTCTTTAGCTTCCTTTATTGTAAGAATACAGTTTATAACACATACAATACACAAAATATGTGTTATCTATTTATGTTGTTGGTAAGGCTTCTGGTCAACAGTAAGTTATCTATGTTTAAGTTCTAGGGGAGTCATCAGAGTCATCACTAATCACCAGGGAAATGCAAATCAAAACCACAATGAGATGTCACCTCATACCTATCAGAATGGCTAGAATAAAAAAGATAAGAAATAATAAGTGCTGGCAAAGATGTGAAGAAAAAGAAACACTTATGCACTGTTGGTGGGGATGAAAATTAGTGCAACTGCAATACAAAACTGTATGGAGTTTCCTTAAAATATTAAAAAAAGAGAATTACCATATGATCCAGAATCCACTACTGAGTATTTACGTAAAAAAAACAAAAATACTAATTTGAAAAGATGTATGCACCCCTATGTTTATTGTAACATTATAAATAATAGCCAAGATATGGAAGCAACCCAAGTGTCCATCCATAGATGAATGGATAAAGATGTGATAGATAGATGATATAGATAGAGATGATATAGATATAGATAATGGAATATTACTCAGCCACTTGCAATAACATGAACAGGCCTACAGGGTATAAATGCTAAATGAAATAAGTCCAAGAAAAACAAATACCATATGATTTCACTCATATGTGGAATTTAAGAAACAAAACAAATGAACAAAGAGAAAAGAAAACAAACAAACACAGACTCTTAAATACAGAGAACTGGTAGGTAGGCGAGGGATGAAATAAATAAAGGGGGCTAGAGTAAGTACATCTATCTTGATAAACACTAGCAATGCATAGAAATGTTGAATCACTATGCTGTATACCCAAAACTAATATAACACTGTAGGTTAATTATACTTCAATATTTTTTTAAATTAACAAATTCAAAATTAGTGAAAAGAAAGTTATATGTGGATTTTCAATTGCGTGGGAGTCATTGCCCTTAACCCATGCATTGTTCAAGGGTCATCTGTACTTACTAGGCACTTATCTAGATTCTGGGCATACTGTGAGGAACAAGAGAGAAAAGTCCCCGTCATCATAGAATAGCAGTGGGAATATTGCTGAACCACATATGTTCTGAAACTTGAAATTTTATTAGGAGAAACAGATTAATCTGATAAATATGCAAATAGTTAACCAAGTATAATTCTTACAGAGACTACAAAGGAGAAAAAAAATGGTGCTATGAGAATTGTAATAGGGGAAGCCACTTATTCCAAAGGATTATGGGAGGATTTTCTGAAGAAATATTATTTATTCTAAAATTTGAAAGAAAAATAAGAACTAGTCAGGCAAGATGGAACAGAAAATACCCATGACCAGAAAACTCATACCAGGGCATGTTTTCTGATAGAAGCATAGCATATCTGAAGTCACGGAAGTGGTATCTTTGAGGAATGGAGAGAAGGTCAAGATAAACTAGTGGCAAGAATCATGACACATGAGGCTAGAGATAGGCTGCAAGCATATTACGAAAAGCTTTGAAGATTTATGAAGATTTGGTCTTTTCTTAGGAGGAAATAGAGGTGTTAAATAAGGGTGTGAACAATTGCATTGGCTCATGTGCCTTTCCAGGAGCAGAAGCTGCAAGTCTCAGAATGAGTCATTCTGGACCCTGCCTGAAGCCCGTCAAGAAGTGACTTTATCACACTGTTCACTTGCTAGTAATGAGTGCATGGCCTTCTGGATGGCCTGTGGGCTGAAAGGAGTGCTAAGGAGACTGTCTGAGAGTTACTCCCCTAATTCCTCAGAAATGGTAAAACCATCCCACATGAAGAAACTTGAAACTGACACTTCATAGAGTGGGCAAAAGACAAAATTTCAGTAAGTATTGAAAATAGAAAAATGATGAGATTATTTCTCACCTCATAACATGCACAGAAATTAATTCCGGGCATATAATCTATTTCAGTGTGAAATCAAGAAAGAATCAACCTCTTAGGAGGCACAGGAGATTCTATTCATGACATGAAGAAGGGCAAGCTGACACGTTGATTAAAAAGGAGGAAAAAAAAAAAAAGGAGGAAAAAAATTACTAATGACAGAGGAAAAGATCAATAAATTTGATTACATTAAAAATAACAGTTGCACTTCATCAAGAGCAGAACTTTAGTGATATATGGAAATTCTTTGCACTATTTAAATTTTTTTATAATAGGCTTTAGATTTACAGAAAATTTGCAAATATAATATAGAATGTTCTTTTATATCCCTGCACTGCATTCAGTTTCCTTACTGTTGATGTCTTACATTATTATGATACATTTGTCACATCTAATGGAATAATATTGATACATGATTATTAAGTAAATTCTATACTTCCTTCAGATTTCCTACACCATTTATTGTTATAAGATCCCAGCCAGGATCATCATGTCTCCTTAGACTCCTCTAGATTGTGAGAGTTTCTCAGACTTACCTTGTTTTTGAAGACCTCAACGGTGCACAACAGTACTGGTCATGAACTTTGTTGAATGTTCCTCTACTTGGGCTTGTTTGATGTTCTCTCTCAGCATTAGACTGGGGTAATGGTTTTGGGGAGGAAGACCACAGAGATATCACATCACATTAAGGGTACCTACTATCAACATACCTTGTCACTGCTGATGTTAAGCTTGATCACCTGGCTGAGGTGGTGTTTGTCATGTTTCTGCAGAGTAAAGTTGCCTTCTTCCCCCTTTCCCTCTAGAGAGAAGTCACTCTGTGCAGCCTGCACTGAAGGAGTACAGAGTTACCTCCTTGAGGGGGGTGGTGTCTACATAAATTGTTTGGAATTCTATTCTCTACTCTCTATTTTGATCGTGTTTCTTCTCCCTCATTTGCTTATTTGTGTAATCATTTATTTATATCAATATGGACCCACTGACATTTATTTTATTCCTTGGATTCTAATCCAATATTACGTTATTTATTTTGTTTCTCAAATAGTTCTAGCATTAGTCATTCAGAACAGTTTCATTTAGGGCCTGTGTCTCTTTGACATATTCCCATTGGTTTGTTTTTTGAGCACTTTCTTACCTTCTGGTTTAAATATAAAAGATTCTCTCACATAATGAAAAGCAGAAAGGCAGAGCAGACTCCTAGCCTGACATGATGAACCATTTATTTATGTCAAAAAGACCCAGATTCCTTTCTTTACCCTACTTGGGGTCAATATCATCCAGAGTCTTGTTTTCTTCCTACTCACAGCATGGATGCCAGTAGCAATGGGAGCTTTGCATTTGTTTTTTTCAAATAGGAGAGAGTGAGAAAATCCTCCTCTAAACCAATATATAAGCCTTCCCTCGGGAACTGAAGGAGCAGGTGGAAATGGATGTTGGATTGGCAACCAACAGCGTGTTCTCCATTCCATATTTGCACTAACTCAATAGCTAATTCCCACATCTGTGAACATCTAATCCAAGACAAAATATATTGAAAAGGAGACTAAATAGTGATGTAAGATAGGGATTACATGGAATCCCAAATCTATGAATCCAGATACTGAACTTTAAAGAAGTAAGAACAGCTGGAAGATCTTAGAAACAAACAGCAAAATTCAACATTAGCTTGTGTGGTGTCTATATTCAAAAACACAGATCTGAAAATGAAGGAATTTAGGGTGATATATGCACCTTATGCAGAAGGAAAGGAGAGAGAAAAATTAGGACAGCATTAAACAGTCTCAGAGGAAATACCTAGCACAGGAGGTATTAAATTAATGAGGAGAACCATAAGTCATTACTATAAAATCAATTTAACTATGGTACAGGAAAATAAATCTAAAATAAAATACAATTACCACTAGTGGTCCAGGATGTATGGTAGGAGAAAGTACTGAGTGGTTCCTTTCTTCAATTTGATTGCATTTTGAAAACACTCAAACATACACCAAAGCTGATTCCCTTGCTAGAGGTATGTAAACTCTTTCACTCACTCAACAAATATTTAATGAACTCCAACAATTCATCAGGCACCATTGTGTCTTAAAGACAATATGGAAATTGATAAGAATTTAAAATTGGCATGAAATAAGTGAACATTTTTCTTGTGGAGTTTAACCATGCCCTTATTAGTATGGCTCATAGAGGAATTCCTCAAAGATCTTCCACAAATTTTCCATCTGTTCTTGAATTATTGGCAGGTCTTGACCCTGTTTGTGTTTTCCAACCCAAAGCCATTCACAAGGTAGTGAATAGCGATGATGGTTGCACAGCTCTGTGAATATCATTAAAGTTACTGAATTCTACACTTTAGAGGGGTGAATTTTATGGTATGTGAATTATATCTCAATAAAACTGTTATGAAAGCAACTCACAAGACAGGAAAGCTCCACATACCCACCCACTGCCTGTAAGCCTGTGCACAGCCACGCCTTGCTTGTCAGCATCACCATTTACACTGAATTTTCCAGAGAGACTTTGGGATGCACCATTGTATGAGGGTACTTTGTATGCCTATTTCATGCTTCTGTTCACATCATTCTCTACTTATATTATTACCTTTTCCTTCAGCATATCTAGAATTTGCCTAATAATAACCTTTCTTCAAGGAAGGCAGTGGGGAGAACATTTCCATGTTGCAAGAGCTAGAATTTGCAGTTCCTAGATCCACCTTCCCACAATGACTTCACATTTCAGACTCGCCACCACCCCACTAGCCTCCAGGTATGCCCTCTCCCTTAACCAATCTGGTCCAGACTGAACTTCAGTATTACCGCCAAACCCCTGCAGCTCAGCAGGGACCAAGATAGAACATTGGAGAGGACTGAAAGCCTGAGGAAAATTGTAGCCAGAGTCACTTGGCATTTCAGATCGTGGAGTCCACAGACCCGTCTCATATTCTCCTGGCTGCCTACAGGGCTGCCTCCTAACTCAGCTGTAGGGCCACCCTTGATGACCTGGGCACTGCTACAGTGGTGTGGTATGGGGGTTCTACTCAGGGGGCTCCTGACTGCCTGTGAAATAGGCTATCCTCCTATCCCCCAGGGTTCAGACCCAAGAGAGCAAGATCCAGGGAGGAGGGAGTTCTTTTTCTTTTTGGATCTCCCATTCTTTTTCTACACAATACATCTAAAATAGTAGACACCAATCTCCATTTATTACCCTATTTTATTTTTATTTGTGGTATTTTGGTGTCACATTACTGATTCTGTTTTTCATTTGTGTGATTGTTTTGGTTGCCCGTGATGGCTTCTGTTGGCCTTATGAGTCTAGGGGTGTCAATCATCTTGTATGCTGTTATGCCCCAGCACTAGGAACAATAAGCTTTCAATGTTTATAAATGAATTAATAAAGTTATTTTTCCTATCTGTGGTAGATAAAATTCTAAGATGGTCCTTAAGTTTCACACTCTGTGTAAATCTGTCCCTCTTAAGAGTGGGCAGGGCATGTGGCCATGCTGGAGTACCCCTCCAAAGACTAGGTCACGTTATATGGCAAAGGTAAAGTGATTTGCAGATGTAATTAAGGTCTCTAATCAGTTGATTTTGAGAGTAAGTGGGGAGCCTATCCTGGGAGTGGGATGTTTACCCTGTGAGATGAGCACTCCAAAAGAAGTTCTTGAAATAAAAGACAGGAAGTAGCAGAGATGCTCTATTGCTGGCTTTCAAGAGGCAAGCTACCATATTGTAGAGAAGGCTCACGACAAGGAACGGGGATCACTCCTAGGAGCTGAGACCCTAAATTCTACAACTGCAAGGAACTGAATTCTGGCAACAAACAATGAGTTTAGAAGATGACCCTGAGTCTCAGATGAGATTATAGCCCTGGAGGACATCTTGATTTCAGCATGGTGAGATCCTGAGTAGAAAAACCAGCTAACCCATGTCCAGCTGTAAATTATGTTTATCATTTATATGATTTACCATCTCATGTTATTACCACTGTTTCTCTGTCTGTCAGTCTTATCTTTCCAACTGCTGTGTAAATCCTTTGAATTCAGTGACTTTATGGAAGGCAGTATGAGAAAGTAAAAGGATCATGGTCTTAGTGCCTAGAAGAAGTAAACTGGAATTCCAAATTTACTAATTTATGATTCTACGTAAATTATTGTACTTCAGAGTCTTAGCTTAACCTCACTTGTTTCTAAATTTGATATTAGATGAAAAATAAATACGGATAAATATCCTGGCATGGAGCAGGGGTTCAGTAGATGAAGTCAGTCATACATTATTTTTTTGTATCTTTAACAACCTACAGTTTCTTACATGTATTAGATAATATTGTTGATCAATTGATTCTTTAAATCTTTGTAAAAATCATTCCACAGGACTGTGTTCTGACATTTTTATATGAAGCTTTTGCCGATCTATTCAATGACTCACCCCTTCTGCTCAATGACTCACCTCCTCTGCTCTCCTCCCAGATTACTTTATCCCATTTCTTTGTAGCTATTTTAACACATTCTGCTCCTGAAGAGACAAGGGCTTCCCTGGGAATAAGACTCTTTTACTTTATTTATCTCTATATCAGGTACATAGCTTACAAGGTTATGTGTTTGATGAATGAATAAATCAATAAATAAGTCATTCAATCAATCAAAAGTGATTGCAAAATTGTTGAAGCAAAAAGTATTTCAATTTTAATAGGCTTGCTAGGAGAATAGATGGTAATTATTTCAGCCTGAAATAAAGAAGAGCTTAAGGTTTGAGATGGATGGGATTTGTTCATGTGATAATGAGGACCGATCCTGGGTTGAAATGTTGTCTCATGCACTCACTCATCGTTCCTAACATTTCATTTTGGTGGAAGAAATGCCTCCAGCCAAATCCCAGTTCCTTCCCTCCATGTTTGTAGTGGCTCTGTAAAACTGGACAAATCATTTATGCTCTAGGGGTCCAGTTCTCCCATTTTCATAAATGAACATGGTTATGCTTCCCTCCAAGGACTTGGTCTCTTAAAGATAGCACATGAGCAAAGGGCTGGCATATAGTAGGTCTTCCACACGTGCTCCCCCTTCCTCCTCCACATACACACCCTCTCCCTCCACATACTCCCTTGTCCTTTCTACACACATACACCACAGCTACCTGCCTGATCTCACAGGTAGATCTGATTCTTATCATTAATGAGAGACACAAAGTATAATGCAGACTTTCAGTTCATAGGGCCGACATTCTGAGCTTTTCTGAGTCATGTTTCTTAGCTATACGTTACCTTAAGCAATCACTTACTGTGTATAAGTCTAAATTTCTAAATATGAAATAGGCAATAATTATATTCTGCTGTTAAGTTGTTGTGAGGTTCAGTGTGGTCATGGGTAAACTGGCGTTAATATTTTGATGTAAGACACTTGTGTGAGAAATGTTAACTCTTGCAGAATCTTCATAAAGTAATACTGGACCATCTTAACTGTTTTCTACAAACTAAGGAGTGGAGAAAGGGCTCTTTCCCATTCATAGTTGACTTGCAGTGCCTTAAAGATCTGTGCGATGCTGTCCTAATGAATCGGGGTCCGATCCTGGAACTTCAGAACACAGAGCAACGCGACTTCATTTCTAGTGGTGTAAAAAAGACAAGCATTGCCAGCCACTTAAACAAAACAAAACAAAAAAAAGAAAACTATCTATATCTTATAAGCAAATACAAACTACCTAAAAATAATCAGTAGACTTTCCCCATCATGGAAAGGATAAATGCCTACCATTTAGATGAGATAAAAGTAGAAAGTTGGCTACTTTCAGTTGAAATACTGCAAAAAAGAGATTTGAAGCATTTGCATTTTAACAAACCATCTGTAGGAAAATGTGGCTAGTGACTACTACTACTACTGATAATAAAGAAATAAAAGGAGGAAAAAAACAAGGTTTGATTAATAAAACAAGGTTTGATTAATAAAACAGAGCAAATTTGAGAAGCAGGAGTGCTTTTGCTGCACATTCTCTGAGTTTGGGTAGTGCTCTCGCCCTCCCTCAGAAGGCAGCTGACTTCTGCATTCCCCAGGATCCCACAGCAGCAGCTTTGCTGCCTTTCTTCAATGCTGCTGCTGCTGAGCCTGGCACCATGCACGATTTCAATCAACCCTTTGACTATAAAAGTAACCTTTGGGAAAAAAAAAAAAAAGTAATCTTTCGGTTCCTGAGTTCTTGCTGGGATTATTTACTCTCTTTCCATGATTACTTCTGGGAGCATAAACACAGAAAAGATGTGGACAGTTTTCCAAACTGCCCCAAGGGCACTGCTTTCAGATATCTGAAAGACTATTATGGGAGGAGGGGGTTAAATTTTGTACAAAGGTGTTTAATCATTATATCATGTAACTTTTAACAACCTGAGCTACTTAGAAAAGGAACAGGAAGCTTTGCAAAATAGTGAGCTCCCTCTCATTAAATGTGTTCTAGCAGAAGCTACATTATACACTGTTATGGTAGTTAAGAAGTTATATAATAACTTATATATAATTATTTATATATTATTTATTATTATCACACATAATTTTTATACATAACAAACATATTATTACACATAATTATTATACATAATAAACATATATTTAAATATAGTTTATAAATATAAAATATTGATTGTAAAATTTTAATATTTCAAAAACATATTTTCTATATATGCATAATTAATTAATTAACATTGTAAATTAACCTTAAAGAATTAAAATAAAAAATAAAATTTGCAGATGGTGCAAAAATGTTTTAATTTTAAGTTTAATTAATTAAAATATTTTATAAAATGATTTGTATGGAACAAGAAAAGACCCGATTAGCCAAAAGAATGTTGAAAAAGGAAACCAAAGATGGCAGCATCACAATTCCAGACTTCAAGCTCTATTACAAAACTGCAATCATCAGGACAGCATGGTACTGGCATAAAAGCAGACACACAGATCAATGGAGCAGATTAAAGAATCCAAAAATGGACCCTCAAGTCTATGGTCAACTAATCTTCAACAAAGCAAGAAAGAATATCCAATGGAGAAAAGATAGTCTCTTTAACAAATTGTATTGGGAAAATTGGACAGCCACATGCAGAAGAATGAAACTAGACCATTTCCTTACACCATACACAAAAATAGACTCAAAATGGATGAAAGACCTAAATGTGAGACAGGAATCCATCAAAATCCTAGAGAAGAACACAGTCAGAAACCTCTGTGATCTCAGCTGCAGCAACTTCTTGCTTAGACATGTCTCCAAAGGCAAGGGAAACAAAGGCAAAAATGAACTATTAGGATTTCATCAAGATAAAAAGATTCTGCACAGCAAAAGAAACAGTTGACAAAACCAAAATACGACCGACAGAATGGGAGAAGATATTTGCAAATGACATATCAGATAAAGGGCTAGAATCCAAGATCTATAAAGAACTTATCAAACTCACCATCAAAAAAACAAATAATCCAGTCAATACATGGGCAGAATACATTAACAGACATTTCTCCAAATAAGACATCCAAATGGCCAACAAACACATGAAAAAATGTTCAACATCACTCGGCATCAGGGAAATACAAATCAAAACCACAGTGAGATACCACCTCACACTAGTCAGAATAGCTAAAATTAACAAGCCAGGAAACCACAGATGTTGGCAAGGATGCGGAGTAATGGGAACCCTCCTACACTGTTGGTGGGAATGCAAGCTGGTGCAGCCACTCTGGAAAACAGTCTGGAGGTTCCTCAAAAAGTTGGAAATAAAGCTACCCTACAACCCAGCAATTGCACTACTAGGTATTTACCCTAAAGACACAAATGTAGTGATCCAAAGGGGCACGTGCACCCCAATGTTTATAGCAGCAATGTCCACAATACCCCACTATGGAAAGAGCCCAGATGTCCATCGACAGATGAATGGATAAAGAAGATGTGAGAAGATGTGATACACACACACACACACACACACACACACACACACACACACAATGGAATACTACTCAGGCATCAGAAAATGAATTCTTGCTATTTGCAATGATATGGATGGAACTAGAGGGTATTAAGCTAAGTGAAATAAGTTAATCAGAGAAAGGCAATTATTATATGAATTCACTCATATGTGGAATATAAGAAACAAAACAGAGGACCATAAGAGAAGAGAGAAAAAAAAAAAAGACTAAATCAGAGAGGGAGACAAACCATGAAACTCTTTTTTTTTTTTTTTAAACCATGAAACTCTTAATCATAGGAGACAAACTGAGGGTTGCTAGAGGGGACAGGGATGAAGAATGGGGTAACTGGGTGATGGACATTAAGGAGGGCCTATGATGTAATGAGCACTGGGCATTATATAAGACTGATGAATCACTGACCTCCACCTCTGAAACCAATAATACATTACATGTTAATTAATTGCATTTAAATAAAAAAATAAAAATGAAAACATAATTAAAAATAATCTAAAGATTTGTAAAATGTATTTTCATTATATATGTGTATATATTTTTAATCAATTAATTTAATAAACCATGTAAGAGTGAAGAAAAAGAAAATACATAGGGAGTGTAGTAATTGCTGCCACCAAAAAGGCAGGTTGGAGGAGGAAAGAGACATTTGTTAGAGATGGCCTCTTTTCCTTCAGAAACTCTTCCCACAGCAGAAGGCTCTCTTCCTAATCTATATGTACACTATGTTTTCATGTTAATCTAGTGGTTTTTATTCCCACAAATGCAATGATCTGCTTAACTTTTCCTTTGGGTGTTCCGAACATAGAAATATGCCCTTTGGAATGAAATTCTGCTATGGCTGTGTAGTAAAATAAATGTTTTAGGATCTCCACTATTTATTTAACTTTTCTTCTGGCAATAATCCTTCAAATTTCTTTTATAAAAGGGGTTCAGTACTAATGATTGGTTCAGGGGCGCACATGCATCCCAAGGTGACCCCTGCTAGAGTAAATGCTCGGACCTATATCAGTCTTGCTGAGAAGAATCATTCTCTCTCTTTTTATCTGTACATAAAATAGGAAGGAAGATGTGAACCCACAGTTACCTAAAGCCAAGACATGGAGCCCAAGAATGAAGAAGGCAAAGCGGCAGAAGACAAAGCCAAAAAATGCAGAAACTTAAACAATATCATATGTCAATTATGCCTCCATAAAGCTGCAAAATGTTTTAAAAGGATAAAAATAAACAAATTTGAGTCCCTAGACTAAGCTGAACCTTAAATCAAACCTAAAACCTTTTTCATTATGTGAATCAACTTGGTGTTGTTCCTTCAAAATGAATTGTTTCCTATTTAGGTTATCTAAAATGAGGTAGGTTTTACGCATTCTCCTTGTGTCAGGGAGTATCGGGAGAGGTCCTTTTATTTCTTCCTTGGCCCCTTTACTATCCTTCCCAGTCCACAAGAAGACTGTCCCACTGAAACAAAATACCTTTAATATCCTATGGGCCATATTTGTGATGTGAGCAGCACCTTGACTCTAAGGACAGGGGCCCAGGCTGAGGTTTCTGTGTTCCTGCTGCTTGTCTTTATGTGTTGATCAGACCCTGCAAGTCCTACTTAAAGGGTAGTAAACTGCACAGGCCTGGCTCCTCTGGACAGCAGGCCATCCTCCTCTCTTGTACTTCACTCAGGGATCAGCTCAGGGTTCCTCCTGGCACCTGCTGTATCTCATTCATTCATTCATTCATTCATTGTGTTGTTTTATCCTGAAATTGAGGGGGTACAAGTGTGGAGGAGACAGCAAGTACTCAGCTTTCCCTTAGTTCTCCTACCCTTCAGGACAACTTTTACTGGAACTTTTCAAGGGGTCACTTCTCAGCTACAAATAAAGCTTTAAGTTGCATTTGTTGTGTTTTCTCATTCTGTTATTGTCTCGACTTTCTACACTTTTTTTGATTGAGAACCTCAAAGAGGAGGAAAGGTGATTGACATGATTTAGAAAAAAGTCATCTTAAATCCCGATCATGTGTATTTCTAAAATTATATAAGGCATTATTTCATTTGATCCGTATAATTCCCTGCATAGTGATTGAAGCAGAGTCATCATCCTGTTTTGAAGATGATGAAATTGAGGTTCACAGAGACTGAGAGAGTCACAGAGTAAGTTTCAAAGTCAAAATTTAAATGTGTGGCAGAAGGGCAGTGCCTGCGCAACAGGCAGCACGTGCCAAGCAGGGTATGTAAGGGCGGGACCCAGGGCACCAGGTGCCAGAGATTCTCCAGGTCGCGGAGCCTGGAAAATGAACTCCTCTTCAGAAAACAACGGACATTTTGAGGGCAGTAACGCCAGACCGCTTTTTTATGTGCACGCCGTGGGCCAGCAGCCTTACCTGAGTCCCTGGTACCAGAATCCCAGAATCCGTTCTCTGTTCCTGGGCCAGGTTTCAGAAATGGAAGTCTGTATTTCCCATATTCAGTGATACTCAGTAACTGTGAGAGATGGAAAACCGAGGTACCTTACAAAGTTTCGAACAGATTTGAGGCAGATGCTGTAAAGTTTAGGAAATAGACAGCAGGTACAGAGGAAACAAATTGCTGTGTTCCAGCTACATAAAAGAGCTAAATAGTGCATCATCATGATGGCCTAGAACACAGGACTGTTCCTTGATTTGAACTAAGAAAGCAATTATACCAACATAAAGAAAATATGACATTGTAAAGCCTTTGGAATTAAAAGAACTAAAACAGAATAAATTGAATCGCATGTGAAAAAAAAAAAATTTAAATGTGTGTCTTCTGACTCCCAGCTCAGCAAGTCTTTTCCTTGTTGACACAGCAAGTAAACCAAAGTTGTTGAACTAGCATGGCTCCAAGTTTCCACTCAAATTAAGCTCTGGTTACATGCACTAGGATATAGTAAGATTAGGGTTCCCAGACACACAAAGGAGGTAAACTCCTGAGATAAGATATGTGCACATGATCTTGGAACTTCATAGAAACCTAGAGAAGTGGGGCTAAGGGATTTGCCAGAGTTCGAGACAATTACACTTCGAAATCAAGGGTAAGGGATCCTAGAAGCCATTTGGGCCACATTTCAAAGCCTGAGATTCAGAAGTGCTCAGTAAATGTGATTACTTTTACCTCCCAATCCAATCTTACCTTAATGCTAAAGATTTTCAAATTTGGCATTTATCTTAACTACTTCTCAGTCCTCAGCAGTTTTTGTGCTATCTCTTTATCCAATCCTCTCTTTAAGAAGGAGGTAAAAGACTCCACAATCAAAAATTATCTCTCCCAAGAGAATGCACCTTGTAATGGGTATAAACATTGTACAGGATTGAAGTTCATCTATGAAGGTGCAATTTGAATCAGCAGGATATATGCAGAAACAATTGTAAGAGATGAAAGGGCTTATTGGTTGGGATAAATCTATGAAAATACAGAGTATTCTAGCTGAGCTATTAGCTAACTGCTGTGTGCCTTCAACATGCTCTCACCATGTCAGGCACTGATAAGAGATAAAAAATGTAAACATTAACCTCTCTTGAAATTGTGGATGGATATTAACATTCCAGTTCTACATATGTTTACTGAAGCTCTTTATGCACCAAGTTCAATGCTAGGGAAAAAAAGGATACAAAAATTAAGATGAGATTCTTGCCATCCCTCTAACAGGACTACCAGGAAGTAGGGGAGCTTTTCTGGGTTTCACACCTATATCCTCCATGTGAAATTTTAGTGAGCTTCCTGGAGGAAAAGTGATCTTCCCCTATGACGGTGGCCCCAGGAGCTCCACACTCTCTAGCTAGCCCACACTTGGCTTCTAGCAATTCACCAAAATCCCTAGCCTAATATTCCTTAAGCTTACAGTATCCCACAGTTTCTGCCCCAGAAAACACAAGAAGAGGAAGGGCTGGGTGTGCACCATGTCCTGAATTGCTGCCCACCCCCACCTAGCCCAGGTACCTTTCACGTCCCTTCCAACAGCAGTCCCCTATGGCTCCAGGCGCTTTAGCACCCACTTCATCATTCTTACCAGATAGAGAACTAGTTCTGAATTCAGGCACAGCTGAAAATCAGCTTGAAAATCAATTTTGAAGAAAGTGATGGTGGGAAAGGAAAGGTTGCTTTATTCAGGAAGCCAGCAACCTGGGAAGGTGGTGGACTAACATCCCAAAGACATCTTCCCAGTCCAGGTGAAGCTGGAGGGTTTTCTAGTGGAAGGCATGGGAAAAGGGAAGGGATCTGTGTGGGGAAGAAGCAAGAGCACAGGCAGTTAGTTGTATGCAGACATGATCCTGAACAGACTTGCTGGCATCAATAGCTGCTGTTTTCAAATGCAGTCAGGATCTAGTGTCTGGAATGTGCGGTCCTTCACTCCTCAAGGCCAGTGGTCTGCAAATCTCTAGGAGAGTAAGTTAGTTTTGCTACAGACCAAGGGACTTAGCAAGAGTCAGCAAGCAAGGAGTGCATAAGCTTGAAGTAAGTCAACCCTTAGGGCTGGTCAGAGTGGGTGCCAGTGACAACAGGACTACTCAGCCATCTGGATGCTGGCTTAGTTTCAGAGACCAAAGCCCATCATTACTCATATCTAAGAATACTAGAGCATGTTTAAAACCACTTTAAAAACAGATTTTCCATGATTTAAAAAAATCAATAGTTGTTGCCATTATCATCGTTATCGTCGTCATCATCATCATCATCATCATCGTTACCATTCTCTCAGAGCGATCCAAGCATCTCAATCCCACCTACTTGGGTTTCCTCGCTGACTAAAAACACTTAGTATCTTATATTTATACTATACCAGTTTACTCATATTGCAAATAGAGCTGACCTCTTTTGACACCCCTAAACCCCACATTGTTCAAGGATCAACTGTCAGCTTCCAGTTCTATCATTTTATTTGATTTTTTATACAGACTTCTGCCATTCAAAAAGTTGTAAAGTGAAAATGTTTTCAATAATGTCTTCATGTCTATTTACAATTTCCATTTCTTGTCTTTCTTAGCAAGTTCTTCCCAGCTTCAATGTGAGGTACACACTGTGTACATTCTTTTCTTTTTTAGGCTTTTGCTTTTGAAATAATTATTGATCTAGAGAAGTTAGAAATATGGTAGAGAGAGGTCCCATGTGTAGTTCTGCTATTTTGTAGTAAGCACTACCCCAATCAAGATACAGAAGTTTTCCATCATCAACAAAGATCTTTCTTATTCTATCTCTTTGTGGTCACTCACTCCTCCCTCTTATCCACCATTCCTAAACCCTGGCAACCACTATTCTGTCCTCTATTTCTAAAATTTTGTGACTTGCAGAATGATGTATAGTTGGAATCAGGTAGTGTATGACATTTTGACATTGGCTCTTTTCACTCAGTATACAACCTTAAGGTCTACCCAAGTTGTTAAATATAACAATGGTTCCTTCCTACTTATTGCTGAGTAGTATTCCATGGTATGGGTGTACCACTGTTTGTTCAGCCATTCATATGTTTTGGTTATTTCCAATTTTTGGCTATTATAAATAAAGCAGTTAGGAGCATTAAAAATAATAAGAGAACACTTGTAAGAATGTTATAAATTAGATGAAGATATAGAAATTACAAAGGTTAAAATTGTTAAGGCATTTCTTCTTCTCATACTCAACAAACATAAAATGAGATAAGGTGGAGTGATGCTCAGTTTTATGTGTCAACTTGACTAGACTATAGTCTCTAGTTATTCAGTCAAACCCTGATTTAGGTATTGCTGTGAAGGCATTTCATAGACGTGATTGAAGTCCATAATCAGTTGATAAAATAGGGAGATTATCCTAAACCATCTGAGTAGGCATGATTTAAAGAGCTGAAAGGCCTTGGAGCTGAGGATTCTCTGAAGAAGAAATTCCACCCGTAGACAGCAGCTTCAACTTCTGTCAGAGAGCAGAGCTTGCCCTAGAGATTTTGGAATTGCACAGCCATCGTCTGCAATTGTGTAAGCCAATTGCAATAATTCTCTTAATATATATTTCCTTCTCATTCTGTCTTTTGATTGAACCCTGAGTGATATAGGCAGGGAGAGACTTTAGAGATCACACAATCACACAGTGAATTGTTTATATATTCAATAGCCTCAGAGCTTTGGGTTTAATTTAAAGCCACATGAAAGCCTATTTTGTAATTCATACACTTACTATCATTGGTGGAGTTTTACAGGTGTTTCCTCCCTTCCTTCCCACCCTCCCTTCTTTCCTTTTTTCTTTCCTCAACTCATCTCCTCCCTTCCTGGGTGATCATAGGCTTCAAGGAAATTCCAAATGTTATCCTTAGAAAAACTCTGAGTTGGATAACACTGAAACCAAGGTAGATTTAAGAGGATTACACCTTTCATTAATCAAAAATAAACAAGCAAGCAAACATAAAAACCCTAAAACTATTTTTTAAAACCCAGTATTGACAGCGGTAATATACACTTTTAATTAGACAATGAATTGGTGATTTCTATTAATTTGTTTTATAAGAAGCCAAAGCATCTACTTATTTTCCACAAATGTACTGAGGCTTGAATATTAAGATATACAGGTAAATATATTGGATATGAACTTCTTACAACCACAGAAAATTGGAAATGAACCAAAAATACATTAGTATAAGGACTGTATATCCATTATATGCATTTCTACTAAGTAATTAAATTTATAATAGTAGTAGTAACAGTAGTAGGAGTAGTAATAATAATAATAATAATAATAATAATAGAGAATTTAACTTCTGTTAAATTGAGTGAATCAGATTGTTGAATGCTGGTTAAATTAATGAAGACTCTCATATTTTCTTGCCCACAGCCTGGTTTCTTTGTCTTTCTTTCTTTTTTTTCTTTAAGATTTTATTTATTTTTTTGACAGAGAGAGAGATCACAAGTAGGCAGAGAGGCAGACAGAGAGAGAGGGGGAAGCAGGCTCCCTGCTGAGCAGAGAGCCCAGTGTGGGGCTTGATACCAGGACCCTGAGATCATGACCTGAGCTGAAGGCAGAGGCTTTAACCCTCTGAGCCACCCAGGTGCCCTGATGGTTTCTTTTTCATTCACGCCAATTTTCAATGGGGCTCTTACAGTTGTAAGGACCAGTTCATTTGTATAGTTTTCTCCTGAAGTAAAAGTAAGAGGGTGAAATTGGCAGGATACCAAAAAGTCTTCTAGTTTCTCTAAAAATCATTTGTCTTTCATCGATTGCAAATAGGCAAAGGTGGAATTAGAGTCTGGGCACCAAGAAAGTGGCTACCATTTCCCACTCTGTTCAGAGCTGGGAGCATTTATTACTACATTACTGCCTTCTCATTCATGCATATACTTTGTGTGTCTCACAGTGCATTCCCTTTAGAGCAACCAGAATTTAGTTGTTCTATTGTACTTTATAATTTAAGGGGGCAAATTGATATTGCCATTGTCTGAAAATAAATATAACCGTGACTTATATCTCACAAGTTACATAACTAATACAACTTCTCTCATGTTTCCAGTTCTATTATATTTCTGACATATGAAACACTCTTGACAACAGGCAGAAAATTGTCTTAAAATTGAGGCACTGGGACATGAACAGTCTTCTCAGCCCACATTTCTTTCCATCCCTTCTGCTCTCAATACTCTGGGAAATGTTACAAAATTGGGTCCTCCTTAATAAGGAACCTAAGATAGATGACTGAGTTGATGGGGCCCAAATAGGATATACTTCTAAGTTCCACTGTACTCTGTTATGAGTTTTTCAATTCTCTACCATACCCCTTTGTCTTAGCAGAAAATCATTGAGCAATATCTCTCATTGTAGCCTGTTTCCCCATCACTAGTTCCTTTGACTGGATCCCCTAGGAAGCAGAGACTGAAGCAAGCATTGACATGCTGGCTCTATTTGTGAGGAGCAGGCCCAGGGTTGTGATGGAGAGGAAAAGGGACATGGGGCCAGGAAGACTGCAGAGCACTCCATGTAATGTGACTGCCCAGGCCACTGGCCTCACTAGAAAGGCAAAAAGGAGTTCAAAGCTGGAAGTGGAAACCACACAGAGCAGTTCTCTTCCCTGCAGCTGGAAAATGTCTTTAGCAGTACCACCTCTTCCCAGGATAGTAAACAGTGTGAAAAATGGAAGTGCATGGATATCTCCGTAAAATGCCTAGAGCAGAGGATTGCAGAGAAAGGAAATTAATTGCCTCAGATATTATGGAACTTCAAAGTCCACTTTGATATGCATTTTAATTATTCTTTGCCAGGACAAAGTGAGTGGGGGGCAAGCAGTGTGATTAGCTTCATATTCCCCGGCCCTATCTGGATCTAGATCTGGATCCCTAAATTAGCTGAATGCAAACACCGATGTCCTTACATGACCCTGAGGGCCAGCGTGGCTCAGTCAGAAGGCAGAGTAAGATTTGTTTGATTCTGGGGTAATATTTCTGTGCCTTGTCTTCTTCTGTTTAGCTGTTGACTGCAGATGACCTTGGGTTGAAGTCCTAAAATTCCTCCATCTATAAAATGTGAAATATGATGCTTTTGACCTACCTCAGTGTGATAGATGGCTCTGGACTATATGAGAGCTAATGAGTTAACATTTACAAAATGCTAGAAGCTATTTTAGAGAATGGCATTCTCTAACCACAAAAGATCGTTATTCATTACCCAGAATGCACACAAATAAAAATAAGAGTGTTTCAAAAGAGGAAGACTGATGCAGGGAGCTGTATCTGCCCTGTGTGAAAGACAGGTTGGAGATTAATTCAACGGATAAACTATTTTAAAACCCGGCAGTTTCACGCTAATGAAAAAGAGGCCTGCAGACTATATTTTGGTCTGGCGGTCACAGCAGAACTGGAAATGTCAAACTGGTATGATTCATTTCTAGTGTTTCCTCTCAGTTTTGTTGAATATCTTCAGGCTATGCAGCCTAGGATTTCTGCAAGGAAAATTATGCTGTATGTAAGTGTAATGATATGAAGAATACAGTTTTCTGCATCTGTATCACTCATAATGGATATGATGTGGAGACCACCTCCACCAGAGATCAAGCATCTGACTACACAATCTCTGGTGCTTTCTAGCTTTTCCGCCTCACCAACCAGGGTTAACTCTTTCACTGCTGTGCCCTGCCAACCAGATAGTTTAATATATAATATCCTCTGAGTGTTGCCTGTTGATATAAAACTGTGACCCTATTATTTTATAAGAGGCTCCCCTGCCCTAAATATATATTTACATATACCAAGAGAAATACAGATATATTTATCCACCTAGGAGAATCTCACTTTTGTATATTACTTATCTTAAAAAGTGTTTTATCACATTTATTTATTATGATAGTTATGAAATTGAACAAAATTTAAAGTTTTATTTATTCACCCTTTGTGCAAAAACTCTGTATGTGCCGAATGGTAGTGCAATATGCCATCCCCAAATATGCCTCTCTTGCATAAGAATTGTTTTGAAATGATTATTTTGAGAAACAGCAAACAGAGGAGTTCTGAAAACAGAATCGAGGTTACACTTTTATAAGAGAAATTTACATTAATAGAGGAAATCTCCATTTGTGAGGGTGGAACCCTCCCTGTACCTAGAAGAGAAGAATGACTATAAATCACAAGAAACTGTTACTCTTGTTTACTTTTCCTAAAGTTCCTTTGTTACTCTTGTTTCCAGTTCCTCATAATTAACTCCCCCACACCCTCTCTCTTTTGTCTTTAGTTGAGGATAGTATTTAAGCTTGAATTCTAAGCCACCTTTGAAAATTAACTCTTTTTCTCTTTGTCTCCCATGTATACATGAGGTACACATATAAATTAACTTCTGTTTGTTTTTCTCTTGTTAACTTACAATTCCAAATGCTGGTCCAAGTATGGAAGATACAAGGTTTCTCCTGCTTGCATGAGGTTTGTATTCTAGGAGAGAGTAAACCAATAAAAATGGAAATAGAAATTTAGATGAAGCTAAGTACTGAAAAGGCAACTAATCACATTAACATGATATACAGTAAAAAGGTGGAGGATATCTTTAATGTAATAATAAGGGCTTCTTGGAAGATATTATGTGTGAGTACCTTTGAAGCTGAAGAAGTCAGCTGTGCACACAGAAAGAGAAAGAGCATTACAGACAGAGTGGATAAGGGCATGCAGTGGCCTGAGGAGGCAACTGAGCTGGGCACTTTCAGGTATTAGAACAAAAGCCAGGGTGCCGGAGCATATGGAGCAAAGCGAGGTAAAGTCTGAGAAGGAGACTTGTAAGTCCCAGTATGATTTGTAATTTATTATTGATGGAATGGGATGCCACAAGAGGATTTTTAAGAAGGAGACTGATGAAACCTTATTTAGAATTTTTTTTAAAGTTCGCTAAACTTGCTGGAGGAAAAATAGATTAAAGATACAGTGTCCATATGTCCTGGTTTGCCAGAGATAGCTCCAATTTATGAACATTGTCTTAGGGTAATTATTAATGTTATCCTTCACTCTCAAAGACGTAGATTTGACTGATGCATTTTAAAGTTCCTCTCATTGTAAAGAGGGGGCAAAATAGAAGCAGAGAGTCTGGGTAGAAAGCCATTTCGGTGGCCCAGGTAAGGGATGGCGTTGGCCTCTACTGATATGATGGCCAAAGAAATGTACAGAAAGACAAAGGCTTACAGATTTTCCAAATCACGTAGAGACTGAAGATGGTCGCAGGCCCTGTTTCTAAACCTCAGGAAGCTGAAGCCTACAGCTCGTTGCTGTTCCTCAATTATGTCATCAGCTCATCAACACAGCACAATTTGAAATGTGAATTCCCCCTAAATTAACTTCCCTGACAACTGACTAGTAAACTGTGTGATGGGAAGGGGGATGGCTAGGGCAAAGCAGATAGGGAACAGTGTGGGGGAGGAAGCTTCTATTTTACTCCGGCTGAAAAGAGAGGAGGTAGTGGGATGATGCAGTGTGCTGAATATGTTTTGAAGACAGACTACAGGATTTGCAGATGGATTGGATTCAGGCTAGGCAAGAAAATAAATGGACAAAAGGATGACAAGTAGTTCAGCCTCAGCACCTAGAAAGGAGTTGCAGTTTTCTTCTTAAAATATGCTATACTCTCTGAGTTCTTAACACAAGCCTCCTGAGTATTTACTTACTTATTCTTGATGGCTCTGGATCATTTAAACTATACAGTAAGGAAAAAGGGCCCACGCTGAACAGTATGATTATTTATCTCTTCATGAAATAACTCTAGGGGTTACATCTTTCCAGTTCTTGCCTCTACTTTTGACATCTTTTTAACTTGTTTCCTCCTGAATTGTCAGCTGTCACTGTCTGCTTCCAGCAGTCACAGCCCCTTGTATGTATGACTGGTCTCCCAAGTTTTGAATCGTTAGTTGATTCAAACTATACATTTTAATTATAAATTAAATCTAATCTATACGTTTTAAATATAAATTACCTCTGACTTAGTTATCATTACCATAGATATATTTCTGTATATCCTTATAAAATTCAAGATAAACATTGTGGTTCACATTCTTAGCCCAGATCCTGTGTTCTAGAAAGTCACCGCCAGTTCTTAATCCCTTCAACAACCATCTGGAGGTCATTGCCTGTCTTCCTCCCTCCTCTGCCACAGGGTCCTCTTTAGCTCCAGGAGGCTCTACAATGGGCTTCCCATGCCCCGCTCCATGCATACACCTTCACAAGGCAGCCCTCCATGCTTGCTGCATGTTAGGATCTGTGTTAGGATACTGTGTTAGGATCACACCATTTCAGTGATGACCACTTTCTTCCTAGGGTCTGGCCAGACTAACCCCATCATGTCTCTCATCATATCGCATATCGGTGTCTCTCTCAGAAATCTGAATTCTCAAAATTTATTCTATTATGAGACATTGCTGCCTTGATAGCTAACGATCTGCCCGCCATTGCTCTTCTCTTTACTCGGTCTCTAGGCATTGTGCATTTTTCACTTAACTAGTACTGCTGAGTGACAAATCACACTTCTTCCCACAGTGAAATAGGCCAAAAGCACCAGCTGCAGTAAAGGCAGACTGTGCACAAAGGTTGTGGACTCGGACGGAGCTGCCCTTCTTACGGATGACACCATTGGAGGGCATTCTGGCTGTCCCACTGCTTATTTGGAGATCTCTTGCTCTCTTCCATATTTGCAGTTAACTTGTTCCATCACAGAGGTTCCTGACTAGGCATCCTCTAATTCGAAGTGCTAAATAATGCTAGACTGAGGGGTTGGGGACACACACACAAAAAACCTCATCTTATGCTGAATCATTATAGAGGTTTGAGATAGATAATTTCTATATCCTAGCAGTAAATATTTTGTATCCTTTATTTATTAGAGATATTTATTCTATTTCTGCTTAATTTATTAAAAAAAAAAAAACTTAGGCCTGCCCACCATAATTCGGTAAATGTTCATTAACCAAACTTTTGGTGGCAAAATTTGGTAAGTGTTCCATTTTCTTGCCTTGATCCCAAGAGCTGAATTTATAAGCATCCAGCCGGTTTATCCACCATCTTTGATTTTTCTTCTTGCCTCTGCCCTGCAAGATGCTCACATTTGCCACTACAGATGTTCCCACCTGCAGCCCCATCTACCCCTGCCTGCTATCTGAGACAATTTCTAACAAATCACACACACGCACGCACACACGCATGCACACAAGCAAGCAAGCAAACAAACAAACAAAACACTCCTCAGTAGTTCAATCAGCATGTTCAAGAAAGGCTTGGCTACTGTTACCTATCTCCTATGTCTACTGCTTTCTCAGCCCTGTCTCTAATTACAGGATTGAAAATTATTTTAACTGCCTTTGCCCAAGTAAAGAATTAAGTATGTTTTTTCTGTCCTTCATTCAGCTATATTTCTAAACCAATTCAGTTGATGAGTGCCTGTGTTCTCATCTATATCTGAGCATTAAGTAAATCTCTGTGTATTACAAATAACTATCAATACTACAGATAAGACATTCCCCCCATTCCAGATTATAGATACTATTGATTTAGTCATTACTCTCTGAATTTCTCATTTTCTAGGCTTGAAGATTTGCTTTGCCCAGCGTTTGTGATAATTGTGTTGCTGAATTTTAAATAGAGTCCTCAGTCAACCCTGTATCACAACCGAGAAGGGAGTAAAAAAGAACACTGTTTCCATTTTCCAGTGATCAACTTCTGTTTCAGCTCAAAGAAAATCATTAACCGTCCTGTTTGTGGGTGACATTTGATACAATTTGCTAACAGAGTGGGTGGAGACAGTGCTGTACATTCTCCATTTTTAAAAACAGAAATTGCTCAAGTGAAAGTCACTGAAACTGTTGAAGCCAGCAGGGTTACAGAAAGGGGGTGTGAAGATTTGAGCTTGCTGTGTATTTAGAGATTTGAGCTTGCTGTGTATTTAGACACAGTATAAATTTCTAGTGAAATCAGCAGTGAGAGCAGGCATTGCCCTAGAAAAACAAAGGCAAAGGGACAGAGTTCAGCGATCTTATATAGACAAGTCTGATACATAGGAAGGTTTTTTGTTTGTATGTTTGTTTTATTTTCCAAGGGTTTTGTTTTTTTTGGGGGGGGGTGTTTTGTCCATTTTCCTCCCCATGAATGGTGTGGCAAGGACTTAGTTTACTTTTGAAAGCAAATAGAAGCAAAAGAAGCCGCCCTCTTTCTATAGATAGCTGATACTGAAGACTGCTGGCAAATGATATATGTCCTTTCGCCAGTGATGCCATAGGCAGAAGATGACAAGTATCATGAAGACTGAGATCCACTACATACTCTCCTACCAGTCAGTTTATGAAATAAGGTAAGTTACTTAGTCTCTCTGGGATTCAATTTTCCCCAATACATTGGATAATCTAAGTTCCTGTCAACTTCAAAATTTAAAAGATGGACAACAAATACTGCTTTGCTTAAAATATTATTGATCCTGAAATCTATCAAAAGACAGTTGTTCTGCAGAAACTACAAGGGACTGAGTCTGCATCAGGATAATTAAAGCCTCTTTTCATGGAAGAGTTAAGGAATATTTGAATAGATGAGGGAAACCAGAGCAGGGTATTCAGAGGAGAATACCGGCCCTTTGAGCTGGGGAAAAGAGGAAGAATAAGCATATTTTGTGTTATTCATGAGACGTATCCTCACCTGCTGTTATGCATTTCCAATAGGAGCAAAAAAGAATTAGGTTTGATCACGACCATTCACATCAGGACTTCCTCTCCAAATTATAAAGAATTTCAATGACTACAGAAATAGACAGTAGTAAGGTAGACTAACACTGGACAAATCTGAGTTCCAGGTCCAGTTCTAGTATTGCTCTCTGTGGGTCCTTGGACACATCACATAAAGTTCCTTTGTCTTTGTTTCTTTCTCTATAAAATGAGAACAAATAACAGCAAATAGCTTATAAGGTTTTGTGAAGATTAAATGAATAATAATATTAAGGCACATAGCACAGTGCCTGTTACATAATGAAAACTCAACAAATGTTAATTGTAATGATGGTGACCAGGGTAATGGTAAGGATGGTGATCATGATGATCTTAATGATTCTGGACTAAAGATCATTGATGTTATTTACAATGTGGCCTGGAATGGCCAAGAAAGTGACTTGCGCTATTCCAACACTCAGAACACATACACAAGACATTTTATATTCTAAATTCCTTCTTTGGAGATCTTTGTAGATATTTCTTAATCCCACTTTTATCCCATAAAAATCACTATACCCTTATGACACCTTGACACAGTATATGCATGTCATGTGCAATCAAGCAATCATAGCAGTAACATAGCAACAGAAATAAGACCTCCATCCTCAAGTTACTTCAACTTAGCCATGTTTAGCCATGTACTTATTCCTCCTTTCTGATCCCTGTGTTGAACTTGCAAGCTTCTGTTCATTTGTTGGCCTGACTTGCTTTGGACCAGATTCTGTTATCTTTGTTCCCCATCCAACCATCCTTATATCAAGTTTTATTATGTTCAGTTTTATAAAAGTCATACTGTGACTTGTAACACCCTGTCCTTTTACCTTCAGGACTAATATAAATTATTAATCTGTCATATTCAAATAGTGGCATGAGGGGTTGGACCAATGTGTAAGAATAAATAAAAACGCCTAATAATATGGTTTGAAAATAACTAAAGGTCTCTGAAATCCTGCTTTTGAGTGTTATTGATGGTCTTTGATCATAGATAGCTGGGGGCATTCCAATTGTTGCAGATGTCTGGTAACAGCACAGCCCTGGCATGCTGCTAATCCATGCCACAATCAAACATTTGCTTCTACTTCCTGGACCACGAGATAAAAAAGAAATGCTATTATAGAAATAAAACCATGATTTATTGCTGTTCTTACCCTCCCCCCACAAGGAAAGCTATAATGGTGTAATAATATATTTTATTGATACGCTACGTCCAAGGAAATTGCTGGTGTGGAGAAAATGAGTGGCCAGAAGACGAATAAAATGTATAACTATTCTATCAGCCAAATTCTTACAAATGGAGAACCAGTGATAATAGCAGACAGAAAAGAAAACAGCACCTCATAAGTGAAGTTGGTTGTACACTCAAGAAAGTATAATTCTAATTAATTCCTATGAGTACTGAGATGGCTTCTGCATACAGAAATTAATCTGTATCACTCTTTGAGAATGAGAAATCTAAAACCATGATTCCCAGAATGCTGGATTCCTTGAGAGCTGACATTGGGTGACCACTTTTACTATTTGATCACATTGTATAAAAAAAAGACAATCACATCTCCCACCTAATACCATTATTATTCATAAATAGAAATGGTGACTTAGAACAAACTTAGAAGAACATAAAGCAGAAAAATTGAAAGCCCTTTAAGTTGAATACATTTAACAACCTGAAAAACTAATAATGGTATCCTTATGATTTTAATTTTGCTACAGACTCACAAAGGCTTATTCCAGATTTGCACTGCTCCCCAGGACAGCATTTGAGAACCATGATGCTGGAATCGGACAGTGTCGGGGTTCCAGGGCCACCAGGGACTCACATTCCGTGCATCACTGACTCCTGGTGGTGTTAGTTTCCACACTTGGTTCCCTAGGCACACATGTCTTGGTGCATAGTCAGCAGGAGTGCTCAAGAGGAAGTGTTCAAAGCTCTCTGTTAGCAGGAAGACCTTCCAGATTCTCGAGCACATGGCGTGCTCCAGGGCAGAGGCTGCCTCTGAAGGGCAAATAGCTCCTCTAGCCGTCAGCCAATTAAGGGGCTACTTAGTACCTGATGGAGTGGAATTTCATCGTTTGCCTTCACATCCATATTTCACAGTGAACTAAAAAACAGCTTTTTATTTAGCAATTTTGGGGGGGACTCCTTTCCTTTATTTTACAGCCACTCAGTGCCTGACAGTACAAGCTCATACTATCATTTTTCAAGCCATTAAATGTTAACTTCATTTGCTTATATGAATTATGCTTTGCTCTTTTAGTTTTGTAATGAAAAATAAGTACAGGTTATGCAAGCAATAACCCCTGTGTATGAAGCAGCTATCTTTCTAAACGGTTTATTATGCCACAGTCTGGTACTCCATTAAATATAGATTACAGACTGCTGAATAAATGAATATCAACTAAGCGTCCCCATCCTTCTGTATACATCAATGCAAATAATGAATTGTGGCATCTCATGAAAATGGAAAACTAGAAAGAGTGGGTCAAGAAGTAATTACACATTTGTCTTATCTCATGCTTCTTGCCCTCAAAACAGCAGAATATATCATGGAGTTGAGAGGACGTTGCAAAGATATTTCTGATCTGTTATTACTGGTAGAAACACTATTCTTGTTTGTTTTCTCCCCACAAAGTTTTACATGGGAAAGACCACCTTGAACCTCTTTTTCACTCATGTTTGCTTTTACTGAGCTCTGTGAAGTGAAACATTCTGAAAGCTCGATCATAGCTGTTTGAAAGGGAAATGTTGTCAGGTAGTTATCCCTGTCTTTCACCTGGTACCTGAGTGAACACTTGGCTCTCTTCACCCAAACTGACACTGGAAACTCCTGAGCCAGAGAAAATAGCGTGGTGTCATGGTAGACTTGGATGTGAATGGATGCTTCCATTGTTTCTCTTCATCTCTGACTTTAGACTGGTCACTTCAATCACGCTTTCTTCCAGGGAGCTATGGGCCCTCATTAATTTCACTCACATTTTATTTTATTTTGTTTTATTTTATTATTATTTTATTTTTATTTTATTTTATTTTAAAGATTTTATTTATTTGTTTGACAGAGAGAGACAAAGCGAGAGAGGGAACACAAGCAGGGGGAGTGGGAGAGGAAGAAGCAGGCTTCCTGCCGAGCAGGGAGCCTGATGCGGGGCTTGATCCCAGGACCCTGGGATCAGGAACTGAGCCGAAGGCAGACACTTAACAACTGAGCCACCCAGGTGCCCCTCACTCACATTTTAAATGAGCACTATTTTAAAGGAATAAAAATAAGAATTTTCCTCATGGGAGTCAACACCTTAAGTGGGAAGGTAGCATGAAGGGGTGGGTATTTGTTTACATTTTTGAGAAGATAAAGAATTCTGTCAACCAATTCTAATTTTCAACATGAGGATTATCTCCACTGAAGGGCAAAATAGGCAATTTTGTTTTCTTTTTATGGTTTGAATCATTGCCTCTTAACACTCTGTTTTACATTGACTCTCACACCATTCTGACCCTTCTAGGACCTCATTCCTTCAGTGTCAACTTCCATCTCCACATCTTCACTTGTCCCTTTGCCTCTGCTTTCTACACGTTAGATTTTCTCATTGTTTAAGGTTAAAAAAAGATCCTCACCAGGCTAGCCCTTCATTCTCCCAAACCTCTTAGAAGAGGAGTGGGAGATACAGGCTTCCAGTTACAGAATAAAATGGTATTAAAATAGTGTTAACCTGGTGACAGACCGCAGCCACACTTGTAGTGAGCACAGCATGATGTGTAAGTTGTTGTACACCTGAAACCAACGAAACAGTGTGTGTCAACTACACTTCAATTAAAAAAAAAAGATACAATGAAATAAGGAAGTCAGAAGAGTCTTTTATTTCCTTGCTGGCCACTCCCTGCTCTTAATCCACTGCACTCTGGTTTCTTCCTTTTCCCCATACTACTAAACTGCTCTCTTAAAGGTCACCTGTACTTCTGAAATGCATTCCCCGCCCCCAGTCTGTCTCATTCCTCACTCTCCTTGGCTTTTCTATGGCATTTGGTATTATTAACTTCCATTCTGGTTCTTGAAACTTCCTTCTTCACCTACTTCGTAGCACTGCACAAATGGGCAGCAGCAGTGGAGTCAAATGTAGTCCTGCCCTTTGCTGTGCCAAGTAAGCTTCCCAAGGATTTAGGGGGCACTGTGGAAGCTAGTTGACCATGTACCTCAATCAAGAGAGTTAGTTTCCAGTTTAAGGGGGATTGGGCAAAAAAGGGTCCATGATGGAACCCTGTGGTGGAAGGTTAGAAAGTAGAGGAGATGAGTCCAGGATAGATCTCATGCCAGAGAGAACAGTGCAGTGGAGTCCGTCCCAGCCACAGCCTCAGAGAACATTTGCCTGCCCCCTTTTGAAGTAGCCAGTTTGGTTGCCTATTATCTAGTATCAGTCAGTGAACTAGTGACAGCCAACAAGGAGGGAACTCTCACTCCCTCAAGTAATCAGACAAGCACCATTTCCTACTCTAATTGTCCTTGCCCGGACGACTTAACACCTGAGGATTTAACACCTGAGGGAGGGAGGAGAAAAAGGAAGGTAAAGAGCTCAACATGCAACACTTTCCCCATCTTATCCAAGAGACTAGACTCTGGGACTGCCGAGCCTGAGTTGGGGTGGGGAGAGGGGTAAAGGGATAAGGACATTTGCATTATGCTTAAGAACAAACTTTAAATAGAGAAAGACTGAGTCTAAATATTGAAATGAGATTTTTTTTTCGAAAAACCAAGAGTCACTGAGAATTTATAGAATCTTGCCAAAGTGTCATTAAAGGTATCCATTACCTACCAGGAAAGAGAAAATAAGCAGAGCAGAGTGGAGGTTATACTCTATTGTTTGAGACCCTTACAAAACAGTTGCAAAAATGGAGATGAACTTATTGAGAGACTAGTCTGTGTTTTGAAAACAAAACAAGGGCAAGACCAAGGTCCAACAAATGACTGGCAAAATACATCAATATAATCTCTAAGATTGAGAGTTTGGCTCTCACCTTACAAATTTGGCTAGTTCATTTTTTTGTGTTTTCATTTTATTTGTATTCATGTGTCCTAGTATAAACTAGATATAAGGAAGCTGATTCATGCCAACCCAACTCATAAGAACTAACCCATCTCAGAAAAGTGAGTATGATATGTGAAACTGAATATGGATTTATTCATTAACAATATAGCACTATATCTCAGAAATTGTAAGAATCTGGACTCTGTTACCCAGCTCTTTAGGTGAGTTACATGAGTAGAAAGCTGTTTCAAAGGTATGGACTCTGAATATACTGAGCAGGCTGAATATTGGAGGTATCAGATGACATCAGATCCTGAAATCCTGCCACATCCAGAACTACAGTAACCTGCTTTGTGGTCCAAACAAGCCATTCTCCTGAGTCAGGGATTCCCTTGGCAATATGGCCCTGGGATGCCACTGTAGGCTTGGTCTCTGCAACTCTTCCTTATCAAGCTTCAAAGACTGAGGAAAACATTAGTTGTGGGGACACAGTCATTCTAATAATTTCTAAGTATCTCTTACATGCCAGAAACTATGCTTGATACTGAGGTGTATAATTTGGGAGTGTGGTATCCCATAACATGGCTAAAAAAAAAAAAAAAAAAAACCACACACACAAAACTGCTCAACTAGTCCAATTTCTTCTACCTTGATCAAAAGGCAACCACAGGGTAATTGAAAATGGGGCACGTCAGTGGGGAAGGATTGATTGGTGGGACAACCACACTTGAAGATCCTCAGTGTTGAGCCCCTGAGACTCTGCCAACCTCTAGTCTCTGTAATAAAAGGTTCTGACTAAATCACATCACATGCCATTAGAGAATTGCAGCCTCTCTGTTCTTTTCTTCTTTAGCTGTGGTTCCAAGAATTGCCTTTTAAAATGAGGATATATGTCCCAATAGCTAAAACAGAAGGATGCACCTATACATGAATAGAATAGAGGAGGGACGGGTTTTAGAAAAAAAGGTTGCAGGAGAACATGGCTTAAACACGTACATATCTGTATGAAAATAAAAGCATAAATCTATATTTACTCCTTTATTTCATTTTGTATTAATAATAATGATGATATGGGTAGCAGTAATAGTAATAATAAAAACAAAATCTTTTACAGCACTTATTGTGTGCCAAGCTCTGTTCTAAAGGCTTTACCGGAATTTGTTTATGCATATGTCTTGGTACACAGTTACTACTATTGTTGTTGCTCAAGTGGCAGGAGCAGGATTTGCTCAGGTGGACTCGCTCAGGAGCCCGAGCTCTTAAGCACTACTACGCCTGCACCTCTAGCGAGGCTCCTGTACTAAAGCTTGCTAGTTCCATCTCCTTCTTTCTCTGCCAGGACAAATGTGCAGCCAGCTGTGAGCTTATGGTAAGTGTGTATCTCCTAAGCTTCTCAGTTCTTCAATCCCCTCTGAAATCCATTATGAGTATAGATACAGCATTCCCGCAGAGTCTCAGCTTGTAGCCCTGGTTTAAGAAATGCTCAGTTTATGGCTCAGTCCTCCTTTAGATTCCCTAACAGAAGTAAATCGTCCTAATAGTTATGAGAAAAAAAGGTGCAGATAAATGGGCATATGGGCTAAAATAGTCAGTGTACAGAGAAACCCCTGCCAGCTAAGGAACATCAGTGATTTTCTCTTCATTTGCCACCATTCCTGTTCAACACAGCAGGAAGGCAAAGCAGCACATTAATATTTGCAATAAGGCTCAGAAGTAAAAAAAAAAAAAATAACTTTAGAGTCTTATATGTGATAAGTCTTTGATTTCTTCAGCAGAGTGATTGCAAAATAATTCACAAGCAGTGGAGATTCAGTCTTTTTCAGTATTGCCATCCCTTGATTTAGATGCCCTGGTACTTAGACTTACCTCTGTAATGAAGCTTCTGAGGCTACATTGTTATTATTTGTATATGTATCTGCCATAGATACAAGCCCAATATTGGGCCACAGATATTTGAAAAACTGAACATCTAGATGGATAAAAACAGGCATACCTTGGATATACTACAGGTTCAATTCCAGACCACTACAATAAAGCAAATATCACAATAAAGAGAATCAAACGAATATTTTTTGGCTTACCAGTGCATGTACAAGTTACATTTACACTTTACTGTAGTCTACTAAGTGTACAATAGCATTATATTTTTTAAAAATGTGCATACATACCTTCATTTGAAAATGCTTTTTGACACAGAGACATGAAGTGAACAAATGCTGTTGGAAAAATGGTGCTGGTAAACTTGTTTGACGCAGTGTTGCCACAAAACCTTAGTTTTTCTTTTTTTTTTTAATGCGAAACTGCAAAGCACAATAAAAGGAGGTATGACTACAAATAATGAATGAATGAATGAATGAATGAATATAAAAGAATAAATTGGCTCCTGAGAGCTCTGTGGTTTGTACCTGTCAAGTATTTTCTCCCTGATGGTTTTCAAAAGTGCCAACTTTTATTGCTAACTCATGCTCTACACATTGCTGGCAAGGTTGAAGATGGCAGCTCTCCCATTCACTTGGTCTGAGTTCCACAATTCATAAATGGCTTTCATATGTGCATTTTCTTGCATTCCTATTTATCACAAGTCATCCTTCAGTTTATGCTTTTTTTTAAAAGATTTTATTTATTTATTTGACACACACAGAGTGAGTGAAAGAGAGACAGAGAGCAAGCACAAGCAGCGGGAATGGCAGGCAGGGGAGAAGCAGGCTCCCCGCTGAGCAAGGAGCTGGGGCTGAGAGGCAGAGAGGCTGAGGCTGGGGATCCCAGGACCCTGGGATCATGACCTGAGCCAAAGGCAGCCACTTAACTGACTAAGCCACCCAGGCACCCCAGTTTATGCTTTTGAAATAAAATGATGCCTGCTGAAATTTTGCAAGTAGATGTATGTCCTGATTTTCTATGAGATTTTATATAGTTTAGCATGTACAAAAGGACCAGAATGATGATTACTTTCACAAAACACAACCATTGAAAGAAATCACAGCCATCTTCTGACCAAACTTCCCACTTATTTGATGATGGTTACTTAGCCTCAGCTAGGGAATTTTTAGTGTCAGAAGAAAATCACAGTTAGCAATTGTTGATAGCAAGCAGCTGGCCTTATAGTGGAAAGTCAGTAGGTCCAAAGTGAAATCTAAATGAAACTTAGAACAAGACATAGGCCTGAGGCTAAATATGCAGGGATTTCTGTGCTCTTGGCCCATGCCAGATAGGGAGGGAGCCCTGTGCACTGTAGGGTCAGACAGACTCAAGTGTGAGATGGGGCTCCACCATATGACTTCCTGGTAGTATTACTTTGAGCCTAATTTTTAACACCTCAATTCCTGTATCTAAGAAAGGGAAACAATTGGCTATCTAGCTCATAGGTTTCTAGAGGAATTGAATATGGCGATGATACATGAAAAACATTACAAGTTAGTACCAAGTAGTTGTTTCACAAATGTCATTGAATATTACCATTATCATTATTTTTATAGTCCATTGTGGAGTTAACCATCACATCTCTATAGATCTATTTTTTATCAGAGTGCTTATTGAATATGCTCTTTGACTAGTATCTTAGTTTACATTTCTGAAATATTTTAGAACTGAGCAGAGATGTTCAAGTAGGGATGCTGCAACGTAAGAGTGTTGACTCTTAAAAAGTGTTGCTACTAACTCATGATCAGTTGCAGAAGAATTGACTTTGTCTCTCCATAAAGGAAAAAGGAGCCTGCATATTCTTAGTTGGATAAACAATTTAGCCAAAATACAACTTTGAAATTAGCTGTATATATATCCAGCCATCAACTGTTTCTCAAGCATAAATAAAAGAGCATCCTGCCTCCTTACTCATTTTGCTCTTAGTCTTCTCATGGTGAAAACTAAACAAATATTCCTCACCGAAGACTTAGTCCTTCTAATCACCCAAATAATTTCTAGCAACTTTGCTTGTTGGGATAAAAATCTTCGACCAATGATAGTTGGTAGTATCTTATTTTTCTGCCTGAAGGTTTTCTTTCAAAGAATTCTCCCTCCTACCTATTTGTGTTTTTAAGCTACTAACCTCTTCGTGTAGACTTTTTTCCTTTTTTTTTTTTTTTTATTGGACAGGGACCCAATGACTCCCCCTTCTCCGTCCTATGCCTTTCTGATTCGTTCCATTCAATCAACAGAAGTGAAGCCTTAGAGAACTGTGTGCATCCAGAATTCTCTTCTTGGCCTCTCTCCTCTCCCTTCAGCTAATGAAAATGTTAGCTTCCTCAGGCTTGTCTAAAAGTGGTGAGTTTTGGTTTAGGATCCTTTCTTCTGTGAAAATCTGGCAAGTGATCTAACATTTGCTGAGGCTTTGGGAAATCTGATTCTCAGAACAAATTCCACTGATTGGTAACCAAGTGCAATGACACCATGTCCTCCACATCTCTAGCATTTCCTTTGATTTTGACAAGTACTTTTCCTGGAGAGGACATGAAAAGTAAAACCACTGTCACTCTACAGATGCAGAATTTAAGGATCAGAGGAAAGAATGACTTTTCTTAAACAGAAGAAGAAAAGGGTAGCTAGGCTAGAACCTGATAGTTCAGAACTGTGTAATCAAGGTTATGAGGGATGAGGTACAAAACCTCTGCTTACTGCCAGGTAAGATTACCATCCTGTGCCCAGGCTCCAAACCCTCATGCACTTCCTGGGTTTACAATGGAAGCAGCCTCATTATTGTCACTGAGAGATTAAAAAGATTGCCTTTTTTGGCTTCAGATTAGAAGCAATTAACAATAACAGATTAGCAGATCCAAAAGGCTAGGGACCTCAAGGATGGTTACCTGTTAAGCATGACCAGAGAACTGGAATGTGCCATGATAGCCAGTTCCTCAAACTCAGGCTGAAAGAGAAGATCATGCCAAGCTTCATCTGGAGTCATCTGTCCAAGTGTTCTGCACCTCACCATACACCTGGGGTGTCTTCCACACCCACCATATACCTGGGGTGTCTTCCACACCCCCAACTGTCCCAAGACTCCCAGGTGATTTCAGAGTCTCTGAGAGTGAGTTGCAGGTCTTCCTGAGTACGTCCCTTCTGCTGCCACATGGCATCTGACACTTCTCTTTCCCTCTGGTTAAACTTTCATTGATGTCCCCCACGAAGGCTCATAGTTACTTCCTATGTGGTGGTAAGACCGTGCAGCTACCATGCTAAGGTCACCTGGCTGAGGGCTTGCAGCACAGCCAGCTGCTGTCTCTCACCACACCACAGGTGAACACACACATACATACAACCACATGGTTGTCACAATCTTCATATAACCAAGAATGCTGCTGTGTGTTCACGTCTCATGTATATTTTCATTTTTGCCTAAAACTGACCTATTATTCTTAACCCTCTTCCTTCCAGAAGTATGGGCAAGATTCTGTTGGGGTGGGAAGGGGAGTGTGGATAAGAAGACCAACTTCTGTGACAGCCCTCTAAAGTCCTCCATATGCCTTGTACTGCATACTTTTGGCAGTGTGGGTCTTATTCATGCTTTTCCTTCTCTAGATACTTTCCTATTTATGTATTTCCCCTAACCACCAACTAAAGGTTGTAGAACAATTGGGTTGTGCCCAGCAGTCACATTTGTACCGCTCTTTAACAGAGTCGTGAGTGAAACCTCATTTGAATTGAGCCAGTGGGAGCCTTCCCTGGAAATATGTATCCATACCAAGAGGGTCCAGTTGAAGACTGAGCTTCTCTATCCCTTGGAGGAGACATGAAAAATCCTGAGAACACAACATTCTTCTACCTTGGGGGTGAGCAGTTTACAAACTGCTGGTTTACAGAGAGGTTGGTTTACAAACAGGGAGGAGCATACAACGTTCACAGACAGAAGCATCAAAGACATACAGAAAGAAAACCTGGAGACTCGTGAGTTCTGGTGCTTGCTTTATGACCCTGGCTGCATTCCTGCTCCTTGGTTTCAGGAGACACCCATAATCCAGAGGAAAATGTGCCTTGAGATTAGATGAATATCCTTAAGCGGCAACCAATTTATTCAAATTCAGAAAGTAAGCAACACTTGAAAAGTTCTCACAAAATTAAATATATATCTCTATTGTTTAGAGATAAAATACTGATTTATCATGCATCTATATACACAGCAAAGAATTTTTAAACCCTTGATGCTAAATATAAGAAATCAAAATGTTTAAATACTTTGTCCTTTAGGCTGGTATTAGGTTGTTTCTATTTGGTTCAAAACACCATTTTTCTTTTTTAATTTTCTTTAACTAAAGAATAAAGATCTGTAAATCGCCATTGGCTGCTCTTTGTGTGTGTTTGCACTCACGCACATGTGCACGCATGTGTCTTTTAACTGTAGTAATGGAGGAAAGTTGCTTTCTAGGAACTTACTAATATACCCTCTCTGGTAATTGTGTTACTTCTTCTGAATTATCATTTATGTCGATCTGCCTGCCTTAGGTCACCTACTTTCACCTGGTCTGAATTTAGAGCCTTTCATTCACCCCTCACTTCTCACACGTACACGCTTGGAGGGTCTCATGGTCCTGGACCACTGGTAAATGGCCGGGTTCTCACCCCTGATAACTGCATTCTTTTATCAGTGGATGACACCTTCATTTCTTGACTGGGATAGTTTCTCTAGTCTTTGAACATCTCTCATGATCTGCTTTCTCAGGGCCATGGCTTCAGTTTGGAACTGTGACCTTTGTGATGGCCTGAGCCTTACACAGATTCATGTAACTGACTCTGCAATACATAGTTACCAACAGTGAGAGAGATAGGCAACCACAGTAATGGGCCATCCTAAAGTGAGATAATTTTTTTTTTTAATTTTGGGAAACCAATGCATTTGCAGTTTTAGAGTACAATTTTATATGTTTTAGTATGTAGTTTATGAGAATTGAAGTCAAGATTTCTACCTCAAATAAAATAACTAATTATGAAGGTAACAATTTAAATAGTGGGGGAAAGTGTGAGCCTGTGCGCTGGATCAAGACAACTACTTTTTCTGACTGGTTAACTGAAGACATAAGAGTCTCCAACACTGGGAATCGATAAGTCTGGTTAAGGTTACTAATAAGGTATGCCAGTTCCAAATACAGCATATGCCTTAAGATTTTTCACTTTGACTATGAAGTGATTTGTTACTTTACTTTATAAATTTTCCAAAGCTATTTACTTTTTGCTTATTTATTTTTCATTGAAGTATAGTTGACATACAATATTGCATTAGTTTTGGGTGTACAGCATAGTGATTTGACAACTCTATACATTTTGCTATGGCCACCACAAGTGTAGCTTGTCACCACACAATGGTATTATATCATTGACTATATTTCCTATGCTATACTTTTCATCCTGGTGACTTACTCATTCCATAACTAGAAACCTGCACCTCCCACTCCTTTTCACCCATTTTGCTCATCCCCTCCACTCCCATCCCTCCAGCAGCCATCAGTTTGTTCTCTATATTTATGAATCTGCTTCTGTTTTCTGTTTGTTCTGATTTTTTGGCTTTAAGACTTCAAGCAATTTTAAAGTGCACTTTCTCTGTACCATAAATTTCCATACCCGTGAAGCAGCCAATGGAAGCAAAGCAACATCGGAGCTTCAGAAGCTCCAGGAAATTTTAAAAAAGCATAAAATCTCATTATTATTTAGCCTGTCCTCTCTCCCTGATACAAGAGCCCACCCCTATGCTGCTCTTGTTTGCTCAGATGCCGTTCCTGGGCTCACCTGTGGCTCCTTCTTGAGGATCCTTTGCATTTTCCTGTTTCTCACCCCCTCCTAGCCCGAGTCATCTTAGTACCATTTCTGTGTGTTCCTGGAAATGTCTCAGTCCATCTTAGATGCTCTCCTTGCTCTGGATCACCTATATGCTTCTGCCCAAGGCTAATGGCTCCTATTTGTTCCTTTTGACTTTTTGACTCTCAGGACCAATTGTGTCACTCCAGGTGGGCAATTCTGTAATAGCTATATAGGGTCTCCACTACTCTTCCATATTCGTAAATTTTCCATTGTGAACAAGAGTCTAGCACTTTGATTTTCAAATCATGCTTCATGGAGTCTCAAGGTACAGGAGAGGTGCCTCAGAATAGGCAAGGAGGGCTCTGAACACATCAGCCCCAGAGGCCCTCGTCTGCATCTACCAGAGCAATTCTGCTTTTTAAATTTGTTTTTATGTTAGATATCCTTGCAATGATTTGGTTGAAATGCAGGAAATACTATTAAAAAGTAAAATCCTTGATCTAAGGGAAAAGTTCTTTATAATATTAAGTTCAAGATCCTTGAGAAAAAATATGAGACTCCTTTAGATGCTGTCAGATGAAGTACTGCTTGTGTAGGTAATTAGAGCACATAGGGGCTTCCTTTTCATTGATAGACTAACAAGGAATATGGAAATAGGGAGAAGTAAGTCATAATTTTTTACACCAAAAAATCCATGTTGTTTGTAAATGCAGCGGTGGAATACATAATAGCCTTCAGTCTAGGTAGCCAACTTTCTGGTAAATGTCACAGATCTCATTTGGATGTGAGGGAATATACAAAATAAACAGTATCCTTTGCTTGGCATTAAAAGTAAGTGAAAATAAAATCCAGGGTTAAATGCAACCACAGCCCACATGCATGATTTACACAAAAATCAGGTTGCATTTTGTCTGAACAAGTGATTACTTTTAATCACAAAAAATACATAATACTTTCAATTGGTCTAGACTAAATGTCTTAAGAGTTACGTAATTATTTATCCTTTTTGTACTTTACACTTTTATTTACTTCTGGCTCATTCTTTGATAATGATAAAACTCTGACTTCCTTCTTATACCAATTTATGATTATTTCTTTGCAAATATATGTCACCACATGTGTTATGAACCAAATAATTCACGTTCAATCTCCCCACTATTTTTGCAAATCTCTACTTTTTTTCATGGCTAACAACAAACAACAGCATTATCTGAGGTTTTTGTTTAAGTCTGGATACTATAATTACAAATGTATTTCACAATTGCTTGAATGCATACGATGTTTGAAAGTACATTTACACTGTTATTAAAGTGTATCTACATATTTCCATGAGTAAGGGGAGTCGTTCAAAGGAATTGGGTCACAGAACCAGGGGCTGAATGAGCAGAGTGGGGAAAGTCCTGGCTTTGTTATTAACTGTGAGATCTGAATCCAACACAGGAAAGACTTCTAAGCTTATTAAACAAGAATGAGGCACAGAGAGCATAAAAATTAGTTCCCACTGGTGTTTTGGTCCTTCAATCCAGAGTCTCATCTTTGGTGCCTCAAGTGAGTTTCAGATAGGCAGAGATATTGATTCCATTAGTGTTCTGGGTGTGGGATGACTAACATCCCCAGGTCAGTTCCCTCCTCCAAGACCAGATTCCATTACTTATTCTTGGGACAGTGCATACAAAATTTCTATGTATGCCAGGAGATGAAAAATTTGGGGGATGAGGTATGGATAAACTGCTCTAAATCCCCAGAATCAAAGTAGTTCCTTCCCTTCTTATTCAATTCAATCCATTATTTTGTCTTAAACATGTGCTAGGCATTTTGTTGACAGACTAAGTTCTAATCTAATCTCTAAAGTTGAGCTTCTCCTACTGAGGGAGGCAGGCACACGCAGATACATTACCTTGCGATCTGGGAATGTTCTTTCCGTGTTAATAATAAAGAGAACTGCAGTTCGTCTTCTGGAGAGTAGTGGTCAAACTGACTTGAGAGATGAGAGAAGACTCTGTTAGGTGAACTCACTGGGCAGGAGCTTATCAGGCAATGGATATGGGACAGTCACTGCAAATGCGGACAAGCTGTACCAGATGTATAGTAGGTTCTGGTACATGTGATGGCAAAGCATAATGGGAAGGTAGAATTGAGGCCTGATCACAGAGTCACTTGTACATCCAAATAAAAAATACGCATTTTACCTTGTTCCTTAATGGAGAACCACTAATGAATTTCAAACGTGGAAGACCTGATATTATGTTTAAATTTTTTCAAAAGATAAAATGTACTATGTGATGATTAGACTGAGTAGAGAGACTGGTTACAAAATTGTTTACTTAACCAATTTTTATATCTCTATTACGTGCCAGGCCCTGTTCAGGCAACTAGGACTACAACAATGAACAGAGTAGACAAAAATGCCTTAAGAGAGCTTATGTCTGGTGAGAGGGCAGACAATGTACATAAGGTGAGTATGTGCTATGTTGTCGATTGACTGGTGGTAAGTGCTAAGGAAAAAACTAAACCAAGGGAAGCAGATAGAAAGCGCTTGAAGGAATTATAGTTTTAGCTTGGCTTGTCAGGTAAGGCCTTAAGTAGTGAATGAAAAGTTGGTTCTTTATAATATTAATGCTTATGGAAAGAACTGAAAGAGGTGAGACAGTGAGCCATGTGGACATCTGCAGGAGGAACAGTCAGGAAGAAAAATAGCAAATGCACATGTCTTGAGACAGAAGTGTGCCCCGCAGACTCCAGGTCCAGACAGGAGAACATGTGTGTGACCCAGAATGTGTGAGAGGGAGCTTATTTATATAGGGCTTTGCAGGTCACTGAAGGGACTTTGACATTTATTCTAAGGGCATAGGGAGCTATTGGCATCAGGTAGAATGATCTTAAGATTAATCCGGTAAGACAATTATATGGTTTCACTCGTATGTGGAACATAAGCAATAGCATGGAGGAGTACATGGGAAGGGAGGAGTACATCTGAAGGTAGGGAAATCTGAAGGAAGGGAGAAATCAGAGAAGGAGATGAACCATGAGAGACTATGGACCCCAGGAAATGAACTGAGGGTCTCAGAAGGTAGGGAGGTGGGGGGACGGGGTAACAGGGTGATAGGTATTAAGGAGCGCATGTGTTGTGATGAGCACTGGGTGTTACGCATAACTAATGAATCACTGAACACTACACCAAAAACTAATGATGTACTATACAGTGGCTAACTGAACATAATAAAAATTAATTAATTAACTAAATTTAAAAAAGATTAATCCAGTAAGAGAGAAACGGACTCTGAGCTAAGATATTGGTAAAGGAGGTAATGAGGAGAGGACGTATGAGGAAGTTCTCACACAAAAATGAATGAGAAGGAGAATGTAGGAAATGCAGGAGATTGACCAGAATTGAGCTCCCACAGCGAGAAGGAAATGGCAGACCAGTGGTCCCAACTCTAAGCCTTAGCCATGAGAGATAGTCCTATCCTTCCTGAACATGGGAGTCCACAAGAAGGGTGTAGTGAAGTGACACATGGCGCCAACCTCTTTAATTGAAGTTTACTAACTAGTGAACTAGGTGTCCTTTACATACTGTAATGTGAAACCTAATTTAGCATGGAGGACAACAGCAATTTTAAAGTAACATATTTAAGCAACTGTTCAGATAATGGAATAATTCTATTATCTCATTAGAGAATGTACATGATTTTTTGAAAGCTGTCGCTTAATTCTATTTCCCCTTCCTTTTAAATTTGATTATTATAAAAAATAAAAAGAAAGTCATAAAATAACTTCCTTTAAAAGTAATATCTTTTAAGTAATTTTTTTTTTTTTTGATTCAGGCTTTCCAGAGAATTGTGTGGCCTTCCATTCAGTTAATAATTACAGCTAAGTCTGTCTTACAGAGATACACATATGGCCATTCAAGAGTTTGAATTTTAATGAAAATACACACTTTTCACATATGTAACAAATATATATTGGGTATATTGCATTTTTCATACAAACTGCATTAGTTTCCTATTGCTGCTGTAACAAGTGACCACAAATATGGAGACTAAAATAACAATTTATTCTGCGACAGCTCTGGAGGTCAGAAGTCCAAAATCAGTTTTACTGGGCTAAAGGCAAGGCATCAGCAGAGCTGATTCCTTTTGGACACTCTAGGGTAGATCTGTCTCTTTGCTTTTTCTAGCTTCTGTAGGCTGCCTACCTTCCTTGGTTTGTGACTCCTTCCTCACTTCATTCCAACTTATACATCTCCTACTTCCTCTTCCATAGTAATATCTCCCTCTGTTTCCCTCTAAGGTCATCACACTTTGGACCTATCCAGATCATCCAGATTAATCTCTGTATCCCCAAATCCTTAAAATTCCCCACATCTGTGAAGTCCTTTCACATATAAAGTTACAATGACAGGTTTGAGGGATGATATGGATATCTTTGGGAGACCACTATTCAGCTTACCACACATACTAGTTACTATATGTCACTTTATGAATTACAAAGACAGTTTTTTTGTAGTATAAAAGTATATGACTTAAGATCAGAAATAGCTCATTTTTAATTCCAACCCCACCACTTAATAACAACCTGATCTTGGGAACTTCCTGACTTGGTTAGCCTCAGGCTTCCACCCTATAAAATGGAGATAATGCCTTGCAGAATTATTGAATGAGAAGACAGAATAATTACAGCAGCAGCCATTAGTTAAGTACCTAATATATTTTTGCAACAAATAATACAGACCTATCCTCACCTTTACAGAAAGCAATGACTGAGTCATGAAACAGATACTGAAATAAGCAAAAGCACTGAGTAGTGATGGGTGCCAGGACAGGGAACAGATGTCCTCATGTTAGGGTAGACTGTGTAGCATCCAAAAAACAAAACAAAATAAAAAACAAATAACAAAATGTCTTTGAAAACTGGGGATGGCTTCTAAGAGGGGTGACTCCAAATCAAAACCTGGAACATGAGATAGAGTTAGTAAGTCAGGTAAGAAGGGTGAGGGTCTTCCAGGCAGAAAGGTCTAGAACACATTAAAAGGGGAGGGGGAACTTAAGAAATAAAAATGTAATTTCTCTATGGGTATATTATGGAGTTAAAAAGACATAGTGAAAGAGAAGCCTAAAAATTAACCAGGATCGAGATTAAGTCAGGCCTAAAAAAAAAAAAAGAGATTAAGACAGGCCTGATGAGCTATGTCGGAGGTTGAGCGGCAGAACCATAGACAGAACTAACGTTTGCAAAGCCTGGTGGTGACATTGTCACATTTGTGCCACAGAAAGATCCCTGGATAGCACCTTCCTACAGGCAAAAAGGGCACAGCAGAGTGCCCTCTAGGAGTCACAATACCTTGAATGTACTATGGAAAAGCAGAGGAATTCTGTTGATGTTAAGAAGTTAGAATAGATAGGACGTGAGGTATATAAAGGATAGAGGATAAGAAGCATTTAAGATGAGGTCAAGTTTCTTTCTTAGGTGAATGTTGGCAACAAAATCTGAGACAGACAATAAGGAATATGGACAGATTGGGAGTATGTGTGGAGGGGAAGGAATAGTAGTGAACCATCCATTGTGGGTATGTTTGAGATTGACATACTGCACAAAGAAGCTAGGTGTGAGCAGAGAGTCTATAAAAAATGTCAATATCATATTTAGGTAGAAAGGCTGTGAACTCCATTGCCCAGCATGTATGTACAGACTAGGGCAGGTAGAGGGATGTACCAGATAATTCTTCACCAGAGGAGGTGATTGTGGACTATGGATAGGGGTGGGGGAACACTGGGGCAAGAAAAGACAGCATTTCAATGAGAAGTATCACATGTGAACAGAACTACAGACATGTTAAAAAGTCTGATTCCTTTCATATAGTTTGTGAGCTAGAGAAGTCTCAGAGACATACTGAAAAAAAAATAAAAACCCTCCTAATGTGAGGTTCATGGGTACCAGAGATGTGAAAAAAGGCATGTGGAAGTAGTCGATCCCAAAATAAAAAAAATAGCAGAGAGTCACACAGCTCAAGTGAAACACTTTCCTTTTATCTGTCTAGGCTTTTTCATTGTATCTGAACACATACTCACACACACACACACACATACAACCTGAGATACTAGCTGTTAATGGACATGGATTCCTCTGGAGTTCTTGCGCTATTTCTTTCCAACACGAAGCTGTGCTCTTGTTAGGCTAATGCCTGTCTGCAGGATGGAGGACAAGCAGAGCAGGAGGGACAGAGATGGCGCTAGAGCCTGTGTTTGCGCAGCATTGAATCAGGAGCATCCAAAGTGAACCTCACTGACTTAGATTGAAATAGGATGATGGATTTCCCTGCACTTGACTGTTATGACAGCTGTAAAACTCAAATCAGCTCCTAAATGGTCAATTACCAGTGGCACATAAACAGAAGCAGGCAGGGAGTGGAGGATTCAATTTCCTTGAGCTCTGTTGCCTGTTTTTCATTATGCCCCCTCTAATTTATTTGGAGCCCTGGGCTTGAGTATTTGGTTCTTCCTGATTTTCATGCCTAAATGACATTTTCCTAGTTCCCAGCTCACCTTCTGTCCTTTGTCAGCTTCTAATGGGCTCTGCTCTGACCGTGAACAGCCTGCGGTGCTGGCATGAGCCTGTGGGCTCCAGAGTATATTCAGTTTGGTTAATTCCCATAAATGTGTTTTAAGTAATTATCCAAGCAAGAAACATGATCCCCTACTGTGAGAACTGACCACCAGGCACATGAATACCAGTAGCTCAATAACATCAGCCTCCAGTCAAACTTGATGAAGAATGCCAGTCTCCCTCTCATGAAGCCAACAAGCATGTGCTTGTGAAGCCTTTGCCACTGTCTTACGAAGTAAGCAAAAAATCACCCCAGAAAATCGTCTCTTCTTTCTGTTATTGAAAAAGCAAGAGCACTTACTGCCACCTCCCTCTAGGCTTCTTTAGCTACAAAGAACACGTCAAGGGAATCCAATCAATCTTATTATGCCAGAAAAAAATTACTACTAAGCAACCAACTTGATTGGAGCTTTCAGGAAGAATGTGTAGTTAAAGCCCAGAATGGCACAAATTGGTTAGATGCATCACTGCTCCCGAGACTAACTTCCCAGCTAGGTCAAGTCCAGGTATGTTTGTGGTAATAAGAACAACATGAGAGTTAAAAGTTACCATTTAGTTATTATACAGTATTTTTACATAATTTTTAAAATTTTCAAACTGAAGTTTAAGATGTGATAAAATAAAAATAAATTATCCAAGACCATATGTCAGAGCCAGATTTTGAAAACATGTCTTTTAAGGGCAGTGTCTGCAAACTCAAGTATGTTCTTGATCTTTGAGTAGAAGTATTGAGCAGAACCTACCTGGGATCCATACAGTTTTCCTATTGCACGTTCTTCTCCTTCCTGCCATTTAATCATGGTGTGTCCTGCACTCTTGGGACAGTGCGCGTAGAGGGGGAGATATTAATTTTTCAATCAGCCATACTTGATTTCACATCTAGATTTTGCTACTTACTTATTTTTTTATTTAAATTCAATTAGTCAACTTATAGTACATCATTAGTTTCAGATGTAGTGTTAAGTAAATTATCAGTTGTATATAACACCCAGTGCTCATCACATCGCAGGCCCTCCTTAATGCCCATCACCCAGTTATCCCATCTCCCCGCTCACCTCCCCTCCAGCAACCCTCAGTTTGTTTCCTAGTTAAGAGACTCTCATGATTTTTCTCTTTCTCTGATGACTTCTCATTTTGTTGTTTTCCATCCGTTTCCATCCGTTTCCCGTTTTCTGTCCTCTGCCCTGTTTCTTATATTCCACATATGAGTGAAACCGTATGATAATTGTCTTTCTCAAATTAACTTATTTTGCTCAACATAATACTTTCCACTTCCACTCATGTCAATGTAAATGGTAAGCATTCATTCTTTCTGACGGTTGAGTAAAATTCCATTGGATGTATAAAATGTCACTTATTTTAGCCTCAGTTTCTCCATTAATATAATGGAATATGATCACCTATTTTAAAAACTCCATCAGGGGCATAGCATATTGAGTTGCCCTTGTTCCCAGAACACAGGAGGGGTATTTATTTCTACATACGGATTTCATGGTGTCTCTGCACCTTAAAGTAGTCTCTTATTCATCTTTCCTTCCCCCATCGGAATATGTTTTTATGAAAATTTTTGACATCAGTAATTTACTATAAAGTCCAGTCATTGAGTTGATGACAAGAAGCTCATTATCTTATTACTCAGACTGACCATTCTATCTCTGAATGTATCCATTAGAAATTGAATCATTTTATGTAGCTGAAACGCTCAATATTAAAGCTTTCATTTGGCCAAATTGTCTCTCTCTTTCCATGACCTGTTTGAAAACACTTTTAATGCCACTCTGAGTATGAACTACTCCAGGCTAAATGTGACAAGTTTCTGCAGCCACTTATCTTCAAAGTGGTGTGTGCATCTTTTGGTCTTCCTTTTTTATGAAAAAAAAATGTAAGGAGACTTTTAAACATAGGAAGAATAATATAATAAATATCCATTGTAGTTATCACCCAAAAGATGAGATTCTGGAGTGGGGAGTCTGCAATAAGGAGGCTGATTAGGTGAAATAGGTAAATTTCCAGCAGCATGTGGTAGAAGAGTTAACCAACAGTGGTGGTTTCATCATTGCAAACCTGGTTTATTTTCCTTCATTTTTTAGAATATGTTTGTGACCTGCCTGAGGACGAGGAGTGTGTCATTTACCACTGTATCCCCAAACCCTGGAACTATAGGAAGAAAAAGACAGAATGAATGGAATGGAAATTGGAAGAGGGAGAAAAAATTTAAAAGACAGGAAGAGAGGAAAGAGAAGTAGAGGAAGAAGAGGAAGGAAAGGGATTGATGGAGAAAAAGGAAGATGACTTCTAGACTAAGAATCTATAATGTTTTTGGGTCACCTGGGTGGCTCAGTGGGTTAAGCCTCTGCCTTCAGCTCAGGTCATGATCTCAGGTTCCTGGGATCGAGCCCCGCATCGGGCTCTCTGCTCAGCAGGGAGCCTGCTTCTGCCTGCCTCTCTGCCTATGTGTGATCTCTTTCTCTCTGTCAAATAAATAAATAAAGTCTTTAAAAAAAAAGAATCTATGATGTTTTTGAGGGTTTGAAATACTGCTATCAGTTTGTTTTTCCAGGGAAATTATGCTATATTAATTACAGCAAATATTTCCATTTTGCTTTAAAATTTATAAGGTTATTTGGTATAATTATCACAGTTTATGTTATAACAATAAATAATAAAATAAACAATTCACCAGGCCAGAGTGTGCCAGAGGAAAGATGAAGATCTCCATTGGGAATATTTGTCATTTCAGTAATAAAAAACATATTTACAAAAAATATAAAATTATAGTCTTTGTCTTTGAGATAAATAAAAACCACTGATCTATGAACTTCCCCCCAAAATGTAACAAAGAAATATATAATACTGAATTTACATTTAGAATTTTGTTTAGAATTGTGTTTGTTGATTTATTGGCAAGGACTCACTTGGGGATAAAAATACTAAATGCAAGAAGGCGAAGACTTTTAAGTATTCTTAAGTTAACATTAAGAATTTCTGTAAGGCTCCAGTCAAACCCCAAATCAACTTAACTGTGCTTACTCTACTGACCCCCAGTGATGCAACTTACCAGAGGCTAATATTCCTGCTAAAATTTAGTTGGAGATAACACAGGGCTGTCTGGTGACATGAATTTACATATGGATAAAATGTGCCCAGTCTGCTTAATTTCCCTGAGGATGTAAACTTGGTCGAATACTATGAATAAAAAGTCACTTTTTATTCAAAAAGCAGCACCAAGTTCTTCCAGCAAACACACACGTTTAGAAGAAGCTCTGTAGTGTAAAATTAATTTTATCCTTTTTTATAGCAATCTATTTAATAACACATTCTCTGATATATTGAGTTTGTCATATTGAGCTGGTGGTTTGAAATAGAACCTCCTTCCCCTTGCACGCACATGCAAATAGGTCATTATTAGAAGTTATACCTTGGAAGTTCTTTGTATTTAAGTTTCTATTCCTCTATTCTTTTAAATTATGAAGTATCTACAGTATGCCAGGTATTTGGATGAGGTGTTTTACATATATTAACAAAATAAATGCTCTTCATAATTTGCAAATCCTCCTCCTAAGAGCTAAGTGATGGCTGTGATTCCAATCTAAACTAAGAATAACCTTTTCATTTTATGTAACTTCTTTATGCCTTCAAATTGAAGGCAGTTAGATACAGTCATCCATAGTCCCCAAACTATGTGAAGACAATAATGACAATTGATACAGATGAAATCATGCAATGGTGTTCTTAGAGTCCTGTCTCTCTCAACTGTGCTTCTCTTCCTGGCCAAATGTGATACCTGAAATCCCACCATTGAAATCAAGTTACCCTTCAGATTACATACAGAATGTTCTTAAAAATAATTTCCTGGATTTCCTAGAAAAAAACATAAACAATTCATTTTTTTGGTTGTTTTAGGAGGAAATGAATATGTATAAGAGATATGTGCCATATGTCATTATATGATGTATGATATATTAACAACATACTTCAGTATATATTACTACTATTTACTAAAGGAAAAAAAAAAAAAACCTGAAGTTTACAGAAGATCTGTAACTAAAAAAAGTCATATTCCAAGGGTGAGGGAATCAGAAATCAACCCTTTGGTGGTTTCTTAAGATAATACTCAACTATTTCAAAATTGATCAAGAGTAAAAACCTTTACAGTTTCCCCATCACACACATGGTAGACTTCAAATTCCCTGACACAACATAAATCCTTATTTTTTTCATTTCTTTCCTTCCTATTCTTCCAGCATCATTCCTCACAGTCTATTTTTCCCTATCCCATTTAATTTTTGTAAAGATTTTATTTATTTATTTGTCAGAGAGAGAGAGAGAAAGAGAGAGTGCACAAGCAGGGGCAGTAGCAAGCAGAGGGAGAAGCAGGCTTCCCGCAAAGCAAGGACCCTGGAATCATGACCTGAGGCGAAGACAGATGCTTAACCCACTGAGCCACCCAGGTGTCCCTTCCTACACCATTTTAAACTTAACTTCACAGCAATGCTAAATATAGAAATGTGGCAGTCAGATTGCATTTCTGTTAAATAAAAAATAGCAATCTATTTCTTCTTTCAGAATGTAGAAAATGATACCATGGAAATTTGGATCCACAAGAAGGAGGAAGGAGGGTGACATCGCTAAGATGGCAATGTAGGTTGTTCCTGACTTCAGTTCCTCTCACAAGAAGACCAACTTGCAACTATCCATAAACAAGACATATGAAAATTCCAGAGTATGGGGATGAGACTGAAGCATCCCCTTGGACAATCAAGACAAAGAAGGACTACATTGTAAGGGTAAAAGGAATGGTTACACTCTGACCGCATTCTTTCTCTCCCAGGCTATCACAGGACTGCACATAATGGGCTCCCAGGGCCTTTGGTTCTTCAGTGGGAAAACGAATCCAAAGTGGACATCTAGCTCTCCTAGCATTGTGGGTCACTTCCTGGGATTTTGTTACTTCCCGCTCAAGACTTGCCCTACAGTGACAGTGGGAAAATTCTGCTTGGCTTGACCACTCGAGATCAGATTGTGATGGAGATCTTGGTTTGGGGTTTTCACCAACCAGTGCTCTGATCTAAGCAAACTGAGTTCCTCTTCACAGTGGCACCCAAGTAGAGACCCAGCCAAATGTTTTGCCCACTTTCAGAGCCAAACCAGTGACCCTGTCTGGCCAGGAAATATGGCGTATAGTTCTGCTTGATTCAGGACCCCAAACGACGAGCCTCGCCAGCCCTGGGAACTGTTATGCCACCCTGCGCAGGCAAGAAAGGTAATTTGTAACTCCATCTGTTGCTAAATACTCTGTCCAGCCCTGCCTCATCAGAAAACCCAACTAGAACACCTGGAAAGCTGCATAGATCATCCTACCACTCCACTGACAGTATCCCTTGAGCAAAGAGCCAGTCAGCAGCCCTGCCTGTCTGCAGAGCTAAGCTGGTGACCTTGTCTGGCCAGCAAACACAGTGTGCATTTTCTGATTTGGATCCACAAACAATGAGCCATCCCAGCCTTGGGGCTTGTTATGCCACCCCACCCAGGCATGAAAGTGAATTCATACCCCACCCGACCCCTACTAAATACAGTTCTCAGCTCTTCCTGACCAGGAAAACTAACCAGAGTACAGCACCAGGGAAGCTTTGTAACCCATCCTACAACCCTGCTTACAGTGGAATCTGAGCAGAGAACTCAGCCAGTGGCTGTCCATTTGGAGAGCCAAACCAGGCCAGATCTTGGTGGACAGCTCTGCTACATTTGGATCCATAATAATTAAGCTGTAACAGCTTAACAAAACAGCTGTAGAGCCTGTTCAGTGGTTTCTCATAGGTAGGGAAACAAATTTTCAGTCCTGCTCTGCTGCTGAGAAATAGCGCTCAATCTTATTTAACTAGGAAACCTGACCAGAGAATCCAGGCAACCACAGAGCCCATGCTATAGCTATACTTGATAAGAAACCAACTCAGCAGTACTATCTGACTATTATTAACCAGCAGCACCCTCAGATATCAATTTTCCTTTATATGTGTATATGTAAGAGATTACATTTTTACAGTAATTTAAAAAAATCATTTCTTCCAGTAACCATTCAGATTGTAATTTCACCAAACAAGTTATCCCAATTAGACTAACTCACTTCTTGGCTTTTTTTTTAATTGAAAGAGAATGCATGCAAAGAAGTGTGCAAAACATAGATGTACAGCGCAGTTACCATAGAGATCAGGAAATAGAATACCAGGAAGCCAAAAGACACCCTTGCCCCCATCCAATCGCCATTCCTTGCCATTTTGCAAATGATGATGCCCATTCTGGCTCCTAATGTACAATAATGGTGCCTGTCTTTGAAGCCCATATAAATAGAATTTTACTGTATTTATTCATTAGTGTTTGTAGTTTTTCCCTCAGTGATACTTTTATAAAATTTAACTACATCCTTTACAAAAAAAAATAGTTCAGTAAGTTTACCATTATTTGTTTATTACACCATTATTTGTTCATTCTAACATTGATATACTTTTTTCCAGCTTTTATATTGCCAATAATGCTACTACAACGACATTTATACCTTTACTTGTTATACTTAGTCATACATTTTATTGAATATTTCCCATCAGTGGAATTATTGGATTATTAGTACATAATTGTTCATTTTTAGTAAACAGTATTCTGAGGTGGATAAATCACCTTATACTTCCACCAGCAAAAAAGAGTTACTCATAGCTTCTTATCCTCACTCACACTTTGTATTTTCAGTCTTTTGAACTATTGTCCATTCTAGTGGGTATGTATCAGTATCTCATTGTAGATAATTCATCTTTTCTTGGTTATTAATAAAATAAGCATTTTGTCCTAAGTTAAGTGGCTAAAAGGACATATTCTGTTGCAAGATAACTATTCAGGATTCTTCCCCATTTTTATGTTAAGTTGTTTCTTTTTGTAAGACTACTCAGATCTTTATATATGCCTTTTTCAGTTATGTTTCAAATATCATTTTTATACTCTATAGTAATCCTTTTAGTTTGGATGATATGATTTTCTAATTTGGGGAACCAATGTAACAATATTAATTCAACTTTCATTGCTTTCGTCTCATTTTAAAAATTGTTACATATTTGTGGCACCTGCATGGCTCGGTCGGTTAAGCAACTGCCTTTGGCTCACCTCATGATCCCAGAGTCCCAGGATTAAGTACCGCATAGGGGCTGAGCAGGGAGCCTGCTTCTCCCTCTCCCTCTACTCCTCCCCCCACTTGTGCTCGCTTTCTCTCTCATACCAGTAAATAAAATCTTAAAAAAAAATATTCCATAGTCTAAATTCTTGAATATATTCTTCTATTTTCTTTTCTCAAAGTGTTATTGTTTTGAGTTTTTGTATTTTGAATTACAATACATGTGGGATTAAGTTTTTTATGCCATGGATGGATGTCAATTTATTTTTCCATAAGGATATAGAAATTTCCCAGCACTGTCCCAAAATGCCCTTCCATCACTATGTTTATATTACCATCAATGTCATAAATTAAATGTCTCTATATGTGTAATTTAGACTTATTTCTGGCTCATTCTTATGTTGTCACATAACTCTATTTCAATCAATTTTAGTTCCACTATTACAGTGTCTTAAGTATAGTAACTTTATAAAAGGCGAGTTTTAGAATCTTGCTTTTATGTTATGTTATAATTAGTTTTTTAATCATCAAACTTGTGTACACAAAAATAAAGCTTGTGATACTAATTAGGATTGCATTGAATTTATAAGTCCATTTAAGAAAAGAATTCAGAATTTTACATTTGTCCTTGCAATATGTGAACATAATATTGTCCTCCATGTGCATGTCTTCAATAATTTTTATCAAAAAATGTTTTAGCCTTCTCACTACTCCTTTGCTATATATTGTATTGGAAGTCAAAACTAATGGAGTAAAACAAGAAAATGAAATAAAACCTGTATAGATTGGGAAGTAAGAAATAAAATAATTTTTTTATTAGCAGATGAAACAATTGGCTGTGCAGAAAATCTGAAAGAATCAAAACAACAACAACAACAAAACTCCAGGAATTAATAAGAAATTATGGGTATGTTGCAAGATAAAAGATTAATATACAAAAGTCAATCACTTTCCAATATACCAACAATGAATAAGTGGAATTTGAAATTAATAACACAATACCATTTAAATTAACATCCTCCAAAATGAAATACTTAGGTATAAATCTAACAAAATATGTGTGAGATTTATATGAGGTAAATTACAAAACTCTGATAAAAGGAATAAAAAAATAAATTGGCATTCCATGTTCATGGATACAAAGACTCATTATTGTCAAGATGTCAGTTCTTCCCTGGCCACATGTACCCCAGTGTTCATAGCAGCAATGGCCACAATTGCCAAACTGTGGAAAGAGCCAAGATGCTCTTCAAAAGATGAGTGGATAAAGAAGATATGGTCCATATATACAATGGAATATTATGCCTCCATCAGAAAGGATGAATACCCAACTTTTGTATCAACATGGATGGAACTGGAAGAGATTATGCTGAGTGAAATAAGTCAAGCAGAGAGAGTCAATTATCATATGGTCTCACTTACGTGTGGAGCATGAGGAAAAACATGGAGGACATTGCGAGAGGGAAGGGAGGTGAATTGGGGGAAATTGGAGGGGGAGATGAACCATGAGAGACTGTGGACTCTGAGCAACAAACTGAAGGTTTTGGAGGGGAAGGGGTGGGGGGGTTGGGTGAGCCTGGTGGTGGGTATTGAGGAGGGCACGTATTGCATGGAGCACTGGGTGTGTTACATGAACAATGAATCTTGTAACACTGAAAAAATAAAATAAAAGTATTTGGGGAAAAAAAATGTCAGTTCTTCCCAATTTAATCTACAGAGCCAATGCAATCCCAATCAAATTCCCACTACATTATTTCGTGGACATTAAATTAATTCTAAAATATCTATGAAGAGGCAAAAAACAAACAAAACAAAACAAAACAAAACAGAATAACTAACAATACAAGATGAACAAAGAGGATTGACACTACCCAACTTCAAGATTTACCATACAACTATAGCAATCAAAATGGTGTATATTAGAAAATATTATTAGAAAAAATAATGGACAAATAGATTAATAGAAGAGAATCAAGAGCCCATAAATATAGTCAAATGGTCTTTGACGAAGAAGCAAAGATAACACAATGGTGAAAAGATAATTTCTTCAACTAATGGTACTAGAACCACCTATTGGATATCTGTACACCAAGAGAAAAAAAAGGAAAGGAAAAAAAATTATAAACAAGAAAAAAATCTTGATGCATACTTTATATGCTTCACAAAAATGGATCATAGACCTAAATGTAAAAAGAAAAACTATAAGACCCCTAGAGGACAATAGAGGAGAAAGCTAGATTACCTTGGGTATGGCAATAACTTCAGACAAAATACCAAAGGATTGATCCAGGAGATAAATAATTGATAAGTTGAAATTTATTACAGTTAAAAATTTCTGCTTTGTATGAAACCAATATTAAGAGAATGAGAAGGCTCAGGCTGGAAGAAAATAATTGCAAAATAAATATCTGATAGGGACGCCTGGGTGGTTAAGTTGGTTAAGCATCTGCCTTTGGCTCGGGTCACGATCCCAGGGTCCTGAGACTGAGTTCCGCGTAGGGCTCCTTGCTCAGCAGAGAGCCTGCTTGTCCCTCTGCCTGCCACTCCCCCTGCCTGTGCTCTCTCTCTCTCTCTTAAATAAATATCTGGTGAAAACCTGTTATCCAAAATGTATAAAGAACTCTTAGGACTCAATATTAAGAAAACAACCAATTAAAAAATTGGCTTAAGACCTGAAGAGACACCTCATTAAAGAAGATATACAGATGGAAAATATGCAAATGAAAAGATGCTCCATATTGTATGTCATCAGAGGAATACAAATTAAAACAATAATGAGATATTTCTACCACCTATTAGGATGGCAAAAATTAGAACAACACCAAATGCTGTTGAGGCTGTGGATCAACGAGAATTCTCATTTATTGCTAATGGGAATGCCAACTGGTATAGGTTGGCAATTTCTTAAAAACTAAAAAAAAAACACACGCTCTTATTATATGGTTGCTACAGCAATTGCATTCCTTAGTATTTACCCAAATGAATTAAAAACTATGTCCAAGGAGAAAAACACACACACAGAGACACACAAATTTTGGCCATAGATGTTTACAGCAGCTTCATTCATAATTGTCAAAACTTGGAAACAACCAAGACATCCTTCAGTAGGTGAATGGATAAATAAACTGTGGCACACCCAGACAATGAGATATTATTTAGAAGTAAAAAAGAAATGATCTATCAAGCATGAAAAGATATGGAGAAAACTTAAACCCATATTACTAAATAATAGAAGCCAATTGGAAAAGGCTACATACTGTATGATTCCAATTATATGATATTTGGGAAAAGGCAAAATGGTAAAATGATCAGAGGTTGCCAGGAATTAGGGGTCAAGGAAAAAGAATCTGTGAAGCATAAAGCATTTCTAGGATAGTGAAACTATTCTGTATGATGCTATCAGATAGGTAGATATGTCACTATTCATTTGTCAAACCCGTAGGGTAAATCCGAATGTAAATTATATATTTTGAGTAGTAACGATGTGCCAGTGTAACATCAGTTGCAACAAATATGCCACTCAGGTGGGGGATGTTGAGATGGGCAATGCTAGCAAGTGTTGGGCCAAAGGGTAAATGGGAATTCTGTGTTTCTCACTCAATTTTTCTGTGAACCTTAAACTGCACTAAAAAAAATTGTTTATTAAAAATTTTGAGGGGCACCTGGGTGGCTCATTTGGTTAAGCGACTGCCTTTGGCTCAGGTCATGATTCCAAGGTCCTGGGATCGAGCCCCACATCAGGCTCCCTGCTCAGCAGGGAGCCTGCTTCTCTCCCCTGCCTGCCACTCTACTTAATTGTGCTCTCTATCTCTCAGTCAAATAAATAAATAAAATCTTTAAAAAATTTTTTTGAGTGCTTTACAGCTTTCTGAAGGGAGGAAGTCTCATACACTTTCTGTTAGGTCTCTTTCCAGGTCTTTAATATTTTTGTTACTCTTATTTCTAACTAGTGGTGGCTAATATAGAAAAACAAATTTTGTATATTATTCTTTTAGTCAACAAAATTGCTGATCCATTGTATTAAATTCATTGATTAAAAAATAGTAGTGCTTGTATTTCTTCCTTTTAAATCTTAAATAAATATCTATTTCATTTTATTTTACTTTGGCTTATTGCACTGACTAGTACCTCTAGTACAATGATGAAGACAAGTAGCATTTTATGAAATCCTTCCTTTTTCCTAATCTCACAAGGAAAGATTTATTTCCTCATTAAACACTAAGCAAGCTATCTTTTTTTTTTGTTTTTGGTAGATTAAAGATACTCTTCATTTTCAGCTTGAAAAGCACTATTTTTAAAACTCAAGGGATAATATATATTATCAAATGCTTTTTACTTCATTTATGGAAATGATTACATAAATTTTCCATATATATCAATGCTGTATCTCTGTAATAACCTAAATTACTCATCACGTATTATTCTTTATACATATTGTTAATTTTTCTTTGCTCACATTTTCATGTCTATGTTCTTGAACAATACTGGCTTGAAATTTTCTTTGTTGTAATGTTCTTATCAAGTCTTAGAATTAAAAATATGCTGACCTCATAAAATGGGTTCTTTTATTTCCTAACCTTGGGAAAAATTTGCATAAGATTGATATTTTTCTTTCTTAAATATTGAATAGAATTCACTCATAAAGACAAAGGGGCCTAGAGTTTCCTTTGAGGGAAGATTTTAATTACAGATTACTTTAATAAAAATAAGATAATTCTGATTTGCTTGGTAAGCAAAATTTTTTATAAATCAATCCATTTCTACTAAGTTTCAAATTTGCTGGAGCATGTTTATAATAAATGCATCTGTATCTAAATACATGGATAGAAAGACAGATGTAAAAATAAAGGTATAATTCAAACTTATTTGTCAGTCTATTTTTTTTCTTCAAATAGCTCTGGATATTGTTTTAAACATTTTTCTAATGAAGGGAAACATGCATACAGAAAGTGCATAAGTCATAAATGCATTGTTTCATAAGCATCTCAAAATGAAGATACTCTTGTAACTATCAACCCTGACAAGGAGAAAATATCATTACCCACAAGAACCTATCCTCCTCACTTCTACCAATAAATAGTGCTTCACATCTCACCAAAGGTAATCAGCATCCTGGATTCTAATATTATATTATTTGTCATGAATTTTCACTCCTTTAATGGTGCTATTTTATGAACAGAGTGCAGTTGTAGTTCATTTTAATTTCTGTAAATTTCTTATTGCACGAATACATCATAATTTATGAATCCATTCTAATGCTGATAGACATTTGGGTTGTTTCTAGTTTGGCACTATTATAATAAATTATGCTATGTATGTTTTATAGATTTTGGTGCACACTTGTACATATAGATTGGGTATATACCCAGGAATGAAATTGGTGGTTCAATGCCAGTCAAGTTTTACAAATAGGTTTGTAAGGTAATGGTCCTTATGTCTATTCCTATCAGCAGTAAGGGGGAAAGCTATAGGATAGCTTTACTTCTTCACCAAAAGTTGGTATTACATAAAAATTAGCATTAGCCATTCTGCTGAGTTTTTATAGTATTTCATTGTAGAATTAATTTTTGTTTCCTTGATTTTTAACGACATAAAACAAATTTTTAACGAATTTATTGGCTATTTGGATACTCTCTTTTGTTTATTTTCCTATTATTTTTAGAAGAATTATTTATATGTACAATGTATGAACCCTATTTATACATATAATACATGAACCCTATTTCAACTACATATGTTTCAAATACATTTTCCTGCACTTTGGCTTGTCTTTTCACTTTCCTAATGATGTTTTCATTAAGAGTCCCTTATCTTAATGTGCTATAATTTATCAATTCTTTCCTTTCAGGCTTAATACTTTCTATATCTTCTTAAAGAAGTCCCTCTCTGCCTGAAAGATATGAAGCTACCATCCTATGTCATTTTGCAGACAATTTACTGTTTTTTTCTTTCAGAATTAACTCTATAATCCCTCTGGAATTTATTTATACGTAGGGTGTGAAGTAGATTATCAATATCTATATTTCTTTTTAATTGACGTATTATTAATATATAATATTATATTACACCAGGTGTATAATGTAATAATTTGATAATTGTATATATTGAAAAATCATCATCACGGTAAGTCTAGTTAACATCCATCATCACCCATAGATAGAATTTTATTCCTTACAATGAAGACTTTAAGGATCCAGCTCTTAGTGTCTTTCAAATATGCAATACAATATTATTAGCTAGTCATCATGCTGTGCATTAAATCCCCATAACATTCATTTCGTTCATTTTACAACTGGAAGTTTGTAGCTTTTGACCCTCTTAACCATTTCACCCACCTCTGGCCCCCCACTGATCTGTTTTCTATCGTAGTCTTTTTTTTTTTTTTAATTCCACATATAGTGAGATTATATGTTTTTCTGACTTATTTCACCTAGCAGTGCCCTCAAGATCCATCCATGTTGTCAAGAAGGTAAGATTTAATTTTTTATGGTTGGCTATGTGTGACACATATATACGTATGTATACATGTATATGTATATAGTGGAAATATATACTGGAAATATAGATATATTATATAATATATTATGTAATTATATAATATATATATGCACACATACATACATACCACAATTCCTTTATCCATTTATCCGTCAATGGGCACTTGGGTTGCTTCCATATTTTGGCTTCTGTAAATAATGGTGCAATAAATATGGTAATGCATATATTTCATTGACATACTGTTCTCATTTTCTTTGAATTCTAATTCTATTTTTATTTCTTTGAGGAACCTCCATATATTTTCCATAGTGGCTGGAACAATTTACATTCCAACAGTGCACCAGGGTTTTTTTTTCTTCACATCCTCACCAGCACTTATTTCTTATCTTTCTTTTTTTTTTTTTTAAGATTTATTTATTTTAGAGAGGAGGAGAGGGAAAGAGAGAGAGAGAGGGAGAGAGAGAATCTCCAGCGGACTCCCCACTGAATGCGGAGCCAGATTGGGGCTTGATCCCATATCCCTGGCACCATGACCTGAGCTAAAATCAAGAGTTGGAAGTTTCATTGACTGAGCCACCCAGGCACCCCTTTTGTCTTTTTGATACTAGCCATCCTGACAGGTGTGAGGTGGAATCTCACTGTGATTTTGATTATATATCCCTGATGATTAGTGATGCTGAGCATCTTAGCCACCTGTATATCTTTTTTGAAAAAAAATTCATTCCAGATTCTCTACTCATTTTTAATCATATTGTTTTTCTCTATTATCTTTTTGATATAGATATGCAAATTGCTGAGCAACATTTTATAAAAGATCACATATTTAAGTTTTAAAATTTCTTTTTTTTTTAAGTTTTAAAATTTCTGTTCATAATACTTCTTGACAGTTTCCATGTAGAGGATTTGCACATCTTTCATTAGATTTAGTCCTAGATATTTAATATTATTCACACTAATTTAAATACATATATTTTTATTTTCTAAATTTCAGCTTCCATTTCTTGCTGAAATGTATATATGGTGATGTTTAATCAAGTAATCTTTCCAAATTCACTTGTTAATTCTACTAGCATGTGTCTAACTTCTTGTATTTTTGTTTACACAACCTACTGCTCTTCAAATTTTGACAGTTTTATTATTACATGACTGCTTGAACAGTATAGTAGTGAATAGATCCTGAGATAGCAAGTATTTCTGACTCTCTTCCAAACTCAGAGGGAAAGGTTAACAATATTTCACCATAAAGTGGAATGTTTGCTGTGTTACATGGTATCAGATCTAAAGAAATTATGTTCTTCCTAATTTTCTGAAAGTTTTTTTAAATTTTTAATATATTTTGTATGTATTAAATGTCTTTGTATTTATTAACCTATTTTTCTTTATTTTATTTTATATGTGTTTATTCAAATGATTTTTAAGTAAACTTCATTGAAATATACAATAAAAAAGAAATGTACACAAGTCATAAATATACAGGTTTACTAATTTTTTAATCCTTTTTAAAAAGTTTTTATTTTAATCACCTAGTGCTCATTATTATCTTCTTTATCCATTCATCTATTGAAGACAGTTGGGTTGCTTCTACAATTTGACTATTGTAAATAATGTTTCTTTAAACATAGGTGTGCATGTATCCCTTTGGATTAGTGTTTGTGTATTCTTTGGTAAATAGTAGTGCAATTGCTGGATCGTAGGGTAGCTCCATTTTTAACTTTTTGAGGGATCTCCATACTGTTTTCCACAATGGCTGTACCAGTTTGCATTCCCACCAACAGTGGAAGAGGGTTTCTTTTTCTCCACATTGTCACCAACACCTACTGTTTCTTGTGTTTTTAATTTTAGCCATTCAGAAAGCTATGACAGGCTATCTCATTGTAGTTTTGATTTACAGGTCCCTGATGATGAGTGATAATGAGCATATTCTCATGTGTCTGTTGACTATCTGTATGTCTTTTTTGGAGAAATGTCTGTTCAATGTCTTCTGCCCATTTTTAATTGGATTATTTATTTTTGGGGGTGTTGAGTTGTATAAGTTCTTTATACATGTTGGATAGTAACCTTTTATCAGATGTTATCTGCAAATATCTTCTCCCATTCCATAGGTTGCCTTTTAGTTTTGTTGAGTGTTTCCTTCACTGTGTAGAAGGTATTATTTTGATGAAGTCTCAATAGTTTATTTTTGCTCATGTTTCCCTTACCTTCGGGGAATTATCTAGAAAGAATTTGCCATGGCCGAAGTCAAGTAGATACTGCCTGTGTTCTCTTCTAGGACTTTTATGTTTTCAGGTCTTACATCTAGGTCTTTCATCCATTTTGAATTTATTTTTGTGAATGGTGTAAGAAAGTGGTCCAGTTTCATTCTTTTGCATGTTGCTGTCTAGTTTTCCCAGTATTATTGGTTGAAGAGACTTTTTTCCATTGGATATTTTTTCCTGCTTTTCTGAAAATAATTGACCATATAATTGTGGGTTTATTTCCATGTTTTCTATTCTGTTTGTGGATCTATGTGTCTATTTTTGTGCCAGCATCATGCCATTTTAATCACTGCAACTTTGTAATATAACTTGAAATCCTGAATTGTGATGCCTCCAACTTTGTTTTTTCTTTTTCAAGATTCCTTTGGCTGTTCAGGGGCTTTTGTGGTTCCACAGAAATTTTAGGACTTTTTGTTCTACTTTTTAAAAAAAAAATGATGTTGGTATTTTGATAGGGATTGCCTTAAATGTGTAGATTGCTTTGGGTAGAAAATACATTTTAGCAATATTTTTTCTTCCAATCCATGAGCATGGAATATCTTTCCATTTCTTTGTGTTGTCTCCAGTTTCTTTCATCAGTGTTTTATAGTTTTCAGAGTATAGGTTTTTCACCTCTTTAGTTAGGTTTTTTCCTAGGTATTTTGTTATTTTTTGTGCAATTGTAATTGGGATTGATTTCTTAATTTCTTTTTCTGCTGCTTCATTATTTATATATAGAAATGCAACTGTATAAATGAAACTGTAAATGTATAGATTTCTGTACATTGATTTTGTATCCTGAGACTTTACTGAATTCTCACTTTCCAAACTATATAACAATTATTACTTTTTCTTGCTTTTGTTGTTGTCCTTCTCCTCCTCCTCCTTCTTCTCCTTTTTCTCCTTCTCTTTTCCTCCTCCTGCCTCTCCTCCTACTTTTCGTCCTCCTCTTCCTTCTTCATCATTGCCTGTAACCTCCTATTCAATATTGAATAGAAGTGGTAGTAACTCAGATTTTTTCCTGTTCCTCATCTTAAGGAGAAAGCTTTTAATATTTAAATACTATGAATAATGTTTGCTATATTTTTATAGCATTTTATGAGAATGAGTAAGATTTCCTTTATTAGTTCATTAACAGTTTCCTATTATTGAGAACCTATTTCTTTTCAATAAGGTGTGGAATTATACAATATTATTTTTCTTGGCATTTACTGAGATTATCATATGTATTTTTAAATCCTTTATTCTGTCAAATGCAATGGGATACATTGAATGATCTTTGAATATTAAAATAATCTTGTTGGGGTGCCTGGGTGGCTCTGTTGGTTAAGCGGCTGCCTTTGGCTCAGGTCACAATTCCAGGGTCCTGGGACCAAGCCCCACATTGGGCTCCCTGCTCAGCAGAGAGCCTGCTTCTCTCTCTGCTTGCTGCTCTGCTTACTAGTGCTCTCTATCTCTCTGTCAAGTAAATAAATAAAATCTTAAAAAAATAATAATAATCTTGCATTTCTGGGAATAACTTGGCTTTCTCAACATATGTGATTTTTATACACTACATAGTTAAATAAGCTAAAATTTTATAGAATTTTTGAGTATAGATTTATGAGAGAATTTCACTGTTGTTTACCTTTCTTATAATCTTATTAGCAGATTTTTTGCATACAGTTTTTTTTCTTCCTTAAAGTTTAGTAGAATTTAGTGAAACCAACTGGACATAGGTGTTATTTCCTTTTTATGAAATGAAAATGGTGTTAGTCGACATTTGTGATCATTATAATTTCTTTTAATATTATAAGCTTATAGGGGCGCCTGGGTGGCTCAGTGGGTTCAAGCCTCTGCCTTCAGCTTAGGTCATGATCTCAGGGTCCTGGGATCGAGCCTCGCATCGGCTCTCTGCTCAGCAGGGAGCCTGCTTCCCTTCTCTCTGCCTACTTGTGATCTCTCTCTCTCTCTGTCAAATAAATAAATAAAATCTTTAAAAATATATATATTATAAGCTTATTCATTTTTTTCTTTCTGATTAGGTCACTTTTGATAAGTTGTACATTTCAAAATATTTCTCCAATTTGTCTACATTTTTGAGTTATTGAAATAAATTTATATCTAGTGTAATTTTTTAGTGTCTATAGTCTCTGAGAATATGAGGTTATGCCTTCCTTTTCATTTCCAATATGGGGTATTTTATGCCTTCTCTTTCTCTTATACATATTTACTAGGGTTTCATAAACCGTATTAACTTTTCTGTGCACCCAACTTTCGGCTTTGTTGGTCTACTCTACTTTATTATTTATCTTCGTATTTGTCTATTTATTTATTTTCTAAGTAACTAAATTATTTCTAATTTCTTTATATTAAACCTGCTGTTCATGCGTCATTCTTTTTCTAACTTCTTCAGGTGGATATTAAAAGTATGCATTTTTAAACTTACTTTAAGAAATACACAGGGCAACTGGGTGGCTCAATCAGTTAAGGGGCTGACTGCAGCTCAGGTCATGACACGAAGGTTGTGGGATTAAGCCCTGTGTCCAGCTCTCTGTCAACAGGGAGTCTGTTTCTCTCCCTCTGCCTCTTCCCTGCTCCTTCTCTCTTTCTCTCTCTCTCTTTCTCAAATAAATAAATGAGATCTTAAAACACACACACACACATATATTTAAAATTATACATTTCCTTGGAAGTGAAGCTTTGTTATGTAGCTGTGTGTCTGTGTGCATACATATTCAAAACATATACTAATTCCCATTGTAATGTCTTCATTATGAAGGTTGTTTCTTAACTTCTAAACCATAGACATTTTCTAGATATTTTTTGGCTTTTTTTTTTTTTGCTTCCTTATTCCGTGATCAGAGAATATATCCTTTATGATTTAAATTATTGGTATTTGTTAAGCCTTGCTTTACAGCCTAGTACATAGTTAATTTTGATAAAGTATTCTATCCTTGACTTATTTATGGTTTGCTTGTTCTGAGTTACTCAATTATATGTTTTAAAATGTTTGTAGGTAAAAAGTAAATAAAATAAAATGTTTGCAGGTGTATATACATTATTAATATTGTCATTTTAAAATTTATATATTTTATGCTACGTTAATAATTGCAAAAAAATAAAAATCGTATTTTGACTTTGAGTTAAACTTCTTTGTTATTTTATCCAGTTAGATAATGTGTACATTTTAATTTGAGCTTAGACTGCATATATTAGTTTAAATAATGGCATATGTGGACTTAAGTGTATTCCTACTGTTTGCTTTCTGTTTGTTCCAGTTATTCTGCATTCTTCTTTATGTTTTTTCCTGCCACTTTTTTATTGATTAGTATTTTATCATTTTGTATTTCTCCTCTATCCACTTTTTAATACCTTAGTTTCATTCATTTACTTTATTGAATTCATTTAATGTTTACCCTAGATATTGCAACATAGAAACCTCACTGATTAAAATCTAATAATATCTGGTAATATTCTCTTGTATCACCTGTAACCAGTTTATGTTTTTATCATGTCTTCATTTGGAATGCAATTTTTTATGGTTATATAATTTTAAGTTGACAATCTTTTAAAAATATATTCTGAATATTCTTCTTAAGAGATTTATAACTTGTTTAGTTTTCTGTAATTAGTGTTCCTCATTATGTATGTTTAATTTTTTCTTTTTCTCTTTAGTTTTCAGCAGATTTAACATAATTTTCTTAAACATGATTTTCTTTGAATTCATCCTAGAGGAGTTAATAGTTTTTTGTTTGTTTGTTTGTTTTATTATTTTCTTTTATCAGTTCTGTGAAACTTTTCACCAGTTTCTCCTCAAATACAGGATCTTCATTTATCTTTGCTCTCTAATTAACATTACTCTTTTCATTCTGTTTGTTTCTATTTCCTCTGTGATTAATTCTATACATTTTCTTATGACCTAGTTTTCATTTTAATAATTCACTTAATCTATGTCATTTATGCTGCTGAAGTTATTCTTTGAATTCTTAATTTTAGTCAATTTATCTTTCTTGGCTAATTTTAGAATTTGAGTTGGATTAATTTTTATATTGCTTCCAGTCCTCTCCTGAAATTCTCAATCTTTTATTTAGTTTTCCTTAATGTATGAAATCTATCTTAAATGATTGAAATGACTTCATTGTCTGTACTTTGGGAATCTACCTTGTTTGAATTTATTTTCAAAGTTTACAGTGACATTGTATCTTGTCTCCTTATTTGCCTGTTTACTCTGATGTTGTCAAAACTATAACAGTAATTTAAGAACCAGGATATTATGTTCCTCTGGAGATAATTCAGCTTTGGACTTAAAAACATAAAGGTAATAACATTCCATGATCATCTTAATCTAATTTTTAGTTACTGAGTTTATTTAAAACTGGGTTTCATTGTTTCATTTTTATAAGATAGTTTAATTTTCAATTTTTATTCTAATTTAACATTATCCATGGGCTGCATCTTAAAGATTTGTCAGAGCATATCTCCCTTTCTTGGTATTTCCTAAGTTCTAATTTTTGTCCCTATTTCATGGGCTTTTCAAATGGTTTGCTTGAGTTTTAATATTCTCAGAGTCTCAGTAGACTTTTCCAGATTTGACAGATGCTTCCAAAGTTAATGGGATCCCAAATGATAGCTTATGTCTCCAAGATATTTTTTTCTGGAACTTATCCAGTAATATTTCAGTCTAATTTGCTTTTGAAAAATTTTACTTTTGTCTTTCTTTTGGTTTAGCTGTTCTCATCAAGAGGACTGAGTCAACTTACTATTGTAAGTATTACTGGAAACATCTGACTTTGTTAAGGAAATTAGCAGAGTGTCTATATGGTCCTCTATGAAAAATCAAGTGATTTGGCTCATTAAAATCCAATAACTTATTTTTGCAATAACTTATTTTTTATTTCAAATTTTTATGATTTATTTTCTAGACAGGATCTAAAATTCCAGTCTATCACTAATTAATAAGGCAGTCAATCAGACATAGGTATTTCATTAACCCCTTAGAAGTGCTAAAAATATACTATTACTTTGGGAAAAAAGGATAGTTATTTTATACTGGCTGAGTTACTCAATCTTTAATTTATGATCATATTTTCATAAAATATTTCTTTTGACATTTATATTTGCCGTATTGAGTAGATAAACTAAAAAATGGTTAGTATATCTAGAAAGTCAGTAGAATATGTAAGAGAACTTGATAGTTTTGTGTGCATATTTATGTGTATTTGTGTAGTTTTTTAAATAAGAAGCGTATCAGCTGTTACAAATTTATGCATCTAGCCCAAAGATAAAATAATCAATGCATAAATAAATAAGGTTTTGAATACATTTTAGGGAAGAGGAAACCACCAAAATAGGAAATATTCAAATCTGCCCAACTATTTGAAGTGGCAATTATTTGGCATTCTAATTATGAAGCTAAAGCATCATTTTTAAATAAATTTACTTAGGAATTTTAGTGTTTCCTGTGATAACCAGAATGCAATGCAATATGTTCACTGTTTTTGGCTCACAGTCCTGCAATATTTGATAGAGATTTTGAAATAATATAAATTAATTGAAATCCAGCATAATTTAAAGACATTCCAAGAATTTTAGTGAAATTCCAAGCCAGATTTTATTGTTTGTTTATTCATACATCTATTCTAAAGTAATATACTTCAAAGTTCTAACATGAAAAAGTGGTCAATATATTTCATTGTAGCCAGTTTTTTCTCTCTTTAATCTCACTAAGATACAATGAGGCATTTATTATGTTGTTTATTTTTGTATTTTTCATAGAATGATCTGTGTGAGGCTTTATATAACAAGACTGTTGATTTATCTCAGTGTTCTCTCCTCTGCCATAGTTTACATAGAAATCTCACAGTGTAATGAAAAAGCATGAATTTTGTAGCTCAAATCTTACATCTGACTCATGACTATAGGGATTTCTTAAGTTTTCCGTTTCTTGAGAATTATCATTTGATAGAGTGTTGTAGAGTTAAACATGTCAGTAGACACCGGAAAGACTTCTAATGCTCTTTGCTTTTCCTGTCCCTAAAATCCATTCTTATTCTAAAATAAATGACCCCCTCATTTTATTCTTTAATGAACATTTTTTTAAATTTTTTTTTTAGTGAACATTTTTAAATCATGTCCTGTACTTTTTGTTACCTAAGGATTTTTGAAATCTTCCAACAGGTAAACATGGTATTACAAAAGACGACCTGGACTTGGAGTCAAAAAGATTTAAAAAAAAAAGATTCTTCCCTATGATACTTCTTGTCTGACCTTGCACAAGTTACTTTACCTTTATTCTTCTGTACCTCATCTGTAAATGCGGTTGAAGATGTTTATCTAATGGGATGGCTACAAAGATTAAATGAGACCCTATGTAAAGAATCTTTAACCTAGTTCCTCGCAGATTTATGAGTTCCATGAGTCCTGCTTTCCTGACTTTCTCTCTTAAAAGCAGGCTTTATATTTTTTTCCCCTAAATATTTTATTCAATACTGACTTAGTCTAGATGGATTCTATCCATGGCTGATCAGGAAGAGCATCTGGTTTTTCAAATATAAATTGATAGTCAATATGCTCTTTTCCTGCTTTTTCCTCATCTTTCATTTCACCTAAATGTTTTGGGAATGTATTGCACACCAGACACAACCGTGGATGCTTAGATCAAAGTAAAAAACAATCAAACAATAAAAATACTTCTCTGCCAGAACTTGAGAGTCATCTGATTAATATGTGATTTATTCATACATTTATTCTATAGAGTAATATACTCTAAACCTCTAATATGAAAACATGCTCAATATATGTCTTTTGTTGTATCCGGTTGTTTTTCCCTTTAATCTGAAATTTCTGGTATTTTTAAGCCACATTGCTTCTATATAGTTGAAATGAGTATGTGTAGTCTTCACCTTATTAATCGTATGCACAAGTACAGATACACAGATGCACAAAATGAAAACAGAAAATAAAGTCATGGCAGTGAGGATGGCAGTGAACAGTCTTTACATAGTTATATGTTATACTCTTCTTTTACACCCACAACCCAGTCCATATCTTACCCTTTGAGAGAGAGATGTTTTCCTTTGGGTGGGGCACAGCAATAGGAAATATTTGTTGTTTGGTTCATAGTTGATAGAAGAGGTAGGCATAGAGAGGAGATATACTCCTTAGCATGGTCTACAAGACTCTTCCTCTGTGACACTCTCAGTATCATCTGTACCCCAGATGCATCCTGAGCCCCATATGAAGTACTTATTATTATTCCGTATATCTGTACATATGCATACAGTTGATGGGGTGAAGACTAAACACTTATTTCAATCACTTAGAAGCAATGTGGCTTACAAATACCAGAATTTTTAAAAAAATACCAGAAATTTCCTATGAAATCTAAAAAAAACAACAACAACAAAAACTTGAAAAAGAAAAAAGAACCCAAAGAAAATGAAGAAACCCCACACTTACTGTTTTTAAAACTCATTACAAAGCTACAGTAATCAAAGCAATGTGGTACTGGCATTAACACTAACATATAGACCAACAGAATAGAATGGACAGCTCAAAAATAAATACTCAGAGACATGGTCAAATAATTTTTGACAAAGATGTCAAGACTATTCAATGGGGGAAGCCAGTCTTTTCCATAAATGGTGCTGAGAAAACTGGATAAGAATTATGCTGACTCTTACCTAACAACACATACAAAAACTAAAAATGCATTACAGAGCTTAATGTCAGACTTAAAACTATAAAATTCTTTGAAAACATAGGGGAAAAGCTATATAATATTGGATTTGGCAATGATTTCTTAAAAATGAGACTGATGGTACAGGCAACAAAAGAAAAAATAGGCAAATTGGACTTGAGAAAAAATTTTTAAAATGTATATCAAAAGACAATACAGAGCAAAAAGGCAACTCAGTGTGTGGGAGAAAATATGTGAAAATCATACATATGAATAGGGATTAATATCCAGAATATAGAGAGAACTCCTAAAACTTACCACCAACAGAAAACAAACATCTCAATTCAAAAATGGACAAAGAATTTGGATGGGCATTTCTCCAAGGATGATATACAAAAGATCAATAAGCAGATAAAAATCTGCTCAAAGTTACTAATTATTAGGGAATTACAAATCAGAACTATGATATACTACCTCATATCTATTAAGATGACTATCAAAACAAACAAAAAAACAAAATATCAAGTATTGGCAAGGATGTGGAGAATTTGGAACTCTTGTGCACTGTTGGAGGGGATGTAAAATGGTACAACTATAATGGAAGACCATATGGTGGCTCCTCAAAAAATTAAAAATATAATTTCACATGATCTAGCAATTCTACTTCTGGGTATATACCCACAAGAATTGAAAGCAGAATCCCAAAGAAATGTCCGTACGCCCATGTTTATAGCAGCATTAGCTGTAGCTAAAACGTGGAAGCAACCCAAGTGTCTACCAACAGATGAATGAATAAACAAAATATGGTATATACATGCAATGGAATGTTATTCAAACTTTAAAAAGAAGGAAATTTTGGTGTATGATACTACATGGGTTATCCTACAGGACATTATGCTAAGTAAAGTAAGCCAATCAAAAAGACAAATACTATATGAGTTCACGTCTATGAGTTATTTAGAGTAATCATATAATAGAGACAGGGGGTAGAATAGTGGTTGCCGGGAACTGGAGGAAGGTGGAGAGGGAGTTACCATTTTTATTGAGCATAGAATTGCAATTTTACAAGATAAAAAGAGTTATGAAAATGGATGTTGGTGATGGTTGTACATTAGGAACAAATATAGTACCACTGAACTGTCCACTTAAAAATGTTAAAATGGTAAATTTTATGTTGTGTGTATTTTACCATAATAAAAAAATATGGAGAAAAACACCAGGAATTTGACTGATTGATTCATTTTTATATTGGTTGTATTGATGAAATTTAGATCCAGACTTGAACAATCATATATGAAAAAATGTAAATTATACCCACACTGGTCTCTGGAAACTTTCTATTTTGCCACAACAGAGTCAACTCTAATTAGCTGTAAAAATAATCATATGGTTTATGTTTCAAAGAGAATAAGTGAGCATTCTTCTCTGCAGTTTATGTTAATGGAGTAGTTATGCCCTGAATTTCTTCCGAGTCTAAAGAATGAAATGATATTCGCCATTTGGTATATAAATCAAAACGCACATTACCATGTTCTTTATTCAGCTTTTATTATGAATACTTGCTAAAGTTTTGTTTTCTTGTTTGTTTGGTTTTGATGCTCCTTCTAATATGTTAAGGTAGGTTTGTCTATGCGATATTGTATCCTGACAATTCATGTACATGTTAATTTAGAAGTTATTCCAAATACAATTAAAACTAATGACAGGTGTTATTATTATTATCATGACCATTACTAAACAGCTGCATTTGGATGTAATATGATCCTTTGAACAGTCTTTTGAGGTAGAAAAAAATAGTATTATAATCAACGTTTGACAAACGAGGCCCAGTTGAGGATATTTATCCCTGGGCTACTTGTGCCAGACTTGAGATTGGGTCTTTCAACCTTTCACCTGATTTTCTTTATGGTTTATAGTCTTCATATTTTTCTTCCCCACTCTCAGAATCAAAGGATATAAGTGTGTCCCACAACATATTCTTTCCTAGAAGGTTTTGGGTAAAAACAGATATAGAAAGGTCCTCAAAGGTAGCTTAAGGACCTGAATAGTTCCTTCATCCCTTCCAAAAGTTAAGATTGTTGTTGTAGTCTATTTCTTAACATTGTGGTTTCGTTTAGTTTTGGAATGTTTCCATTAGTTTTACCTTCTGGTTCTCAACCACTTTGCCCAAACTTTTATCCACTTTAAAAGTGGGGAAATACCACCTTACATGGTGCTTAAAAAAAAAATCTTTCTAATTCCTCTTCTGAGTGGAGGAGATAATGGCTTTAAGGAAATGCTCAGGTCTTCATAAAAGGATGTAGTATCATCCCTCTACCTTTGTTTTATACCAGTTCCTCCCTCTGACTTTTTAGACACCTAGTCTTTACTTTCACTCTTTCTTTGCTAGATGTTTGGAATTTTTGAAGAGGTGGTAAAACTAGAATACTTGTTTCCTGCTTAGGTATTCTGGCAGTGCTTAGATAATCTTGTCTATTTTTGAAAAGCAAGCAAATAAATTAGAAATACAATTCTTTTGCAGGACTTTCTTTTTCTTTTTTTTTTAAGTTTCCTTATTTTGGGGCGTCTGGGTGGTTCAGTCGTTAAGCATCTGCCTTCAGCTCAGGTCATGATCCCAGGGTGCTGGGATCCAGCCCTGCATTGGGCTCCCTGCTTCACAGGAAGCCTGCTTCTCCCTTCCCACTTCCCCTGCTTGTGTTCCCTCTCTCGCTGTCTCTCTGTCATATAAATAAATAAAATCTTAAAAAAAAGTTTACTTATTTTATTTATAGACCTTCTCAACACACTCATCCCCTTCCCCTCACCACCACATACATAGACTGGAAGCTTCCCAAGAAGAGTCTCTGTGTTCTCTTCACAGACATATCCCACATGTTTCCCACAGTACCTGGCACAGAACAAGACAGAAAGGAAGTCGTTTAACTTATTCAACACATATTTGTTTGTTTCGGGGACATTCTTGGGGGAGACACCCAATCTCAGGAACAATCCCGGGCCAAGTTGTGAAAGAGGCTACATATCTCTGGGTGCCTCCATTCCTGAGCCCCTACCCTGTCCTGGCAGGCTTTTCTTGATTAGAGCAGCTTTTGCTTTTCTATCCTTGCTCCACACTTTCTGATGACTTAGCAGTGCTTGCCTTTGGAGTTCTGGTACATGAAATACCATGTAAATATTCAGATCCTCGAGGTGGCAGAGGACCCTGGAAAAGGACTGTGCATTTTTTAAAATATGTGTATAAAATTCATTATTGTAGTATCATTTATTTTGCTTAATCGCCCCAACTTGAGGGAAACTTTATTTCCTGAGTTTTGGGAACAGAAAATATTTCCTTTCTCCCAGCATGCTGAATGTACTGTTGTTGTGGTTCATCCTCTGTCCAGGGTCTTTCTAAACTTTATGTCCTTCATCTCTAGATCTGAGGTCTAAAGGCACGCTCACCTTTTCCATGAGATAAGGCAGTAGATGGGAACTAAAAGTAAAATAAATATATCCAAATAAATATGGAACTACCACCAATTAAACTGCATTCCAGAGGTTTCATATACTCTAAGCATTTATTTGAATACTTCCATTTTTATGAACCGGAGATTCTGAGATCCAGAGAAGTAAGGAAATTTAGCCAGATGAAAAGTCAATGTAACTCTCTGTATTTGGCCTCAGGTTCATTTTGCATCAGAGTCCCATTTCTTTTGCTCTGATATATTGTCCTGAACACATAGGGAAGAAAGCATGATGAGGCATGAACACATTGTTAAATCAAGACAGCCCTGGTTTAGAAAAAGAAACATCGAGATTTCAAACTCAAGTTTTGACATTACCATCTCAGTTTTCTCAGTCAAATTTTGTAATCTCTAGGGACCTCAAATATTGTCAGCTGTAAAATGGGCTAGTAGTGCATTCCTGAAAGAGCTCTCCGGTGGGGAAATATGAGTGAAAGCATTTTTATGGCCTGAAAAGTGCTACAAGACCTAAAACGAGTCTTTGAGATGCAAGTTATTCATTTTAAAACTGAAAGAACTTCTGGTTACCATTTGCCTGGCACCATCCAGCTCTTAGACACCATAATTCTTTTTTATGAACCTTCACAATGGATCTCTTTACTGCTGTCTGATTCTCTGTGCTTAATTTATCTTAATCCAGAGGCAGGTGCATTGTGGTGGCACATGCAAGTATATCCTCAGCCCTGTAGAACAAAGCACAGCCAGGAAATAATGGCATGCCCCTGTGGGTTGGCTCCTACCAAATCTGGGAGATGTACAGTGACATGAAGCACTATCCACATGCTATCTCTACCAGTAACAGCTGGAAGAGATGGAAGGCCATGAGGATTCCATGGAAGTTCTGTACCACGTGAGTACATAAGAAGTCAGTACTCTGAGACATGCCATAGCAGGCTCGGAGTCCCACTGCCTGGATTCATGGTCTTATGTAGCCATTTTCTAGTTGTGTGACTGTGGGCAAGTTACTTAATACAATGGGAGCAATAATAGTATCAACCTCACAGGATTTGGGCAAGTAATAAGTAACATAATAAATAAATACCACTCAGAAAAACATCTGGCAAATAATAAGCATTAAACTTTTCTCATTTTATTTTCAAAACAATGCTAGAAGATAAGTATTACAATAGGCAAAGTGAGGATCAGAGGAGTAAAATAATATTTCCCATATTACACCACTAGTAAGAGGCACATTTAACATTCAAGGCCTGGTAGTCTGTTATTTAAAGCCTGGGACTATCCACTTAATCATAACACCATCTGGGTTCAATGAAATGACCCTGTATATACAGTTACATGTTTGGAAAGAGCCAATCTATAAGGCACAGACACTCCATTTCAAAAAATCCTCAAAAAATGTCAAAAATAAGGAATATATTCACTAAAATCCAGACATGCCTGAGGGACAACTCTTGGGGTAGAACAAAGCCAAAGAAAATAATATCCTAACAAGTTTTCTAACTATCAGGGAGCAGAATAATATAAACACTTAACTGCTAATGGCAAGGATTATAAAATCAATGGAGTATTTCATGGGATTCAGTGTAATGCATACACAATGGGTAATGCTTTCTCAGCTTTTCAAAGTGAGCTAAGAATGAAGTTTGCATATCGTTTTATAATTAAAGACTTTGGGAAGCACTGCACATTTTAGTGCCCATCTCTCAGTTATGTTACTGTATTGCCTGATGTGTGTGAAAGACAAATAGTTTTAGTGGTAGTAAATCATCAAGTAATAACGATTTAATGTTATTTGATGGATGAGGTTCCTGAATTAAACAAACACCCACACTGACCTAAAAAATCATCTGAGAGAAAATCCATTAGCTAATTAGCTAATGTTAGGTAGAAAGGGATGTAACCTAACATTTACTATCTGCTCAATGTTCTAGGCTTCTTGTAAGTATTTTAGATGTGTTGCTTTATAGAATTCTCACAACAGTCCAATAAGTGCTGCTTTATTAACTTTGTGGATGAAGATATTGAGCTAAATAAAAGCAGAGCTATGATTGTAAAAAAGGGCCACATGGCAGTTGTCTTTCCCACCCCTTCGTTTACTCCCACACTCTCTTTTTGCCCTTCTCTGTCCCTCCTTTCCTCTATCCTCCCTTCCATTCCTGCCTTCCTGCATTAATTTAACCAACACTCACTGGACATCCATTACATACTGGATTCTGAGTTAGCTGCTGGAGATTGAGTGGGAGAGGGAAAACCTTCCTGGACTTTTAGAGTAGAGGTGACTCTAAAGTTGAGGAGATGAACGTACAAGTTCTGATATCTGTGAATGTAACATGACACATGAGAAAAGTGCCATGGAAGAAGGAATATGGTTCTGTAGCAGAAAAGAATGTGTGATTAAAGAAAACATCCTTAGAAAGTGATAGCTTAGCTGATATCTAACAGTTGAACAAATTTACTAGGTAAAGGGTAAAAGTGTGAAAACTGGAGATGGATTCTGGATGATTGAGTGGCAGATGCAAAGGCCTAATGGCCTAAGTGGCTGAGGAAGTACAGCATGAACAAGGACCCAGGAGAAAGGCTGTGAGGCTGAAGCACAGCAAGAGTGGGAAGTAGTGCAAGAAGCTGAACTAGATGTGAAATCAACTGAGGATCCTTTCTTTTACTGTTTAAAAAAAATGTGTGTTACCAGGCTAAGTATTTTATCTTTATTTTAGGAAAAATAAAAATCAATAATGCTTCAGCATTTTGAAAATTTGACTATGGCCAGAGTGAAAATAATATTTAGATAATTTGAGTGAGAGAATAAAGAAGAACAAAATAAATCAGTGCTACAAAGAAGAAAAGGACAATAAGTATGGTCTGAACAAGAAGGAATAAATGATCATAGCTAGAAGTGGATGGAGGTTGTTGAAAATGGAGGGAAAATCCTTAAAATATTTTCCAGATTTTTGTGAACTCCATCTTCTTAGATAGTGAGAGTGTGTAATATGTTAGCAGTGTTCTTCTCAAAGATAAGTGCAACATTCCTATCATTAGTTAGAGTAGGCGATTCTTGGGATTCTCACTCAGTGTCCACTGGGAACCCATTTAGTCTCTAAACCCTCCATGCAATGGTGAAGAATACTGAAAAGAAGGATATGAGGGCACAATAGTGGTCAACATGTATCACGGCAGAAAAGTACAAAGTGACTTAAATTGGGAATGAGTGAGTTGATTCCAATCTTGGCTGTTATCCTAACTAGCTCGAAGGTCTCCAGCAAGCCCCTTACTTCACGAGTCCATTTTCTCTTTTGCAAAACTAAAAGTTTCCAACTTTGAATATTCTTTGTAAGATAAAATGTTTCTTGTAAAAAGAAAAATAACTGTAATTCAACTTCCAGGAAGATGGAGCAGATGTGTGTTCCCTATTCCTCCCATAAGCACAACTAAAAGCCCTAACCTTTATTTATAAAACAAATATAACAAGACTCTGAAAGGTGGAGAAAGGAAAGAAGACCAGTCAGGAGCCTTGGAACCTGAAGACTAATGTAACAGTGAGTTTCCTGGGTTTTCCTTTTGCTTCCAATATCTCAGACACGAAGTTTGAAGAGTTAGCAACATAACAACATCGATGGTAGCAAAAACACCCCCAGAAAAAGCCTCCTCTCTTTAGCCAAAGGACTAGAAAATAAGCAGCCTAGCAGGACAGAAAACTTTTAGAAAATAACCACTCCGCTAAAGCCAAACACCCAGAAAAAAAACATTAGCCCACCCTTCCCAATGCCCACAAAGTCTGAATGGGAAGCTTAGATTTCCATCTTTACTGGATGTAACAAGACCCACATCCCTCTGGTGTCAATGGAGACTACTTAGGGGAATTCCTATTTCCACTCCCATCCTGCAGTAATGAGACATCCCTCCCATCCCTCTGGAAGTGATGTTATAGGAGACGTGGTGAAGAGTCTTGACTTCAATTCCTCCCTATTGTGTCTGTGGAGGACACTAAAGGACCACAGCACGCAAACCTGTCCTTCAAATGTCAGTAGAGACAGAATATGGAACTTGATATTCTACCCACACTTAGCAATAACAAGGTGGCACCCCCTTGTTCCTTGACAGATCAGTGCCAAATGAAATCAATTAAGACAGATGTTTTTAATAATATGAATCTCTTTATGTGATGTCCAAAATGTCCAGTTTTCAACTGAAAATCACTTGTCATATGAAGAACTAGGAGGGTCTCAACCTGAATGAGACAATTAAGAGATGCTATCTTTGTCATGCCTGGGTGGCTCCATCAGTTAAGTGTCTGCCTTCAGCTCAAGTCATGATCTCCAAGTCCTGGGATGGAGCCCTGTGTGGGGTATCCCTGCTCACTGGGGAGTCTGCTTTCTCCCTCTCCCTCACTATCTTCCCCTCCCCCCAGCTCATGCTCTTTCTCTCTTTCAAATAAATAAATAAATAAACTCTTAAAAAAAATGAGAGAGAAAGAGATACTGTCTTCATGATGACAGATGTTAGAATATCTGGAAAATATTTGTAGGAAGTGTCATGAAATTGTTTCAATGAGCAATTACATACACACTTGAAATAGGAGAAGAAATAAAGAATCTCAACAAAGAAATACAGTGTTGACAAAGAAATGAAAGATGGGACAAAAAATATAGAAATCTTAGAACTGAAAAATGCAGTAAATGCCATAGAAAACTTAAATGGACAGATTTAACAGCAGAATGGAAGAGACAGACCAGAAAACTGGAAGACAGAATAATAAAAATTACCTAATCTGAAAAACAGAGAGAAAATAGACTAAATAAAAATGAACAGAGCTTCAGGGACCTATAAAGTATTACAAAATACTTACATTTGTGTTACTAGAGTCCTAGAAAGAGGGAAAAAAGACAGGGTTGAAATGTACTCAAAGAAAAATAGCTGAAAATTCTCAACTTTAGCAAAAGACATAAAGCTAGAGATACCAGCTCAGTCAACTCAAAATAGAAGAAGAAGAAAACAAAACAAAACAAAACTACATCAAAACACATTATAGGGGCGCCTGGGTGGCTCAGTGGGTTAAAGCCTCTGCCTTCGGCTCAGGTCATGATCTCAGGGGCCTGGGATCGAGCCCCACATCGGGATCTCTGCTCAGCAGGGAGCCTGCTTCCCCCCCCCCACCTGTCTCTCTGCCTACTTGTGATCTCTCTCTCTCTGTCAAATAAGTAAACAAACAAACAAACAAACACATTATAGCCAAACTTCTGAAAATCAAAGACAAAGAAACAAAATTTGGAAGTAGTCAGTGAGAAATGATACATTCCCAGTAAAGGAATACAAATTTGTGTGATAATGGATTTCTCATCTGAAACCATGGAAGTCAAAAGGAAGTGGCATAACATAACATAACATATCATTTTTTCAGTGCCAGGTGCTGGGGGAAAAAAAAAAGACCGTCAACTTATATATGCAGCAGAAAAACATACTTCAGTAATGGAGAGAAAATAAATTCTCAAATGAAGGAAAATTAAAATAATTTGTTGCCAGCATCCTTACCCTAAAGAAATGGCTAAAGGAAGCTCTTGATCAAAAGGGAAATAATATGAGGAGAAATATTGGACTATCAGGAAGGAAGAAAAAAACATTGTACGTAAAAATGTAAGTACATATAGTAGACTGTCCTTCCTTTGAGTCTTCCAAATTGTGTCTGGCTGAAGCAAAAATTGCAATATTGTCTGATATGGTTCTAAATGTATGTAGATGAGAATTTTAAGGAAAATACATTGCAGTTGGGGAAGGGGGTGGGGATACATGGGAGTTAATGAAAAAATATTAATCAAATGAATGCAGAAGTGACTATACTAATACCTAATAAAGTAAACATCAAAGCAAAGAAAATTACAAGAGATGAAGGAGGATGTTATATAATTAAAAAAGGGTCAATCCGTGGAGACACTATAGGAATTGTAATTGTGTATGCAATAAAAAACAGAGCTGAAAAATATGTGCATCAACAAGTGATAAAACTAGAAGGAGAAATAGACAAATCCACAATTATTTTGATGACTTCAACACCCCTCTCTCAACAACTGAGAAGAGAATTAGGCAAAAAAATCAGAAAGAATATATATTCTTTTCAAGTGTCCATGAAACATAACCAAAATAGACTGTGTCTTGTGCATAAAACAAACTGCAACACATTTAAAAGAATTGAAATCATACAGAGTGAGTTCACCAACCACAGTGGAATTAAACTGGAAATCAATAACAGAGAGAAAAAGAGAAAATCTCCAAACACTGAAAAACTAAACAATACCCTTTTAAATAATTCATTGATCAAATAGAAAGACTTAAAGGAAGTTAAAAAATATATATTGAACTAAATGAAATTGAAAACACAACATATCATGCCAAGAATAGACATATAGATCAATAGAATGGACTACAGAACCCAGAAATACCCTACATAAATATGCTCAACTGATTTTTGACAAACAACAACAAAAAAATTCAATGGCTATAAATATAGCCTTTGAAACAAATGGTGCTGGAAAAATTGGGCATCCATTAAAAATGAACCTTTATTTAAATCTCATAGATTATATAAAAATTAACTCAAAATGGACCATGGACTTAAATGTAAGTCATAGAACTACAAACACTTCAGGGAACATCTTCAGGACCTAGCACTAGGTAATGAGATATTAGACTTGACACCAAGAATACAACCTTAAATGACAAATCAATAATTTGAACTTCATCTAAATGAAAATCTTTTGCTTTGTGTAAGTCCCTGTTAAGAGAATGAAAAAATCTACAGAGAAGCATACAATATTTGTAAACCGTATATCTGATAAAAGACTAATGTCTAGGATAAAGAACTCTCAAAAGTCAACATAAAAAACAAACCAATTAGAAAGGATGCAAAAGACATGGAGAGATCACTAAAGAGGATCTATGGATGGCAAACAAGCACATATAATGATTAGTCATTGGGATATACAAATTAAAACTGCAAACAGATATCATGACACAACTATCAGAATGGCAAAACTGAAAAATAATGGCAACACCAGATGCTGGAGAGGATTCAGAGATCACAGTGACTCATGTTGCTGATGGGAGCATGACATGATATAGTGACTCTGGAAGGCTGTTTGGCAGCATCTTATCCAACTAAACAAGTAACTACCATAAAATCCAACAATTGCATTCCTAAAAATTATTCCTAGGGAAATGAAAACTTATGTTCACCCTAAAACCTGTTCAAAAATGTGTATACCATCTTTATTTACAGTAGTCCCAAACTGGAAACAACACAGATATCCTTTAATACGTGAAAGGCTAAACAACTTGGGGTACATCCATACCAGGGAATACTGCTCTATAATAAAAAGGAACAAACTATTAACATAGGCAAGAACCTGAATGACATGCTAAGTAAAAAAGCCAATGCCAAAAGGTTATGTACTATATGATTACATTTATATATCATTCTTAAAATGGAAAAATCATAGAAATGGAGAACAGATCAGTGGTTACCAGAATGTAAGGGGAGGTGGGGATGCTGAGGGCAAGAAGAAAGTGGTATAGATATAAAGGCAACATTAGAAATCCTTGTGACGAGGCAAATGTTCTTTATCTTGATTCTATCAATATCACCATTGGAATTATGATTTGGTGCTATATACCTTTGCAAAGTTGTTGCATTTCCATTGGAAAAACTGGGTAGAGGGTAAATGGGATATCCCTGTATTATCTTTTGCAACTGCTTATGAATAGACCATTACCTCAAAATAAAGAGCTCAATTAAAACAGAAAAATTTAAATCCATTTATAATGATCTAGAAAATACCTGTATTTTATTAATAAATAACAAAAACAAATTGAAGTAATACTACACAATGTGATTCCATTTCTGATTAAAAGAAAAGGACAAGAAACATAGGAAATTATGTGTGCATATATTTATATAAGTAGATACGTGTCAGCCTCTAATTATTGACATTGGCTTCTTCAGGGATGGGTTTATTGGGGAAAGGCTCACTCTTTTTATACATTTCTGTATATTACTGTATACATCCACACTTTTGCAATTAGGAAAAAATGTGTTAGAGCAATCAAACTTTATACTTTGGGGGAAAAGTCTAGTGGTTATAATGGATAAAGTAAATGATGTGTGTGTGTTTTTTGTTCTGTTTTGGTTTGGTTTGGTTTGGTTTGGTTTTTGTTTTTGTTTTTGAAATCTCTGTGTGTAAGCAGACATGGGGACTCATACAGAGGGTATCCCCCTTCTATTTGTGTCCTCCACCTCCGATGTAATAGCTTTGATATACCATACCGAGTCCCCTGAATTCTGTGAACCACTGTACGGTATAGAATCTATAGAATCAGGGTATCTTCCACATTCTAAGACTACCGAACAGATATGAATCTCAGAATTTGTGGGAAGACCTATGGGGTCTCAGGATGAACATGACATTGAGGATGACCTCACTTATCTTTCTTCCACTAGTATCTGCTAAGAAACCCGTCATGCGAGCCCATATAATTTTGTGAAAGGGTCAAGGTCACTCTCATTGGGTTGAGTGCTTCAGGTCTAGGTCCAGGTTCTCTCTAGGAACACCATGTAGCCATCCATCCTACCAGCATCGTTGACCTTACGGTACCCACACACACCAAGGTAGGATGTAGTGTTTCCTCCAACGAGAAAATCACATCCAAGTTCATAGTTGTCTTCTAGATTCAGGGAAGATTGCTCTTTAGCATTTCCCCAGTGAGCCTCACAAATTTAATTACACAATTATATAACACATTGCTCATTAAAAAAACAAAACTAGGTGTTTAGGACCCCTGGTGTGTGCATGTGTGTGCATGTGCGCATGTATATCCTCCAACATATGCATGTGTGTGCTTATATACACACATACACATATATGCATGCATGTATTTGCTATGTATGTGTATACACATACATATGCATATATATTCTTTATATTCTTAAAATATTTTGGATTCTGAAGGAAAATGAAATAAATCTTTTCCATGGCCAAAATTTTTTATTTCTTATATGCTTTTTTCAAGTAAAATCCATTTCATCTATTTTCATTACTTTCTGGAGATAGCCTTGTTGCAAAAGGGAAAGAGATACAAACAAATATACACACAGCAGGAGCAGGGCAATTCTTTCCTGTTCCACACATAATTAAAAACATAATACATTTTCTATCCTGTGGCCCTATCAACTTCTCTCTAGTCGTATTTAATCCCATGACCTTGAAAGGCTTCAGTCATAATAGAAAAAGAGGAGGAGGACTGCAGGGTTTGAGATCTTCCAAGTGGAAACTTTCTCCTATTCCAAACTGGAGCTCTGAAAGTGAATTAATCTTTTCAGTATCTGAAGAGTCAAAGGACCCTCGGCTGCCCAAAGATGCTCAGAAATGAGTTTCTTTGACAGGGGCAGAGCCTGGGCCTTTGCAGTTGCGATTGACAATAAGACAAAAAGGAAATTTGGGGTAAGTGTATGGGAGAATGGTTCAAAATCTTGGAAAGATAGAATGGAAAACATGTCCCTTAGCCCTAATGGTTCTATATGAACCAGCACATTTGTTGGGAATGTTTAAAAGGTATTGTGCAACATATACCCTGGGGCAAATAATACATTATGTGTTAATAAAAAAATTTAAAAAAATTAAAAAAAGGTATTGTGCAATTTCAGCTTTTGGCAGAAACCTATTCAAATGTTTTTCATTAAAGCAAACACCTTTTTTTTTCTATTCTCTTGGGCATTTTATTTTATTTTTTTATTAACATATAATGTATTATTTGTTTCAGGAGTACAGGTCTGTGAATTAATCTTACACAATTAGTCTTACACATTAGTCTTACACAATTCACTATAGCACATACCCTCCCCAATGTCCATCACTCAGCCACCCTATCCTTCCCACCCCCCTCCTTTTTAATGTTTAGAAAAGAGAGAGAAAAAAAAAATCACTCCTAAGTCTACCTTCCAAAAACAATATGTTATTAATATTTAATACTATTTTCTTTCAGTATTTCTCGATGTATATTTTCTATGGAATGATGATCACCTCACATACCCTAGCTTAAGACCAGTTTGCTCCACTTCTTCTGTATTATCACAGGCTTTTGTCATGGTAGAGCTCATGAGGATAAGGAACTTGAGTTTGAATCTGAGTTTTAATCATACACTTTGTGCCCGAACTTGGACAAAATTTTAACTAATTTAAACTTCGGTTTCCTCATTTTATAATGATAGCATGAATAATGCATTCTTTATAAGATTGTTGGGATCAGTAAATGATAATATACCTATAATATGTTTAACACAATTCCTGGCACATAGTGAGTAGTAAAAGTTAGTTAAAATAATAACATAAGTTGATATATGTATTCTGGTTTATTCTATGACTGTGTAACACTTTAGTTAACCAAATCATATCAAATCTTTTCCCTTAAAAGTGATCATTAAAATGTTACGCATCTGGGAGGGAGAGGGGGAAGAAAAGAAAAAAAAATTATGTATCACTTCTCTTGTATTTGTGATTTTTTTTTAAGATTTTATTTATTTATTTGACAGAGAGAGAGAGATCACAAGTAGGCAGAGAGGCAGGCAGAGAGAGAAGGGGTGCTGCTGAGCAGAGAGCCCGATGCAGGGCTCGATCCCAGGACCCTGAGATCATGACCTGAGCCAACGGCAGAGGCTTTAACCCACTGAGCCACCCAGGCACCCCTGTATTTGAGATTATTATTTCCTTAGGATAATTTCCCTAAAGTGAGAGTGCTGTTTCAACAGTTATTCTACTTTTAATATATCTTAATAAATGAGAATTTTGCTTTCTTGAGTTCATCAATCAGTTCCTTACATCAAAAACATATAAGCATATTTCTCACAAATGCACTCAGGTAGACTGAATATTTATTTCTCTAAAATGAATACCTCTTCATCATTAAAAATGAGGTCATTGTTTTTATTATTCTCGTTCAATATTTCATAATTTTATTTGCTACTTGATGGCACTGAATCCCATATGCATTTTTAAATTATTCTTGCTCAAATGTTCTCCTCTTATTATCAATAAATGCATATTAAATGTAGGTATCAATCCCATTTTACACTCACACGTTCTAGTAATAAGAAGTACTATCTGATCAATACTTTGTGAACATGTTTAAATTTCTTCCAGAAATTTGAAAGATTAGAAAGATTAAACGTAGACATATCCATTCTTGTTTAGGTGTATTATTTGTGCTTGTATTGCACAGGCAAATGTTTTTATAAAAAGAATCATAAATTGTTAATTTTACTTAACAAATAATTAAGCTTACATACCAAATAATTTATAATAAATCCTGTCCAAGTTCCATGCCTAAATTATGGTATTAGCAAAACACTTCAATGAGGGGAGGGGACTCTCAAAATGTTTACTTAAATTTTAAAGGCAGAACACTCCAATTTTTTATGCTGTTTGTTTTACTTTTTAAATTCTTGCAGTGTTACCATTCTATTTTCTATCTCTGTAAATTTGTTCATGCCATTTTCTCTGCCTGCACCGTCCTTCCAAAAAATCCTGCTCACCGTCCAAAACACAAATCCAACATCTTCTTCCCTGTGCAGGTTCCTGTGAGGTTTTCCAAGCAGAGTCAAGAGCCACACTCAGTTCCACCACCATATACATACCTAGAACAGCATTTTCCCAGTTTTTGAATTACTGAATTTCAATTGTCATTCCTTCTGTTATACTGAGACATTCTTGAGGGCAGGAATTTCCTCATTAATCCAAGTTATCCTAAGATATCAAATGAATGTTTGGCTTTGAAAATGTGTTTTGTAAATCTTTATGTAGCTTCACTTAGAGTTAGGGGGACTGTATCAGTCTCTGCAAGCATTTGGCGATAAATGGAGTTCAGTCTCTCTCGTTCAGCATTTCTTCACTGTATTTCCTAAGATTAGCTGTGGTCACAGTTCTGTCCCCTTCTGGGGCCATCTAAGGCAAACCAGCATGTTCTCATGCTATTGGTGACCACTGTTGTGTAGATTTGTGTCATTTTTCCACTTGTCTAATGGTGGTTATTAAGCACAACCAAGTGATGTGGAGATTTTTTACTATTCAAGGGTGGATGCTAGTAAATAATCTGAGAGACCAAAGAAAGACAGCAATATCAGATCTCTGCTGCTAAGCTGAGGTCAAAGTATTGGCAATATCGATGCTTCCCTGTTTGCTGATAACACCCTTGCTAACTATCATATGATGTCAATTGTTTCATCATGATGAGAAGGTTGGGTGAAGGTGTAGAAGCCTGCTGAGATGCAAGAGTATCACATGATGTTGCAGTTGGAGAATAATTTTTAAATTATGTTGGCCTATTTACTTTTTTAGTTAGGTTTAATGCAACCATGAAGTTTCCATGATTCCACTGGAGATTATGTGGCTAGTTAAAACCCTGTTTAATGAACGCCTAGAATTTTCTCTTTTACTTTATACTACACAGATTCCCCAGGTGGCCATCACTATGCAAAGATTATTCTGAGAAAGGTAACAGTTTGTTGAACGAGTGAATGAATGAATGATCTGGTAAATTATGGCACTGACAAAAATAGTATTTAACTGTCCATAATACGATATAATTTTATTTCTACTTCTCTCATTATACTTATGCATTTAGGATGACATTTCTATTTCAGAGCAAGTACTCAATGAATGTTTTTATCTAAATAATGAAATCCTTTAGAACACTATTTGCGCACTTTTTAAAATCTTTTTCTGTTAGAAAAAAATCTCCATGAAGCCAGAAATCTATTTCTTAGCTTCCATTTCTGGGGAAGCATCCATTAAAGAACAGACACACAGTGGGAGGTCAGTTACTTACTGAGTGAGTAGACACTTAGATTCAAAAAGAAAACTGGACTCCAGGCATAGGACAATAATGGATTCATCAATGTAACAATCATGCTTGATTTACTTGCTCAGCTGTGCTAACGGCTGCCTGGTTGGCACATTACCAATCAGATGGTGCAACCATCTAAATTTGCACTTAAGACACCAAAATTACCAGACTGATTATTGAGTGGTCTTTTGTAAGCTAAATTTGCAGAACATAGTCATTAACCCATTGTTTAACAATTTTTTTTATTTATTGAATTGAGATTTTTTCTTTTTTTATGATATGGGACACATTTTTGATTGTGTTAAGATTCATTTTGACCTAAAAGTGTAAATTAAAGAATTATTGATTAGATCAGTCAGGGTTCAGCCAAAGAAGCAGAACCACTAAGGCAGTATCTGAAGAAAAGATGTCAAGCAAACTCACATCCACAGTCACAGACATAATGGATAATGGATAATGCTGTTATCCACAAAGAGTAAGGAAGAAAGATTGTGGGCAGGACTAGAACCCCATACGCATGGACAAATCTGCCAAAGCCAATACTTTGGCCTCAGCTTAGCAGCAGAGATCTGATATGGCTGTCTTCCTTTGGTCTCTCAGGTGGGATCTCTTCTGTCTCGCAGGGAAACCATAGCCTTGCTTTGGCAACTTCCAACAGATTTAGTCAGTCCCACCCAATTATCCAGAATAATTATCACTACTTAACATTAACTGTCTGCAAAATCCATCGCAGCAACACCTAGATTAGTGTTTGATTAAATAACCAGAGACTGTAGCCAAGACAGATAGACACATCAAAAAAGCCATCATATCTTTCCCTGCCAGCCCTGAAACGCCCCTCCCAGAGACATTGCAGGGCTGGGGACACAAGGAAGGGGATCCTGTCACCAATAAATCCATCTCATAAAGTGTTCTCCATTCTCCACAGCAGGATGATTCTACCAAAATAGTTTCCTTGCCTGGGGAGTGTTATTTGTTCCTAGACTAGAGATTTCTTTTCTGCACCTAGAGGAACTAGACAGCTTAGGTCAAGGAGGCTCCTTTTATCCGCTAAAGCAAGGGTCCTCAGCTGCCAGCGTTGACCAGTGAGAGTCCCAGGGCCATGAGATGGACAAACTTATTATAAAATTTATATGGAAATGTGTAAGCCCTACTACAGCTCAAATTATCAAAAAAAGATAAAGTGGGAGGAATCACTAGTTGATATCAATGATATATAGTTATAGTAATAGTGTGTTATTAGTAGAGGGACAGATACAAATATCAATGGAACAGAATTAACTTGTACATACATGCTCAACTAATTTTTGGCCGAGATGCAAAAGCAATTCAATGGAGGAAATATAGCCTTTTTAATGAATGGTGCTGGAATGATTGGACATACATACACAAAAAAAGTGATCATTTATCTAAATCTCATAACGTGGGCAAAATATAACTCAAAATAAATCACAGATTTAAATATAAAACTTAACATCGTAAAATTTTTAGAAAAGACTTAAGAGAATATCTTTGGAATCTATGGCCAGGTAAAGAGCTCTTTAATACCACAAGTATGATCCATAAAAGGATACATCAATAAATTAGACTTTATCAAAATTTAAAAAGTGTTTGCTCTCTATATGTCTCTTTTAAAAAGAAAAAATGTAACTGAAAACAGGTAAAATATTTGTTAGCCTCATATCTGAGAAAGGACTTATCTATAATAGATAAAGAATGCAATATTTAACAGTAAAAGCAAACAATTAAATTAGACAATGAACAAAAGACATGAAGAGATGATTCTCCAAAAACTATATCCAATTGACAAAAAAGCACAAGAAACAATGTCCAACTTCATTAGTCATTAGGGAAATGCAAATTAAAACCATAATGAGATATCATTACACAAAACAAAAAGTTTAAAAAAAATAATGAAGACACCAAATGCTGTATGTAAAGCATTCAGAGAAACTACACCAGTCATATACTACTGGTGGGAATGTAACATGGTACAGTCACCACAGAAAGCACTTTGGTCTATATATTATAGTCTAAACTATCACATTATAGTTACAACTCACTCATTATAGCCCCAAACCAAAAACAACCCCAAAATCCTTCAACATGAATGGTTAAACAAGCTGGTATACCCATAATACAGAATGCTACTCTAAATAAAACAATAGGGGCTGGGTGACTCGGTCGATAAAGCAACTGTCTTTGGCTCAGGTCATGATCCCGGGGTCCTGGAATCCAGACCCACATCAGGCTCCCTGCTTAGCTGGAAGCCTGCTTCTCCCTCTCCCACTCCCCCTGCTTGTGTTCCCTCTCCTGCTGTCTCTCTCTTTCTCTGTCAAATAAATAAATAAAATCTTTTAAAAAATAAAATAAATAAAATAAAACAGTAAGCTATTCATACACAAGACAACTTAGATGAATCTCCAGGTCATTATACAGAGTGAAAAAAACCCAATCCTAAGTGGTTGTATTTTACATAATTCCATTTATATAACATTCTTGAAATGACAAACCTTGGAGAACTGGTTAGTGGCCAGCAGGGGTCAGGGAAATAAGTGAGGAGTGACTGCTGTACATTTTCTCAAAATAAATTTTCTCAATTTTCTCAAAATAAAAGTTTAACGAAAAAGCAATCACATTATTCAAATGTTTTCATTTATTCTGCTAAGCTTTAACTTCTTGAAATACAAAATGACATGAGAGTGGTTATAAATTTTTGTTCACAGTATTAGTTCCAATATTATAAGGCACATATTTTGATTCACCAACATTTATTAAGCTAATAAATATTCTGTATTTTCATATATATACACTCCTTTGATCCTCCTAGAAACTCTGTGAGTTAAGTAATATGTTCTTCATGTTAAAAGTGAGAATAATATATTCTCTGTGTTAGAGAAAAGGAAACAGACGGGAAGGGATTAGATGAAGTCATGCATCTAATTACCATCAAAGATAAAAATCTACACCTTGTGTTTTGATGCTGGGTCTAGAGTTCCCTAACCATGGAAATGACTTAGTACTGAGGGAAAGAAAGGAAGAGAAAAAGAAAGAAAGAGAGGAAGGAAGGAAGGAAGGAAGGAAGGAAGGAAGGAAGGAAGGAAGGAAGGAAAGAAAGAAGGAAGGAAGGAAAGAAGGAAAGAAGGAAGGAAGGAAGGGAGAAAAAGGTGCTACATTGCATTTTTGAAATCAATTTTTTTTTTCTACTAAAATCTTCAGTGGTGTTATAAAGGAAATAGACATTATGGTCCTTGACTTGATATTTGGGGGGGGGAGAAAATGTGGTTATAACCAGTGGGGCACATAAGACATTACTAGGGAGTATCAGAGAGCCAAGCAAACAAGCAACCAAAAACTATTAGTCTATGAACAAAATTACTTATTTCCACAATTTGATTCAGTAAGCTTCTATGCCACAGTATTCATTAAAGACATGCTGAGTGTCCAGTAGTACACTATTCTCTGGGGATGTGAAAAGAAAAGAACAAAGACTTGTTTTCATGAAAGTCAAATTTTTAGGAGCTATAAACATGCAGTCCTGCACAACAGACTATTTAGGTACCAGTAACCAATAACAATGACGTAAGTCTGAAAGCCATATTCAAAGATACATCTGCAAGAATGTTGATCATTGAGCTATCTTCCTTATTGGCCAAGCTAGCTTGAAATTAGAGAAATATTGACAACTTGCCGAACTCCCTTGATATTTTTTAGTCAGGAAGTGAGAATGGAAATACAAAACTAGTCATGAAGAAAAGTCCTGCATCACTTATTTCTAAGGGCTATAGTGTTGATAGATATGTTGGTAATGATGCTTAAATCTTTAAAAACAAAGAGAAATTTAAAAAGTAACAGTTTTCCAAGGTCCTGTTACATTTGAGAATCTGGGTTTGTAGGTCCCTGTTAATTAAACACATCTTAAGAAATCTTGCCTGTGGAAGCAGAACATTGTAAGGTAACATGAACTTATTCAAGAAGCCATGGGGATGAGGCAACCCACAGATTAATTTCAAGTGAAATGATTTGTTTTATATCCTTAAAAGTACCTAAAACTCAGAGGGCCAAGGTATGTAAAAGGGATAATGCATTCAGATTGTCAAGAAAGAAAGTGGAATTAGTTTGTTGAAAATAAATAACTCAAACTCCCAAAAGACACTATGAAATATGCAAAAAATTCCTGTTCCATATCCGTTGTGAAGAAGGAGACAGTATGTTTTTTGTTGTTGTCGTTCTCAATATTTGGGTCAGGAAACACACACACACACACACACACATTTGTTGTCTAGACAGCAAAAGCCTTAGAATGTAAGGCATGGAGAAAATTGGAACATACATGGGTGGAGATGAATGTACAGATATTTTGGAAGGATGAACAAAGGTAAGCATGTTTCAAATGGAGAAGACAAACAGAGACAATGGAAAGTGCACCCTAAATAGAGAAGGACCTTTAGATTGGGGAAAAGTGAAAAATATAATTGGTTCTAAAAACTGGGTAAAGATTAGGGAGAATTATTTGACAAAATATTTGCCAAACTGGAGCATGAAATAATTATTAAACTGAATTCATGATACTGGAATCCTTAACAATTAATTTATTTAAATATATCATACTTTGGATGACAGGTAAATCTCACGCTGAAGTGGAAATAGCCCTGGACTAGTAATCCACAGATACTATATTTTAGTCCCGTCCCTCCCTTTCCAGTGATTGAACATTGCAAAATCACAAAACCTATTTAAATTGGGGGTTATTTTCTGAGCCAAATTAAGGAATTGGAGAGGCTTTCCAAAATTCCTTCCACTTCAAATAATCTGTCAAATCACACTACTGAGTTAATACAATTTCTTTTCAATCTGTTTTATGGGCTTCTACATGCTTCATCTACCCCTAAATGTTAGTTTCCTTCATTTTGCCCTAAGTCCTCCTCCCATTCATGCTTCCTATGGGTACTCCCCCGCACACCATTTTCATGCTTTAAATTAGCCCTACATATCAAATATTTCAATTCTGTATCTTTAAGCTGAATGTCTTCCAGCCACCCAAGAACATTTCTCCTTGGATATTTAACCCTTAATATTATATAACTAACTACTAATTAACCTTCTCTACTCACCACAGAGGTAAGGCTTTGAATTTCTTTACTTTCAATTTATAGGTGAATGCCTGGAATATGGTAGATGCCCAATAAACCTTTAATTAAGTGGAATGTATATTAAATTTAGGAAAATACAAGATTTTATTCTGAGTATTGAATGAAAATATAAACAAATGTATCCATATCTCAATTACGTCTCAGATCTGTATTATCACACACTTTTCTACTGAAGCTAAGATGAAAGATAGCATATTTTTCCCAGAACTTAAAGTTAGGAAGAATGGAAGTGTAATGCTATATTCTGACCCAAGGAATATTCATGTATTCTCAAGGGTGTTGATGATGTCTGGTTCTCTATTATCTCTCTTTTGCTTGAGCAGTATTTTCAGCATCAGAAAATCTCATGGGATATAACTTTAGCACTATCTCTACCATAACATTTTACAATGAACATCAAGAAGACACTTAAAGCAACCAAGAATAATTCAGTGTTTTATTATCTAAGGAGAGTGTATTGCTAAGGTAACTCCCCCATGTATGCTAATTAAAAGTGAATTTTCTCAAATTCCCAGTAGAATTTCATACAGTCAATTACAAATTCATTTAGCTCAATCAGTTTTTAAGCCTCTGCCCATTATACTAACAGATTTATGGAAGAGAGAATTAAAAAAAAAAATCCAAAGCCCTGTTGTTTTAGGAATTGATCAAAGTTGTATTTTCTATCCAGGTACAATATTAAATGACTTCCAAGTTAGGTTAAACACTAGTCTTTATCACTCATTGTTTCTGTGGCTGGGTCACCTTTCAAACTTAACAGCACAACATACTCTTTCTTCCTTCAAACACCATAATTAGACTTTTTAAAATATGGCAAATATTTGCACAGTGTTTTAGGAGAGACTCTGTGCTCAATGACTTATGTGTCCTGCCCCTTACTTCCACTGAAGCCTGTAGATAGGCAATATTTATCTCCACTTCAAAGATGAAACCTGAGCTTATGGTAGAAGGTAAAAGAATTAGCATTTGATGGGCACCTGGTTGGCTCAGTAGGTTAAGCACCTGCCTTTGGCTCAGGTCATTATCTCAAGGTAATAGATCTAGCCCCACATGGGGTACCCTGCTCAGCAGGGAGCCTGCTTTTCCCTCTCTCTCTCTCCCTCTCCCTCTGACCCTCCCCTGTTCATGCTCTCTCTGTCCCCATCGCTCTCTCAAATAAATAAGTAAAATCTTAAAAAAACAAATGGAATCAGTATTTGAACCCAGTCCATTTTGACTAAAAAACAAAGCTCTTTTCATTACACAGACACCCCTCCACACATCACACACATGCAAAAAAAAAAAAAAAATCAGCAATTACACATCCACAAATATTTTTCCTTTAGAAATGTTATACTGGGAAGATGAATTTATTCAAACATTTGTGGGCACCCTTTTTAAAGGATGATAGAAACAATATGCCAATTGGAGAATTAGAAACACAAACAGAAGCAATCATTACTCCATAACCACATTTCAGTTTTTACAAAATATGTTTCATCAACTTTGATAACTGATCTTTTTCTCCAGTCTTAGTTCTAAATGTCATCTATTTCCAAGTCAGATTCTTTCACAATGTTGATTTGTTTAAGCAGGCATGCTGTTGATTCTGAATGCAATTGTAAAGAGAAAGCCCAAAAATATTTTGAGGCACTATGAAATACGTAGATAACCTCTTATGTTATTTTTTAAATCTATAGTGAAAATATTACAATATTCAAGGTATTCAAGAAAATAGAAAACCATAACATATCATATATCAGCACATAACTTCAGTATGACAATTATATTTGAGTCAGGAAAATTGTCTTTGTATCTCGGTTCTGTTACCTACTTGTAACAAATTGTGAGGCTTTGAGGAAAGAACCAAAGATTTCCTTCTAGCCCCCTTTTTTCCCTAATTTCTAACATGCATAAAATAATTACAACGTTAGCCTTATGGGTTAGTGTAGGGTTAGTGCAAATATATGTGAATATTGTTTGGATATTCTATCCCATGATATTATATATGCACACATATATTCTGTCTGGCTGCATTAGTAATTTCTACCCTTTTATGTTAGAAGCTACTGATTTTCAGATATATATGCTATGAAATTTTGTTAAAAAAGCATTAGGACAAAAAAAAAAAGCATTAGGACTGATAGATGTGAAAAGGGGGGTCATTTTGTTCAGAGTCTCACCGGGCTTTTAAGAGCAATTCCCAAATTGCTTCTGGGCTTCGACTTTCTGTCATGTACTCAAATGACAAAATCTTGTCCTAGCAGAATGCCCTAGCCCTGCTGAAGTTATGATCACCATGCCTGTGGATTTATGCACTACCTTAGGCTCCTAAAGTTTACCCACACTGAATAAATTCTTATTTAAGCTCCACATATTCCTGTAAGATGATTCATGATGCGATGAAGCTGATATGGGTAAGCATGAAACATGGAGAATTTAAGTGACTTACAGTAAGTCTTGTGTTTGGTTTCATTCAGAACTAGAATTCAGGTCCATAGAATATTGGTTATGGGTGCCCTCCCCTTCCTGCCCCATAAAATGGGCAGTGCTTAGATTGCTGTAAGATAAATGAGGAAGATATTACCTTTCTGAATCATGTCTCAGACTGTTTCAGGGTGAGGCTAAACACATTCTCATTTCCCGTTGATAGCAATTACGGCAGGAATTCTTTTTTTTTTTTTTTTTTCTTTTACTTAGATTTAGCATGTGAGCAGGGGGAGAGGCACAGAGAGATAGAGAATCTCAAGAAGACTCCCCACTGAGTGCGAGCCAAACGCAGGGCTCAATTTCAGGACCCCCAGATCATGACCCAAGCTGAAATCAAGAGTCGGATGCTTAATTGGCTGAGCCACCTAGGCTCCCCTATGGTAGGAATTTTTTACTCTTTTATTACTCCTTTTAAAATGGACTTAATTTGGTGTGTACTTCATAATGAACTCAGTCTATTATTTGAACGACTAATATTCATATGAAATAAATCACTAATTTAAAGTGAAACATTTGTCTTTGTACATTATGTCTAGCTGTATCACCTTTTCCGTGTGTGACTTTAACAATGTAAATAAACTGGTGAGATGTGTATTATTTTCTCTAATATGTTATCTAGATGAGTAAACAAAGCCTCAGGAAATTTGAGTGCTTAGCCACAAAAATAGAAAATAGACCTGGCATTTGACTGTGAATGAATCTGGCATTTTTTCTTTTTGACGGTTTTTTTCTGACACCATGAGACCATGTCACCCACCTTCAATCATGAAATATGAATAGCAATCCAGATTCTTATGATCTACCTTTTGGTTTTCTTTATCATGAGGTTTAATTTCTTTTCTCCTTTGTACCACTCAGCTCCAATCATTCCAAATAAATCAAAACTATGTGCTATACTAGGTTTTTTCATCTGTTTGTCCACCCCTCCTATATACATTTCCTGACCATCCATTATGAGCAGGCATGAAGTTAGACACTAGAGATGAAGGGAAAGATATCTATTTTTAACAGTTGATAAAAGTACAGACAAGTGAATCACATATAAGTCACTGTGATGTGAGCTGTGATAGAAGTAAGCACAGGGGGCTGTGAGGACACATAAAAGAGAAAAAAAAATCTCAAAATCAGTGTAGACATGGCATTATTGTTCAACACACAACCTAAATCAAGAAAACAGAACAAAGTACACCTCATGAAAGTATCATCTAATTAGGAATACTTTACACTTAAATTCTAAGTCATCAACTAGAAAACTAACAACCTAAGATTTTCCTGAAAATGGAGATCATGGGAAAGGTGATGGTACTTTCTCTATAACTTGAAAGAAGAAAGACTTTATATTGAATATGTGTATGGAAATGGACTGGACATGCAAGGGAATATATATTGTATATGTGTATGGAAATGGACTGGACATGCAAGGGAAGATAGAATAAAAAAACAAATAAAAAAACAAATATTTATGCCAGATTCCATTGGTTATACAAGTTGCTTTAAACAAATCCTTCAGAAAAAAGTCCCTGCTGGACCAACCAAAAAATTTTCCTCTAATTCTGTCCTCAGTGCACTTTCTTTACTTAATCATGTTCTTTTAACAGTAAGATACACATTCATTCCTCTCAATGTTTTTTCTTATGCTTCAAGTTCAACTTGGAAACCTTCCTCTATATTTATATAAATTTCATTAGTCCACAAAAGTCTAGTTTCACATTCAACTAGTATTTATTGGGTGATCAGATAATGTTCCAAGTGCTGCCCTAGACTGTTGAATTAGAGAGATGAGCAAGACAGCTTGGTACTGGTCCTAACAAAACTTTTTATTTGTGGTTGCTTCAAACATCATGTTGCTGACTATCCACTTGCCTGACTCTAAGTGTGAAAAGTGCCATGAGGAAAATTGGAGTGCAATGGGAGGGTGCTGATATACCGTTAAGTGATAGGTATAAATGCCTTTAAAAAGTAACATTTGAACAGAGCTCTGAAGAATAAATTGAAATTAACTTAGTTGAGAAGGAACAGTATGTGATAAGATCCTAAGGCAGAGGGCCCATTGGAGGAACCCATAGGAAGCTACTGCTGTTGGATTGTGACTATGGCTGATTCAAAGTTATACCCATTGAGAAGGTAGGGGCCAGACTACACATGGTCTTATAGACCAGAGTTAGGGCAAGAAGGGTCCTTACCCTAATGAAATTTAATTTATTAATGATTTTTAAAGCACATTTATAATTGCATTCCATACAAATATATTATTTATGGAGATAAATATGAATTAGTAGGTACATAGGCTGATGTTGGGATAAAAAGTGAGGAGAATATTTTCTACAGTACAAGAGAAAAAATATTTTATTTACACTAGGATGTGACATGATAGAATTGAAATCTGTTACAAGGCAAAATTGACAGTCAGTATTCATTAGTTAGATATGATGATAAAGAAAAAAAATAAGGAGGACCATAGCCTCACTGTTTGCTTGCAAGACTGATTCATGGAATGCCAATGAAATAGAGAACATGGAGTTAGGGATAAAGATCATAAGTTCAACATTTTTTTTAATTTTTAAGATTTTATTTTTTGAAGCAATATTACATTCACAGCATAATTGAGGGCAAGTACAGAGATTTCCCATGTATCCCTGCCTCCATATGTCCATAACCTCCCCTGCTATCAATATCTTTCACCAGAGTGGTACATATGTTGCAACCCATACACTTATAGTAACTCTTCATAATTATTCAGAGTCTATAGTTTATATTGTGCTTCACACTTGAAGTTGTACATTCCATGAGTTTGGACAAATATATAATGACATGTATCCACCAATATGGCATCATACAGAGTATTTTCTCTGCCCTACAAATCCTCTGCGTTTCACCTATTCATCCATCCTTCTACTCTCCAACCTCTGGAATTTATGATCTTTTTACCATAGTTTAACCTTTTCCAGAATGTTCTATAGTTGAATCATACAATATATAGGTTTTTTGTTTGTTTGTTTGTTTTTTTAGCTTGGCTTCTTTCATTTAAGTTTCTTCCATGTCTACTCACATAAGTTCAGTTTTGAACCTGTAGAGTTTGGTTACCTATGAAAATTCCAGCTAAAGGTATTAAATAGAATTTTAAAGTCTGGAACATAGAGGGAAGGTCTAAAATAAGGATATAAATGAGGGAATTTGTAAGATGGAAATTAGAATCATAAGGATGGATCATGATACCATTAGTGAATACGGTAGGAAGAAAGGAAGAGTTAAGCTAAACATCTTGAGAAATGCCTATATATTTATCAATCCAGTAGAGGAGAATAAGTTGACAAATAAAAGGAATTAGTTATAGTTTGGTCCAACCTGAATTACTTAAAATGAACATTAAACATCTATGCTACCACTTGTATTTGACTTTGCTCAACATGATTAGTAATAGAAAGTTGTGTTTTCCTTCATGCATAAGCATAACTGCCTCTCACAACATTCTGGAATTCACCATTGTATTACCAAAATAAAATATTTGAATATATATAAAATTCACATTAGTAAACATATTAGTAAATATAGTAAATATATTATTCACAATAATGGAAACTATGTCTTCTGCTTGAGGAGCTCCCAGAGAAACAAAGCAGAACAATATATGATCTCCGGGAAGCATATCCCTAGTAGTTACTTGACCAGAATTTTGACCCCTGTTTCCCTTCCTCTGATTTAGGGAGGAAACAAAACTCTCACTGACAGAGAAGGGAATTACAAGTATATAAAAGGAGAAAGTGAAAAACTAATCCTGTGGTGTTGGATTGGAATTAAAGATATCAGTATGTGCTCAGGTATTTAAGATAGGTGATAGATAACTAATGATAAATAGATAGATAATGATAGATGATAGATAGATAGATGATAGTAGATAGCTGATAGATAGATGATAGATGATAGACAGATAGATAGATAGGAAGATAATGTCCTAGCTCTGTGAACTTAGAGGGTCTAGAAGCAATAACATCCTTATAGCAATGAATATACCTACCATCCAAATATTAATTTCTTAATATTATTCTCTACTAATAAGAACCAGAGCTTTGATTGATAAATTGCTGGTTCCATGTTGTGTCTAAGAAACACAGATGAGTCATGAAGATCTTCCTGTTCCAGAAAATTGAGAATTGCTTATTAGAAGAACTTTCGTATCAATTTAGGCAATTTAAGGGGCTCTAACTGGTCAAATATGGGATAAATTAATCATCAAAAAATAATAACAAAAAGATAATAACAGTAATGAATTATAATCAAATAAATAAGAAACCATGAGTCTACTGATAGACATACAAATATACATAAATACCTAATATAATAATACTAATTCCTTTCAGGAAAAAGGAAATTACTAGGTGTAGAAGGTATAATGGCATTAGAAAATTATCAGTTGATTATAATCATAACAATAATTGTTTGAGTCAAAAATCAACAGATTATTCTAATGGGCCAAAGTTTGAGGAGTAACAAGATATTTTCAAAGTCTGTCCCCATAAGATCTTTATTAATTACAAATAGAAAATAAAAGCCTTAGCATGGAGGAGCCTGATAGACACTGCCCAAACCAAATTATTACGCCAACATTATATACCTCCTGATACAATGCACTGAAAAAGACACATTATCACTTCTCTAATATCTTTGTCAAAAAAAATCTAATTTTGATTTTATCATAAGGAAACAATAAACACACTTAAACCAAGGGACATTCTATAAATAACTTGCTTGTACTCTTAAAAAATATCAAAGAAATTAAATATAAAGAAAGACTCCAGGACTATTCTAGATTAAAGAAAAAGACATGAAAACTAAGTGCAACACAAATCAGGATTTAATTTTGTTATAAAGGTCATTAGTTAGACAACTAGCAACATTTTGATAATCTCTCTTTATAATAGTATTGTATCAACATTAATTTTGGATTTTGATAATTTTATTCCAGTTAAAGTTTCTATTTTAGAAAACACAAATTAAAATATTTAGCGATTAAGAGAAATAAATGTGTTCAGAAAAATTATGCACATATATATGGAGAGAAGGGAAATAGAGTATGCTGTTAGAATGCTGGGACATCTGCATGCTACTTTTTTTCAAGTCTAAATTTACATCACAATTAAAGTTAAAAGAAAAAAATACATGACGTATATTTTTATGACTTTTATAATTTGAGTTCATTGTAAAAAACTTCAAATATAAAAATATGTAAAAGAAAAATAAACACCTATTATCTCACCAACAACATATGTTAATTATTAACTTTAGTAATTATAATCCAGTTTTATATTTTTCATGAAAACACACACAAATTCATACGAAATTTCAATACTGAATTTTCATTTAACAATAAAAAAATCATCTGTCCATGTTGTTAAATATTCTTACACATTTTAATGAATGTATAATGGCCTATATTTCAGATGTATTATAATGCACTGAATAATCCTCCTCTTCAATATTTACATTATTCCCATTTTTTGCAATTATATGTAACACCATGATAAAAATGTAATTATTGATGAAGTTTTGTATGTATTCATTATTTCCCTGGAATTAGATTTTAAGGGAAGAATTCTATATAAGTATTTTTATGCCCCCTGAACATTATAAGCCACGCTTTCACTGTCAATTTACTGTTTCTCTGTTTTCAGGGTCTTTATCATGTTTCTCTTCCCACCCTTTCAGCAAATGTCCATATCTCCAAAGCACAGAGGAAAAAAGTACATCTTCCATTTTTTAATGACTAGCTTACTGATAGATTCATGCTTTGCTGACTGTCCTCTTTTCTTCTGGTTACAAGGGAAGAGTTGCCCTTTCTTATATCCAAGGTCAATTCCTCCACAAGGCCTTTGGCTATCATAACTTTCTGTCCTCTCAAGAAACTAAAATATTGACTGTCCCTTCTATGTTCTTTGCATTCACTTTAAATATTCAATATTTAAACCTACTTAGTTCTCTTATTATGTGACAAACAGAATTCCCTTTAAGGTCAAAATTCATTGAACATTGTCTATACAGTCTCTATTTTGTCACATTTCATTTCTCGACCTACTCCAATTTGCTTTTGTCCAAATTATAAGGTAATAATAGCTTTTCCAACGATCACCAATTGCCCATGTTCCCATAAACCTAACGCATATTTTTTATGTTTCCATCTCACTTGCTTTTTTAATAGCTTTCAACATTATTGAACACAAATTCCTGCCTTTTTACTCTTTAGTTCCTTACCAGGCAATTCCATCTGAACCTATAATTTTAATTATTATCCACATACAGACAATTCCCAAATATTTTTTAAGCCATAATTTCTCCATTGATAAATACATTTTGTACATAGAAGATAAGAATGTCTTGACGGTCCTTCTATGTCAATGATAAGGTAACAAATATACTCTGACATCATAGCCACTTAACATTATAAATGTCTATGCATAGCTCAGGTGAAGTTTGACAAAAATTGGTCAGATCTTCTCCAAGTATTATCTTCGGGATTCAGTCTCCTTCCAAAATTTTCCTCTGCTAATTTGCAGTCATGGTCTTCCAAATTTGTGCACAAGAAAAAAGAGTTAGAGTAGGAGATCACAGAGGACATTACAGGAACCAAAAATAGAAATGACTATTTTACACCTGCCCATATTTTGCTGGCCAGAACTGGAATTTCTTAGATCTTCATGTACTGGGAAAGACAGTTTTCTTAGTTGCTCAGGACAAAAAGGAAGTGTCGTGCATATATTGTTCTCATCTGTTGTTCCCCAAATGTAAAACATGAAAAACTTTTCCTCCCAACCAAATACTCATCCACATCCCTACCTAAATAATTGGCAGCATCAACTAACCAGCAGGGCAAATCAAAACCTAGGAATTACCCCTGATACCTCCTTTTTAATAGCTCCCATATCCATTCTATCACCAGGTCTTCATTTCACCTTTTACATATTTTTTCTAATATGTCTACTTTTTTCTATTTCCACCTTTCCCATCCCTTCTAAGTCACCAGGCAGTATCATTTAGACTGAGGCAGACTTCTTTTGTTTTTATACATTAACTATTCATCTCATCAGATCCATTTTACATCTAGTTGCCAGTGTTTACCAAATGGAAATTTAATTATGTTTGGTACATTCCAACCCTTACATTTATCTTCCTCTCTCATTTAACACCTTTTAATCATTTGTCTTAAGATAAATGCCATAATTTGTAATGGATCAGACAACATCCTGACTATTCTGGTCTCATCTGTCACAACTCCTATCCTACGCTCTCCAGTCACTCTGTACTTTAAAATATTTCAATTCGCTGTTTTGTTTTCTCTCAGAACTTTTAACTCTACTATTCCTTTATCTAAATTCTACCCCTGTCCCTTGCTACTTAATTATTATTCCTCTTTTAGATCTTAGTTCAAACAATATTTTCTCAAGGAATCTTTCCTTGATCTCCCAATTTAGGGAGAAATTACTCTAAGTCCACACTTTCTCAGTGTGGCATATCTTTTCATCATTTTATACATCACAGTTGTAATTTTATATTTAACTGGTGGTTGATGTATATATATTTATCTATAACTATCTATCTATATCTTTCATATGTAGTTAGAAAATGTATAAGGAGGGGCACCTGGGTGGCACAGCCCATTAAGCAGACCCCTGGTTTCAGTTCAGATCATGGTCTCAGGGTTGTGAGATCCAGCCCTGCATTGGGATCTATGCTTAGTGAGGAATCTACTTAAAAATCTCTCTCCCTCTTCTCCCCACACCTGCTCTCTCTCTAATAAATAAATAAATTTTTTAAAAAGAAGAGGAAGATATAAAAAGATAATGTGGAGACCATTCATTTCTACTTGCTCTCAAAGAGCCTAACTTACAGTAAGAAATCAGGAAATACTGAATGAATGAATGAATGAATGAGCCACTGGATTATGTTCTTTATTGTAAAATGTTTCCCAGAAAAGTTTATATCAACTTAAATTGCCTCTCTCGGTAAATGAGAATCCCATTCTATCATATACCAGAACCAACATAAACATCATAATTAATTTTACTTCCTATTGAGTTTCTATTTTTTCTATTAAATTGTATAAATTATTTTATGGTAAATATTCTTATGCCTGCAACAACTTAAACTCACAGTCTACATCAGAAGCATGAAGAGATCCACTTGGTTTTCTTTTTGAAGTTCTTGAAAAAACATGAAGTACTAACTCTTCTTTTTTTTCTTTTCTTATTTTTTTTATCCAAGAGAGTTTGCCCCTTCGATTTTACTTCACTATAAGCCATATGGGAAATCATAAATTCTTTCTTTCTGTTCCACAAAAAGTGGAGCCAGCTGAGTCTGTCTTTTGCCAATTTGGAAGATGGCCTTTCATTTCCCAAGGTCTTCTATACTTTCAGAAGTAATTTGCACTAAGAGAATGATATTAGCAAGATGGCAGACTATAAAGCTGCAGACTCCTGTTCCCATATGGAAACATCAAGTAAATAACAAAACACTAATGGGAATAGCTTTATGGAAGCTCTAGAAAATGGTCAAGGTTCTGAAGCAACCAAATGAAGTCCCAATCAAGAATACACACACACAGCAGTAAGAAATTGTGTGGTGTTTTCTCACTCTTGTCTCATCCCCTCCTCGGAGCAATGCAGCTGCTGCTTTTGGGAGAAAGCCATCCAGTTGCATGTTTTCTCCCTTAACAAGGAAGGAAAAGAGTAGAACTTGCTTGCAATGGGGTTGCTTGGTTTCTGTTGCACCTGACTTGGAGCTCAGACAAGAATGGGACCATGGTTTGGATATCAAGTTGAAAGCCACTGAAAGCAGTGGAAGGTGTTGCAGCATGTGAAATATGCAGGAAGATTAGAGATTCACAGGAGCCTGAGTAAGAGCCTTCAAACAGAGGAACACATAGAACATCTAAGGTGTGAAGAAGCAGGGAGAGACTCAAGGAAATTAAAAGATTTAAAAGCAATTATGTGTATGAGTGAATTGGGAAAGAAAAGCACACACACAGACATAGAAAAGATCTATGTCCAGAAAGATCTGAAAAGAACTTATAGCCCTCCTGATGGGCTGATTAGTGATGCTCCATTGCATGGAGCCAATCTGAAAAGATATGTGGGTGTGTTTGTGTGTGTGTGTGTGTGTGTGTGTGTTTAATTTTTATGGCCAATTTTCAAAAAAGATCACAGGGCATATAAATAGGAAAAAAATAAATCTCCAGAAACTGACCAAAGAACCATAGGATTCAGACTTATTGGACAAATATTTTAAAACACCACTCTTAAATATGCTCAAAAAGCTAAAGGAAAACACAGAAAATGAACTAAAGGAAATCTGGACAACAATATATAAGCAAAATAAGAATATAAACAGCGATATAAAAGATTCTGAAGCTAAAAAATACGACAGATTTGAAATATCTAAGAGGGACCCAACAGACTTGGGCACACAAGAAATAATCAATTAACTTAAAAATGGATCATTTGAAATTATTGAGTCCACAGAGGAAAAAGAAAAAAAAAAAAAAAGAATGGAAGAAAGTTACAGAATCTCAGGAACTTATGGGGCACCAAAAAAAAAAAAAAGACTAATGTTTGCATTATGGGAGCTCCAGAAGGAGAAGAAAGGGGCTGAGAATTATTTAAGTAAATAATGGCCAAAACTTCCTAAATTTGAGGAAAGACATGAATATACAAATACAAGAGTTTTAATGAACTCCGAATTGAAAAATTAAAAAAATCCTACATCAAGGCACATTACAACCAAACTGTCAAAGTGAAAGACAGAGATTCTTGAAAGCAACAGAAAAAAGTGACTCATCATGTACAAGAGATCCTCAATAAAATTTTCAGTGAATTTCTCAGCAGAAATCTTGAATGCCAGAAGGCTGTGGGATGATACAATTAAAATGTAAAAGAAAAAGAAAAATCTGTCAACCATAATACTATATCTAGCAAAACTTTACTTCATAAAATAAGGGGGAAATTAAGACATTTCCATGTAAATAAAAGCCTAAGGAGTTCATTACCACTAGACCTGCCTTACAATAAATACTAAAGGAACCCTTTCAGGTTAAAATGACAGGAGTAAGGGAGGGTAAGGGAGGGAAAGGGAGGGAAAAAAAATGAAACAAGATGAAACCAGTGAGGGAGACAAACCATAAGAGACTCTTAATCTCAGGAAACAAACTGAGGGTTGCTGGAGGGGAGGGGAATGGGAGGCATGGAGTGTCTGGGTGATGGACATTGGGGAGGGTACGTGCTATGGTGAGCTCTGTGAATTGTGTAAGACTGATGAATCACAGACCTGTACCCTTGAAACAAATAATACATTATATGCTAATAAATAAATAAGTAAATAAAATTTTAAAAAAATTACAGTAGTCTAAAGAGAGTAAGACAAATACTATGTGATTTCATTTATATGTGGAATCTAAAAAACTAAACATATGAACAAACAAAATAGAAACAGACTCATAAATACAGAGAACAAACTGGTAGTTGCTAGAGGGAGGGAGTTGAGGGGATGGATGAAATATGTGAAGAAGATTAAGAGGTACAAACTTCCAGAAATAAGGCACAAAAATGAAACGTAAAACATAGGGAATATGGAAAATAATATTGTAATTGCTTTTTATGGGGAGAGATGCTAACTATACTTATTGTGGTAAGCATTGTTTAATGTATATAATTGTCAAATTATTATGTTGTACACACGAAATTAATAAAAAAAATTTATGCCAAAATACTTCAGTTAAAAAAAAAAACAAAGTTCTCCAGTAAAGATAAATATATAGACAAGTATAAAAATTGGTATAATTTAAACATTTGTTCGTATATCCTTTTTTAATTGTTTTCTAAAATTCAAATGCAATATGTAACATGAATAACATGAAGTGGGAGAATATTTAGTTAGGGAGAGGGGAGGTAACAATTTATTTCCTGTGCTCCTGAATGTCAACTAACTCATTGCTTTTACAATTATAGACTAAAGATTCATTTTCTCTAATTTTCTTGGTAAAATTACCTGGATAAATAATTTTGTTGAAATTATTGAAAGGTAGGTGGTCCTTTAAAAAAAGATTTAAAATAGAAAGACTTTATATCAAGTGCTATTAAAACTGGATCAGGGTGACTTAGTACCCTTTGATAATTTAAGTGTATTAAGTCACCCATTCCTCACATTAAGGTACCTGAAGTAAATGCCAAAATCCCACCAAAAAGTGTAGAATGTGTTTAAAGTGGCTTTGTTTTCAGAAAAAGCAGGACAAAATGTTGTAAAAACCGCAATTCGATTTTGAGATTCTTAAATTAGCACCATTTTTTTTTACATTAATTAAAAGAGCAGGTTTGGGAACACATTATCTATATACGACTTAATGAGGGAAGCCTTGGACACTCTGATGTTTGTTGGCACCTCTGCAGAACACCTTAATTTTTTATAAATAAATTGCTCTAAATCTGATAAGTCCAAGAATTACCCTTGCAAAAAGTCCCTCTTGGTCGTACTCTGTCTTCCTTGACAGGCAGAATGGATTGATCATCTTCAAATTACATTAGCCCTCTTTGATGAATTATGCAAATGTTAAAGCCAACTCTCTGTATATATTAGGAAAAAAAAAAAAAGAAACGGAAAAACCTTAGGAGAGCATCTGTGAGAGAATGTAACACATATGTATTGGAGGTTAGGGTATGCTGCACAGTAGGATCTTGATGAGCTCTGGGACATGAAATACATGGCATTTTGTCAGAGCTCACAAAATCCATGCTATCCTTCCTAAATCTGCCAGTACAGAGACAGTTCAACACAAAAAGTCTTGCCTAGTTTGACAACCAAATAGAACTCAATACATAAGCTGCATAATCACGGGGTTGAAAGAATTGGAATTTGTTCTTTCAATCAGTGCCACAATGCACTCTATTTAAACAAATACAAATGTATGTGGGGAGAAGTGGAGACAAAATATTTTGAAATGACAGAAATAAAAACAGCTGGATCATTTCAGCATGGTTGATCCTATTTTCTTTCCACAGAAATGTAATTTATAGTTTTGTTAAATAACTTTTGTTTATTAAAAGAATCCAGGCAGATTGCTGATTTTTGTTTCAATTGTAATAGCAATTGCACCAAACAAATGACCACTTAAAGCCATGGTTTCATGGGATATAATTAGTTTCCCTCCCATTTAGAGTACTACCATTTCAAATATAGTTACATTCCCATGTTTTTTTTCTCACACCTGTTGGTTCAAGGACATTTAAAGAGCACTGGCACATCCTCTTTAAAGCAGTGTACTTTTATACTATACTTAGGATGGCTTTTCCCAAGTAAGCAAAGAAGAGAATTTTTTTTTTTTCTTTTTAGTGATTGTATCTACAAGCTCTTTAGGAAATAATATGTGGAACAGCAAGAACCCCTTCCTCCAGTACTTCTACTCTTAAAGGGCAGATGTCTGGCCCGAGCAAATATACACGCTAATTTATCCCTCCATATCCCTCCATTATATTTGAGTTATCAGTCTATATTCAGGTGATGATAATAAAGATAGAATGGAAGATCTGATAAGACAATCATTTGGAGTTAGAATACTAGGTCTCAGTAACTGATTTGATGTGAAATCCAAAGGCAAGGGTCAAGTCAAATATAACTAAAGTTTTGAACTTCTGAGCCATGACATACTATCTAGAACTGCCTGAAATAATGATCAGGAGATGATTGAATGTGTAAAATATATTTTGGTAAGAAGATGATACATGCATCGCTGGGAGCATTAAAACTGAGACATCAGTGAGATCTCCAAGTGACAAAAATATGGAACCACAAAGAATGGCCTACTTTAATCTAGACCACAATTATCTCTAAAGATTGAGCTTTAAAGACATTAGACATTTTCAGGTATCCATGTATTTATTTTAGGAATCTTCTTCTCACTGACGGACAACTTTTAGGATCCTTCTTAGCAGATGAAGCATGCGGTGTTCTTCAGAATTCCGGTGACAAATTCCTTCTTTTCTTTGTCTTCAAAACCAGGATTTTCAACTACACAACTATGTTTCTAATTTAAACAGTGAATTTCATTGTCATATATATATTTATGTCATATATGTATTTAGTTAGTCTCTACTTCTATATATATGGTCATGTGTGTGCATAGGGAACCACTAAGTAATTTCTGCTTTCTAGGGGAGTGCATATCAAGTGGAAAGTGTGCAGTTTAGTACTGAAGTAGACAAATTAATCTTAAACCTTTCTTGTACCTTCCAAATCCCTTCTCTAAAGCTCTATGACATTGATGACATTTGGAGAGGGATAAAGGTCCATTTGGTCCATCTATCTCCTTAAAAGAAGAAGTATTGTCCTTTTCTTCTTTTTCTTTCTTTCTTTTTTTTTTTTTTTTCCAGCCTTAGACAGAGCTTTGTTTGTAATCGGTATCAGTGAACATGTGTTTCAAGAAGGGGCTGTTTAAGAGAGTGCATTCCAGGTAGAAAAGCATGGATTGACTATGCAGAAAGGAGATACAAAAAAGGTAAGGCATTAATATTTATTCATTTATTCCTTCATTTGCTATGTATTTTAAAAGCTGAATAAATATCTCAAACAGGAGAGAAAAAAAATATGGAAATATGGAAATGAGAATGGGAACTGGATATTCCTGCAGTGCTGACAGTTAGGCCTGGCCTGAATGTTGGGCAGGATTTGCATTTCACGATGAGGAGTGGTCATGCTGGGGAGCTGGAGGAGGGAGATCAATAAGCAAAGGTGCATAAACCTGGTGATGTGGAGATGTCCAGTGCCTGTGAAGGCCATTTGTAAAAGAACACAACTGACCACATAATTTGGACCCAAACCACATGCTTTCATGTCAACCAAATTTTCAATTAAATTGAAGGGTAATTTTGACAAACTGGGCTTAGTCTGAGAGTTATTTGGCTTTCTAAGCAGCCATTGTGCAAATTAATAGTTGGGTGGCACAAAAGCAAGCATATTTCAGACCCTGTGGTTTCCTTTCCATCTACAATGTTATATATGTATTTTTTTTCAAAGGAATTTTCAGAACTCTTGAGGATACTGTCTTTGGAACTTAAGTGTTGCTTAATGGAAGTTTCTGATTGACTGCCATTAAAGTCATGTCCGCATCCAGGACATGGGACCGCATATTGTATGCCTTATTTTTAATTTATAAATTCTATTTCAAAGTCTCAGTAAAATATGACAGGCAGAACACTTTGCAGAAATTATGACATATTTCAAGTAGTTAAAATTCCTGACTCTGTAGCTACTGTGCCTTTTTGCAGCACCTGAGGCAAGTGATACCCCAATGTGCTTATGACCCAGCCTACCTTATCACTGAAACATGTTATGTCTGCTATACCATATCCCAGGCAGGTTTACTAAATGGCATGTGGGTGTGAAAAAATTGATGGTTAGTTCTTAAATAATCACATCGGAAATGAATTAATTCACAGAGATTTTCTATTTAGCGAATGATATCATTTTCGTTCTGTCAAAAAGAAAAACTCAGAGCAGATATGGTTGGCATTTCTACACGAGAGTCATTGCAAAGGCCTCCTGAGTGATTTGGAAGGTTCAGTAGGAAGCAGTGCAAAAGGCACCTGTAACATCACTCCACTTTATAGCTCTGACCTGAGCAAGACACCTGACATCTTTAGGTATCAGCTTCCTCATCTAATGTCGAACAATGATACCTTTTAGGGTTCTTCGACTATCAGTGAGATAACTGAACCATATCTGGGGCATGATAAACCTTCAGTAAATAGTAGATATTTTACCACCTCATACTGCTAATTTTTCTTCACTGTGCCCTGTCAGACTAATAAACTAAAATATGACTAGCACCATGTCAATGTCAGGAGTCAGTTAACACCATTTTAGGATGGAAAACTTGGTCAGATATGCCAACAAAAGTGATGGGGGTGTGGGAGGAGAGCTTGGAGGTTTTCCTGAAAATGTGTGTAATCAGTTTATCTGTTCGTGCATATATAATATTTTTATTATATTTTATTTTTTAAGTAAATATTTAATATTTTAAAAAAATTAAATTTATTTAAATATTAAATACATATATATTTAAAAATAAATAAATATTTTTATTTATATATTTATTTTATTTCAAAGATAAAGTCTAAGAGAGAAAAGAATCTGGGTTAAAAAATATGGGTCTGGTCCTTACCAGAACTTACGGTCTGTTCCTTACCTTATGAAAGGAACAAAATGGATAGTGAGATAGGTATGTAATGTCCACCTCAGATCAGTTAGGTGGTGTCTCTAAGGGAGCTAGACCCCATGGTTCACTATGTGCATTTAGAGTTATAAACAATCCGTCCTTACTGTTCCTTGCCAGTAGTCAGAACCTGGGGTGCTTTCTCATGCATCACTTCATTCCCACCTAAATTTTAATATTATTTTCCAGTTTCATTTATTATCTACTATTTTATTTATTTTGAATACTGAAAACTGGTATTTATTATTATATAGGAAGATTTTACTATCTTTCCCATGTCCTTTGACCTGGCCTGGGCCAGTGGATGTTGGTCCTCTCCTGTATAACCTGTTCAGCCATCGTTGTATTTCATGGCTTAGTCCTCTGAACTCAGACAGCTTGCCCAATTCCTAACTTTGACCACTCCTCCATAGATCCTGTCTTCTTAACATTTTCCTTTGGCTTCATGGGAATCACATTGAATCTTTTTATATGAACTGGCTTTCTACCAGTGCTCTCTGATTATCACAAATATTTTTCTCAGCCAAGTCCCTGACCTAGATGGTGGCTATGCTGTCATAAATATCAGGTTGAGTTTACCTCATGGAGTCAGTGGCCATGGGGGTAAGAGTGACCATGGGAACTTTTACATCAAGACACACACTTAGGGTTCTCTAACGATGACAGGATCACTGATAGCTATCTTAGTCTTGCTTAAACAATAAAAAATTTCCATGTGTACAGAGCTCATCTTGGAGGAAGTGCATGCCCCAGCCTCTGCCAATAGTGACTTTGCATATTCCAGCCCTACTTAGAATATTAAGCCATGTTTCCTTTCTGAATTTGTGTGTTCAAAACATATCATACTAAACGCATATCCTGGATTAAATCACGGATCAGAAAAGGAGATTAATAAACAAATAATAAAATCCAAGTAAAATCTAGAGTTTTACTTGTTATCAATGTACTATCAACAGTAATATTGGTTTCTAAGTCTAGACTAATGTATTATAGAAGTAGAAAATATTATTAGAAGGGGAGCCTTGGTGGCTCAGTGGGCTAAAGCCTCTGCCTTCAGCTCAGGTCATGATCTCAGGGTCCTGGGATCGAGCCCGGCATCAGGCTCTCTGCTCAGCGGGAAGCCTGCTTCCTCCTCTCTCTCTGCCTGCCTCTCTGCCTACTTGTGATCTCTCTCTGTCAAATAAATAAGTAAAATCTTAAAAAAAAAAAGAAAATATTATTAGAAGACGCTGAAAGAGGTATACAGGCAATCCCTGTATTGTCTTTGCAACTTTTCTATGCATCCAAAATTATTCCAAAATACAAAGTTAATTAAAAAATAAATTATTACTTTGGTTGCAACCAAGATGAACCAAGCCTATTGTATCATATTTCTCAGATTAAAACAATAACTGGATAAATACAAAGAGCAACTATCTGAGGACTCTTAAAGTGAATAACAGCAAACACATTAGGAAAAGAAGTCAAAACTTGAAGAATGACTAAAAGGATACTGGTGAATTTCCTGTTCCCTTTCTTTTTATCTCCCAGTTCTGATCAGAGGGCAGGGAAAATCAGAGAAATAAAGAGTGGGGATAATCAGCAAGATCTCTAAGAGAATCTCTCTTTCTAGCCAGAAGACAAGGAAAAAAAGATTGCACAGACAGTGGGGAGAAATTCTCTTTTAATTTTGTTTTTCTTGCCAGTCCTACTCAAGGGGTACTTTATTCCTAGAACCACACTCCTGTGGCAGGACAATGGAAGCACAGCACTGAAACCCCCCTGAGAACACCTCTCCCCATGGATGGAAGGGCCAGGAAAAGAATATGAGTGGCATTCTTTCTCTTGTCACATTGCCCAGGGCAGGGTCAGTCTTGCAGAACTGTGTTATGGCTCAAGGGACTGAAATTCTTAGAGAAACCCACCTTTGTAGGCATAAAAACTGGGAAAGAGCTTCCAGTGGCTTCTTGAAAAGAGAGATGGAAAAGCAGATCCCTACCACTGTGTTTGATATGACATAAATCCTGGGGTCACTCTTAAGTTGCACATTTGTGGAACACACCCCAAATAGACAACAGCAAGAATTTTGACAACTAAACTACTCTATAACATTCTACAAGGTAGAATGGAGATGGCAAAGGAATGGGTATGTGAACTGAAAATGATCTATAGAAACTGTAGAATCAAGGAATACACAAAAACATACTGAAAAAATAAATGACCACAGCTTCTGGGACCTGTGTGCAACACCACCAAACCAAATCAAATCAAACCAAACCAAACCAAACCAAACCAAACCAAACCAAACCAAACCAAACCAAATGCTTGACACAGATAAGAAAACAAAACAAAACAAAACAAAAAACAAAACAAAACAAAAAACCAAAACAAAACAAAACAAGCAAACAAAAACCAGACACATTACCTTAAGTATTGGAAAATAACAATTTGAAACCGTAAAGAAAATGGTTGAAAACAATCAGAAACCATAAAGAAAAGAAGACACTGGAATCATATATTTAAAGTGTGGAAGAAAAGAATTGTCTAATTCCCAGAATGAAGCAAATAAATGGAAGTTAATGTGTTTGATTACTTTCTATATGCTGATATAATCTCTATGTATCTGTGGATCTATAAATAATATATTATTTTATATTATTTAAATTTTATGTCATTTTCTATCAAACTGATCATATTAATCTATAGTTCTGTTTATTTAGCTTGTTCATACATTATCCCTAGTGGTGTCTGTAGCATTTATTACTTTGTTGCTTTACCTCTTATGTAGTATTCCATAATATAAACATACCATAATTTATCCATTCTCCTTCTGATGGACATTCAGTTTGCTTCAAATATTTTACAATTGCTGACGTCTCCTGTACATATCCCCTTGTTCACTTGTGTGAGAATTTCTTTATATGTCACTAAGAAATAATATCTAATTTTCAATTTCTTCTTCCTTTCTGTATCTTATTTACGTTATTTATTTCTCCCATATTTCTCATTTCTCTCCCTTATAGTGTATTAAATCTCCATATTCAACAATATATGTATTATTTTTCTATCGATCTGTCATCATCTATCCAATTCACATGCAATTCTATATGATTTTAGAATCAGCTCTATTTCAAAAGAAAAAAAGAATCAGATCAATTTCTACAAAAAAAGTCATCTGGAAGTCTGACAGGGATTGCATTGAATTTGTAGGTAAGTTTAGATAGTATTGCCATCTTGTCAATGTTGTTTTCTGATCCGTGATCATGGAATATTTTTCTAATTATATAGATCTTTAAACAATGTCTTGTAGTTTCAAAGGATGTTTCCTATTTCTGTTAAATTATTTTCAAAAATTTTTGATACCGTAGTAAATATAATTAATTTTCTTAATTTTTTTTAATTTTCTTAATTTTAATTTTGACTTGTTTATTGCTTGAGTATAGAAATATAATAGATATTTATATTTTGATATTGTATCTTGCAAACTTACGGAACTCATTCATTACCTTGAATAGTATTATAGTGGATTTCTTATGATTTTCTACATGAAAAGTCATTTCATCTGCAAAGAGATAGTTTTACTTTTTCTTTGCAATCTGGATTTTTCAAGTTTCCTTGATTTGCTTCACTAAGTTAGTACCTCTAGTGTAATGTTGAATAGAATTAGTAAATATCGAAATTCTTTTTGTTGCTGATCTTGAGGGAAAAAGCATTCAGTCTTTCACCATTAAGTCTGAAACTATTTGTAGACATTTCATAGATGGTTTTGAAAAAGGTTGAGGAAGTCTCCTTTTACTCCTAGTGTGTTGGGTGTTTTATTCACAAGCATGCTGAATTTTGCCAAATGCTTTTTCTTCATCTATTGAGATAATCATGTGATTTTGTTGTTGTTCATGTGATGTGTAACATTAATTGACTTGACGGTCAACCTTGCATTCTTGTACAACATCCCACTTGGTTATGTTTTATGGTATATATACATTTTTTATATTGCTAGATTTGTTTTTTCAATAATTTGTATCTATATTAATGTGAGATATTAGTCTGTATTTTTCTTGTGATTTACTTGATTTGTTTAAATATCAGAATAATATGGGCCCCATAAAGTCAATTAAAAAGAGCTCCTTCCTCTTCTACTGTCTGGAAAACTTATAAAAATTTGATGTTAATTCTTCTTGAAGTGTGGTAGAATTTAGCAGTGAAACCCTTTGGAACTTGGCTTCTTTGGGTAGGAGGTTTTTTAAATTATTGATTCAGTATCTTTCTTTAAACAGATCTATTCAAAATGTCTATTTCTCCTGAGATCAGTTTCTGTACTTTGTGTCTTTTTAGGAATTTGTCCACTTTATCTAAGTTGTCTAACTTATAATTAGATTTAGTTGTATTTTTATAGTAATTTCTTATAACCTTTTTTATATTTCTGTAAGATAAGTAATAATATTTATTTCTTAATCTAGTAATTTGAATCTTCGTTCTTTCTATTTTGGTCACTCTAGCTAAGGTTTGTTAAGTAGTTATCTTTTAACAAAACAATTTTGAATTCATTGATTTTATCTATACTTTTTCTGTTCTCTACTTAATTATTTCCTACTCTAATCTACTGTTTCCCTTCTTTGATCTCCTTATGTTTAGTTTGCTCTTGTTTTTCTAGTGCTTTAATTTAGAATGTTAGGTTATTGATTTGAGATCTTCTAACCATCAGCATTTACATTGATAAATTTGCATCTAAGAACTTCTTTAGCTGCATAATAAATATTTTGATATACTTTCATTTTCTTTCATCTAATAGCAATTTCTAATTTTCCTTTCAATTCATTCTTTGTCCCTTTGGTTATTCATAAGTGTGTTGTTTAATTTCTACATATGTTTGCGTCGCATATTTTTCCTGGTCTTGACTTCTAAATTCATTCCATTTTAGTCAGAACATATACTTTGTATTTTTTCTATCCTTTTTTAGTTTATTGAAGTTTTTTTTAAGATTTTATTTAATTTATTTGACAGAGAGAGAGATCACAAGTAGGCAGAGAAGCAGGCAGAGAAGCGGGGGGAAGCAGGCTCCCCGCTGAGCAGAGAGGCCAATGTGGGGCTGGATCTCAGGACCCCGAGATCATGACCCAAGCTGAAGGCAGAGGCTTTAACCCACTGAGCCACCCAGGCGCCCCTAATTTATTGAAGTTTGTTTCACATCTGGCTTCTGGTTTACCCTGAGAAATATTCATGCATACCTGAAAAGAATGTATATCTTAGTGTTGTGTGGAGTGCTCTACAGATATCTGTTAGTTCTGGCTGGTGAATAGTGTTGTTGAAGTCTTCTGTTTTCTTGTTGATTTTCTGTTTAGTTGTTCTATCTATTATTGAAAGTGAGATATTATAGGCTATAACTATTATAATTTAATTTTCTGTATTTTTCTTCATCACTTTTTATTTGACATACTTTGATGCTCTATTATTAAGGCATATATTTATATAATCATTGGGTCTTCCTGATAGATGGATTATTTTATTGTTATAAAATGTCGCTCTTGGGACACCTGGGTGGCTCAGTCAGTTAAGCATCTGCATTCAGCTCAGGTCATGATCCCAGGGTCCTGGGATTGAATCCTGCATCGGGCTCCTTGCTCAGCAGAGAGTCTACTTCTTCTGCCCCTTCTCCTCTCCTACTTGTGTACTCTCTCTGACAAATAAAAAACCAAATCTTCAAATGTCCCTCTCTATTTCTAGTGCCATTTTTGTTCTAATATCTATTTTGTCTTATATTAGTGTAGTCATGTCAGCATACTTGTGGTTGCTATTTGCATTGATATTACTTTTTTCAAGCATTGATTTCACTCTATTGTATTTTTTTAAGATTTATTTATTTATCTTAGAGAAAAAGAGTGAGCAGGGGTAGGGACAGAGGGAGAGTCTTAAGCAGACTCCACATTGAGCACGGAGTCCAACATGGGACTCAATCTCATGACACCGAGATCATGACCTGAGCTGAAGCCAAAAGTTGGACACTTTGACTATGCCACCTGGCACCCCATCAATCTACCATACCTTTGAATCAAAATATTTCTCCTGTAGACAGCATATTATCAGATCATGGTTTGTTTTGCTTTCAGATCATTTTTTTTTAATTCAGCCTTCCAATATCTCTCTGATGATTAAATTGTTTGGTACATTTCATTCATTGTTATTGTTGTTATCTGCCCTTTTACCCTGTTTCTCATACCTTTTTTGTTTCTCTATTCCTCTTACAAAATTCTTTCCCATTAGTAAATGTTTTCTAAAGTAGCATTTAAATTTCTTTACTCATTTTTTTCACTATAGCTCTTAAATTTTTTTATAGTGATTGCTCTAGAGTTTACCATATACATCTTAACTTATTAAAATCAACTTTAGATTTATACTGGTTTAATTCCAGAGAGATAAACATTTCTTGTGTATAGCTCTATTCTCTCCTCCACTTTGTTTTATTGTTATATGTATCACATCTGTTAATGTTATAAACCCAAGGATACACTGCTATAATTATAACATCACCATCTGCAGTCACTTCCTTAGTGCTCTACAGTGTTTCTTCCACTCACCTCCTCTATGCTGTTATCTACAAATATATTACACATACATATTATATTTCGCTATGTTACAGACTTAACAATACATCATATACATATTTTATTCAAGTGCTTTTAAAATAAGAGAGGAAAGAAGGAAAATAAACATTTAAACTGTCTTTTATAATTATATTTACTAGTGCTCTTTGTTTTTCATTGTGGATGGGAAATGCTATCTAGGGTTACTTGCTTCCAGCCTGAAAAACTTTCTTATGATTCCTTTTAAAGCATGTCGGTTAGCAACAAATTCTTTCATTTTTTGTTTATCTGGGAAAGTATTTTGCCTTTATTTTGGAAAGAAAGCTTTTCTGGACTCAGAATTCTTGGTTTATAGTTTGTTTTTGTTTTATTTTGTTTTGAGGTCTCCGTAAGTTTTCCCACTGCTTTTTGGCCTCTAGCATTTCGGATGAGAACTCCATTATAAATCTTATTGGGGTTCCTTTGTAAGTAACAAATTGCTTTTTTTCTTTCCTTGTTGCTTTCAAGATTTTCCCCTTGTCTTTGACATTCAGCCTTTTTATTATGATGCTTATGTTTGTGGATAACTTTGAGATTATATTGTACTTGGAATTTATTGACCTTCTCGGACATGTAGGTTATTATTTTTCAATAAATTTGGGAAGTTTTCTGCCATTATTTCTTTGTATATATTTCTGCTCCTTTCTCTCTGCTCTTTCTGGTGCTTGTATTATGTGGTGTGCCTAATGGTGTCCCACATTTCCCTGAGGCGGTCTTCATTTTTCTTCAATCTTTTTTCTCTTGTGTTCTTTGGCTTGCAAAATCTATCAATCCGTCTTCAAGTTTGCTTATTCCTTTTTCCACCAGCCCAAATCACTGTTAATTCTACTGAGTGTGGAGCCTGATGCAAGACTCTATGCCATGAATCTGAGATCATGATCTGAGCCAAAATCAAGAGTTGGATGTTTAAGTGACTGAGCCACCCACATGTCCTATTTTTATTCTTTTTAATTTCTGTTATTATACTTTTTTTTTAAAGATTTTATTTATTTGTCAGATCGAGAGAATGAGAGAGCACACACAAGCAAGGGAAGCAGCAGGCAGAGGGGAGAAGCAGGCTCCCCACTAAGCAGGGAGCCCAATATGGGACTCGATCCCATGACCCTGGGATCATGACCCGAGCCAAAGGCAGACGCTTAACCAACTGAGCCACCCAGTCGTCCCTGTTATTATACTTTTTAACACCAGAATTTCCATTTTGTTCTTTCTGTAATCTCCATCCCTTTATTGATATTTTCTATTTGGTGCAACACTGTCATTATACTTCCTTTATTTCTTTAATAATGGTTTCTTTTAGTTCTGTGAACGTGTTTATAATGGCTATTTTGAAGTTGTTTTCTGACAAATCCAATGTCTGGTCACTCTTATAGTCATGCCTACATTTTTTTTTTTTCACTAGTGTGTGGATCATAATGCCCTGCTTCTTTGCATGCCTCATGTTTTGTTAGAAATTGATCATTTTAGCCATCAGAAAGGATGACTACCCAACTTTTGTATCAACATGAATGGAACTGTAGGAGATTATTTTGAGTGAAATAAGTCAAGCAGAGAAAGTCAATTATCATATGGCTTCACTTACTTGTGGAACATGAGGAATAACATGGAGGACATTAGGAGAAGGAAAGGAAAAGCAAATTGGGGTAAATCAGAAGGTGAGATGAACCATGAGAGACTGTGGACTCTGGGAAACAAATTGAAGGTTTTGGAGGGGAAGGGAGTGGGGGAATAGGTGAACCTGGTGGTGGGTATTAAGGAGGGCACGTATTGCATGGAGCACTGGGTGTGGTGCATAAACAATGAATCTTGGAACACTTAAAAAATAAAACAAAATTTAAATAAACCAAAAAAAAAAAAAAGAAAGAAAGAAATTGAACATTTTAGATAATATATTCTAACAAATCTGAATACATCCTCCCAGTCTTGGAAGGGGCTATTATTGTTATTTTTCTGTTTCTTTGTTGTGTCTTTGGTTTCCTCATTTCAGTGATGTCTATTTCTCCTCCTACCATGTTAAGCCTTTGTTGTTGCTTCTCGGGGAGACAAGGCTTTGAGTATGCCCACAGTGGCCCTGGAAAGACAATGGTTTGTGTAAGGCTCTCTTCCACTATATTCCTTGATTATGACAAGGTGTTAGGTTCCACTGTTTGCTGGCTGATTATTCAACTGTTTTCAACACTACTTTGTGGCATAAATTGCTGTACAAATCAATAAATCAAATTGTAGTTTCTTCACAGGGGTAGTTTCTGATGTCAGTGCTTAATATCTGTTCTGTCTCCAGGAGGACTCCTCTCAGCTAACTTACTCCTTAGTTCTCTACAGCATAGTAGTTGGCTTAAATTTTAACCTCGGTCTTGAATCTCCTCCCAATTGTCTTTCACCACAACCTCCACTGTTCTTAAGAGTGTCTTTAGGTTTGAACTTCTTCACTCTGTTGCAAATAAATTCAGTTCCTTTGGGAAGAGATTAGGAGCTATCTTTATAGTCTGGATTTCCTCTAAGCAAAATCTCTGAACCAGAGCTCTAGAGTAATTGAAAGGACCACGGCAAGCTTCTCTCTGAGTGACACTCCTGGTCTAGGAGGGTTGGTAAGAGGGTCTGGCATGAAACCACAGCCTCATGCACCAGGGAAAAGATGATGAGGCCCTCAGTCTTCTCAACATGCTGTGCCCAATGTAAGCCTCCATTATATAAGTGGGGACAAAGCAGCAGAAGAAAACCCCCACCTCTTACCTGAACTCAGCAGGACTTGTCCTATTCTATCCTGGAATAAAGTCCTCAGCTTGAGAGATGGGGGACAAGGAGACTTATGTTCTTTGCTGAAACAGCCTGGAGTATAGTCTCTACCTCACTAAGATAGGAAGGAAGAAAGAGAGGGCAGTCTTAGTTCAAATACTACAAACTTTCAACTTTCTTACCAAATTTTTGTTCATGTTCTTGAGTAGATATTTATCCATTTAAATATAGCTTTTACTTGTTTCAATAGATAGAAGATCAGTGGAATGCCCAACACTGTCATAATAGTGGTAGATCTCATATGGTTATATCTATAGGAGTCTTAATTTTTGTACATATATACTGAAATAGTTATAGCAGAAATTATATGGTGATTAAAAATTAATTTAAAGTATTCTAGGGAAGTGTTTAAGGATATAGTGCAATAGGTTTGGGTATATTGAAACTGAGTAAAAGATGAATTAAGTTTATTAAATTATTCTTTCTTTCTCTTCCTCGCTTTCTTTTTCTCTTTTTCTCTCCAAATATGTATATTGTACGTGTGAGTAAGTGTGTGCTTATGTGTGTGCAATTTCTGTCAATATTAGGAGTATGTATAAGAAACTGTTAGTAGTGGCTAAAGTGTAGAAGACAGTGTAGAAGAGAGACTGTGTTTTTAGAATTTATCCTCCCCCCCAACTTTTTTTTGATGATTCTGAAATATGGTCCTATCTTCAATTTGGAATCTATTGATATGGTGCAGTTTATTATTTTGCTAAAAAAAAACACAAAAAACACCTGTTCAAGATCAATCAGTAAGTTAGTGGCAGGGTCAGGATTTGGGTTTAGATTTTCTAACATCTAAATTCTTTTTTTTTTTTTTTTTTAACATCTAACTTCTGATCCAGGGTTCATTTTCGTAATGCCATGTTTCCATTATGATTTTAGGACAAGTTTATTCTATTCTTCAGATAAGCAGGAGAAGGACCATTAACAATTATTTGAAAGCGGATGGTTACAAAAAAAAAAATTTTAAAGGATCCAAAATAGTGTGTACTTGCTACATGTAAAGGTATAACTAAAGACCAACTGATTTAAATCACTCTTAGAAGAAGAAATGTGGTTGTGAGCAGGGAAACTAAATCATCTTATCAAGAAGAACCTACATCTTGACATCCACTGATTGTGATCCATATCTGTGTAGGTAATATATTTATTTAACTTAAGCCTCCAGAGTAAAATGAATCTTTTTTGTAATTTTTCCAATAATAGCAATTATAATGATATATGCATTCATAAGAAGTATAAATGAGTAGGTCATGTATTATAAAATCACAGATTGAACAAAACTGGGATATTTAAAAACTTTAATAAATCTCAAATATCTCATAAAAATTTGCATCTCTCACTGCTCCTTAGACATCACAGCAGCACTATAATGTTTAATAATCAGTCTTCTGGGTTAAAAAAAAGGCTCTGATTTATAATGTTTGTCAAATTCTGTGGTATCAACACTTTGTGCTCAAGTTCAATCTACTAATGGATTAACAGCTAGCCAACAAAATTCCTGAAAATGTAGTAATTTGTTCTCACCAGCTGGTTAATCAGCTCCTGCTGGGTATGGGCATTGAGCCTCTGCCCAATGGTAACACATGCATTTGAAAATTAAACCAATTAGTGCTAGATTTTCAGAGCTAAGTGGTCATAAACTGAGGGTTTGGCTAATTGTATATGTCAACTTGACTGGGCCATGGGGCGCCCAGATATTTTGTCAAACATTATTCCGGGTATTTTAGTGAAGGTATTTTTGGATGAAATTAACATTGGAATGGATAGACTAAGAAAAGAAGATGGCCTTCCCTAATGTAGGTAGTCCTCATTCAGTTGCAGACCTGAATAGAGCAAAAAGCCTGAGTAAGAGGGAACAACTGCCTGACTTGTTGAGACATAGGTCTTTTCCTGTCTTTGGACTTGAGATGAAAAATTGACTTTTCCTGTGTCTCAAGCCTCTCAGCTTCCACAGAGAAACTTATACCATCAGCTCTACTGGTTGTCAGGCTTTTGGGTTTGGACTAGAATTACACCATCAGTCCTGGATCTCCAGCTTGCCAAATACAGATCTTGGGATCTCTCAGCCTCTATAATGGTGTGAGCCAAGTCTCTATAATATGTACGTATGTATGTATGTATGTATCTATCTTTCTATCTACCTATCTAATCTATCTTCTATCTATCATCTATCTTTCTATCATCTGTCTATCATCTACTATCTATCATCATCTATCTTATAATCATCTATTTGCCTATCATCTACTATCTATTCATTTATCATCTATCTATATATCTATCATCTACCTGTCTAATCTAATCTATATTTGTTTATCATCTACCATCTATCATCTATCCATCTATCATCTACCATCTATCATCTATCTATTATCTGTCTATCATCTATCTTTCTATCATCTATCATCTTCTATCTATCATCTACTATCTCTCTATCATCTATCATCTATCATCTACCATCTATCTATCATCATCTATCATCTATCTATCTATCTATCATCTATCTATCACCTACCATCTATCTGTCATCTATCTATTATTTATCATCTATCTATTATCTATCTATCTTTCAATCATCTACTATCTATCTATCTAGTTAGCTATCATCTATCTTTCGATCATCTACCATTTATCTATCTATATCTATCATCTACCTATCATCTATCATTTAACTATCCATTTATGTATCTCTTTCTTCTGTTTCTTTACTCCACTCTCTCTGCTAGTCAGGACCTACCAAAAGGATTTTATTTATTTATTTATTTATTTTTAAAGATTTTGTTTATTTATTTGACAGAGAGAGAGAAATCACAAGTAGGCAGAGAGGCAGGCAGAGAGAGAGGGGGAAGCAGGCTCCCTGCTGAGCAGAGAGCCCGATGCGGGGCTCGATCCCAGGACCCTGAGATCATGACCTGAGCCAAAGGCAGAGGCTTTACCCCACTGAGCCAACCAGGCGCCCCCACCAAAAGGATTTTAGATACCAGTGTATTATTCACAATTTGCAAACACTGTCCTAGTCTATTCTAGCTCTTTGCTTGTTGTTGGGGAGATAATAATGGCTAAGACATGTTCCCCCCTTAAAGTGTTGATAACTTGACAAGGGATTAATCACTCTACAAGGGTTCTGGATTGAGAAGCAAAAGGCCATCACTCTATGGAATAAGGGGCTCAGATTTAATTTCCATACAGTTCTTACTTAAGTTTGAGTTACTTATAAATAAATAATGGTAAGGTCATGCCTATAACTGTTTAGATATCATTTTTCATATTTTAATAAATTTAACATCTCTCTTTTCCTGGGTAACATTTAATTGCACCCATTTGTATCTCACAACTGAGTGTTCATTAGAGCACTGCTTCGGCATGACCTCTGGAGACTGTTGGACACACAATCTAACTCTTCTGGTGGAAAGAGAAGGTCCCCAGTCTTTCCTTGTATAATATCTATAGAGTAAAGGAGATGACATCAAGAAGATGAATGGGCATTGTCTGTTCTTAGGTAAGGAAGAGAGAAAGAAAGTCTTTTCTTTTTTCTCCCTTTCTCTTTCTTTTAACTAGAGAGGACTGAGGGACATGCCTTTCTTGACAGCAGAAGAGATAAGAGTCTATTACTGAACCTCCTGCTGGGAGTCAAAATTGCACATTTCCTGCAACATTTTGTAAATTGCCTTTTGGCAGCAAAGAGCAATAGTTCGTGAAAGGTGACTTAACAGGGCATCTGCAGTTACGTAAGGGAACAGTAAACTCCAACCCCACAAGAGAGTAATAGCAATTTTTCATACCTATGTCTTACTTCTCCAGCTATGTTATAGAGAATTTCCCTCATGGACAAATAAGAAGTAAGCCATTACAATGTTTGAAAACACCTTTTGAAAACTGAGCATAACTTCTTGAAACATTTTGAAACTTGGCGTTCCAAAAGCTTGCAAAATGGTGACTTTCCTATAAAATAGTGTTCAGTGGGAAAGTGTAATTATGTTTCTAAGGAACTTTTATAACTGCAATAAATGTTGCTTTTGAAATCTGTTATGGTGGTTGGATATAGAGAAATCAAAATCGTAAAACTTCTCACTGAATACTCTCTATGGAAATAGAATTTCCTTTTCTAAGTAGGCCTCTGTATGTCAAAGAGAGAGAGCTTTTACTCTCCTTGTCCATGGGCTGAGAAACATGGGACATTAGAAGTGGTCTGAACCTATCAGATTTAGTGGTTTGCCCAGAGTCACACAATGCCTCAGCATAACCAGTTTAAACTCTTGGTTTGGGGCGCCAGGGTGGCTCAGTGGGTTAAAGCCTCTGCCTTTAGCTCAGGTCATGATCTCAGGGTCCTGGGATCCAGCCCAGCATCGTGCTCTCTGCTCAGCAAGAAGTCTGCTTCTCCCTCTCTCTCTGCCTGCCTCTTTGCCTACTTGTGATCTCTTTCCTCTCTGTCAAATAAATAAATACAATCTTTAAAAAAATTTAAAAATAAATAAAAAATTAAAAAATAAACTCTTGGTTTTTTATCTCAGACTAATGATCCTTTGATGACTTTTTGTCATAAATTACAAATAAATCACCTTGTTTATGTAAATAAATTTGCCTCAGGGAAGAGAGATATTTATTTTTAAGATATTTTATCATACATATTTTACAGACTTCTCATTATGCAGATGAGAAAAATATGACCAAAATGGCTGAACAGATTCCCCAAATCAAACACCTAACACGTGGCAGAAATGATGCAAAATTTTTAGACTTCATGTTTTGTTGCCTTTCAAAATATCAGGAGCAACAGTATCTATTATTAGAGTTGAAATATCTAGCTCATACATAATTAATCCAAATAGAAGTTAGCAGTCTTGGTAAAATATGATATATGCAGGATGCAGTTTGTTAGGATTTGTATTTTTTGGATCTTTTTCCAAATCTATTTGCTGTTTTTGAGAATATAAATTTGAAGAAAAATATATTAAAATCCATTTAATTATCCTAATGTCTTTTGCTTTCATTATTTGCTTTTTACTTCCAAGATACAATTAATATTTAAATTTTATTATGCAAACTTCACTTACCCATGCTAAATTCCAACTGCCAAGTGTATACTTTTGATCAAAATCTTGGCAAAGTCACTGATTTATGCAGCATCTGGAGTCCAATTTCCTCTGCTTAGCCCACTGATACTGTTTGCAGTGTTTTGAAAGGTAGCCTGTTAGTTGTTCATCTAAGTAATTGACACAGGTAAGGTTCAGATGAGCCCCTGCATTTGCTTCCTTCACAAACCATTAACCAGGGCAATTTTATTTCATTTCCCTGCTAACTTATTCTTCAAGTTGCTGATTTCCTTAGTAACTGGATTTAATAGACAGAGGTGAATAAAGGATGTTGTTTATTTTATAAAACTCAAATTCAGCCTTCAATCTAATTCTGTAATGTTAAATATGGTTTCTACACCTTTGGTGGAAAAACACGTGGTTAGAAATAATATTCCTTATCTTTATAGCCTAATCGTGTTCATAATAAGCATAATCAGTGCTAGAGATGATCAGTATGGTGAAGGTAAACATCTGGAGATGATATGGCTTGCATCTTCCAATCTATTTCAATATAATGACAAAAATATTTACTTATTATGGTGTAAAATTAATATATTTTATTAAGGGTGCTACTTTGTGAAGAGTAATATATTTCATATACAGTATTCTCATGGTTTGAGTTTTGACTGTGTGACTGACTTATCAAAATCCATGTGAAAATTAATGGCTCTGTAACGTGAATTAGCATCAGAACAGGGGCTATGTCCGAGATAAATTCATAAGAGAAGTTAAGAGAATTAGCATTATCAATTATATTACCTTTCCAGTCTCAACTTCTTAATTAATTATGACAATTGTGACAATTAACTGAGTCATATTCAGAATGAATGACTTCATTATTTCACACTAGAAGAAATGCCAATCAGGAAGATTCTGCAGTTTATCCAAGGTCACACAACTTTTTAGTGTGAGCAACTCAAACTCAAAGTTCCTAACTGCATGAATTCATGTAATTAAAATCACTGTTAACTAAATATAATGTGGATATTTAGACATAGAATGACTAAATCACTGTGTGTATTTGTGTATTTTTTTTTTTTGGCTTGTTTGGGTTTTTGTTTTGTTTCGTTTCTGTTTGTTTTCTGTGTGTGTATGGTTTTATCTTTTGCTTTTGTCAAATACAGAATCCAGGTAATATTTCTTTAAAAAAGAGTTTTGTATCATTACTTCTTTACATTTGGTTACATTCGATTGAGTTGTAGAAAAGATCTTAGATTCTTAGAACCTGGTTTTGCAAAGAAACCAAATAGTCTATTATTTTTCTTGCCACCCATTTGAACTCTAAAGTATTGATGTTATCCTCATATTTAATTTTGTTGTATGTTTTTTCTTTGTACTGTTTATCTTGAGTATTTTCATATTTCCCAACTTCTCCTTTTCTGTCTTCCTGGTCACTCCCTGCTTTGCTTATCTTCAATAAATATTTTCTATAATACTCTCCTTGGAAAGTTTTTTCTTTTACTCCTCATTTTCTTGGTGATTTTAAATATTCTTATTACTTCATAGATATCTCATGTGCTTATGATTTCAAAATGTATATTTGTCTCCACCACTCATTTCCATACTTACCTATCTTTTTCCCATGGATTTCTTAACAATAACTCAAAATATCCTGCTAGTAGTTTTATCCATTTCATTCTTCTCTATGCACCCCATCTTGACTGATGGTTAGGTAGTATTTCAATAATTTATGTGAGAAAAGATGGAGACATCTTTGACTTCTCTCTCTGTCTCAGACACTCATTTTTTAAAACACTGTTCTTTTCTTGTGTGTAGATGATGATTTTTCTACTCATGCATGTATATTCAATAGGCTTACTATTCTGCACTCTCCTGCTAATGTGTTCAGCTTCTTCCTCTTTTAGTTCTTTAAAAACCATCCTTGATTTGATCCCTTTGCTTGATCTTTAATCAGTTGCTTTTAAACTTAAGCTTCTGTGTATGGTTATAGAGATGGTAAGATGTGTGAATCAAAGCCTCTATACCTTGGCTTGCGTGGAAATTCTATGAATCAAGGAGAGTATTCTCACATTTCTGATTTTTCAGACTTCACCATGCAGCTCAACTTCTTCGATTCTTCTTATTCTCAATAGATGACTTTTGACTTCCGCTCTTAATACACTAGAAATCTTCAGGCAGAAGCTCCTCAATCTTGGGACCACACCACTACAAACTTAATCTATACATCTATTCAATCCTGACTCCTTCCCTTATTTAACATCTTCCTTTGTCCCTTAAATATTCATATACCCAGGTTTCAAACTCATAGTATACTTCACCAACATTGTTAGCACAAATTTTTAGCCAGATTTTCTTATGTCAGGTTTGTCTTTTTCCAAAAAGGACTCTGAATTATTTTGGTGAGTTAGCACAGAGAAACAGATTATCAAATTCTGTTAGTTAATTTTTAATTAACAAATTAAACTCTATAATTCTATATGATTGAATAGTGAACACATTTTTAAAGGCATGCTAAAGGAATTAAAAAAAAAAAAAAAGAACACTGCTGAATATAGTAAACAAAGAGAAGTGCCCGGAGTAAATCTTGCTTGTCACTGTTCATTCTCCTTTTGAGGTACTTCTGCCTTAATGGGACTTAGTTTTCATTGATGTTTTACTTCTGCTGAGTGGGCAGTTTGCACAGCGGTGGTACAACTTCTTGGTCTTGTTTAGAGAACAGTATTTTATAATATTTAGAAAAATATTTTCATGGCCAGATTTTTTTTCATTGATGTTTTACTTCTGCTGAGTGGGCAGTTTGCACAGCGGTGGTACAACTTCTTGGTCTTGTTTAGAGAACAGTATTTTATAATATTTAGAAAAATATTTTCATGGCCAGATTTTATTGACCAAGTTCAAAATAATTATGAAGGATGAGGTTCACCATTTTACAAAGGATATAATTATGATAATGTATTTTTACAAAAGTGTGGCTCATGTATTCTATCCTTTCTTCATCCCCCAAGGTAAAATAATCACAGAGATAAACTTAAGAAACGAGCCATTACTTCTTCAAATTTAATCCCATGTTGCTACCAGAAAAATCATGCTAAAATACAAATGTGATGAAGAACCTATTTATGTCCCCTATAAACCTCAGAATAAATTCAAATTCAGTATGGCTTACTAAATCTTTAAAATCCAATCTTTGCTTAATTGCCAATACCTTTCCACTCCCAACTCCTGAAATGGCATGTTTTATGGCTCAGAAATATCCTTTGACCTTCTATGCTTTCTGATCTGCACATTTTTAGCTTCTTTTTCAATGAACAGAAGCTAAGTCTTTTCTTCAATAGTTCGCTCAAATATTTTTAAGTGAATGAATGAATGAATAATAAATTGGTTTTTTAAACCATTCTCGCATTTTCTGCCTCCGTCTTTTTTCCCCTGCATCACCTTTGCTGTGGGTATGCTTCATAAATTGCATGAATTAATACCTTGCCACCTCTTTTCCTTTCCCCAAACTCTTGCCTTTCCATCCATCATTCTATTCCAAAAGAATGATTTCTTAACCCAAACAGATTAATCTATTCCCTCTTTGAAAAGTATACACTAGATTGCCATTACTTAAAGAACTTAATGCAAAGTTCTTGGCACTCCAACCAAAACTTCCACAATATAATTTCAAACTGCCTTGCCATTCTCAGTTTATGTATTCCTATGCCACCAAAATAAATATTCCCCCATGAATTCAAATCCAAAGAAGCCCAGACTACTCATAGTTTTTCTGAGCACTTTAAGATTCTATTATTGTTTCACGTTAAAACTGTAGTGTTGTTAAAATGCCATTCATTCTTCAAGTTGCACCTTAAACGTTACCTGCTTCCCAAAATGGCAAGACTTCTATGATCCTTCAGAGAAGTAGAGATCATTTCCTTTAAAAAAAAAAATCACATTCTATTACAGGTATTTGTTTGCATATCAGTCTTTCTACTTATGAAGGATCTGGACTGATTACTGTGCTCTCTTCCTGGAAAAGCGACTAATACATAGGCACTCCTCATTAAATGTAGGATGGAGGAGACAGAGAGGAAGAGACAGAAAGATGGAGGGACAGAGAAATAAAAACTATAAATATGAAATAATAAATATCTCCAGGAATCTTCATGGCCAAAATTAGTGAATTTTATTATTTTAGAAAAATACTTTTATAGACTTCTTTAATTCAAATTTTACAATTCTAATGTCTTCATATAAAATCAAGCTGTAAGGACTTACAAAATGTTTCAAAATATCCTTTTTTTTTTCTGGGATCTTTTTAACTTAAAGTATATTTCCCCTGAAGATTTCTGACACCCAATGTGTGGGTATTTTTCATCACACAACCAAGTCTCCAGACACCAATGGGTGTTATATAGCTCGCTTCAATTATGACATTTGCTGCCTTGGGCTAGCACAAACCCCACAGTGTAAGAGCTCAGGCCCACAAGACTGTCCCCTCTCCAGACTGCATTCACAAGTCCCAGCCACCTGCACCTCAGGAAATTCTCATAACCCCTTCAATAATTAAATAGAACAGCTCACAGAACTCAGAGAAATACTTTACTAACATTTACCAGTTTACCGTAAAGGATGTAGCTCAGGAACAGATGGAAGAGATGCATAGGGCAGTTGCGGCGTGCGAGGAGCAGAGCAGAGCTTCTTTGTCCTCTCCAGGCACACCATCCTCCCAGCGCTTTGTTGTGTTCACCAACCTGGAAGCTGTTCACCAGTTGGAAGCTCTCCCAACCCTGTTGTTTAGGGATTTTTATGGCAGTTCCATTACAAAGGCATAATTGATTAGATCATCGGTCATTGGTGATTGACTCAACCTCCAACCCCTCCCCCCTTCCCAGAGGTTGGGGGTGGAGCTCTAAGTTCCAACTATCTAATCACATGGCAAACAGTGTCCATTCTGATGGTATCTAAAGGTCACCAAGAGTCACCTTATTTGCATAAACTCAGATAGGGCTGAAAGGGGCTTATTATGAGTAAGGAAAGATGTTATCACTCTCATCACCCAGGAAATTCAGGGATCTGCCGGGAACCAGGGACAAGAACTCAATATATATTTCTTATTGTCACAATTGCTTTAGACAATTATGAATTAAATGTTTAATAATGTTTGCCTATTTCAACCTATCTTTTGTCATCCAAATCAATTGCTAAATTCTTAACTGGGAACAGTGATAATAACAGGAGAGGCTCCTTTATGTAGCTTTTGGGGTGGGTCAGCTATTGTGAGAGTCCAGTCCTGGCTCTGATGCCCTAAAGTAAAGTTTTAATGGGTCCTCTGCACTGTCAATCAAGCCCCTTCCAGTGACTGAAAGCAACACACAACAGGAGAGGGGAGGAAAAGCAAGGGAGAATATCCTGTCTGCTTTGCTTATGGGCTTACTCCTACTGACAGATCAAAAGGCACAAAGAGAAGTCCTGTTTTTAGTTAAGTTCAAGAGTCTTTTTCCTTTTCATTTTTTTCCTTGTGAAATGAGTCACTTCTGTATGTGTTTTATACTGTGGAAGTCCCTACTTCAGAAAACAACACAGTTCTTTGTTGTACTAAAGTACTGATAGACTCTTATGTTTACTCTTATGTTTAAGCTTTTGCCTGCTTCTCACAAAACTAGCAGAAATAAAGGAAGTTGGATTCCTTTAAAGTTCCGTAGGAATTCAAATGAGCACATTCATAGATAATTTGAATTAGCATCTCTTAAAGTCTTTCCAAAATAAGACCTTTTCAAATTTAACTCCCTGTAACACACACAGTTTTTATTTCACAAAAATAGTCATATATGTAAAAGATACCTAAATAAGAAGGTTATGCTTTTTCCCCAAATGAATGTTTTCTCCATAAAAAAGTAACATTTTCAAAATCCACCCCACACACACACCACTAAGCAACACAAACAAGTGCTAAGTAGCGAGTGATTTTCAAAGGAATAATTGTGTTAAGGACAGAACCACAAGTAGAGGCTTGTTGGTACCTCTTGGGATCTGTGTGACTTGGTCAATCACTCTGAACTTCAGTTCTCTCATCTGGAAACTCAGAGTGACTTGGTGACTTCTAGTGACTTTCCCAACCCTAAATGCTGTAATCCCATTGACCTCGTAACAGAAGGAAGGTGAGAATTCTAGGTATGTACACTTAAAGATAAGGATGAGCAGGCACCTGAAGTCAGCAGACCAACAATGCTCAGAATCCACATGAGGAGGTTTATCACTACCCACCATCAATGAAGTTCTGAAGCAGTGTTGCTGTTGTGGTTAGTCAGATCCTGCCCTGGAAGCAGTATTGAGTGATGTGGGAGGCAAAGTCAAAAGAAAAATTAAATTTCCTTACTGTCGAGAGCCCACTGACAGGTCCCTGAAAAAGGAAGAGCGACATTTCTCTAGAAACTCAGCTGCCTCTATGTTAACACTTTGCTAAGGGCAAAAGACAATCTTAGCCTGACCCCCAGGATCCTGTGAGTCTACTTTAACATATAAAAATTCTTTGGAAACTTCCTTTATGTCTACCTCCCAAGATACATGTTGGCAATCATTCCCCAAGCATATGACCCATCAATATATATCTGAAGGGTCTTGTGACTAAGGTTTTATTAAACAGTAAGAAATGACCTTTTCCTAACAATAGCTAGCCCCTCAAGGTCCTGGAAACCTTGCTTCCAAAACTCCTTAAAGTCTTATGCTAACCCCACCCTCCCAACTTAAAAGTACATAATGGGACACTCCTCATGACCCTTACACAGTTCTTTCTGTCCGCGAGTCCTGTCCCAGTGCTTTAATAAAACCACCTTTTTACCCTGAAGATGTCTCAAGAATTCTTTCTTGGCTATCAGCTTCAAACCCCAACATCTTTCCCTCATCAGTGAAGGATGCACTGGGTCAGAAATCCTAACTCATACTCTAATTGTGTTTTCAAATAAGGCGCTTTATACTGAAATCTCCAATTTACATCTAAAGCTTAGGATTCTACAAGGAATTCCACAAAGGAAAAGTAAATGATAACATTATTTGTGATGCAAAGTGGGGCCTAATTTATTAGAAATTATTTACAGAGAAGAAACAGAGGCTAGTCATCTTCCCTTCCAGTTCAACTGTATTAATGATGGGGATAACTCAATTTTCAAAGGAAAATTTTGGTCATCTCTAGTGTGGAATTTGAAACCTTGAACATAGTCTCTCTCAGACTTTCTCCTTAAGAAAGATTTAACAAATGTAATTAGCATGGACATTTGAATTTTATGTAAATGTCCAGGAGCAGAGCAGGAATATAGCACACTTTAAAGAACTGGGCAAATTGAGTCTCATAAATAAATGAATGCTCCAAGATTCATTATATCCTACTTTCATTTTTTTTGCAAGAAGAGAATCATTCTTTACATTAAAGAGAAAGATCTTTCTCTGGCAAAAATCATTACTTTTTAGAGTAAATAAAAGCTAAGTGTTTCCAATTAAAAGTTAAATAAGGGAAGAATAAAAGCTTGGCTTTTAAAATCCCACTTTTGCTGTTTGTTTCATTTTGTCAGCTATTATAATTGCTAAGGCAATTATAACATCACCTCATCTTTCTACAGCATGTCAGGTTACCATCCATATGTTATTAAACACTGACAATAAGATGAAGAAAGCAAAAGAATGGCTCATTATCAGGGATTTTGTGTATCAATAGTTGAGTAATTCAAAAGTGTTTAAAAATCATGCACACAATTGGCATCAGCCAATCACCCCCTTTTATTTCCCTCTATTCACAGGCTGTACCAGCTGCCTCACAGCACTCCTTCTGTCTCTCCATCAGATCTTGCCATAAATGTCTGTCTGTCCACCAGTTTCAGCCTGTCCCCCCCTCCTATATCATGCCATCAAACCCTTTTCAGTGTCACAAATTGCGCTAAGTGCAATCTTTTGTAATTTTCTATCACTTAGAAGGTTGTGTTGCATGAGTACTGTCCACACATGTCATTCTGCTCATGGTTTAAATATCAAATTGCATCCAGGAGGCATCATAATGGGGCTGCCAGGAAGTGCCTAAGAGCATGCATTGCAAAAGAGTTTAGCTGGTGAAGACTTCCTCTAATTGCAAAGTGGCTTAGTGTGCCACTCAAGTAAGAATAACATGATGTCTTTGAAAAGGAAGGCAGATTTAATGCCCTGTAATTCTCTCTTCTTCTTCTTCCTCTTCTTCTTCTTCTTCTTCTTTTTTTTTTTTTTTTGTAATTCTCTCTTCTTTCTGAGGATGTTAAATTCCTTAGATTCATTTGAATCCAAAAGAAAGCATTAGGAGGGGAAAGCAGCCCTTCCAATAAAGCCTCCTAAATTTAGACCACCACATTTGAGCTGTTCCATCTTGCTTCCTCAAACAATTAAGTTTTAATCAAAAAAGCTGGTGGTTTTACAGCAACTTCCAACTTTGCATTGCCGGCCAAGGAAATCACCTTAACTTATTTATCCTTTCCACTTTTCTTAATTTGTAAATTCTTATGCTAAATGATTGCTTGGTATAGGAAGTGATGGCCATGGACACATTAAATAATTTATTCCTGTAAGTTGTATTTGTGTAAAATTCTACCTAAGAGATCAGTCACTAAAATGGATAAAAAAAAAAAAAAGACAAAAGTAGAGTAAATTGCTCCTCACAGTTAAGTTTTCTGGAATGTAAACCAGAGACAACTTCTATATGACCCCAAGCTTAATATCAGAACCAAATTATTCTCCTTCAAAAATAGGCAGTAAGTTATACATTCATTCCAAGAATATAGCTGTGTTATTAGTAACTGTAAATTGACCAAAGGAACACCCAGAAGCAACTGGGATTTCTATAGTTTCAGGGAATATGGATTGTCATGGAAACCCAACATATCATTTGTGACATCCTGTTACCACTTGCAGTAGGCCAGGACCAAAGAGCAGTGGCTCTACTTGCAGTAGCGTAGCTATTCATTTATTTAATTTTGTACAGAATGGCCATTTTTGCTTTCCTATGTGTTTATCAAAGATATTATTTCTGTGGTTTTTGAGATGATTAGAGAATTGAATCACTCAGTGGTAGGCTAAGTTTTGACCCAAATAGAAGCTTAATTCTATAAATTTAATGAGTTTATTAGGCAATAGAACCCTTCTATTATAAGAAATCATATCCAATGTATATACACATGTAATTTGACATATGTAAGTAAATATATATTTTTTAAATGAGTCTGTGCCAATTTCCTTAACACGGATGGACAAACACCATGATTTTCTTTTTATTTAGCTCTTCAACATGACTATGAGTTTCCTTAATTGCAAAGATTAGTGGATAATACAAGGAATATGAGATCTAAGAAATTAGAAGACACAGCTATTAAGGCATCTTTAAGACTGAGAAACTATGGCGGAAGCCTGGACTCGGGCAAATAAAGAGCCCTTGCAAGTAGATACATCTTAAAGGTGTGTGTATATCTCAAGGGTAAGATCCTATGACCTAGATTATTGGAGGTCATCCAGAGGATATGACTGTTGGTTGACCTGTGAGCTAAACCTAGGCTATCAGAGGCTCCTCACTCCCCTCTCCTGTCTTGCAATATGCACTTGGCTTATCTTTCTCCTGCTTGAAGTTGCCCAAATACACTGCATAGTATACGTGCATGAACCCAGGTAAGGCATCTGTATAAACTTCTACAATTTGGCAGGCTTGTGCAAAGATCTAATAGTTTTGTGGCCACTCAGGACAAGCCTTGTATGTAGATTCCCTTTAATAAACCTGCCACCTACTAAGTTAAAATGGTCTGCCTCTTTCTTGGGTCTCTCCCCATCCTCAATGTAGAGGGGCTGGTTTCAGATTACACCTCAAAAGTGAGCACTTGAACTTGTACCAAAAAAGGGGGTGACTAGATCTGGAGCAGAGACTATTCCTTTTCTGGATCAGCAATGAAAGAGTTTCTACTGATGGTCCCCTAACATCTTGTGCATTTCTGCCAACCACACTGTTCTTGGCTAGGTAGTATACAATCTCGGTTCTACAGGTCTTCAGAAATTCTATAAGCTGTAAAATGCCCTAATATAAATACCTTTCCTTTAAACAATCCATGTTTTTTCATTTACAGCTAAGAACCTTTATCAATATAATTGCCCTATTAAATGTATAGTTTGTGAGTGCTTAGAACATTTGTTTTAAATGAACAAGAAGAAATGATTTCAGAGTTAGCTGAAAAACTTTTTTGAATGCCCATTCTTCATTCTCTACCAAATCATATTTCAGTATTTTATTATAGTGCTTGGTATACTGATGTGACAGTCCTACCTAGATTAAAAAGGGTAAACCATTGATTCCAATAAGCCAATATAATTAAGAATCACTGATCTAAATCAGTCATCCAAATATGACTCACATTTCACTCTCATCAGAAACTGAGCCTATGAAACAGAGTCTCAGGTATACACCTGGTCTACTGAACAGATCCCTTAGGTACAGACTAGGAATCTGTATAGTTATTAAGTTCTTCAGGTGACTGTAATACTGCCAGATGGGGACTTTTCCAAGACCAAATGTTTAGAAGCCACTGGCATGGAAAATAAATAATTTATCAATGGGGCCTAATGTAAGTTCATTAAAACAACTTTATTCTTTTTCTGAAAGTATCAATAGATTTCAAGCAAAAGAAAGTTGTGCAAATCCTAGATCTGCACTTCAGGAAAATAGCTAATGAAATGACTCATGATATCTTTGTGAAGAAAGTGGCTAAGTGAAATTGAATGCAAAAATCAGTTGGGTGATTTATTCAGTGGTGCAATATCTATCACAAAAGATACTAATCAATGGAATAATATCCTTCTAACAAAGAAGTTTCATCTTTGAAATGGTCAGTATAGTTTAAGTTGTATTATAGTATCAACAGTTTTAATTTCTTTCTCCTAGTACATGTCCATTGTTAGTTTGATTGGGACTCTTGTTCACAGCATTTTCACTAGGGCTCTAGGCTGAAAGAATCCGTACACTCTGGGAAACCTCTGTTGGGATTGGGTGGATAATAGATATAGGAAGTTTTATACTAGCCTATAGGATAATTGTTTTCCTACTCTCAACACTTCTGCTGCCAAATGTATAAAATTTTATTTCCCTTACACTAAACAATTCTGAAAGTAACTATCTGGTGTTAGTGCAGACCACAGGTTAGGGGTTCAGTCCCACAAGACTGCTTTCCACTTCAGACACCAGTTGTGAATTCAGGACATCTGTATTTCTGACTAACAGGCTACAGATAAGGGGTTCCCACACCCCCCTCCTTGGATTTGATGATTTTCTATTATAGCTCACAGAATTCAAAGAAAGAGTTTACTTACTATCACCGGTTAATTTTAAGGAATATTAAAAGGGATACAAATGAACAACCAGATGGAGAGTTTCACTGGCAAGGTCTGAAAGGATCCTGAGTGCAGAAATTTTCTATCCTCAAGAGTTTGGGGTATGCTACACTCCAGGCATGTGGGTGTGTTCACCAACCTACAGACTTTCATAACTCTGAACCCCATCATTAAAAACATAGGCATGATTGATTAAGTCATAGACCAGTAGTGATTAATTCAGTCTCTATCCTCTTTTCCCTAACCCAAGGTCCAATTCTCTAATCACATGGTTGATACTTCTGGCAACATGCTCCCCTTCCGAAACTGTGGAAGTGCCCACCAAGAGTCCCCTCATTAACATAAAAGAGTCCTCTCATTAACATAAATCCAGGTATGATTGAAAGGGACTCATGAAAAACAAAAGATGTTCCTATCATCTCTATCACTCAAGAAGTTACAAGGATTTAAAAAGCTTGGTCCCAAAAACTGGGGTCAGGTTATAGATAGAGATAGAGATATAGATAGATATACATATAGTATAATATATATAGATACATATATTGTAGAGATACAGTATTGTACAATATGGTACAATACCTCAAGATAGATAGATGATAGAGTACAGATACAATTGTACAGATACTCTCCCTCTCTCTCCTTCTCTCCATATATATATATATATATATATATATATATATATATATATATATATATATATATTTAATGGCACTGGCCATCAGAGATTTATGCCATTTGACCTTCATCCCTTGAATGAAGCAACTACTATGATGATGCTTAACTTTGAGGAACTGGAGGAAAACATTCTAAGCCTAAAAAGAGGTGCATTGAAATATAAGAACTTTTTATATTAATAGATGGATCACTACATTTCAGTATTATTCATTGAGGTAAAAAGTTATTATACTTTTTTATTATTTTTATTAGTATCCAATCAAGATACTGAATATTGAATTTCATTCCACTTGATCTGGTATACTGGATTAAAGTTGGTAGTGGAAAAGAGTGACTAAAATATCAATCTTGAAAAAAGAAAAAGTATTTTGGAGGATTACACTGAAGGACAAATTGTTCATCCATTCTTCTAGATCAGTGTTTACCATATGGGCTGCACATTAAAATTGCCTGGGGAGTTTTAAAAAATCAGATGTCCTGATCATACCACAAATCAATTAAATCAGAATTTCTTGGAGTGGGACCAGACATAATCATTTTTATTTAAATTCCTCAAGTGATTAGAATGTGCAGCCAAGGTTAAGAACTACTGTTTTAGATCAATGATTCTTAAACCCGTGTACATATGGGAATCGTCTGTAGTGTTGTGGAGTGTTGTAAAATTTTAGATAGCCAGAAGTCCCTCTTCTACGCTCTATGTAGTAAAGTTGTACAAAAATAGGTTTCAGTCGAATGTCAGAAGCATTTTTAAATAAAGAATGGCCCAGAGATAAAAAGAGTTCTTTGTGTAGAAATTAAGAACAGTCTTAGTGACCCATTGGCAGGGGCATTAGAGAAACATGTTTCAAATAGGCCCAAATACTAGCCCTACTTTCCCTGGAAACTGGTCTGTCTGCCCACCTGCCAGTACAGTTTCACAAACAAGCATTAGTTGTTGTCCACACCTGGTGAGAAAGCCTGAGTCTCCCAAAAAGCAGGTGAGGCCAGGGGTAAAGAGACTCACAGACAATACTATCCTCCATTAACAGCATCCCCTCTTTCACCAGAGGTATCTTTAGGAGTTATGAACACCCATGAGGATATGCCGCTACATTCTCTGCTCCCTGTAGCTGATGTGTGTATTTTGTGTCTTTAATTATATTATAGGAACTGTTTTGAAAATTGTTTTATGCAGAAAATTTGGTGTCCTCATATCTACCACTGTCACTGTTAGGACAAATATATAGATATTCTGGAGGGGAGCCAAGTTACTGTCCCACTTGATGATCTTTGAATCTAACAGTAATGCTAATTTTACATTTTTAAAAAAAAAAATCTTGATCTCATTAGCATTACCTAAATATCTTCTGTTCTTACATGTAAAATAATGGGAGACTAACAACATGGGTTAAACTCTAGCCTCCATCACTAACTACCTTTATTCTCTTAGTCAACCTCTCTGAGCATTGCCCTTCCTATTTGTAAAATGCTGGTGATAACATTTAATAGAGACACCATACCAAATGTAAAAGTCATTTTCATGATCTAGGTTCAATAGGTATTAGTTATTTTCATGTCTTGCATATTTCAATTAAAACAACTCTATGTGAACCACTTACTAAATTATATGTTTTATTCCAGATTATTAATTCCATGAGGACTTTATATATTCACATTTGTATTGCTTGTGTGGCATACAAATAGTTTTGAAATACTGATCTATATTTCCCACTCCACCATCACCTGTTTTTTTCCTTCCATTGATTATCCTTTTTATAATATTTTATTTATACATTTATATACTTATTTATTTGAGAGAGAGAGTGAGCATAAGAGTGGGATGAGGGACAGAGGGAGAAGCAGACTCCCTGGTAAGCAGGGAGCACAATGTGGGATTCGATCCCCAGGAATCTGGGATCATGATCTCGACAGAAGGCAGATGCTTAACCGATTGAGCCACCCAGACACCCTCCAGTGATTTTCCTTAACCTTACTCAATTGATTTGGTATTCTGCATTCGTTCATTACACAGAATTCTGTGTCAAATTGTTGGGTTGTCAAGTAGGCTTAAACATTACAGAAAAAATTTAGATGTGTAAGTAACAAACCAAAGCAATCATTCCTACTACTTATGATATCCCAGATGGGGTAGTGAGCAAATCAGAGAGAAAGTCAGTAGGGTTTATGTATTGATGGGCTGCTGAGAAGAGGTACTATGCACTCCCCTTAACCCTAATCAGACTCCCATACTATTTCCAGACGGGTCTGAACACACTACTACATCCCTGCATAGTGTAGAAATTGTTGGCTCCACTAGAGAATTGACAATATTTTATGCATTTAGAATGGTACTGATTTTGTAGCAGGCCTGGAAAAGTTCAGAAAATAGTCATTCAAGTCATTTATTGGCATGCAGTTCAGATGAGAAATCCTGACTGAGAAAGCCTAAGCTAGGTAAATGGAGCCTCTAAGCATTTCCCTGTGACTCCAAAGTGACTTGAGAGCACCAGAATAACCTCATGTGGCCTCCAGACCTCAGGAGGCTTGATGCTGGAATAAGGAAGGACTCCAGAATGATATCTGTGAATTAACAATTAAAGCTTGATAGGAGCACTCTGCATCTCAGGAGACACCATAGTGGATAGATGACAAACAAGGACCACACATCTCCCCCAGTGCTCCAGCCCCAGCCCTCTACAAGAAGCTTCCCTATCTCTTAAGGTCTAGGAAGGTAAAAGAAAATCCTGTATGTATTTTGGGTAAGCCTACAGAGGGAGGCTGGGATAGAGGTGATCAAAGTAGAAATTAAAGTTTAGACAAAGAAAGTTATATTTTTCTTTGAGTTGTCAACTTGGATTTTTATCTGTTAAACTGAATTTTGTATTATTCATAATTTAAGTGTGTGTTTATTATGGCAGTGAATTGAATTGATTAGTGCGAAGGTATAAAGCTATCTTAGAAACCAAGTTTCTCAAACAGTTGATGTTTTCCAATAAGAAAATACAATCCAGAAACCTTTATTTCATCTTAAATGTGATAAAATTCTAGAAATATTTTACCCATAAAGAAATTAATATATGGATGCACGATGTTGGTCAATGTTGGGAATATGATATTCATACGATGGAGTTTATTTCATAAATGTTAAATTAAAGTCAATTTTATAAAATGTAATATTTTCTTTCAGTTCTTTATTTTTTACACCGAAGATGTAAAATATAGAGAACTAAAGAGAGTTTTAATATTAGGAAAATTATATTTTTGAATTTGGAAATAACTCTGACAATCAATTCCATTAGGACTTTTTAGCTCTCTTCCATAGGAATATAAAAATGAAATAAAAGAGTTTTATTAGTAATTATAGGGATATTAAACACCATTTGCTATAAATCAAAGCACATTAATGACTAATGTTCAGCAATATCTTCCCTCATGTCATATTTGGAGCAGAACTGATTTAAGTGAAGGTAAAAGTATGAAGTATGTGCAATAATTACTGAGCTTATTAGAAAAATAATTCAGCAGTTGGGGAATTTAGAACATTATTTCAGATTCTTGCTAGTCTCTCCTCCAGTGAGTAGAAGCATTGAATCATTGGTACATTTCTCCATAAAACTGATTAATTTTGATGGACAGAACTAATTTTATGGTTTCCAATTCTGTGACACCTCAAATAAGCTGTTTCCATTAGGAATCCTGATAGCTTGAAGAGTCAGCTTTGTTGTTTTTTTCTTTTCTTCCAACAATTAAGTTGAGAATTCTAAGCTTCGCCATCATTTATCACCAAATCACCTTTTCACTTATTATTCTCCTGTTTTACTTCTTGTTATTCTTGATTCATGAACAGTCTTAATTATTTTTTCAGTTCAAATCATCCTCCACTGACACCTAACAGTATTTTCTGAATTCATAAAAAATAATTAATTCACCAATTTTTTTATAATTTTATGTATACATTATGTGTGGGTATATGTATGTAAGTGTGTGTGTGTGCATATACATACATGCTGGCCTCACACATCCTCACTTATTCATCAAGGACATAAAGTGGTGCTAGAAGAGTGAAGATCAATACACAGTTGGGCTCTGTACCAGCATGTTCTAGAACTAACTAGGTATTCAATGATTGTTTTGGATTTGTACTGAAGAGCTCAGAAGCTGTCCTGTGAAAAAAGGTGAATTAGGTAATTTTAGAGATTAAGAAGAATCTTCAAATTGTAAAAAATATATATTTTAATCTGCATAAGTTTTACTTTGAAAAGTCTTGGAAATTATTAACTTCTAAAATTTCTTTAATTGTGAATGATGTATATCACCTGCATACATATTTAACTCATTTGTTTTTTTAAACCTAAACAAATAACTTTTTTGAGGATGAAGTCAGTTCCCATTTGTGTATGCACCAGAAATCAGTCATTGCTTACTTCTGCCTCCACATACAATATGTAACAATGCATGAAACAAGATAAGAGACCTCAGGTTAAAGCTAAATCCATTATAATTATAGTGACGGATGCATGTATTAAGGAAATGGAAAGATCTGAAATAAAAAAAAATCTCACCTTATACTTCAAGGAACTAGAAACAGGAAAAACTAGGCCCAAATTTAGCAGAAGGAAGGAAATAATAAAAATCAACATGCAAATAGATGGAAGAGAGATCAGAAAAACAATAGAAAAATCAACATAATTAAGACCTATTTTTTAAGATAAAGAAGATTAACAAATCTTTAACTAGATTAATGAATAAAAAGAGAAGACTTAAATAAAATCATAAGTGAAACAGAAGACATTGCCACTGATACTATATAAATACATAGGATCATAAGAGACTGCTATGAATAATACATGGATTAGCTAGAAAAAATGGATACATCCCTATAAACATTAAACCTATCAAGACTGAGTCAAAAAGAAATAGAAAATTTAAATATACCAATAACAAGTATAAGGGGATTGACTCAGTAATCAAAAACCTCCCAACATAGAAAATTCCAGGACCAAATGGCTTCACTAGTAAATTCAACCAAACATTTAAAGAATAATTCATGTCAATCCTTCTCAAACTCTTCCAAAAAATTGAAGAGGAGAGAACACTTCCAAACTCATTTTATGAGGTTAGCAGCATGACCTTAATACCAAAGTTAAGTAAGGACATTACAAGAAAAGAAAACTCTAGGACAATATCCTTGATAAATATACGTGCAAAAATTCTCAAAAAAAATATTAGCAAACTGAATTCAACAACACATTAAAAGGATTATACACCATGACCTAGTAGAATTTATCTTTGGGATGCAAGGATGGTTCAACATACACAAATCAATAAATGAGATATACCACATTAATAGAATGAAAGATAAAAATCATATAATCATTATGATGAAAAAGAAGCATTTGACAAAATATGAGACCCATTTATGGGTAGACTCATGGGTATATTCATTTATTTCATTTGTATACTCAACAAATTGGGTATAGAAGGAACATACTTCAGTATAATAAAAGCTATATATAACAAACTCACAGTTACTATTACACTCAACAGTGGAAATTTGAAAGCGTTTTCCTCTAACATTGGAAATAAGACAAGGATACCCACGCTTGCCATTTTTATACAACAGAGTACCGGAAGTTCTAGCTAAAGCAATTTGGTAAGACAAAGAAACAAGGGGCAGTCAGATTGGAAAGGGATAAGCAAAACTGTCATTATTTGCAGGTATGATCATATATATAGAAAATCCTAAAGACTTAATCAAAAAACTGTTGGAACAAATCAAAGAATTCAGTGAAGTTGCAGGATATAAAATCAACATCAGTTATGTTTCTGTTAACTAACAATGAAACATCTGAAAAAAGAAATGAAAATCACATTCACAATACCATAAAAACAAAAACAAAAAAATACCTAGGAATAAATTTAACTATCTACATGGGACCTAGAAGTCAAACTGTAAACTGCTTGTGATTATGGATGACTTTGTTCTTTGCTTCTTGTGTTTTTCTTTGTGTGCATAGTTTCCTTCTATGCACATGTTAACTTTTAAAATATAAATATTTTAAAACCTAAAAAAATAAAATTAACTAAGAAAGTGAAAGATCTATTCAATGAACTCTCAAAACCTTGATAAAGAAACTGAAGAGGATACAAACAAATGGAAAGTTATTCCATGTTCATGTATCAGAACAATTAATATTATTAAAATGTCCATAATACCCAAACCATCTATAGATTCAATGCAATCCCTATCAAATTTCCAATGACTTTTTTTTTTTTTTCACAGAACTAGAACGAAAAAATCCTAAAATTTGTATGGAACAACAGAAGACTCCAAATAGCCAAAGTGACCCTGAGAAAGAACAGCAAAGCCAGAGGGATCATACTACCTGATTTCAAACTACATTACAAAGCTATAGTAATTAAAATACTATGGTGCTAGTTAAAAAAAAAAAGACACATTGACCACATCAGGAACTGAGAAATAAACCCCTGCATATATGCTGCCCAACTAATATTCGACAAGGGATCAAAGAATATGCAATGGGATAAGGATAGTCTCTTCTACAAAAGACGTTGATAAAAGTAGATACATACATGCAGAAAAATGAAATTGGACCCTTATTTCCATCACTTGGGATGAATTAAAGACTAAAACATAAGACTAATACCATAAAACCCCTAGAAGAAAACATAGATGTCAAAGAAGTTCTTTGATATTGGCTTAAGCAATGATGCTTTGGATATGACACCAAAACCACGAGCAACAAAAAAACAAAACAAAACAATAAAAAAAATGAAAAGGTAACCTATAGAATAGAGGGAAAATATTTGCAAATCATATATCAGATAAGTGGCTAATATCCAAAATATGTAAAGAACTCAACAATTCAATAACAAAAAACAACCCAAATAAAAAATGGGCAGAGGACCTAAACAGACATTTTGTCAAAGAAGACATCTAAATGGTCAACAAGTACCTGAAAAAGATGCTCCACATCACTAATTATTAGGGTAATGACAATCAAAACCACGGTGAGATATCACCTCGCACCTGTAAGAATGACTATTATCAAGAAGCCAAGCTATAACAATTGTTGAACCTGAATGAGGAGATAATGGAACACTTGGACACTGTTGATGAGAGTGTAAATTGGTTCAGGCACTATGGAAACAATATAGAGTCCCATCTGAGAGTTAAAAACGGAGCTGCCATGTGATCCAGCAATTCTACATATGGATATAAATCCAAAGAAAATTTAAACAGGATATCAAAGGGATATATGCACTATGTTTATTTCAGCATATTTGTAACAGCCAAGATATGAAAACAATCTAAGTGTCTATCAGTGGAAGAATAGATAAGGAACTCATTGCATATACATACAATGGGATGTTATTCAGCTATGAGGAAAAAGGAAATCCATTCTTTTATTAATGGATCTTGAGGGCATTATACTAAGTGAGATAAATCAGACAGAGAAAGACAAATACTGTATGATATTATTTATATGTAGACTCTAAAAAAGCCAAACATGTAAAAGGAGAGTAGAATGGTGGCTAATAAAGGCCACAGGGTGGGAATTTTGGGGGAGGTGTTGTTTAAGGGTACAAACTTGCAACTACTAGATAAATAAGTTCTAGAGATCTAATGCATAACATAGTGATTACAGACAATACTGTACTATAAACTTTAAAGATGCTAAAAGAATAAAATCTTAATTATTTCCAACACACACACACAAACACACACACAATGATAATTATGGGATGTGCTAGAGGTGTTAGCTAACACTATGGTGGTAATCATATTGCAATATATAAATATGTCAAATCAGCACGTTGTACACCTTAAATCTTACACAATGTAATATGTCAATTGCATCTCAAGAAAAATGAATTAAAAATAAATCTGTCATTATTCAAAACTGAATTGAAAATACATTCTAAGGATAGAGAGTTTACTTTTTAATCTCAAGAGTCTACGCATTTCCTTTTGTAGCTAAAGTTCATTTAATCTTTAAGAGTGGCTTTTTAAAAGGGAAATTACTACAAACTAAATCTTGTTCATGTTTTAATGATCCAAGCAAGTATTTTCTCCATTTGGAAAATTCCCTAAAGAGTAGTAAATTGTGGTCCCTATTATCTGTAATGCACATTTTCATCATTGAATATTTAGTCACCAACATTGCCTTTACAATATTGGTGTTTGCGTGTGTGTGTGTGCACTTGTGAATTTGGGTGAATACAGCTAAGTATATATGTATTATATTTAGGACAGGTACCATGTCTTCATCTAAATATTCATAATTCTACTTAACGGAGTGTATGAAAATTTACCAGTGTCTGAATAAGGAATTAAAAGGCTAATAATAATGGTAATAATATATATTTATTTCAAATGATAAATTGGTATGATCAATTAATAAATTGATACAAGCAAATATTGTATAGTATTAAATTTTCGAAAGCTGAAGAAATAAAAATGTTCAAGTTCTTAGTCTTGCAAAAGATAAGATGAAATTGACTCCCTGTCATCCAGGGATTTTGAAACAGTTGAGAGGCCCTAAAGGAAGGAGACCTTAGCACATCATCACCAGATGAAACCATGAACTTTGAGCTGAAGACAAACTGTACATGCTCCAAGGGCTTAGCCTGAATACCAGCAACTTGCTGCAAGAGACTTTGCTTAGTAATAGCCTTAGCAATCAATTACATTCAGCCAAGACTACTTTTCTTGTGTCAACAGCAATCAAAATTCTTTATAAACAGCAGATCCAAGAATTCCCTTCTGTTTTTAAAAATCCTTGGCTTTTATTCGGGGATGGGGGGGACACACAATTTGCATTGTTACCTGAATCTGTGGTCCCAGAATTGCAATTCTGAGACCCCAAATAAATGCTTGTATTTTATTTCAGCTCTGTCCCTTTCTTAGTCAACAACCTATGATATTCACTACACAGAAGTCTGGGAAACACCCACACAAATTATTGATATTACAAAGAAGTTCGGCACTATAACAAGCCTGTAATGCTTGGTAGATGTGGAAGGGAAACTTTTTGTACAGAAATACCTACGACACATGCACTATGGATTCCTATATGAAGACCTCCAGTGATGATAAATTCAAATACAAAATGCATCAAGAAACATATATGTATATACTAGAGGTCCTTTAATATAGGAGATTAATCATTCATTAGATATTAGAACAATCTGTAATGTGTAATGAATGGATATCAAAAATATATAAAGATATTAAAGAAATCTAAAACCTTAGAAAAAGTAAAAGATTAAATAGAATTAATAGGCATTGAAAAAAGAAGGAAAATTGTCACAAAAATAAACTCAATGAAGAATAAAAACATGACAATTAACACAGGAAAGTTAAAATTGAGCTGAGGATTGATACTAGTATGGAAAGAAAGGGAGATGGATAATTTTCTCAGATAAAGCATTGACAAATTAGACTACTGTATTTAACTAAATTGTTACATGTACTAGTAAAGTGTACAGTCCAGAAATTGAAGTGCCCATTTGGGTGAGGGGAAGGTCACACAAACAAGCCCTCTAATAGTGCCAGAATTTCAGTGATTAATGCTCACCAAAGCAAGGGTGAGCATGGGTGATGAAAACAGAAGGACAAGCTGAAATCCAAAGAAAAAGAAGTGAGAAACCCACATCCTTTCACCAATCATATGCAATAAGCCCTTTGGAACCATAACCAAAGCAGGATGTCTATTTCTGTAAGACTAGTATCGTATCTGCTATAAATGCCTTATAGAAGTCAAGAAGGAAACCACTGGGCTTGAGTTCTTTTGTATGTGTTCAGTTTCTTTTTCTAAATATGGGCTATTCAGATATTTCACTTTTTCTAGAGTCAGTATTGATAAGTCAGGTTTTCCAAAGAATACGTCCGTTTCATTTATCAAATTTCTAGAATATTTCTTTAAGATATATCCTCATCACTTACTAATATTTATGGCATCTATACTGATATAATCCTGATATTGAGAATTTGTGTTTACTCTCTTTTTTCCCCTGAGCAATCTTGCTAGGAGCTCAGCAATTTTTAAACAGAAAAAAAAAAAAAAATTCCAGCTGTTGGCTTTGCGAATTTTGTCTACTGATTATTTGTTTTTTGGGTGTTGAGTTTGATAAGTTCTTTATAGATTTTGGATACTGACCTTTTATCTGATATGTCATTTGCAAATCTCTTCTCCCATTCTGTTGGTTGGCTTTTAGTTTTGTAATAGGTAATTACTTTTAAACATTTTTCTTTTCTTATATAAGGATTTAAAATTATAAATTTCCCTCTAAACATTGCTTTAACAGTATCACATTAATCAATTTATTTGATATATTTACTAATTTTCCCTATGATTTTTTTTGACTCATGAGTTGCTTAGAAGTGTGGTATGTAATTTCAAAATATTTCAGAATTTTCTAGATAATTTATTGTTATTCATTTGTAACTTAATGCTACTATAGAGAACTCTCTGAAATTTGCAATCTTTTGAATTTTAGTGAGATTTATCTTATGCCAAACATACGTCTATTCCATATTCACTTGGGAAGAATACATAGTTTGTAGTTGTGGAGGGTAGAGTTCAGTGATGCTAATTAGATCATGATAATTGAGATTTTGTTGAGATACCCTATATATTTACTGAATTTGGCTAATTTTTCTGCTGCTGATAGAGTGATACTAAAATCTAAGTCTATGGATTTGCATTTGTCTATTTCTTCTTTTGGTTCTATAAGTTTACATTTTATTTATATTGAAACTTGATATGCACACACTTTAATGTCTTTCTCATAAATTTTCTAATTTATCATTATGAAATTATCCTTTTAACTATTGTAGTACTCTTTTTTTTGACATCTACTTAATATGTTGCATGACCTTTTTGATGCTTACTCTTTTTATGGTGCAATTTTTCCATATGCTTACTCTTACCTATTTCCGTTTTTAAATTTCAAGTGCATTTGAAATAAGTATGTATTATTAAATCTTTCCCTCACCAATGGAACAATCTCTACATTTAATTTAATTGCTTAGTCTACTTACATTCAATATGACTATTTATATATTTGGATTGGGGGCTACACTCTTCCATTTCTCCCTTTGCTTTTCCTTCTTGATGCTCATTTTCTGTCTTTACTTTAATCAGTTTTGTTAAATAATTTCACTTTATCTCCTCTCAGCTTCCTAGATATGGCATTTTTTATTATATGTTTATCTATATGTAAATATATACCTTTTTTAAAAAATTTATTTGACAGAGAGAGACAAAGAGAGAGAGAGAGGGGACACAAGCAGGGGGAGTGGGAGAGGGACAAGCAGGCTTCCCACCAAGCAGGTACCCCAATGTGGGCCTCAATCGCAGGACCATGGGATCATGACCTGAGCTGAAGGCAGACTCTTAATGACTGAGCTACCCAGGCGCCCAATATATATCTTTCTTATATGTTTGGAAGAATTCCTCAGGTAAGGTACCTGGACCTATAATTTTATTGCAAGAATATCTTTAACAATATTTTTCATTTCTTAAATATACAGGAATAGTCATATCTTCATCTCATTGCAATTTTTGGTAAGTTATATCAGAACTGCACCTATTTAATTTTCTAAATTTATTCCTGTAATGTTTTTCAAATCTTTTTCACAAGATTTTCAGATGTACCCTTTTTGCACTATTATTGATAAGAAGAATTGTATTTCATTTCTTTCTTTTATTGCTCAGTTTTACTAGGCGCTGTTCACTTTTATTAATTTTTTCAAATAACCACCTCTTGGAATTTCTGATTTTCCATATTTATAAGTAATTTTCAATTTCAATAACTTTGGTTTTTTTTTAATAATCTCTTTCTATTTTCTTAAGGTTTAATATGCTGCTCTTTTTCTATATTTTTGCAAATGAAATTTAAATTGTGATTTTTAAACATCTCTTCTATTCTAACATATCTATTAAAAGAGATACGCTAGCTGGAGGCATCACAATTCCAGACTTCAAATTATATTACAAAACTGTAGTGATCAAAACAGTATGGCACTGGCACAAAAATAGACACATAGATCAATAAAAGAGAATAGAAAAACAAATAATCCAGTTAAAAATGGGCAGAAGACATGAATACACATTTTTCCACAGAAGACATCCAGATGACCAACAGGTAATGAAAAGATGCTCAACATCATTGATCATTGGGAAAATGCAAATCAAAATTACAAAGGCAAAGATTGTCAGAGTAGATAAAATCTATATACAGTCTACATGTAATCTATTTTAAATATGAAGACACAAATAGAAAAATGTAAAAGGTTGGAGTAAGATATGTCATGCTAACCCTAACATAAAGAAAAAGCTTATATAGCTATATTGCTATCAGGCATAATAAATGAAAATACATTAGCAGGGATAAACAGGGTAATTTCATAATGATGAAAGTTCAATTTTTGAAGAACACATACAATGTTAAATGTTTATGCATATGATAATAGAATTTTGAAATATATAAAACAAAAACTAATAAAACTGTAAGGAGAAATAAATAAATCCACAATTATAGCAATTTCAGCATAGAGTTTCAATAATTTATTAAACAGGTGTTTATAAATCAGTTTAGATTCAGACAACTTGAAAACATGATTCTCCAACTTAATCAAATTTACATTTATAGAACACTTCATCCAGTAACAGCAGAGTACACATTCTTTTCGTATTGACACAAATCATTTTACCAATGATATGATCTATCATATTTTATTCTATCATATAACATCATATTATGTCATATAAATATGACCTATTGATCATATGTTGAAACAAAATAAGTTGCAATAAATTCAAATTGAATGAAGTAACTGAAGTTTTGTTTTCTAACCAATGTGAAATTAAATTAAAAATCAAAAATGGAAAGATATCTGGAAAGTTCCCAAATAAAAAACACTTCTAGATAACATATGGTACAAAGTTACATTCAAAATAGAAATTAGAGGGGTGCCTAGGTGGCAATAAGTTGAGCATTGACTCTTGGTTTCAACTGGAGTCATAATCTTGGTGTCCTGGGATCAAATCCCACATCAGGCTCTGTGCTCTGTACAGAGTCTGCTTGAGATTCTCTCTCCTGTTCATGCTGTCTTGTGCACTCTCTCTCTCAATAAATAAATAAATCTTTAAATAAGTAGAAATCAGAATGTATTTTAAATAAATTATAAACACAAATTGTGTCAAAATTAATGGGATTCAGGTAAAGCAAAACTTCTCCAGTCAAGTGCGAAGTTTATTGCACTTAATTAAACAGAATAATCAAAAACAATGGTCTCCAAACAGTGGCCCTCGCTTCTACTATAGGAAACTGCAAAAAGAAGAATAAATAAGCCTCAAGGAAGGAGAAGAAAATATATACATATCAGAGTATAAACCAATGAAATAGAAGACAGATAAATAGTCAAAAACTGTTGAAGCCAAAAGCTGGTTCTTTGGTAAGATTAAAAAATTGATAACCTTACTCAGTCTGATCAGGAAAAAGAGAGAAGACACAGATTTTTAACCTCAAGAATGAGAGAGTTGACATCATGATAAATTCTAAAAGTATTAAAATAATAAGGGACTATTTTTAATTTTTTAAAAATTTAATAAATAATATTTTAGAATAGTTTTATATTTACAGAAAAGTTACAAGAATATTACAGAGACTCTCCAAAAAACCCACAACCAGTTTAATAATTAACATTTTGAAAAAATATTGTTTAAAGATGAAGTGATTCCTCATAGATATGGAGAAAGAAGATAATTTTTACAACCACAGCATTGAGAGAAGTGGCTGGTATAAATTAGATCCTTAATAAATATTTTTAATTGAGTTATAATTGACATATAACATTATGATAGTTTCAGGAGTATAATATAATGATTCAATATTTTGCAAAATGATCTCCACAATAATCCTAGTTAACATCCATCACCATATGTAGTAAAAATTTTTTTCGTGGGATGAGAAATTTTAAGATCTATTCTCTTAGCAATTTCCAAATTTACAACACAGTATTAACTATAATCACTATACTGCATGTATGGGTTTAGTTTTGTCTTTTTTTTTTTTAAGTAGGCTACACGTCCAACGTGAATCTCAAACTCACAACCCTGAGATCAAGACGTAAGCTGAGATCAAGATTTGGATGCTTAACTGACTGAGCCACCCACGCACCTCCACCTTTTATTTTTTTGAAAGATTCCACACATAAATGAGATCATGTAGTGCCTGTCTCTTTCTGTCTGACTTATTTCACTTAGCATGATGCCCTCAAGGTCATCCATGTTGCCACAGATTGCAAGATTTTCTTCTTTTTTCAGGATGAATAATATTCTGCTCTGTGTGCGTGTGTGTGTGTGAGCACATGTGTGTGTCTGTGTGTGTTTATCTCACATATTTATCCATTCATCCATTGATAGATGCTTAGGTTCTTTCTGTGTTTTTACTGTTATAAATAATACTGCAGTCATAATTAGGGTTGCATAGATTTTTTTGAGTGAGTGCTTTCATTTCCTTTGGATAAATACACAGAAGAGGAATTGCTGGATCATATGATAATTTTATTTTTCATTTCATTTTTTTTATATTTCATTTTTTTTTTATATTTTTATATTATATTTGTTTTATATTTGTTTTGTATTTGTTTTATATTTGTTTTATATTTGTTTTATATTTGTTTTATATTTCATTTTATTATTTTATTTTATTTTGAGAGAGTGAGAGAGAAAGAGAGGGGAGGAGGAGGAGGGAGAGAGAATCTTAAGGAAGCTCCACGCCCAGAGTAGAGTCCAACACAGGGCTCAATCTCATAGCCCTGAGATCACGATCTGTGACAAAATCAAGAGTTGGGCACTTAACAAACTGAGCCACCCAGGTGGCCCTATTTTTAATTTCTTGAGGAATCTCCATACTGTTTTCCTTAGTGGCTGCACCAATTTACATTCCAACAATGGCACACAATGGTTCTCTTTTCTCCATATGCTCACCAGCACTTGCTATTTCTTTTTTTTTTTAAGATTTTTATTTATTTTTATTTATTTATTTATTTATTTATTTATTTATTTATTTATTTATTTGACACACAGAGAGAGATCACAAGTAGGCAGAGAGGCAGGCAGAGAGAGGGGGAAGCAGGCTCCCCGCTGAGCAAAGAACCCGACGCAGGGCTCCATCCCAGGACCCTGAGATCATGACCTGAGCTGAAGGCAGAGTCTTTAACCCACTGAGCCACTCAGGTGCCCCAGCACATGCTATTTCTTGCTTATTTGTTTTATAATAGCTGTTCTTACAGATGTGAGGTGATATCTCATTGTGGTTTTGATTTGCATTTCCTTAATAATCAGTGATGTTGAGCACTTTTTTCATTACCTTTTGGCCATCTGTATGTCTTTTTTGGAAAAAAAAAATGTCAATTCAGATCCTCTCTCTATTTTTAAATTGCCTTGTTTGAGTTGTACATATTGAGTTGCACTGAGTTGTATGAGTTATTTATATATTTTGGATATTAACCACTTATCAAATGCATGATTTGCAAATATTTACTTCTATTCAATATGCTGTCTTTTCATTCTGTTGATAGTTTCCTTTGCTATACAGAAGCTTCTCAGTTTGATGTAGTCCTATTTGTTTATTTTTGTTTTTGTTGCCTTTGCTTTGGGTTCCAAGAACTCATTGCCAAGACCAATGTCAGGAGCTTACTGCTTACATTTTCTTGTAGGAAGTTTATGGTTTCAGGTCCTAAGTTCAAGGCTTTCATTCATTTTCAGTTAATTTTTTTATGTGATGTAAGATAGAGGTCTAGTTTCATTCCTTGTATGTGACTGTCCAGCTTTCTTAACACAATTTATTGAAGAGGTTGTCCTTTTCCTATTGCATATACTTGGCTCCTGTGTCATAAATTAATTGACTATATATACATGGGTTTAGTTCTGGACTCTCTATTCTGTTTTATCAATCAATGTATCTGTTTCTACGCCAGTACCATACTATTTTGATTAGTATGGCTTTATACTGTAGTTTGAAGCCAGGAAGTGTGATGTCTTCAGCTTTGTTCTTCCTCAAGTTTGCTCTACTTGGAGGTCTTTTTTGTTTTCACAAAAATTTTAGAATTGTTTTGTTCTATTTCTGTGAAAAATGCCATAGGAATTTTGATAGGGATTGCACTGACTCTGCAGATTTCTTTTGTGGTGTGGACATTTTAACAATATTAGTTCTTCCAAACCTTGAGCCCTAAATATTTTTTTTCCACTTATTTGTGTTTTCTTTAATTTCTGTCATCAATGTACAGGTTTTCAGTGTACAGGTCTTTCCTTCTTTGTCCAAATTTATTTCTAAGTAATTTTTATGCAATTCTAAGTGAGATTATTTTCTTAAATTTTCTTTCTGATAATTCATTACTAACATATAGAAATGCAACAAATTTTTCTATTATTTTTGTATCCTATAACTTTAATGAGTGCATTTATTAGTTGTAATAGTATTTAAGTGGAGTATTTAGGGCTTCTATATATCATATCACGCCACCTGGAAATAATGATATTTTTTATTTCTTTTTTTCCAATTTGGACATATTTTTTTTTTTCCCTTGCCTAATTGCTCTGGCCAGGACTTCCAATACTGTTAGTAAAAGTGATGGAAATGGCCATACTTATCTTGTTTCTGATCTTCGAGGAAAAGCTTTCAGTTTTCACCGAAGAGTATCAAGTCATCTGTTGGTTTGTCATATATGACTTTTATTACGTTGAGGCACATTTCTTCTACAACTACTTAGTTAAGAGTTTTGAACATTTTAATGCCAATAAAGTAAAAACTTACATAAGATTAACAAATTATTTGAAAGATATTAACTAGCAAAACTCACGAGGAATAAGGGATAACTTGAATTGTCCCAAATCAGCTAAAAAAACTGAGTTTGTAGGTTGAATTTTTCAGCAAAGAAAACTCCAAGCCCAAATGGGTTCACTACAAAATTCTACTAAATCTTAAAGTCATAAATAATTCTTAATCAATAAAAATCTGGGTTACAGACAATGGGGAGGGTATGTGCTATGGCAAGTACTATGAAATGTGTAAGCCTAATGATTCACAGTACTGTACCCCTGGAGCAAATAATACAGTATATGTAAATAAAAAATAAAAACAATTTAAAAATCTTTAAAAAAAAAAGGAGTGAAGACCTCTCAATTGTTTCTGTGAGATCAGCATAATTCTGATACAAAAACAAATAACTACATATCGGTATGAAGTTCAAAGCACTCAAGAGCACAAATTTAAAAATTCTTAACAAAATTCATCCAGTTGAATACAAGTATTTGTAGAAAGATAATACACTGTCACCAACTCAGGGTTCTCTTGGAGCTGCAGGACTGACTTAACATTCAAAAATCTATCACTATACTTCAAAATATTAACAAAACTTATCTCAACATATGCAGGAATATCATTTGTCAAAGTTCAACATCGATTCCTGATAAAAATATTTCAGCAAACTACAAAAAGAAGAAAATTTTCTTCAACTAGAAAAAGGGCTTTTATGAAAAACCTGTAAGTTAACATTATACTTATATAATGAAGGCACAAATGTCTCCTCTCACTACTTTAACTTAACCTAGTGCTGAACTTTCTAGCCATTGCAATAAGACAATAATAATAATAATAAAGAATGAAAACAGATGAAAGACATTCAAACCAAAAAGATATGACTGTTCTAGCTCATAAATAACATGATCATTTATGAGGAAAATCCTATGGAATTTACAAAAAAAAAAAAAAAAAAGACCTACTAGAAAAAGTAACTGAGTTTTAGTTTGTGTAGAGGATCCTAGATCATTAAACAAACAAAAAACAAATGCAGTTTTACAAAACACAACAATCAGAAATTTAAAGTAAAAAAAAAAATACATTGTTTACAACATTATCAAAACTATGAAATAATAGGGATAAATATGATAAAAGATATTTAAGACATGTACGATGAAAACTAAAACACAATGGTGAGATAAATTTAAAAAGATAAATAATAGAGAGATAGACTGTTTTCATGGATGAAAGAATCAATATTTTTAAGATGTCAAACCTCCTCAAATGAATTTGTAGATTCAACACGATATCAGTGTCCTGGTGGGATTTTGTTATAAAAATTGGGAAGTTGATCCTAAAATTCTTACAGAAATGTAAAGGGCCAAAAAAAAAATATTATAATAAAAAATAGCAAAACTGGAAGGATTACATTAACTTCAACACTTATTATAAAGCTGTAATAATCAAGACAGTGTTGTATTGGCATCAAGTTATTTTTTTTGTTTGTTTTTTGTTTTGTTTTTTATTTTTTTTAATTTTTTATTATTTTTTTATTTTTTAATTAACACATAATGTATTATTTGCCCCAGAGTACATGTCTGTGGATCCTCAGGCTTACACATTTCACAGCACTTGGCATCAAGCTATTTGAATAGGTCATTGGAATATGAGGAAAGTGAAGAAATACATTTATAAAATCAATTTACTCTTGTTAGAGGAAAAATGCCATTCCATTACCTAATAGTCTTTTCCACAGAGTTGAAATAATTGACTATTCCATTAAAAAGTATCAATCTTTTAAATACAAAAAAAATTGGTCCTTAGAAAACAAGAAAAAAAATTGATCCTTAATTTTGACTGTATAACAAATTAACTCAAAATGGATCATAGCCCTAAATAAAAACCTTAAACTATAATACTAGAAGAAAATATACGAGTAAATGTTTGTAATCTTGATGTAGGCAATATTTTTTAGTTCCAACACCAAAATCACTGCCTATAAAAGAAAACAAATAAATAAAAATTTGGCCTTATAAAAATAAATATTTTTTCTCTTGAAAATACACTGTTAAGGGAAAGAAAAGACAAGCAACAGACTAGGTAAAAATATTTACATATCACCTATCAAATAAATGACTTGTATCTAAAATATATAAAAAAAAAATTTAAACTCAGTAGTAAGAAAACAAGTCAAAAAAAGGACAAAAGATTTGAAAAGATTTTTCGCTAAAAAAGATATGCTTATATCAAATAACCACATAAGAAATATTCAACATCATTATCATTAAAGAAATGCAAATTATAACAATGACATTCCATTATACTCCAATAGAATATCTAACATTAAAAATTAGCTATACCAAGTTTAAGCAACAGTGTAAAGCAGTTACAATTCCCTTACGCTGCTAGTGAAGAAAAAAATTATGATTGCTTCACTACTTTCACAACGAGATAGCCAGTTAAACATATTCCTACTATATGACCCAGTCTTTCCATTCCTTGGCATCTATTCAAGAAAAAGAAATGCATGTGCCCATTCAATGCCTTGTATATAAGTTTTCATAACACATTGTTTATAACAGCCCCAAATTGGAAACAACTCCAGCATCAATCAAGAAGTGAATGTATAAACAAGTTGTGGCATATCTGTACAATAGAATACTACTCAGCAATAAAATGGAATGAATTATTGATACACATGAAAATTTGGATGAATCCCAGTCTAGTTACACTGAGTAAAAGACACATGCAAAAAAAAAAAGGTTCATAATGTTTCATTTCACTTTTATAAAATTTTAGAAGGCACAATCTTCTTTCTAGTGACAGAAAGCAAATCAGTGATTGCACAGCAAAGGGCAGGAGGCAGGAATCACAAAAGAAGGAGGATTTTGAAGGTGATATACCTGTTTATTTTCTTGACTTTAGTGAAGATTTCATAAGCCTATGCATATGCCAGCATTTATGAAATTGTGCACTGTAAAATGTGTAGTGCTTTATATTTAAGTTATATCTCAAAAAAGCTGGACTCATCCACTAAAATGTCCCTATCCTTGGACTAAGGATCTCACTCCTTTCTATCCAGGCTCTGTCTTTGATAAAGGAGATAAGGATGCATATTTTTGTCTCCTTTACATTCCTGCTACCCTCAAAATAAGAGTCTGGCCTTGATTTTTAACTTTAACATTTCCTGAAGCTGAAGATAAGGCCTCTTTTAAGACTACCATCAAGGAACTCTGACTCTCAGAGTGTGCCTTAAATTGGCTAGTAATTCCCCTAAGCCCATCAATTTCCTTTTGCAAGGCTCCAATGCTATCAAAAGGAGGTAGTTAAGTATATATTTATGTCATGCTGATTAAACATCACAGGTATTTGTTCTCCCAATTACTTGTCCTTCACTTCCCTCTCATCTCAACTAACCACAGGTGAAAGTTTTAGTAATTTTGAGGCTACTACATGCTAGGATAATAATTACTCTAGTGCCCACCAAGAACGGGATCTTATTGGTCTCAGAAGAGTAGGCAATGCAAGTCCAAAACCTCATCCTCAGTGTCTGCTTTCTAGCACTATTTGTAAAACTATAGTGTTAGCTCAAGTTCCCCAGAAAACACAGCTCAAAACAAAACTTATGTGCTAAAGCATTATTGCAAAGGGCAGCCCTAGACCAGCAAGAATGAGGGAAATGTTAAGTGAGGCATAATAGGACAGAAAAACAAATGCCAGATTGTATGTTATAAAGCTAGTCATTAGTTCACCAAAAGACACAGCATGCCTTCTAACAGGTGCACGGAAAACTAAGTTTAAGGCCCACCCAGTGGAGGGAACATCGAAGAGGCAATTTATCCATTGACTTCCTTTTGTCTCCTATGACACTCCTTACTGACACACATAACCACATTTCCAGGTGGTGTCACATAGCTTCTCAGACAGCAACTAGGAAACTACATTCTATTTTTGTACTGTGGGCCTCTGAGTGAAGAAGTAATGGGAGAAGCAAGAAGCTCTGAGCATTCACCTTCAGATGGTAGAAACTCACAGGCCCCAGGGCCATCTTCCATAGCAATGACTGTGCAGAGAAATGGCCTACCATCAGGAAAGCATGCGAGGCACTCAAGATACCTACAACCTAAAACAAGCACTCAAAATAAGACACAGGGCCAGGCATGGAACACACACATTCTTGTAATTTACATATATTTTCTAGATATTTAGATCACTTCATATCTCATTTGTTGTCTGGTCAATAGCACCATCTGCTTATCTGCTTCCTTGCCACCTGGTTCCGGACTCAGCAAGCCAGCTTTTCTTTATCTGTGTTTCTTCCTAACCTGGCTGAGATCCTGACACTGCTATTGCTTGCCTGCTACTTTCTCTTTTCCTTGAACTTTCTTGTACAACATGTTACAAATTTCTGATATATATCACTTCCATAATCTTTAATCTTCCTTGGTTTCTGTGCAAAAAGCATGCATTCCACTATCTACCTATCTATCTCTATTATCTATCTCTTGATCTATCTATCGTCTATTATCTATCTATCATCATCTATCTATCTCCAGTTATTTTTAAAGTTTGTGCCACCAACAGCTAAACAAAGTTATTTTTTTTCCTTCTTTCCTCTGCTAGCCAGAGTCAAACCTAATTTGATTTTTCCTTTTTAGAGCAATATATCAGCATGAAGACCTCAAAACCCATGACTGCTTCTCTTGGTTAATCTTCAGGAAAAGGATATTAGAATTCCCATTTGATAGATTAGTAATCTGAGCTCTAAGCACCTAAGGAACACATGAGCTTTTCTTACCCCTTCCTAACCTACAGGCAAGTGATTTAAAAAAAAAAATCACATGTATTCTAAAATAAGTGTATTCAGACAATATCAGGATAGCCTCAATATTCTGTTAATCAGTAGCTTATATCAGCTGCTTCATGAGACAAACAGTGAAATGTTTCAGTGAATCTAGAAGAGATAAATGAAGCATTTTTTTTTGGTTCTTCAAGTCAAATATTGAATTCTCTCTCCAATGAAAATTCTTCCCTGTCAATAATTGTCATTTACTTGGCTCACACTGCATTTACTAAATTGTGAGTTGGTCCTCTGAAAATGGGGGATGAGAAGAGTGTATCTAGAATGAAGCTTTGATTTGAAGACAGACTTAAAACAACTACCATGAGATTCCACCTGGCTATGGGATAATGAAAATATGTATTATGTGTATTTATTAGTTTTATATATGTATAATATATATATATTATACATATATATATAATTCACATATCATTGGATAAATATTTAGATTCAGCTTAAGCAGTAGCCAAGCATTAGCTATATTCCAAAATAATAGTAATGTTTTATCATAATAAAAAATATCTAGTTAAAATATCCAGTCAGTCCCTGTTCCATGTTGAAAAGGGTGATAAAGACTTCCCTGACCTTTTGACTATTACTATTTATTGGGAATATATTCCTCCAATCATTTGGCTCAAGCACACAAAGTTGAAAAGACAGGAGGACACCTACCTGGGCCAATTTTTAATGAATAATCATATTGCTTGATTCTGACTCAACGTTAAGGGACAGATGTTTTAAGAATGATGACATGGAGAGGGAGGGGCAGGCAATTTGTTGAATCCCGACTCTGTGCCAGATACTATGGTAGAGACCTTCTGTGATATAATGGTCAAGAGAATTCTGAGAGGTAGATATGAGAATCCTCCATTATACTGAGGATCCTGGAGTTGGTAAGTTAAAATTTCTAGGCCAAAGTATTTCAGGAGGAAGAGGTCAAGTGTTTTATGGCATTGTCATTAGGATGTCGTCTGGCTGCATTATGGTTTAAGATGATGTTGGTTCATAAGGACCCTTCTGGGATAGAGCACCTTCATTAGGTGGTCACTGGTATTTGTCATATCTCCATAGCTAAGTTTGCAAATTCTTCTCTTAATAAAATATCAGAGATGGTTTTGTTAGTAGCTCAATTAAATTAATGATAGCATTGTATGTTTGTTTGTTTGTTTGAATTTTTGTGGTGAGTTTGATTTTTTGGAACATTTATGATGCTTAATTTTATGTGACAACTTGACTAGGTCGTGGTACCCAGATACTTGGTCAAATATCAGTTTGCATGTTGCTATGAAGCTGTATTTTTTTTAATGGAATTAATAGTTAAATCTTTGAGCCTTTGATGAATGCAGCTTACTTTCCATAATGTGGGTGGGCATCATCCGATCAGCTGAAGGTATTAAGAGAACAAGACCGAGGTCCCTTAAGGAAGAGGGAATTCTGCCTCCAGACTGCTTTCAGATGTAAGCTGGAACATCAGTTCTTCCCTGGGTCTTCAGCTTGCTGGCCTACCTTGCAGATTTTACATTTACCACTGTCCACAATCACCTGGCTAATTCCTTAATTTTTTCTCTCTTAAATCCTGACTAATGCAAAATGTGATAAACATTTCATCACTAATAAAAAGTCCATGTGCCTGCTATGGACCTGAACAACAGGAGAGAAATTTACAAAGTCTAAATTAATTTCTATTAACCATAAGGCAAAGACAGAAGAAAACAAGAGAAAGAATAGTAATAGGAAATATGATTTTTTTTTAATGTTGGAAGGTAATGAGCTGAGTATTCTGATATACTTTTGGTGGTGCACAAAATGGAAAATAAAATGAGAATAGCCATAAGTATATTTCAAAAGTTCGTATCTTTTGATTTCACTTTTATCTTTAAATCTAATGGAAAATTTAGAAATATATACATGAGTTACTACTAGTTTAATTGTTTGTCTTTGGCAAAAAGAAGTTCTTGACAGCATTACCTAGTTGAGAAAAGTAAAAAAAAAAAATTACCCAAATATCCAAAACTACAAAATCATTTTTAAATTATGGTATATGTGGATACTTGAATAGTTTACAGATACTAAAAGACAGCTTGAGAAATACTTAAGGACATAGAATAATATTAATTATTTAATACTAACTGAAAATAAAAAGCCAAATTGTGCAAACACTTATGATATAATTTGTGGGCCTGTATGTTTGGTAATAGGAAGTTAAGCACTCAATTCATTAGATGGTTATCCCTACATAGAAAAATAACATTTTCAAAATTATAGTTTTTTCTTTTCCAAATTTTTTCCAATCAGCATGCTGCCTTTTATAGCTCAAAAGTCTTCAAATATATTTTTATTTGAAAGTAAGAAAGCTATGAAGGTTATGAGAGTCAGTTAGGAAAGAAAGAAGCCAAGAGGTACAAATGGAATTGGGTGGAAGGAGAGGGAGAGCAGACAATACCCTTAAGGCTCCCTTCATTAATTAGGTTCCTTATTTTCTATCACAGAATCTAGTATTGTCAGAGACGGTACTGCTGAGTTGAACTGAAATGAGCATACCTTACCTTCTTCTACTTCCATGTACATCAAGCAACTTTTAGAAAGAGAGAAATAGAAAGAAGGAAAAACAAGAATATATATTTTGACCGAATGCCTAATGTTTAAGTGTTAAAGTCAATATTTAGCCAAATCCAAGACCGAGACTGAAGTTGCATATCACTACCAGATAAACTTCTGGAATACAAGGGCAAATCCTAAATTTTACCCAATAAAGTTATTGTTACTCTATTATTGTTACAATTGCAAATGTCATGTGATCAGAATTTGATACTCCTTCACACCAGTGTTAGTGGCTAGATGGCTCTGCACTGTTCATATGGCACATGTGCAAAACTAAATAGCATTTCCACTAAGGTCAATGGGGAATCTGATTCCTGTGGTTCAGCTCTGCTGCTATAGGACAATGAAGATGGTGATGCTGCCCATCAAGTCATGAAACTATTCTCTAATTATAACTGAATCACGTGAAAACAAATTTACTTTCAACTCTTGGGTTTGGAGATTTGGCCAGTGGTAGTCATAGGATTTCACTGAAATCATTCCACACCTAAAAGTTTTGTTCACTGTTTGAAAAAAATGGTGTGTGGATATTTACAGAAGCAGGGTTAGGATTGTTATTGTCCCATCTTTTTTACTTGTAATATCTGTGTGTGCAATTGCTGCTTCAAAGTGACTTGAAACAAATTTGTCCTTAATTCTTGTATCTAGAAATGAGTCCAGAGCAATATAATTGGCACAGAAATACTGCTTCTGAATTTCCATCTGCATCTCAGCTTTCATTGCATGACACCAATTTCAGCCTCTTCCCTGGAGTGGAATGATTTGTACATCTTTACAGCAGATTTTGTGTAAGAAATACTTGCACTCTTGAAGCACAACAATTTGATTACTTATTCAGCAGGTTCCAGCAAATAAACTTCTTTCCCTGCAAGCCGTGCATTATTGTTATCTGCATGGTACAATATTAAGGCTTCTTTTGTTTAAACAGCCTTTTAAAAATGTAATAGCTTCCATTTCATATTGATTAAATATTTTGCATATGCTGTGGAAGGTCACAAATCATGTAGTTTGTCTTTGACTAAAGAAGAACAATAAATATGACTATACACACACACAAACACACACACACATACACACACATATGTATATATATTTACTTATGGTCAGTATTTCTTTAATGTTAATGGTGTTAAATACACAATGAAAAATGGGAAGACACTGTACCCTTGGAATTCTCAAGTTACTCAGAAACAAGGTGGGTGGGTCTTGGGGTGTAGGGAGGGAAAAAATGAAACAAGATGGGACTGGAGAGGGAGACAAACCATGAGTGTCTTAATCTCAGGAAACAACCTGAGGGTTGCTGGGGGATGGTGGGGAGGGATAGGGTGGCTGAGTTATGAACATTGGGGAGGGTATGTGTTATGGTGAGTGCTGTGAATTGTGTAAGATTGATGATTCACAGACCCGTACCCCTGAAGCAAATAATAGATTATATGTTAATAAAAAAAATTACTCAGAACCTCTTCCCCTTGTTAATATTATTGCATGGCACATTTATCTGTCAGTTTAGAAGAAATTCTAGCGCATTTCTTCAAATAGTTACTATGTTACTAGTTGTCTGAGATCCTGAAATCTTTTGCCAAGGAAGTAGATCACAAAGTATAATCTTTAATTTGCTCCAAAGTTTTTTGAAAAAAGGCTTTTCATTGTTTTTCTCACAAATATCTGATTAGAGAGGAGTAGTACATTGACTAAATCCCTTGATTTTCTGTGCACAGTATATTATCATTAAACAAAAGCGTTGTTTTATTAGCGTATTTTCTAGGAAGATATGTTCCCTGGGATTTATAACTTGAGGAAAACTCAAAAATTGTCTTTGTTGAAAGTGGTTGACAATTCTTTAATAATTATTTCATTGGCTTTTTTATTTAAATATTTAGACTCAACCTTATAAGCATGATTTACCATATGTATTGTTATAAATGAGTGTGGAACTTTTACAAGTACTGAAATTTTAAGGTAAAACAGTAGATATTTCATTCATGATAAAAATTCTCAAGCAGTTTTCTTTTAATCGTTTGATTAATTGTTTGATCAAACAATCATAATCGAAATAAAGCTCCTAATGACAGTTTTGGTTAAGTTATGAATCTAATTTACTATTTAATTCCACATATGTTAAATTATGTTAAATTATAAGATTATTTCTTATTTTTCTATCCCATGTTATTTTTAAATTTTTACAGAAATATTTGTTAGTTCAAAAAGAACAAAATGTTCTTCTTAAAGTTACCTGGTTAGTATAAATTCCCAACAGTTTTAATAGATATAATGTATTTAACTGTCAATATTTCTCCCCATTTGTAATGATTTCAAAGTTCTTAATAATGACTCTAGTGCGTAAATCTAACAGCTTTTACCATAATTATTAATGGTTGAATTATTTTATTTTGCAATGATAAATAATTCATCTGACTGATATCCTTTTTCCATATAAATCACATAAGAAGATTTAATTTAAAATTATGTCTCTGATGCTTTCCTCTGTTTCAAATTAAATATTGAGATATTAACAATAAATCAGAATCACATGCTTGTTTGTAATCCTGACATTGGCATGATAATCATAATGTCACCTGCAGGATCACATAGTCATTGGTCACGTAGAATCTTAGGGATACCAGCCAGGAAAGGTATTGATATTGTCATCAGGCTGATTGGCTTTCCAAAGGCCAGAGAGAAGCTGAGGCCAAAGCATTTAAACAGGGAAAACCAAATGTGAGTGCACTTGCAATATGTGCCCTGTGTTTATGTCACAGCAAAGAGAAGATGGGGGCTTGCCTTTACGGAAATGTGTTTGTTTGTTTGTTAAAAATTTATGTATTTATTTGGGGCTGAGGCAAAATGAGAGGAACAGAGATTCCCAAGCAGACTCTGCCGTGAGCCTTAGCCTGACATGGAGCTCAGTCCCAGGACCCTGAGAACATGTCCTGAGCCAAAACCAAAAGTCGGATGCTCAACCAACTGCACCACCCAGGCACCTTGACATGTGTTTAACAAACATCGCTGCTGAGCATCTCCTATATGCCAAGTAATGTGCTAGGTGCTAGGGATGCAGTCTGGGAAGGTAGAAATCTGGGTAACTCCCTGTCCTCCCACACTGTCCAGTGGGAAAGACTGTATGGTAAACAGAGCATAGCCAGTCTATGTGCCAAATGCTTCTGGAAAGGCATTCACAGAGAAGCCTCAGGGGTGGGGCCTCGGCACCATGGAAATGGGGAGATCAGCATAAAGGCATTCCTTGTGGAGGTAACCAGAAATGCTGACAACTCATAAGGGACAGAAGGTCACCAGGTAGGAAGAAGGTTTGGTAGACCTGTGTAGCTCACATACTGACAAGTCACCCACTCCGCCTCCACAACCAAATGCTCACTAGTTACCCTCACGAGACTGGCTTTCACTCCAAATAGGCCTCCTGTCACATTGTACCCTTCTCTGCCTCTCTTTATTCCTCTCAGATGCCTCTAATACTTGCTTTTATGCGGTTAAAATATACAAGAGAAGTTCCCTGAGTATGATTTACTTGACCTTGTTTGTTCATCTAGTGATTTTTAAATCTTTTTTTTTTCTTTCTCTTTCTTTCTTTTTTTTTTTCTCTCTGTGAAAGTTGAAAATTAACATCTGTCCTGAGGGGAGAAAACTTATTTGACAGTGAATGACTTGCTTTAGGATGATTTCAAAGGCAGTTGTAAAGATACCACAATAAAGCATGCTGCTAAAAAATAGGAAATCAGCCTGCATATTATACACTAAACTCTGTTTTTATGAACATCACCATACTGCTGTCACACTACAAACTCAGCCTCCAAAGGAGGGAAGTAATATATATTTCTTCTTTTTTTCTGGTTTTATTGAAAAATAATTGACATATATCACTGTATATATTTGAGGCATATAGGATGTTTGAGGCATATAGGATGATGGTTCGATTTACTTTATTGTAAAAGAATTACCACAATAGTTTCAACTAACATCCATCTTCTCAAATAGATACAATAAAAAGGGGGAAAAAATCTCATGATGAGAACTCTTAGTATTTACTCTCTTAACTTTTCTCTATATCATACAGCGTATAGCAGTATTAACTGTAGTTAGCATGTTGTACATTACATCCCTACTACTTATTTATCTTACAACTGAAAGTTTGTGCTTTTTGACCACTTTCATCCATATGCCTCTTCCTTCCCATACTCTGTCTCTGGTATTCACAGTCTGGTCTCAGTAAGTTTTTGTTTTGTTTTTGTTTTTTTGTGCTGGTCTGATTTATTTCACTTTGCATAATGCCTTCAAGGTCCATCTATTTTGTTGCAAATGTTAGGATTTCCTCAATATTATAGCCAAATAATATCCCCTTGTATATAAATACCACATCTTCTTTATCCATTCATCCATTTTTGGACACTTAAGTTGTTTTCATGTCTTGGCTATTGTAAATAAAGCTGTAATGAACATGGGGGTGTATGTATGTATTTTTTTTTTTGAGTTAGTATTTTCATTTCCTTTGGATATATTACCAGAAGCAATATTGCTGGATCATATGGCAGTTCTATTTTTTACATTTTGAGGATTCGTACTGTTTTCCACAGTGGTTATACCCAGTTACATTGCCACCAACAGTTCATAGAAGTTCCCTATCTCCACATACTCACCAACACTTTTTACCTCTTGTCTTTTTGATGACATAGGCCACATATGTATTCCCTCAGCATGCCCCACTACAGACTGAGAGGTGCACCATTTTTTGATGGAAATAAACATATATAAGTGACTGACTGACTCTGCCTGTTTGAGTGTCCACAGCCCACAACTCTTGTACTGTTTAGTCTCACAGGTGTCTGGCAGCTGGCCTATCTAATGGCTTTTCAAACTGTCCTCCTTTCTGCCTGGGGCTTCAAGGACCTTGAAAGCAAGGGACAGACAGGGCACAAAAGTTCCTCTCAAGCTCTGCATACACCTGAGGCAGTGAGGGAAAGCCAACCTGAGTCAAAGGGTATCTAGACCAGTTTCCAAGTTTTTTAAATTGGTATTATGTGATGCTTAATTGGAATTATTTCTAGAAGCCTGAGGGATCGTTGTTTGTAATCAGGATAAAAAGTAATTAGTGGGCAACTGTAAGGTGGGAAAAAAATCTAAAATACCTCTGACTCATTTGATACAGTGTTTATATGTAATAATGTTTCATGTCTTCTCATAACAAATTCATTTCTTTAATTAACAAACTTAAGACTGCAGTTTATATTAAGATCACACAAGCATAGCCTATTCTCAGATCCAAATGAAGGAAATAAAATCAAGGGACATAAACCCAGTTTAACAGGACAAACGTGCTAGTGCAGTGGGGCTGCCATAGAATTTACTCCCGAGTTAGGTTAGTGAGTTCAAATTCCACACTTCCTTAAACAGAAGGCTTCTGTTTTCACCCTAATTTTGAAAACATTTAGCTTTTCCTGACTGCCTACAGGATGTCTCAGATGGAAAAGAGGACTTTTTAGATCAGCCCCATTCTGTTTCATCTCCATAAAATCTCCAAATAATCACTGTGCTAATCACACACTAGGTGCTCTCCACCTGGGGTCTGCAATCATGCCATCCTCTTTCCTGGGAATCCCTTCTCTCTCTTCTCCACTATTTAAGCTGGATTGCTCTTATATGCTATCTTCACTTTGACGTGCTCTCCAGTCAGTGATCATTATTTGGATTAACCATCATTTTCTCTATGCCTTTGCTTACATCTTTTTTTCTTTTTTTTTAGCACACTCTATATTTCCTTAGTTTCTTATTTGCTTGTCTCTTTATCACTAGGAGAGTTCCAGTGAAACTTCTTAAAAACACAACCAAATATAACTATACATTCTAAGTCATCATAGAAATTTACTGAAGTCAACTGAATAAAATTAAACCATTTCCCATTTCAGTAGTAGTCAGAATGTTCTAAACAGAAATGGTAAGGGATACAAAGCTCATACAATTTATTTTAAAACTCCATTCATTCAAAAGTATTTTCCAAGGATGTATTATGTGTCAGGTATGGTTCCAAGTTCTTAGGATATATCAGTGAACAAAATAGCAATGATATCAGTCCTCTGTGAAGCTTTCAGGCTAACAATAGAAGAGATCAATAAAGAATGGAACAAGTGTATTGGGGATTGGTTAGTACGTTAGAGGGTGATGCATGCTATAAAGAGAAAACATAGGGCAACATAAAAGTGTTTGGGAATACAAGAGGATTGATTATAATTTTGAATAGGGTGGTGAAGAGTCACCCTATTGAGCTTGTGGCACTGGAGTAAACACTAGAGAGACACAAAGTTAAGGACAGTGATATTTGGGAGATGGTCTTTCCAAGTAGAGACAACAGCCAGCACAAGGTGTAGGAGGCATTTCTTGGGGAATAGCAAGGAGGGCAATATGGTGGGAGCAGACTGAGTGTGAAAGAAAATTGATATTGGAGAAGCAATAGATGTGTGTGTGTGTGTTTATGTGTGTGAGAGAGAGAGAGAGAGTGTGTGTGTGTGTGTGTGTGTGTGTGTGTGTGTGTAGGAAGATCAAGGAGGATAGTTTGCATAAAGGCTTTCAGGCCACTGTAAGGGTTTTGGCTTTGATAATTAAAAAAGTAGGGAGCCATTGTAGAATTTCAAGAAGAAAAACAGCATGATTTATTTTGTGCTTATAAGGAATGTGTTGAGAATAAACTGTAAGCAAGGTCACAAGGGTTAGTAAGAGACTGTAGGTGAGTCTAAATGAGAGATGAAAAAGGCTCAGATTCAGCGAATAGCAATAAAGGTGGCATGAAGGATTCATAGTTTGGCTATTTGAAGAGAGTCAATAGGTAATCTTAATATGAATGAGATATGGAGAGGAGCCAAGGACGACTCTCAGGATTTTGTCGTCAACAACTGGAAGAATGCATTTACCATTTACTGGAATGAGAAGCCCATTTCCACCCATAAAGGAAGAGGATCAAGAATTCAGTTGTGGATGAACCAACCTTGAAATGTCTATCAGGTGTCTACGTAGAGTGTCAATAAAACAATAGGCAATATGAGTCTGAATGCCAGAGGTGTGAGATAGAAGTATAAATTTGAGAGAAACTGCCATGTTCATGGCATTTCAACCATGAGATTTGATGAGAATACAAGGAGGGTTTCTATAGAGAGAGAAAAGAAAAGAAGCAAGGACTGGGTCCTGGGGAACTTGAACATCAATGTTGAGAGGGAAAGGAAGGGTAAGCAAAACAAGCCCATTTGAATAATAGCTAATTTGCAATGAGCCCTCCAGAAAAGTCAGTCAATCAAGCAAGGAGTGTGTGATGAATACCACTCGTACTTGGCATTGTACTGAGAGATTTCAGGGATGCATGATAACTAGAACTACTCTTGCGCTTAAGAGATTTACAGTCAAATTGGAAAGAAGGGCAGATAGACATACAGAGAGACAGGTAGGCACACATACAGTAAACATTATTAATAATGCCAAAAGTCAAAATGAATTTTTAGCATAATGTATAATATATTTACAGAATGTCAGAATATCCAGTCTCCCAAATGAAATAGAATTTGCTTTGCTTCTTGAAGGAGGAGTTTGACCCTCCAATGGACTGAGCATTCCAAACAGTGGGGGTGAGGCATGAATGAAGAAGCAGGTATGCAAGGCCATGGCAGCTGTGGGGCTGTAAAGAAGGGGTCAGTAGGTTGAAAAAACAGGTAAAAGCTTGGAACAGACATACAGGTTTAAAGACTTTATCATAGAGGTAAAGGGGACATGTGGAGACTGTTTGACCTTGGATGTTACTAAAGAAAGCAAGATGTTGGAAGATACAATAAATTGCTCCCTAGGTATTCAATGTCCTTCTGCATTTCCACTCTTCTTCTTCTTCTTTTTTTTTTTTTTTTTTATTTAATGATTTGACTGGGCTGAATTCTTGCCCTGTTTTCTCATGTCTCTTCCTCTTACACTTTTTCTTTGATGACAATAGTGACCGGCAGGACTGGGCAGGACTCTGACATGGCTTATGAAGAAGTGAGTTCACAAAGACTTTGGTAATATTTTCCAGGAGCTTTTAACCCAAATCCCTTCAAGTTAAATTGCAAAGTATAAATGAAATAAAACTTTCCACATCGACGCAGTTCAGGTCAAATGACATTTATTAAGCATCTACTATAAGCCTAGAGCTTTGCTAGATTCATGAGACAGAAAAATGAATAATGCATGGTCTCAGTCTTGATTTTTTACTGTCGATGTTCTGGAAATTAATGCTCTCAATATATTATGGTATAGGAAAAGACAGAATTATGCACAGCTAAAAATAGGAACAAGAGGAACATGAAATTTAGGTTGGGAAAAGGCTTCCTGATGAAAGTGATACCTATTCACTCCATTTTGAAGGTAACTAGGCAGGTGGATTGATACTTAACTGTAGTAACGGCTAGCTATAATAGGTGGAGTATAGGGGTGATGAGGCATCTTTCTCTTTTCTATTTATGTAAATACTAAAGTGATTTTTAAATTTTTATTTTTTAAAAAAAGAGTTGGCATACGCAGAGAAGAACACTGTGTTCCTTTGTAATAGTCACTACATTTATTGCACAAAAAAATCAATGATGTTTGTAATTTTAAATTCTGTTTCACATCTTAATAGAGTGAGAGGTCGTCCCACAAAGAAATATGAGGAAGGGCTTTCTAGGCATCCAGAAGAGCATGAATAGTCGCCAAGAAGCAGTGAACAGCATGAGGTGTACCAGGCATTACCAGAGCAAGGGGCCAGATATGTGGTAGACATGGTGCCCAGAGACGGAGGATGCAGTAGTAGGTTATCTGGGAGGCCCTCAGCATTAGGTAATGAGCACAACTTTTAATCCAGTGACTGCTCTTCCCATTCTATATTTCAGGATGATTGTTAAATTGTTTAATTTCTCTGTCTCCTTCTTTTACATGGAGAGTAGTACACCCTTAATAAACACTGGCAGTTTTTTTTTTCCCCAGACTTTTCTTCTGTTTGTCTTCTCAGAACAAAGTGGTCTCTCAGAATAGTAAAACTCAAAGGAAAAATATTCACGTTTTCTCAGAAAAATGAAATCTCCTGTGATGGAATAAGTAGAGTAAAGCTTAGAGTTAAGTCTAATTCATTCATTCTTATACAAATCAGAGGCATTCATGTGTTTGCACTCTGAAATCCATCTGAAGCCTACAGAAAGCACTGACAGGTACCTGAGTGACTCATGATTGATCATCCGAAGAGACCCCTTCAAGATGATCAAACAGGCAGCCTTGTCGGGAAGACTACAAGTCTCAGGTGTTACCAGTGCTAATAGCTCACCTAAATTGTTACATATACTCGAGTTCCATCGGCATATTAAATAGAAAGAAATGAAAATAATAAGATTAGCTCTTGGGAACCAAGCTCATCATTACTAAATTAGACCAGAAAATGATTGTGGATATGAGTAGGAGTACATCCCCTCACCCCCCTACACACACACACAGTGTTCATAAGAAATTGGCATTGAGTAATAAAATAACAGCTTTAATGAAGTTTTTAAAAAGTTTTGATTATTGTTCAATTCATCTTAGCCATACTGCTTTATTTGTTTGACACTATTTTGTCTTAGATTGGTTTCCCTGGAAACGGACTCTGAAACCAAATGCTGTCTGCAGATAATTTTTTAGGGAAAACTCTTGGGAGATATACCTTCAAGGAAAGGGAGAAGGCAGAGAGAAGGTTAATTGTGATGAGGACTCCTCATTCTACAGGAAGCTCTGGAGCTGGACCGTCTTATAGAGGTATTCCCAATGGGCGCATGGGCAGGGAACTGTACATTCCTGTACCATCCAGTCAGCTGCTGTGGGCTGCCCCCTGGGCAAGGCAGGATTGTGCACCTGTAAGTTGTCAGGGGTGGGATATTCCAGCAGCCAAGGGATGGGTGCATCAGCCCTGAAGAGGGGATCTGGGATGTGGCGATAAGACTAGTAACACAGTCTGCCCACCATGGGGTTGATGATAGGTGTACCTTGTATTAAAAATCATGATGAGAAAATTGGCAAGTTTCAGTATTTACACAAGAATGATTTCATCTGACCTGGTTCAATGGGTTATGATATTTGGAATCCCTATGGACCCAAGGTAGACATTTAAGTTTAAAGTTTTATTTGATTTTGGGGATTTCACTGAAAAAAGTTTCGTATATTTTGATAGATTTTTCTGTCCCCGCTTTGGAACATCACTCTTCTAATTTACCAGAGGGAAAAGGGGGAAATGTAGCCAATGCAGGGAGTACAGATGGGAAAATGTAGCCACCTAACAGAAGACCTGCTTGGCATTAGATTTAATTTCACTCAGAAGGTTGAGAAATTCTACTTATAAATCTGTCTACTTTGTTCTCTGGTCTGTGCCAGGCAGAAAGGAAAGAAATACCAGCTTGGATTCTAGATGAGCTGATATGATTTGAATAGACAGAATAAATAGAATGGCAGAGGAAATGTGGCCGGTTTCTTAGAGGAATGGGGCATGGATGTTACAGTGGGTGATGGTAAAGAAGCACCAGAGGAAAAAGGGGACAGCCAGAGGCTGGAAATTTCAGTCTTGGGCTCTTGCCACAACTTTGGACTTACCATGCCCTCTTGGCTGTGCCACTTTATCTAGTTGTGCCTCAGTTTATTTTGTTGTTAAATGTGGACTTGCTTAACTCACAAGATTATTATGAGGGTCAGATGGTCTGTGTACAGGCTCTGCAAATTATAAATCACAAAGAAGTAACTGATGGAAAATGGAACTGTACTATGGGGCTAGATGTTAAATGGTTGAAATAACGTGTCAGAAAAGTCCAAAATTCTAAAGGGAAATTTCAGGCCACTAGGATCACTTTAATTTATTTTGGAAATAAATTACTGAGGTGACAATCTATGTAAAATGCTAAGCACACTGCCTTCACACAAAATGCAGCCCATGAGGCCTGGTATTCTCTGTTTTGTAGTCAGAGACCTAGTCCAAGGCACATTGTAAAATGTAAAATACTCAGAGAACTGATGCTTCTTGGGCAGTAAACAAACCACTGTGGTTGTTATTTGTTTGTTCGTTTATTCCATTTCTCCAGTAAGACCTCCTAAACCAGTTTTTACCTCAGGATCCCACTCAGGGGCAATTCTTTCAAGATTTGGTATGTCCTTTTCTCTTTAACAGACTCAAGCAATACAAAGTAAAGGTGACTAGTGGAGAGCAAGAGTGGTGTTTTTTTGTTTTTGTTTTAGTTTTTTTCCCCACTACATCCAGAAGTCCTGGGTTTCTTGTATTTCTATGCAGCATACTTACTATTAAGGTAAGTTTTGAAAAATGTACCTATATTTGATTTCAATGATGTAAAATTCTCATGCACTGGAGAAATGCATAGGATGAGCAGATGAGCAGATGAAATATATATTCTAGTCTGGATTGAGGAAGAACTCCTCTCTGTGTTACTGGAAGGCTTTACATATATATCATGCCTTTTCTTCAAAGAGGATAAAATAAAACAAGCAATTGTAGAACTTCTGTTGTAAGTGACAAAATGTCTTCTGGATGATCAACCTTCTCTTTAACTATTAATAAAAGTGACCTCAGTTCACTTAAAATAAACTTGTCCTGAGCAGACTTGCTGTTCACTTTTATGTTCTAAATGGAAGTTGTTTAGCATAAACACAATGGCCTAAATGGACAGTGACAGACAGCACATTTGATCCGCAAGTACTAAGCTCAGAGATCAAACACAAATTCTACAAAGCAGTGTTAGCACACTATAAACATGACAAACAAATGCAGATGAAAAGAAAGCTCATGAATAATAGATGAGAGATTCATTGAACACTATTAAAATATGCAGAGTCTGGGTAGCTGATGGATTCCAGATGGAATAGGTCCAAAGGACAGGTAAGTGAGAGAAAGGCCAACCAAAGGAAGCTGATTAAGTGATATAGAGAGAAGCTCCCAAAATGGGAGCTCTGGAGAGCAGACTCTAATTGTATATATCTAAATGAGACTGCCAATTGAAGAGTATGCAAAGTAGATATGACACTTACAAGCAAATGTGTAGATGGTGGTGAAAAGAAAGGAGAAAACAAAGTAAAAGTGGAAGGTCAGGGAATACAAAGTTAAGTGAGCACACATTGCAAATGAAAACCATGTACATCATGATGAAATGAAAGCCAGGCACTTTCCTTGAACAGGGACAAACATGCAGGAGGAGGGAAGCTGACCAAGAGCTTGTTACTGGAGAATTTAGTTTGCTGCAATAATGTGTAAGTTCCAAATGCTAAAAAGAGCCAAAGATTCTTGTTCAGAGCATGGAAAGCAGAGATATTTGTTGTTCAGGTAAGAGAGATGCTTTTCTAAAAAAGCTTTTGTTATTCACCTTTTGAAGAAAAATGCTTAATATATTAACTGCTTCTTATTTTGCATTATGGAGAGATAAACGTTCTCAAAAATAAATTTTCCAGATTATGGCAATGCCTTCCAATCAAAACAATGTTTTCCATTCCACTTTAAAAAATCACAAGTTTCAATTATGAAAATGGAAAACATTTCTACATATCCCATGCTTCTCCACCATTGGGGAATATAATCATTTTTTCCTTCATAAATAAGTTTTGCCACAATTTACCTTCATTATTTTAGTGGGAACAAATGTGATAGCATTCTTGTATGGAGTATTATATTCGACATACTGTATTTTAATTTAGCTATTACCATGGTTCTCACTCTCAAAAAGTAAATGCTGCATCTATTAGCCCATGTTTGCAACTCAGTTTGCTCATGTTCTGGAAATAATACATACAGAAGAATACTTTAGTTTTTAATTCTCTTAGGTTAAAATTTTGGCATATTTTATCTTGTCTTTCCATAAACATATGTACAGAATCAAACAATCAGGGTCAGACTGCCCAGATTTGATGGAGGGAAGGTAGTAGTTTACCTATACAGATAGTATAGAGGTAGAAATAGCTTAGGTTCTGATGGGAGCTGGGGAGAACAGTCCTTAAGATAGTTCTTGGTTGTTTTGCAAAATTAAAAGATAAAGCATTAGTAATAGGAATGCTGAGAGCAGTAACCCTTCTGAGAACTTTCCATTTGCCAGTTTATTAAAAATTGACAAAATTGTCTCATTTAGTCTGCCAAACAGAGATGACATCACCAAGATGGTGTCATGAGAAACCCCAGCATCCATCTTCCTGCAAAGATTAACATTAGACAGTTATCCATGAACAAAAACAGCTCCAGGAGAGCTCTGGAGTTGAGTTACGAAATTGAATCATGCAGTGGTTTTATTTTTAATTTTTTTGGAGGAAACTGCATACTGTTTTCTAAAGCAGTTGTACCATTTTACAATTCTACAAACAGCGCACAGGGCTATAATTTCTCCACGTGCTAACATTTGTTATTTTCTGTTTTTCATTTTTCTTTCTTTTTTTCTTTTTAGTAATCACCATAATCACTGTGAGATCTCAGGTGAGATCTCATTGTAGTTTTGATTTATACTTCTCTGGTATTGGTGATGCTGAGTGTCACTTCATATGTACATTGGTCATTTGTACATCATCTTGAAGAAATGTCCATTCAAGACTTCTGCCCATTTTTTAAGAGGGCTTTTTTCTTTTTTGTTGTTAAGTTGTAGGACTTTATATATTTTGGGTATTAACCTCTTTTTCTGCTGTTTTCTGACCTAATCCCTGCAGACCGTATGTCCTAAGCTTCCATTTCAACTGGTTTCTTTTCGTGCCTGGATGGCTCAGTCAGTTAAGCATCTGTCTTTGGCTCTGGTCATGATCTCAGGGTCCTGGGAGCAAGCCCCGCTTTGGGTTCCCTGCTCAGTGAAGAGCCCGCTTCTCCCTTTCCCTCTGCCCCTCACCCTGTTCATGCTCTCTCTCTCACTCACTCTCTCAGGTAAATAAATAAAATCTTAAAAAAAAAAATCAACTGGTTTCTTTCTGGAATCCACCAGTGTAAGACTGAGCAATGAGAGGAAGAGCGGAGTCAGGGTATTTCCTTTACTTCTTTCTGCTTTAGATTATATCTACTTTCTGGCTTGAACTCCAGAGTCAAAAACCCATTGTGTTTCAGATTCCATTTAGGGATTATCTCTCTCCAATCTAGAGATAGAAGGGACTTTTGATATTGTTTTTTGTTGTTGTTGTTGTTTCCTGTTTAATTTCTCTGCATTTATGACATTTGGGCAAAACAACAAAATAGCAGCAAAACACCTTATGTTAAATATCTCTGTTTTTTATGTTTATGTGTGCTGTTGCTTTTTTTGTTTGGAGCCTGGTGAATCAACAAAGATCATAGTGTGTTTTTTCTCTGTATTCATGGCATTATTTTTTTAATATTTTACATTAGAATTTTGTTAATCTTCATATAGACCCTGCATATTTTTAATTGAGATAAAAATGACATATAAAGAGATGCAGAAAATTTATTTACAATTTATTCATTTGATAAAAGTATATAATTTTAGGATGACTATCCCAATTAAGATACAGAATATTTTCTTCACTTTGAAAACTTCCAGGTTTCCAAAGATCTACAGATACTCTCTCCAGTGAAACGAGCATAACTGGTGAAAAAATATTTAAAAATCAACCACTTTAAGTCTCTGGAAATTGTCCTAACAACATACAGAAAATGGAAATTGACCTAATAGCATACATAAAATGAAGAAACATTTGTTAAGAAAATCTACTAAAGCTTAGTAAAATAGCAAAAGTCTGTGGTGTGATATTCAGATCATGATCCACTCCCTCCTTTTTATCCTCCCAGATCAACATGACACAGACTCCAAATCAGGTGGGTGCAGTCAAGAACACAGCATTCCCTCTGTCCCTAGCTCCTAGTCAAAAGCTGTGGTATCCTCTGCTGGGGGGCACCTCCCCAAATTCCTCTTCCCTCCAACTTTGTGTTGCTGAGGCTTAATTCAAGGTTAGTATGGCTGAGATTCTGGGGACTCTCTTTTTCCATCTTCTACTGAGATGGAAATAGACTCTCTTTTTGCATCTTCTACTGAGAGGTAATAGTTTCACCCAAGGTGTGGCAGGGTAAGAGCACTGGAACCCTAATCATCTTTACCTCATTGTATCAATGGGGCACTTAGTGCATTCATAGTGCACTTTCCTATCCAGGGAGAGAAAAGCAAAAAGGAATAGAGGTTACTGCCTTTGCCCTAACCTGCACCTAAAGCAAGGGTGTCAATCAGAAGGAATTGTGGCATTGTCTCTGACCTAAGCTCCGGAGCTGTGGCTCAGATATATTGATCAAGAGTAGAGGCAACTGATAAAACAGAGCTTTGAAGTTCTCTTTGAAGTTAAAAAACTGAACTTATTTAAAACAGTATAAGGGGAATTTCAGGCCTAGGGGAACCATAAAAAAACAATGGAGACTTTGATAGTAAGCAAACTAAATGATAAGCTAGCTAGTTTACCAGAGAGAACGGGGGAAAGAGATCTAAGAAGAGTCCGCCAGGAGTATGAACAAAGCACGAAGACTGATCTCATGAACTAGCACTGCAGAGGATGCCAGACAGCCTGTGGAACAAGTTACACCTCAGGGTATTGTTGAAAACAATTGAGCAATCAGCTGGCAATTAGTGTAATTTTAATAGCTGGATGTGGTCAGTAAACAGAGAGGAGAGTCTTATTAAAACCACTGTCATCCCAGAGTGAATTTGCAGATATTCCAGTCTGCATACTTTGAGGAACAACATTAGAGGATTCGCCTGCAGAAGAAATGGATATCATTAAAACAGTTCAGCCAGTCCCTAAACAAACAAACAAAAAAGATAAACAGAAATAAGAAGGCAGAAATAGACAGACAAGAAATTAGAGTTTATACAATATGTTGTGTTTAAAGTCCAGGTATAAACAAATAGTTAGGAAGTATGCAAAGAAATAGGAAAGTCTGACCCATATACAGGAAAAAAACGAAGAAACAGAAAATATGAGAGGGTCCAGATATAGAAGAAATGACTTCATAGTAGCCATTATAAATAAGTTCAATAACTAATGAAAAAATTTAAAAAATCCTTTACACTGACTCATAAATAGTATCAGTAGAGATAAAATTTATTTAAAAAATAAAATTCTGGATTTGAATAGTCCAACTAAAATGAAAAAAGTTACTAGAGGGACTCAAGAGGAGATGTGAGCTGGCAGAAGGAATTTGCTAACTTGAAGATAGATCAATAGAGATTATGCAAGTCAAAGAACAAAGAGAAAAAATGAAGAAAAATGCAAAGATTCAGAAAAATGTGGGATACCATTAAGTACATCAACATATGCATAATGGGAGTACCAGAAGGAGAGGAGAGAAAAAAAATAAAAGACAAAAAAAAAAAAAAAAAAATATATATATATATATATATATATATTCAAAGAAATCATGGTTAAAGTCTTCCCAAATGTGATGGAAAACATTCGTCAATACATTCAAGTAGCTCACCAAACTCCAGGTGGAATAATTGCAGAGACTGACATACAAACACATCAGAGTGAAAATGTTGAAAGACAAAGACAAAGAGAAAATACTGAGAGGATCAAGAGAAATCACCTTGTCATATACAAGAGAAATAAAAATATTAACAGGTAACTTCTCATCAGAAACAACTAAGTCCATAAATTAGTGGGATGATATTTAACATGCTGAAATATAAAATAATAATAATAATAGCTAACATATAAAAGAAATCTATACCCAGATTCCTGTATCTCATAAAACTGGTTTTCAAAAAGGAAGGTGAAATGAAGACATTCAAAGATAAACAAAAACAAGAGAATTCATTGATAGCAGATCCACCTTATAAGAAATATTAAAAGAAATTCTTCAAATGAAGGCAAATAATCCCAAACAATAATTCAAATACAGTCACATTAATAAAAGGGGCATCAAGAAGGAGAATTATATAATTATAAAAGATAATATAAATCTATCTGTCTTTCATTTTCTTCTCTTAATTTAAAAAGTAATTGTATAAAATCTATCATCTATTTATCTATCAGTTTTGTTGAAACTATAACATATAGAAATAGATTGTTTTTGTGAATAACATTACAAAGAAGACGAGTGGGAGCAAAGTTGTATTAGAGTAAGGAAGTAACACTAGGTGGTAACTCAAATTTATAGCAACAAAAGAAGACAAGAAGAAATGATAAACAATAAAATTAGTATAACAAATATTCTTCAACTATACTTGCTCTCCTTCTTTTCCTCCACATCTCTAAAAGATGTAAAATTATATAAGGTAATAATTAAAATAATCTATTTTGGGGCTTATAACATATGTAGATAAAAATATGCATATCAATTATAGGGCATAAAGGGGGAAAACAGAGTTCTATAGAACTAATGTTTATTTACTTCCTTGAATAATTAATACATAGGGAAAGTAGATTGTGATGAGATGCATTTTGGAAGTCCTAGATTAATTACTAAAAAATAATTCAAAAAAAAGAAAAAAAAGAAAAAAAGGAATTAAAATATTAACATAAAATACTTGAGTTAAAAGAAAGGAGTAATAGAGAAATAGAGGAATGAAAAGAAATTTGGTAGACAAACAAAAAGGTAAAATGTCAGATATAAATCCAACTATATAAATAATCACATCAAATTATAAGTGGATAAAATAATCCAATTAAAAGGCAGAGGTGGTCAGATTTGGTTAAAAAAACACTCAATCCAACTATATACTGTCTAAAGCAGATATTTTACACTAAAATATACAAATAGGTTGAAAGTAAAAGAATGGAAAAAGAGATATCATGAAAATAAAACCATAAGAAAGGTAAAGTAATTACACTAAATATATATAATAGATTTTAAAACAAAAATGTTACTAGACTTAATGAGAGAGATTTTAAATGATGAAAGAGCAATCATTCCAGAAGATACAGCAATTATTAATATACCTATGACAGATTGTAAGAAGAATAGACAATTTAGCAGCAGTTGGAGACTTAAATATTCCATTTTCAATAATGGATAATCCAAGTAGTTAGAAGACAAACAAGAAAGTAAAAGACAAAAAGAACATTAAAGCCTACAGATAAATTTCCAGTACCTTTGATTTTGCAATGGTTTCTTAAATATGACAACAGAAATTTATGGCAACCAAATAATAAATAGGTAAATTGGACTTACGAGGTTTTGTGTTTTAAAAAAAGTTTTTGTCCTTTAAAGGATACCATCAGGAAAGTTGAGAGGACCATCTTCTGAACTAGAGACATATTGGGAAATCTTTTTTGAAATCAGACTGGTATCTCATATGTAACATAAGAATAACTCCCATAACTCAATAATAAAGAGACAAGTAGATTAGCTTAATAATTAGTACATGATCTTAATATATATTTCTCCATACAACATATAGAAATGGCCAATAAGCAAATAAAGATGTGCAACATCATTTGTTATCATGGAAATACAAATCAAAATCAAAACTAGATACCACTTTACACTCACTAGGATACTTAAAATTAAAAAAAAGATAGATAATAGGAAGTGTTGGTTATAATTAAATAGATAGTAGTGAATGTTGACAAAGATGTGGAAAAATGGAGCTCAGAGGCACTGCTTGTGGGACTGTGAAATAAAGCAGTCATTTTGGAAAATATTCTGGCAATTTCCCAAATGTTTAAACATAGAGTTATCACGAGACCTAGTAATTTCACTCATATATATTGCCAAAAAGATGAAAACATATATCCATACAAAATCTTTTACATGAATTTTCCAGTAGCATTATTTATGATATTCAAAAAGTTGAAAATTATTCAAATTTTTATCCACTGATAAATGGATGTTAGAAATGAGATATGCATGTAACAATATTATTTGGCAATTACAAGCAATAAAATGTTTGTGCATGGTACTCCATGGATAAATCTTGAAAACATACTAAGTGAAAGAAGTTAATTACAAAAGGTTACATATGATATGATTTTATTTTTGTAAAATGTCTAATATTAGAAAAACGCATCATGCTCCTTCCAGTCTCAACCCTAAACAGGCAACTTCTGATTTATCACTATAGATGATCTTACCTCAATATAATCTTTTTCAGCGTCATACAGGTTGTTGCATATATCAATGTTCCATTAATTGTATTGCTTAGTAAAGTTTCATTGTAGCAATTTAACACATTTGTTTACACATTCTTCAGTTGGTGACATTCAGATTATTTCCAGTTCTTGACCATTATGAATAAAACTGCTATGAATATTCTTAGACAAATATTTTATGTACATATGTTTTTACTACTATTGGAAAGAACCACATAATTTTTGAATTCAGGTTATAAGGAAATGTATATCAAACTTTGTTATAAACTGCCACAACTTTTACAGAGAGGTTGCCCCATTTTACAATCACACTAGCAGTGTAAAAATTTGGGCCCTCCACTTCTTCAGTAAGATTTGTTATAGGTATGAAATGGGTTAGCATTATGGTTTTATTTAGAACTTTTCTGATGACTAATGATATTGAGTATCTTTTCATTTGCTTATTCATCATTTCTTTCTTTCGTGAAGTCCTTTTTCCATTTTACAATTTTATTTAAATTATTTTCATTTTCCCACTTGTTACTGGTTTCCGTGTGTGTTCTTCGTATACCCTAAATACATGTACTTTTTTGGATAGGTGTATAACAGATACTTTTCCCATTCTGTGGTTTGATCTAGTATTTTCTAAATGGTAAATTTTAGGCAGCGGAAGTTTTTGTTTTTATAGAAATCAGTTTTTCATTTTTTTTTTGTATTTAGTGTTTTTGTTTCTTGAAGGTTTTGTGTCTTATTGAAAGATTTTCCCCAAATATTCTCTTACGTTTTCTTCTAGAAATGTCATACTTTAAGCTTTTATGTTTAGGTCTATCCTCTACCATAAATTAATATTTATGTATGTTAATAAAAGATGACTGAGGTTCATTGTTTTCTGTACATTACATAGGTATTTTAGTATGGTTTATTAAAATACTTTCCTTTCTCTATTGAATTCTTTTGTCTTCTTTGTGAAAATTAATTGAGAGCAAAAATGTGGATTTATTTTCTTTATTTCCTTATATTATCTATTTATCTGTATATTCTTATATCAGTATACCAGTCTTAATTATTTTAATATCTTTCCTTTGTGATTGATTTGGCTCTTCCAGTTCCTCTCCATTCTCCCCTGACTTCTAAGAATGTTCTTGTCAACTTATATTTTCAAAAATTTCCAGTATAATATATTTCCAGTTGTGTTTAATCTACAGATAAGTTTGTAAAAATTTGACATAAATATGGAATCTTTTATTCCAATTTATATTCTAATCTAAATTATATTTTTCAATTTCTCTTAGAAATTTTTTGTATTTTAAACAGCACAGATGTGGCATGTTATTTGCTTAAGGCTTCCAGATTTATTTGTGCTGTCCAAATAATACATTTCTTATATTATATTTTCTAATATATATTCTAGTATAAAAAATAACAATTATTATTGGTATTTTGACTTTGTATCTTGTGACATTGCTAATACACTAAGAACTTTGAGTGGTTGTTTTATAGAAGTGTTCAGATTTTCTATGAAAATTACCATGCAGTCTTCAAATAGGGATTGTTTTTAATTGTTTATTGTTTAATTGTTAATCATTCTGTATTTTTCTTTCTTAATTTCATTGATGAGGATCTCCAGCAAAGTGTCAATAAAAGTAATGAGTGAAAGAGAGCATTTAATATTTCTCCAGTAAGTATGGCGCTAGCATAGGCTTTCATATGTACTTTTTATCAGATTGTATAAGTTCTGTTTTGTTCCTAGTTGCTGATAGTTTTAATCATAAATAGGTGTTGAATTTTTTCAAATACCTCTTTTCTGAATATCAGTATTATTATTTAAATTAAAATTAACTTTTAAAATATTATTTTCTTCTAGAAATTATTTTGTCATTACTCTGGATAATGCAACTGATTTTCAAATGTTAAACCAAAAACAAAACAAAACAAAACAAAAAAAATGTTAAACCAAACTTGTATTCCTTGTATAAGCCATAATGTATTAATCTTTTTTTCTATATATTTCCAGATTCAATTTCCTAATGTTTTCTTAAGGATATTTGTGTCTATATTCATGAAAAATACTGATCTATAATTTTTTATAATGTTTTGATTAGGGTTTAGTATCAAAGTAGGTTGATTTCGTAAAATGAGTCGGGAGTGTTCTCTCTGCTTCTATTCTCTGAAAGTGTTTATATAAGATTAGGTTTTCCTTAAATATTTGATGTAATTCACTGGCGAAATCTGCAGCCCTTTAGTTTTCTTTGGTTAGTTATAACCAAAAATGTCCAGCTTCTGTTATGGTTGATCAAAGTCTCAACTTAGTGCCAACTTACTTCATCTGAAGGTAACCTTTAGAATTTATTTTATGTGAAAATTATTTAACTTCATTGTTCGAAGAATGTTTTCACTGGATATAGAATTTATTTTTTTATCCTCCAGAACTATATCTTTTGGCCTCCATTGTTTCAGGCAAGAAATTGTCCACCATCCTTATACTTATTCTCATGTATAAAATGCGCCTTTCATTTTTTTATTTTTAATCTCCACCTATCAGCATCTTGACTGATATGTCTCAGAGTGGTCTTCTTTGGATTTATCCTGCTCAGGATTTGCTGAAATTTTTGGATGTATTAACTGTTTGCCTCATGAAATTTGACAAAGTTTTAGCTATTTTTTTTTCCAAGTACATTTTCATCCCTCTTTTGTACCTGTCTCCTCCCCTTTTGGAACTTTTTTTACATATATGGTAAATGACTTTATATTGTTCTATAGAGAACTGTGGCTCTGTCAATTAATTTTTCTGTCTTATTTCTCTCTGGATACAGACTGTATAACATCTATTTTTCCACCTTTTGGTTCCTTGGTTATTTTTTCTCCCATCTATCTGCTGTTACACCAATATATTGAAATTTTATATCAGATATTTTACTTTTTAATTTTAGAATACAAAATTGGTCTTTTTTATCATTTGCATTACTATGCTGCTATTTTCCATCTGTTTGTTCATTATGCCATCTTTTTTATGTTATTCAGCATATTTGTAATAGGTTCTTCAAAGTGCTTCTCTGATAATTCGAACATCTGTGTGAATTATAGATTTGTTTCCATTGGCTGATGTTTTTCTCTTAATTATGGTTTGTATTTTCATGTTTCTTCGCATGTACATTGTTTTAATTGTATGATGAACATTATATATATGTAGAGAGAGAGAGAGAGTTTATGCTTCTTGTTTTTGTTCTCTGAATGACATTGCTTTTTGTTTAAATAAGTAGATAAATTACTGGTTGACAACCTTGAACTTTTGGATGCTTGGTTTCATATGTTGTTAGTGAGGCTATGTTCAGGTTTGCCCATTGTCTTGGGGAAAATTCTTAGGTATAGAATATTCTTTATTCATTATGTATAGCCTTTCTTAGGATTCAGTAAGAAGCTTGGTGAATTGCTCCTCTAACTTGGTGGAATTAAGACTATAAATACAGTTTTTCTCTTTGCCAGATGGTAGTTGAAGTCTCTGTGCATATTTTTCAGGTTTTCGGCTCTTAATTTTCATCAGACTGTCTGGTGTCTTCCCCCTTGTACGCACAGTTCGTGGATCAGATACAGGTATGAGATTAGTTTACATAAAGATTTCAGGTATTCTTTTATTGTGGCTTCCTACTCTACTGGAATTTTACACCTTCATTTAGACCTTTCTGGCAGCCCTAGAAAAGGGCTCTGTGCTGCGTGTTTTAGAGCATGACCTCAGAAAAAAAGCCATATGAGTATAAACCTAAGTTTTGAATATTTTTAAAGATTAAAAAATATAGAACTTCATTGCTATTTAAAATAGTCTGAAAAAAACTTTTAAAAAATAATAAAAAAATAATAAAATAAAATAGTTTGTTTCTATCAATTTTTGTATACTTAGTTATTAAGGTTATGTCATAAATGGAATAATTTGAGTATATTTGCTCTGACATTGAATCCTTGATGATGCCATAATTATACATGTTATCAATTTCTTTTTCTATGCATTTCAATGGGGAATTAAATTTCTTTCAAATAGCATTTCCTTCATTTTGTTTATATTAATTTTTTTCAGTTTAGCTTACTTGTAAAACTGGGCTGGCTAGCATTTTGTATTATCATTCATCCTTTTGTGATTATTATTATCATTATTTCCTTAAATAATTATTTTTAAAAATCACATTAAGGACATTTCACTAGTTTGCTAAGAGTGAATTTTAAAAAGGGATTAAATATTGAATATCATTATGTTTTTTTTCAGTATCTCTTAAAACAGTCCTACTTTTGCTCCTTCTTTTTACCTAAAGATATCATGAATGCTATTAATAGATGTCATGGTAATAAATAATTTGTTTGTTCCAAAATGAATATTACTTGGTCAATATTTTACTTGATTGTATCTGTTGTTATTTAATTGTATATTAACTTCTAGCTTAGTTATTTTTCAGAAGACTTTATTTTTTATAGTAGTTTGGCTTTACAACAAAATTTAGAGGAAAGTACAGATTTCCCATCTACCCCAGCCTCCCACACATGGATAGTTTCCCTGGTTTTCAGCATCACTCACCAGAATTGTACTTTTTATTTTTTAAACCAAGGATTTATCTGCATTGACACATCATAATCATTCAAGGCCCATAGTTTACCATAGAGTTCACCCCTGGTGTTATACATTGTACATATAACATGTATATCCATCGTTATGGTATCATAAAGAGTATTTTCACCACCTAAAAATCCTCTTTGCTCTATTTATTCATCTCTCTCATCTACCCCAACCCTGGCAAGCACTGATCTTTTTACTGTCTCCAGTTTCACGTTTTTCAGAATATCATATAATTGGAATCATACAACATGTAGCTAGCTCTTCCAAATTGACTGTTTTCACTGAGTAATATGTATTTAAGTTTTCTCCATGTCTTTTTATATCTTGGTAGCTCATTTCTTTTTAGCATTGAACAATATTCCATTGTCTGAAGTACCACAGTTTGTCAGTTCACCTACTGTAGAGCATCTTGGTTGCTTCCAAGGGTGGACAATCATGAATAAAGGTACTATAAATATCCACTTGCAGGTTTTTATGTGGACATGTGTTTTCAACTCCTTTGAGTAAGTACTGAGGACCAGAATTGCTAGATTCAGTGTGTAAGAGTATATTTAGTCTTGTAAGGAATTGCCAAATTGTCTCTCAAACTGGCTATAAAATTTGTCATCCCCACCAGCAAAGAATAAGAGCTCCTATGGCTCCACATCTTTATCATCATTTGTTGTTATCAGCATTTGATTTTGACAGCTGTGTGGTGGTATCTCATGATTATCTTAATTTGCATTTCCCTGATGGCATATGAGGTGGAGCATCTTTTTATAAGCTTATTTTTATCATCTGTACATCTTCTTTGGTGAGGTGTCTGTCCAGGTCTTTGACTCACTTTTTAATAGGGTTGTTTATTTTTTCATTGTTGTACTTTAAGAATTACTTGTATATTTTGGATAATAGTCCTTTATCAAAAGTGTCTTCTTGAAAATGTGTTCTCCTTGTCCGTGGTCTGTATTTTAACTCTCCTAATATGATCTTATACAAAGAAGAAGTTTTAAATTTTTATGAAATCCCGCTCATCAATGACTTCTTTTATGGATTGCGCCACATGTCAGTGTTGTATCTAAAAAGGCATCACCATGCCCAAGGTCATCCAGGTTTTCTCTGCTACTATCTTGTAGGAGTTTTATAGTTTTGCATTTTACATTTAGATGTATCATCCGTTTTGAGTTAATTTTTATGAACAGTATCAGTTTTGCGTCTAAATTTATTTATATACTTTTGCATGTGTATATCCAGTTGTCCCAGCACCATTTGTTTAAGAGACTATCCTTGTTCTACTTTATTGTGTTTCCTTCTTTGTCAAAGATTGGCTGACTATATTTATCTGGGTCTATTCCTGGGCTTTCTATTCTTTGCCATTGATTTATGTGTCTATAGTTTTTATCTTGATTGTTGTTTTATGTATTTTTTTCTTTCTAACTTTTCTTTTACTTATTTATACTAGCATTTGCTTGTCTATTTGATGATTTTCAAAGTTTAACTACTTAGATTTATCAATTTTAGTGTTAATTTGATTTCTAATGTAGTAAGTCCTGCTTTCGCCTATACAATTACTTTCACTCATTGTTGTTCTTTTGCTATGCCAAACATGCAATAGGTAGCTAACCTATGCTTCAGATTAAAGCCCTTTAACACTGAAAGGGTTTTAGCATATGAAGTTTTTTGTTGTTGTTGTTTTTCTTTGTTTGTTTTAGCATACGGATTTTATTGAAATACAGTTTGGGGTACATCACAAAGGTATCAATTTGTGCTGTTCCAATTTTAATTTATAATCTAAATATTCTATAATGGCAAGTTTTATGTATTGTGTGATGTAAATTATTTAAAATAATCCTAATTTCCAAATGGTCTAGCTCTTTTATTTATACTTGCATTATAAGAACATGTATTGGGGTGCCTGGGTGGCTCAGTGGGTTAAGCCTCTGCCTTCGGCTCAGGTCATGATCTCGGAGTCCTGGGATCGAGCCCCACATTGGGCTCTCTGCTCAGCAGGGAGCCTGCTTCCTCCTCTCTCTCTTCCTGCCTCTCTGCCTACTTGTAATCTCTCTCTCTCTCTCTGTCAAATAAATAAAATAAAAAATCTTTAAAAAAAAAACACATGTATTGATTACGAGGTTAGTAGATGTAACACACTTTATATTTGTGTAATTTCTTGTTTTGTTTAGCTAATGCACCAAATATCACGGCATTTTTTCTTTAAAAATCTGTTTGCTTCATATATTAGGCGTTATTTTGATTTATTGCCCAAGTACAAAAATAAAATGTTTTGAAAATTTTTATTTTATAAGTGTTACATAACCTTTATTTTTGTGTATCAATTAACGTATATGATAACAAATGAAACAAAAATACACAAAGAAAATATTAATTCTTCTCCTATACTGTGGTTTAAACACAATCTAATACGGGCCTCAATGTTAACTGTTCAAAAAGTATCCGTAAAATTAAAATTTCTTATATTTTGAATTTATGAGATTTTTGTTATTATTTGTTTGCTTTTCTTGATACTTTTACTAATAAAAATGAATTAAGCTTAAAAAAATGAATTACACACTACTCATCACTCTGAAACTTTCGTTTTCATGTAATGGAGTAACATGGGTATTTTTTAAGAGTATCATGTAGCTACAGATATCACCATTAACATTGTATGAAAGTTTCTCTTACTCTGCACTGGTCGTGGGCTGACATTTTATCTTACATATTTATTCATTTATTAAACTAATATCTAAACTGATGTCAATTTGATTTAATTTACATTTCTAAGATTAAGAGTCAGGTTGAGCACTTTATTATGCATTTAAGGGCCTTCTTATTTCACTTCCTGTGAAACTCCTTCTGCATTTTATATTGCATTTTTTTTTCTTTTTCTTGTAGATTTATAAAAATTTCTTTCATATTCTGAATACTAACCCTGCTTTAGGATGTATTTATGGCAAATATTTTATTCCTATTTATAGTTTGGATTTTAATTTTGTTCTGTTTTATTCTTTTAAAATTTTAATAGAGCCTATTTTTTTTTTTTTTACACAGTTCACTTACCATGTTAGTGCCACTTTGTTTTGTTTAGGAAATCCTATCAACTTAGAAAAATAAAGCTAATTTCCTATATCCTTTTTCAAAAATCCTAAAGTTTTGTTTTTTATATTCACATCTTTAATACAATGGCAATTAACATTTGGAATGGTATGAAGTCAGAGTACTATTTCCTGTTTTTTTTTCCCACGCTATTAACCAACTCTCCCAACATTATTTTTTGAACACTGTATATTGATTCAACTGATATTTACTGAGCACCTATTATATGCCAGTCACTGTTTCAGATAATACATTTATATGAAAATATTAAGGCATTTGGAATACAATAGTGAACAAGATAGACTCCTATCCTATTGGAGCTTATGTTCTTATAAAGGAAGACATACAGTGAACGGTAGACATAGTAAATTATTACCATGGAGAGTAAGGGAGAAGGGCATAAGTGCTTTGCAAAATGAGAGCTGAGTGAGAAAGTCTAGGTTGCAATTTAGATAGGGTGCTGGGAATAGCCCTCACTAAAACATAAATCTTGGGCAGAATCTGAAAGATGTAGACATCTAAGCAAAGAACTTTACAGATAGAACATCCACTTATAAAGTTCTAAAACACATAAATGTTTGGTATTTTTAAGGCAAAATAAGAGGGCAAGGTGTCAGGTATAGAGGGAGGAAGGAGGAGATGACTGACAGATAAGATGCAGTAGAAAGGGACCAGCTAGTAAATGTGCATCATTTATAACTGCAAAGATGCTGGCTTTTAGTCAGATAGGAAGTCATTGTAGAGTTTTTAGTCTGGAGTGACCTGTTCTGTCTTATATTTTAAAAGGATCACTCTGGATGCTTCATGGGGAATAGAGTTGAGAGGGGAGTGATGACAGAAATAACTGAAGAGACAATGGAGTTCTCTGGCAGAAAGTGAAAGTGGTTCAGCCTGCAGAGGGCAGTAAAAAGTGGCAAGACTCTGGGTACACTTTGAAGGTAAAGCCAACAGGATTTCCTGATGAATATATGGTTTTAGAATGTTCCAAAGATATTGGCTAGATTCCTTGCCTAATCAGCTGGAAGAATTGTGTCACCATTACTGAGAGGGGGATGGCTGTGGTGAAGTAGATTTTAGATCAAAGTGAATTTTGGTCTTATTCTTTAGAACATCTATTATTCAGGGGCACCTGGGTGGTTCAGTCAGTTCAGTGTCTGACTCTTGATTTTGGCTCAGGTCATGATCTCAGGGTTGTGAGATTGAGCCCCGTGTTGGACTCCACACTGGGTGAAAAGCCTGCTTAAAAGTCTCTCCTCTTCTCCCTTTGCCCCTCCCCCTCTCAAAAAAAATCTATTAGACAGATTTTCGTCTGCATTTTCCATCAGCTTTACTTACTTCTTACTCCGATCACTTCTTCAGTGTCCAGTTTATGCCTGTTTCAGCCATTTTTGTGTTTGTGCAACCTGGCAGTATTTTGCCTAAAGCTTGTCCCACAAAATTCACAATTCATGCTGCAGAGAATTTATCTTCATAGCTTGAAATATTTCAGAGAACCATCTCTGTATTCACACGTACCCTAAAGAGACTATCTTGAACAACATCTCCCAGATGAATAGTTCTTAGATACACTTCATAAGATTCTTCATCAGTTCCCCAAATTTGAGAGTCTAAAGCTCCCAGAGCTAGCCAGTGAAGCAAGACCAATAGATGGAATGCAATGATGGCAAATAGACTGTTTCCAAAAGGAGAAAGTGATTAACTGGCAAAGTCTACTGATATGCTAAGAAAAGTGAGGAGTCAAAACTGGCCATTGGTTTATCAATCTGGAAGACTTTGGTGATCACATCAAAAACAATGCTGGTAGAGCTTTGGGTTCAAAAGAATGTCCAGGTCATTCTCGCTCATATTCTGCCAGAGGAACCAGGAATTATAGTCCCCACGTGGACTTATTGCTTCAAACTACCTCTGCTTGCTCACTCTCTCTCTCTCTCTGAAATAAATAAATAAAACATCTTGTTTTATAAGTAAATATTTTAATAAATATTTTATTTTATAAATAATTTAATAAATACTTTATTTTATAAATAAATATTTTATTTAATAAATGAACAAAATATTTTCTTTATTTCAGAAAAAGAAAGCAGAGGGAGGTGCAGAGGGAGAGAGAAGGGAGGGATAGAATCTCAAGCAGACTCCCTGCAGAGTGTGGAGCATGACTTAGGGCTTGATCCTATGACCCTGAGATTATGAACCAAGGTGAAATTCAAAGTCAGACACTTAAACAACTGAACCATCCAGGCACCCCAGGAAATATAGTTTTACATATTAAATTCATTTATCAGAAAATAAGAAAGTCTGAAAATCAAGGAGCTAATTTTAACCTTGGCACTATATTTAATTGTTCATTTACCTATATATTCTGTCAATCATTATTTTATGAAGGTTGTACTGTTAGAGATATATGTGCTATTCTAATGATACATACTTATCAATATCAATGTTTGCTTATGTGCAATTTCATAAGATGTGAAAATTGCTTCATATTTGCAGAGTTACTTATCTTTTTCAAATTCTCTGTATTTTTTTTCTTTTAAATGTTGTCTTGCAGATAATATATTGTATCTTGTTTTGCTGAAACAATATAACAGTTTGTTGAGTAGTAAGTTAAACCTACCTACACTTACTATAACTTCTCTCACTGTCAGAACTCTTTTCTGTAATTTGGTTTCACCTATTTTTGAATGTCATGTTTTCTCTTTCCTTTTCTGACTTGCATTGCATAGAACATTTTACTGTAATTATTATTCTTATTAACGATTTCATTTATTTATTTTACAGAGAGGGAGAGCATAAGCTGGGGGAGCAGCAGGCAGAGGGAGAGGGAGAAGCAGGCTTCCCATGAGCAGGGAGCCTGATGTGGAACTCAATCCCCCGATCCTGGGATCATGACCTGAGCAGAAGGCAGATGCTCAAATGACTGAGCCACCCAGGCGCTCCTGATTATTTGAAAACTGTATATTTTTATTTTTTTTCTTCAATAGTTGCTCTATTTATCTTTTCCCTGATGACTTTGTTATCTTTAATAAGGTTTGTTTCTCCCATAGCCATGCCAAGAACTTCAGAATGTTCTAAATCTGCATTGACTTTTCCTTCCACACTCTTTATCACCCCTTTATGCCGGTGTTATCTATGGAACTTGTAATACTATATACTACATGGTATACATTGTTAAATTCTTGCTCCTTTACACATTTTACTAATTCATTTATTCATTCTTGCTTTTCACAGCATTCTTTTGGTTTTATTTTCATTTTTCTGGAAAAGCTTCACCAAAGCATTTTCAAAGTGGAATTTTATATTATAAACAATAAGGTGCAGAATTCTTGAAAATATCTTTATTGCTTTCCCTTATTTAAAATACTTTGTAACTGAATGTGCAATTCCAGCCTCAAAGTTATTTTAACTTTGAAGACAGTATAACCATCTTTCCCCTGACATCTGAAGTTGTTGATGAGATGTCTGATAACATCTGGATATTGAATCTTCATGGATATCTGTTTCTTTCTCCCTGGAGGGCTTTAGAATTGTCCTTTTGTGTTTAACCTTCTTAAATTTTACTGGATAGATCTCTTTTCCTATCATTGTATTTGGCATTCTAAGATTCTTTCCAAAATGAGGTATTTCAACTTTTTATAATTAAAAAATATTCCTTCAAATGTTTCTTCCCCTCTTTTATTTCCATTTACCTATATTCATTTATTTTCACTCCTGTTTTACAGGTATTTCCATTTCTTCTTGTATATCTTATTTCTTAGCTTGAAAAAGAATGTCTATATTTCCTTTCTTGATGTTTTCTGAAGAATTATCTGATCTAAAAAAAAAAAAAAGAATTATCTGATCTAGGCTTCATATTCAATAATTGATTCTCTAGCTCTATTTTATACTATTTAATTCCACATAATGGCCTCTTTATTATAACAGTAAATAGTTACGTATTGCATTATATGTATATAATGCTTTATATGTTTTTATATGTTATATATATTTTATAACATGTTAAATAATATATTATATGTTATATTATATTTTATATAATATATAAATATGTTTATATGTTATATTTTATATATGTTTTATTATATGTTATATGTTTTTATATGTTTTATTGTTTATATGTTATATGTTTTATAACATTATATTATATGTTTTATATGTATGTTTTATGTTATATTATATGTTTATATGTTTTATATGTTTTTATATGTTATGTTATATTTTATATATTTATATATAATTAAAATGTTATATATATATTTTTTTTTTTTCTGCTCAATTTTTCTGCTGGGTGCCTTTTTATTTTTTCATGTTCCTGCTTCATATTGCCAATGTTCTTACATGTGTATGTTAGTACATGGATTATGTTTAATTACATAGTATATCAATGGCATTAAGTCTATTGGGTTCTATAACAGACTATGTTTTCTCCTCAGACCACTAGGTTTCTCACAATACTTACACTAATCCAGATCGTTATCCTTCCCTCCCCTGTACTTAGCTGGGGAAAGGCAGCTGGAGTCTGTTCCGCATTTTGCCAGGACTCTCAAGTCTCATAATTATTATATTCTTTCCTAAATGTATGGTTGATTCTCCTTTTTTATTCCTGCCATATTTTTTTTTTAAGATTTTATTTTTTTATTTTTTTATTTGACAGAGAGAGTGAGAGTGCACAAACAGAGGGAGCGGCCGGCAGAGTGAGAGGGAGAAATAGGCTCCTCACTGAGCAGGGAGCCTGACATGGGGCTTGATCCCAGGACCCTGAAATCATGACGTGAACCGAAGGCAGATGCTTAACCAACTGATCCAACCAGGTGCTCCCCCTCCCATTGTTTAAATAGTCTTGCTAAGAGCTTATCTGTTAATTGGTCATTCCAAAGAAACAGTAAAAAACTATTTATTCTTTGAAGTATTTTTCTTCCATTCTTACTAATTTAATTTCTTATATTTCTTAAATTTTCCTTGTGATTTATTTTGAATTATTTCTTTTTATTAGATTTTTATGTTACTAATAAAAACATATCTGATGAATTTTCCTCTGAAAATATTTAAGCTCCATCCTGAAGATTTTTCATAAAATAATATAATTTTGTTACTTTCCAAGTAATTTTTGCCCTTGAATTGTTTTTTAAAGAAAATATTTCTTAATTACCAAATGGCCACTTTTTTATTTTTTTCTCAGTTTTGGTTTGCCATTTTTTTTTTTCTCATTTATTTCTGGTTTATTTTGTTATTATCAAGACTATATACTATACATATTCATTTGAATGAGGAGATGCAGGAGAGAAGACTTCATTTTGGTGCCTTCTGTTTGCTCATTGTGCCGTGAGGAACATTACCTGCTCAGGTACTGCTAAGAGAAACCACAGGACCTGTTCAGCCTGAGAAAGGAAGCTTCCTTGCTGCAATGAAGAGCCCCAAATGTCCTGGGGATATTTGATCTACCAAATCCTTAAATATTTCTTTAAAAATTTATTAATGTTACTTTTTTTTTAAATCAAAGTCTCCTTTAGTTAATATACCTGGACTTCTGTTAATTGATGTATTAAGGTTTTAGATAGTTATAACTTTTTTATTAATTCTGTTTTCTATCTTTACATTTTATTACTTTTCCTAGTGGAATATCTTAAGCTATAATTTTGATATTAATATTGAGTTTACAGGGCACCTGGGTAGCTTAGTCAGTTAAGCATCTGACTCTTGATTTTGGCTCAAGTCCTGATCTCAGGGTCATGGGATTGAGCCCTACTCAGGCTCCAGGATAAATGGGGAGTCTGCTTAAGAGTCTCTCTCTCCTTCTCCCTCTTCCCCTGCCCCGGCTAACACACACTCTCTCTCTTTCTCTCTAAAATAAATAAATAAAATCTTTAATATTGAATTTATTGTGGTTTTGTTTATCCTTTATTTTTATCCTTCATTTATCATTCTTAATAACTACATTTACTTAAAATATTTTTAAGCCAGTATGACTATCTTCAATGGAAAAATTCAGTCCTTTCATAGTCAATATAACTGAAATATTTTATTTTGTCCTCTCTTATTTTATAGTAGATCTTTATTATACTTTTGAAACTGTATCTTACTTTTTTATTTTCTTACTTTGTTTTTTATGATCAATTTCTTCTCTTTCTTCAATTCCTCCTTTTCAAATACCAACCACTTTTCTAACCCCCCCACAATTACGTGAACACACCAATCTTACCCCTTAATTTGAAATCCTAAAATGCTTGCAACATTTAGTGGTGGTAACTTTGTGGGTCAAATGACCACAACAATATAATATAACTATATGTCTGTGTTTATACTTTGTTTATGTACTATGTTTATATTCTATTTACTCCTTTGTCTAAGATGAAATATTTGTGAAACATTTACTTCCTCCCTAACTTTGCCACCTTTTAACTTTATGTATTTTGTTTGAGTAATTTAAAATATTATATTCAGCTTTTATTAATACTTACAATATGTCTCTATGTTCTTTACCTCATTCATGGCATTTATATTACACATTCCTAAATAAATTTTATCATCTCTTCAGTCATAGCATAATTAATTTCCTGCTATTCTTTCCTCTTATATTCATCTTCCTTTATCTTGATCATTCTGGTCTGTGCGGACTAAATTGAGAAAGTAAGACAAGTGTACACTTGATCTTAGCCAAAAGGCCGAGAAGCAATATGTAAGTAAGACAAGTGTAAATTGAGTGTTTTGTTTATTTGTTTGTTAGTTTTTTAGATAAGAACATGAAGTTTATTCTTGAGGTCCTAAAGATCTCAAAATTGGCTTTGTTTGCCCTTAAAGGTTCATTTATTCATTCAATGCAACTTTTTTTAAGTGCTGCTATGTGAAAGGCACTATTTTAGGATTTGAGAGTACAAAAGGAGATAAAATAGGTGAAATTATCTGTTCTCCTGGAATTTATACTCTAATTGTTTATGATGGAAATTAAGTAAATAATTTAAGATTGAAGTAGGACAGATGCCTATAAGTACAATGTAGAAAAATAAAGCAGCAAGAGAGCTCAGGGAAAGTTGGAGTGAGTTTATCTTAAATATGGTGGCTGTAGACATGGCTGCTAAGAAAATAACCTTTGAGCAAGCAGGAGATGAGGAAGACAGTCACTACTATTGGTGAGTGGAGTGTTTCAGAAGAGGAGAAGAGCAAGCATGACAGTCCTGCTCTACATGAACAGTGCCAGACATGCTGAGTGATACTAAGGAATCCAGTGGGCTCGAGCATAAGAGCATGGGGAAGACTAATAGACAATGCTGGAGGAGAGGCAGTAGAAGCTGAGGCCACATCGTGTGAAGTTATATAAGCCATTATAAGCTCCTTGACTTCTACTTTGAATGAAAAGTGATTGGGTAGTTTTGAACAGAAGAATGACATGACCTAACATATTTTAATGGGATCTCTCTTGCTACCAAATAGAGAACAGAGAAAAATGAGTGTAACATAATTAGCAAGAGAACAATTGAGAGGATCTTGCAGTCATCTCATGAGAAATAATGTTAATTTGATCATGGTGATAATAGAGGAGGTGGTTAAAAAAAAAATTTAGGGCCCTAAATCCATCTTGTAGATAGAGAGGATAGGAGATTTTGGTTTGTTGGATATAATCAAAAAGAACTGCAATGATTGGGTATAAGAAACAGAAATAGGGTTATTATTAACTGTGGTTAGGCAGGTATTGCAGGAAAGATGATTTGTTCAGTACTGACATACTTTTTTTGCAATGCCTACTGGACATTTAAGTAGGAAAATGTCAAATACACAATTAGAGGTATAAGCCGTGAATTCAGGGTAGAATTTAGACTGGCTGAACCTAGGATTCATGACTCAAGATTTTTTCCTCAGGAATCTGTAAATGCTGACATTCTTTTCTCACTAATAGTGTTGCAATTAATGCCTAATGAATTTTATAATGGACTGAAAAAATAAAAAAGCGAAACACGTTACTGCGTTCAATGCACATGAGAAAAAAAGAGTTACTAAATGATCTTTAATAACACGCATTTATCTTACCATTATATATCCTTTTAAGAAAAAACCTCACAGTTGCATATCACTTTCTTAAATTACATTACATAAGTGCAGATTTCCAAATTTCCTTAAATTCAGAGTATAGAATGTCTTCTGAATCACAATAAGCTATGGACAGTTATTCAGAGGGCAAAGGTAGCGCACAGCTTTTTTTTTTTTTTTAAGATTTTATTTACTTACTTGACAGAGAGAAACACAGTGAGAGAGGGAACACAAGCAGAGGGAGCAGGAGAGGGAGAAGCAGGCTCCCCGCCGAGCAGGGAGCCTGATGTGGGGCTCGATCCCAAGGCCCAAGACCATGACCTGAGCCGAGGCAGATGCCCAACGACTGGGTCACCCAGGCACCCCAGCACATAGCCTTTTTAAATATAGACAAAGGATCTTGATCTCTTTTAAAATCATAGAAAGGACAAGCTTATATTAGAGGGATATTGCAGAATCTTTGTGTATTTATTTGATTAAATTCATCATTTTTTCTTCTTTATAGAATTACATATTGCTACATATTATCTTACCTTGAAAGTTACCTGGAAAGCTTTTTCCAGATACATATCTAGTCCTGGGCAATAAGCTCTTTTTAGCATATGATTCATCAATTCATAGAGTCTATGCTTGTGTCCTAGCTATGTGGCTAGGTTTGCACATTCTCAAGCAATGACCTCGTCATCATAACCTTCTCCATCTCCTGGGTTTCAGAATCTCTCTTCTTTCAAGCCATCCTTCTCCATATTTCTAACTCAATTTTCTGCCAGGTCGGTTCAATCCCTTACTATTTTTCAGGTAGTTGTAAATTCTTTGCTGGAAATATTTTCTTTTTTTAAAACTCGGTTGACTTCAAATTCATCTCAATTTGCTGTCCTGTCTCATTAATCATCAAGGCCACGCTTCTTTGATGTCCATGTAAAGCAGTTTCTGCGTAAAATTTTACTCTGATTTATGAAGTTAGTCTCCAAGGGTCCTTTTCATCTCTCTCTTGCATGCTAAGTTTGTTTTTCTTCCCTTACACTGTACAATTTCCTCACAAGGACCATAATTTTGTTTTGCTTATTCAAATTTCTATTGCTCAGACCTAACAGAACCTATCATTTGTCCCAAAATACTGTTTGGTTTCTTTTTGCATCCCTCTTTCTATTCTCCTGGGCACTGCTAGAGTTCTCCATTTTGAATTTAATGTGAAGGCTTGAATGATTTGAGTTTATATTATTAAACATATTCATTCAGAAGAAGGAGAATGACATGGTTCATGAGTTGTTCCACAAGGGAAATTTTTCTGTGGTTTTCTTTTGTTTACTGGGAAGACCATTGCTTAACCAGCTTTCTGCTGGGTAAAGATAGAGTAATTGCCCCACACTATCATTGGTTGGCAGAGGTGAAAATGACTCTGAGTACAGAAGAATTTCGATCTCTCTTGTGTTCTTCCTTCGCTTCTTGATTTTGATCCCCTAAGATTAAAAAGAGTTTCTCATCAGGTTCAGTGTATTTCACTCCTATGTTAAGAATTCTAGTCAGGAAAACACAACGCAGCTTGGTCAAGCATCCAGTTATGTTTCAAGAGAAATGATTTCAATATCTCCTAAAACCCCTTTTTATTGTGTACTTGCCAGTGACATTTTTAATTTTTCTCATTTGATTTTTTAGTAATACTTAATAACCCTTTCATTGATATTAGTTGTGTCTTGGCATCTCAGGATTTTTTTTTTCTTTTTTCTTTTTTGGTTGAAATAACCTAGTGGAAAGTGAAATAACCCAGTGGAAATTTCCCAGTGGAAAAAAACCCTTTCGATCTGGATATATTTCTACCACATTTAGAAAAAAATATATATTTAAAAAAAAGAAAGAAAAAAAATTATTTGACTTTTGAAGATGTGTGTGTGTGTGTATTAGTTTTCATTCAATATAGTCACTGTTTTTTCTAACATGCCCGTATTCTCCAGACCTGTGATTGTTGGGACATTCTATTTTCTTTTTTAAAAACTTTTTAAATTAAGTTTTTATTTTAATTCAGTATAGTTAACATAAAGTGTTATATTAATTTCAGGTGTACAATATAGTGATTCAACAATTCCATACATCATCTGGTGCTCATAACAAGTGCCCTCCTTAGTCCCCATTACCTCCATCACCCATCCCCCCACCCATCTCCCTTCTGGTAACCATCAGTTTTTTCTCTATCGTTAAGAGTCTATTTCTTGGTTTGCCTCTCTTTCTCTTTTATTTTCCTTTTGCTCATTTGTTTTGCTTATTAAATTCTACATATGAGTGAATTTATATGGTATTTGTCTTTCTCTGACTTATTTCAATTAGCTTAATAGTCTCTAGCTCCATTCATGTCATTGCAAATGTCAAGATTTTATTCTTTTTTATGACTGAGTAATATTCCACTATGTAAATATAGTGGATATATATGGATATAGTGGAATATATATATATATATATATATATATATATATATATATCTCACATATTTCAGTGGATATATATATCACATCTTTATCCATTCATCTATCCGTGGACACTTGGGCTACTTCCATAATTTGGCTATTATAAGTAATGCTGTTGTAAACATTGGGGTATATGTGTATATGTATCCTTTTGAATTAGTATTTCTGTATTTGGGGAGGGAGATGAATACCCAGTGGTGTGACTACTGGATTGTAGGGTGGTTCTATTTTTAACTTTTCCAGGAACCCCCCATACTGTTTTCCAGAGTGGCTGAACCAGTTTGCATTCCCACCAATAGTGCACAAGGGTTCCTTTTTCTCCACATCCTCACCAACACTTGTTGTTTCTTATGTTTTTTATTTTAACCATTCTGACATGTGTGAGGTGATATTTCATTGTAGTTTTGGTTTGCCTTTCCTGATAATAAGTGATGATGAGCATCTTTTCATTTGTCTGTTGGTCATCTGTTTTCTTTGGGTAAATATCTGCTCGTATCTTCTGCCCATTTTTAATTGGATTATTTGTTTTTTGGGTGTTGAGTTGTATTAGTTCCTTATATATTTTTGATACTAACCCTTTACTGTATATGTCATTTGCAAATATCTTCTCCCATATAGTAGGTTGCCTTTTAGTTTTGTTGATTGCTTTCTTCACTGTGCAGAAGCATTTTATTTTGATGTAGTTCCAATAGCTTATTTGGGCTATTCTATTTTCTTATTGAGTTTATCATTTGGTTTAGTCAATAGAATGAAAATAAAGGGAATATTAGCCTAGTAAGTTTCTCAGGACCATTTTTGAGCAGATATTTTAGGAACCATACACGACTTTTTTCTCACTTCTACAAATGCCAGTTTTTTCTCTCGATTATTTCCTCTGTTATCTTCAGGTATGGCTCTAGATTCCAGAGTAAAAATGATGTGGAGCAGAGCTACACAAAACTGCCGCCAGTATTAATGTGAATGAAACTTAAATATTTGGCATTGTAAGCCACTGAATTTTGGACTTTGTTGTGCAGCAAAATCTGACTGATACAATATCAATGTTGATGGAGATTTTCCTCTACATTTGTCTTATTCTGGTTACATAGTTGTTTTAGGGAGGAGTTTAGGGAAATTTTCTATGCTACCATTTTCTCCCCATGAATATTGGTTAATGTAAATTAATTTAATTGAGTTATTGAATTAAATTGAATTGAAATATATTATTAAATTTAGCATATCTTGTGAATGTATATATTCAAAATGCCATAAGATAAATGTATTCAATTAATTTTGATTTCTCTTTATATCTAATTTTATTTGACATTCTGTCTATCACATTTATGGCACTGTTCTAACTCAATCTTCTTCTCATTTTAAATTAAATCTTTTTTCCAATTTCTACAATAATGAGTTTCCTCTATATTAGTGTTTCAGAGATAAGGGTTATGGCATAATTAAAGAACCATGTATAAATTATTTAACTATTATTTTAAATCACATACCTAAAATAGATTACAGCCACAAGGTTTGTATATCATCAAGTAGAGAAATGATTGACATTAAGTCAAGCCAACCTGGGATGAGTCTAATAAGTCTGAGGGGCCATGATTAGGAAACCAGCCATTTGAGAACAAAAAATGTATTAGTCCATCTTTGATGATCTAAGACTTCATCCTCACTATAGATAACATATATCAGATACCAAATTTTGGAAAGAAATGAGAGGTTGAAAAATGCCAGTTTCTTTTCACTGCCACTGAGAAAAATATATAGCTACTTTGTAATGGTCAAAGTCTTTTGTAATATGAAAAAGGGCATATATATCAGAAGGATATTCTGCAAGGACAATTCCAATTTTTAGGAGATGTTCTACTGCTCCAGACTCCTACATTTTAGATGAAGAAGACTAAGCAATCAGTTAGCAATATTTGTACTACTCAATTTTGAACTTAATGATATGTAACCTAAAAAAAGCTATTGCCTTTGGTTCTTTCTATCCTACCATCTGTCTGGATTGTCTTCATCTTCCTACATCATAGACAAACTCCCCCTCATATTTTAAGATTTAGCTTAGTCCACATTAGGCAAGTCTCTTTTGTGCAACTTCTGTATTCTCATCAAGCCATTGGTTCCCTCTCTCAGTTGTCACATTTTATTATCATTAGAACATAAGCTTCTTAGAAAGTCTTTGTAGGTGTTGAGTATATGTCTACAGAATGAATAAATGAATGAAAATTAGGTGGTTTGACATAAGTAACAATTAAATTTGGTAGGGTCACACACTGAATTGTCTTACACATTAAAGGGGTCAATGAGATAACATTACGAATCAACTAGAAAAAAAAATCTAAGTGCTGGTGAGTGTACAGAGCAACTAGAAATCTCGTACACTGCTGGTGTGAATGCCAAATGGTACAACCGCTTTGGAAAGCTCTTCAACAGTTTCTTGTAAAGTTAAACATTACTATAAAACAGCAGTTCCACTCTTAGGAATTTACCCAGTGGTAGTGAAAACACATGTTTCCACAAAGACCTATGCACAAATGTTTATAGTAACCTTATTTAAAGGAGCCCCAAAATTTAAATAACCTAGATGCTTGTCAACTGGTGGATGGAATTATGGTATATCCATACAATTAATATTCTCAGCAAAACTGAATGGACTTGATATGTGGACCAATAGGGATAAAATTCAAATATATGATACTAAGTGAAAGAATAGTTACACTTGAGAGAGCATATTACCTGCTTTCATTTATATGACATTTTAGAAAGTCAGAACAATAGAGATGAAAATCAGATTGCCAGGAATCTCTCCTTTGGTGGAAGAAAGAGAGTGATTGAAAAAAGACATGAGGCAATTTCTTTGGTGAAATGAGGCTGTTTTATATTTTGATTGTGGCAGTGGTTAAACTGTATATTGTTGTAAGTTGTATATTGTTAAATTGATTTTATACATCTGTTTTGCTCTCTTCCTTAAATGAAATAAAATACCCTATGCATTCATTATTTATATTACGTCCTTACAAAACTAGAAGTGGCTAATATAAATTATGAAATTTCCAGAAAATTTACATTTTGAGTGTTTATTTTGTGCCCGTGTTACTCTGTGCTCTTTACAACCCATTTAATCATTCAAGCAATACCATGGATTATCATCATTCCTCTTCCACAGATAATATATTGAAAGAGCGAATGACACTGCAGCAGGTAAGCTTTGAGAGTGGGGTTTCTAACTAGATCCTTCTGGCTCTTAATTACATGTGCTAACACATGGGGTTATGACTGACAGGAGAACTGTCATTCTGAGCAGTCTTGGTCACATATAAAGAGAATTGTGTTATTTTCCTGCCCAAAATGTTTCCATTTATTTCCTTTTCATATTGAATAATATCTACAACTCCCCATCATGACCTCTGAGGTTCCACATTCACAGATCCTTGTCAGCCTCCCATCTTCTCCATCCTATTCTGTCTGTGGTTCGCCAGCTCCATACAAGCACAACAATTCTGCATGTGTGGTTCCTTGCTCTGGCAAATCTCTGCATCCCACTCTTCCTATAAAGGATTGTTTTCATTTTAAGGTCTCAGCCTAAATGTCATTTCATCAGAGATATGTTCCCTCATCACTCCATATGATTTGTTTATTATCATTTTCTCCCAACAAACAAACCTGGTATATTGCCTAGGACATAATAAATACTCAGTGAATGTTTTGAATGAATAAATGAATACATTAATGAATAGGCAGGTGCAGAGAGAAAACTAGAAAACTGTTACAATCTAGTTTAAAAGGAAAGACCATTCAAAAGGAGAACTTTCAGATTTCAAAGCTAAAATCTGAGGTTTGCATATATTAATGAAAATCAATAAATAGCAATAGGCTTGCTAGAAAGACAGAAGCTGGGATTAAATCAATTAAGAATGTTGTCTCTATGTAAATTAGAAACATCAACTAAATTAAACTGCCGAAAATGGAAGATTAAAAGAATATTAATGAGCTGATAGAAACTTGATAAGACTTTCAAAATGTTGTTGTTGTTGTTGTTTTTGCTTCAGTGAGAACCAAATATGAGGAAAAGGCATTTTGAGAGTGTTTCATGCCTTTTTAATGTCTTACAAACACAATTTGCTGAAGGGCACTGTCTCAGAGCTTCATCATTTGAGTTAAAATAAAAGACAGGCTGAGTCCTTTTGTAACTTCCACCCACATCAGGGATTAAGCAGGATTCTTTGGAAGATTAGTGCATGCTCCTATACAAGTGTTTCATGCTGATATTATTTTCGAGATATGTATTTTACTGTGATAACTACACTAAAAGTGCCCTTGATGCCACCCCCAGCAAGTTTGAAGGGTCCACAGAACCCTCTATTCCTCTGGTGAGACCCCATCTCCCGACCTCCTACTTCTAGAAATATTCCTTGGCAGGAGGTAAACTTAGAACTGATCTTCCACACACAACAGACTTCCCCACAACACACACGTGTACACACATACATTTTCAGGGTAATCCTCTCGTGTCCTCATCCCTATTATCTCAGAAAACACAACAAACCCATGTGTGTCCACCATCTTCATAGGGATGTGAACCTCCTAATTAGGCCCAGTCTGCCTCTCTCCCAGGTCCCCTAAATTCTTCACTTGTGCTGCTTGGTCTATAAGCAATATGCCTCATTTCTTCTACCTCTTCTCTGAGTACTTGCTTTTCCTTCTTGCTCTAACATAAGTCTAAAGAACTCTGAGGAAACTGCTTCCATTTAAAGAGGAGGTTCTCTATGTCCTCTAGTCCTCATTTTCTGCTGGCCCTGACTGGAAGTAGGTTTTTCCTTGCCAGTGCTTCCAAATAATCCACTATTTCCACACCCTCATAACATTACCTCTTCCCGTATTCTCCTAGGAAAACATCTTTGGTTAAATCCACTTTCTGCCTACTACGTGCCTTCACGAGGACAGCTGATCATATTTGGGGAAAACAAACAGAAAAATGCTAACTGCTGTCAATGAAATGTTTAATAGGGAAATCTCAAGTGGGATCTCAGCATTGTCTAGCAAGTCCAATGTATATCTCTTTACAAATCACTGTCTCAGTTTCTGAAAAGGCTAATTCCCATATCAACAGCACTTCAGACTTCCACAACCCATCACCTTTTCTCGTTTACAGTTCCTGATCTTGTTTCTTGTTTCACTGAAGAAATAAAACCATTCAGTAAGCACATTTGATCTCCTCACTGCTAAATCTTTTTTTATCCTGACTCATACCTATATGCTATTTCTTTCTTCCCATTCAAAGAGATACACTACCCCCATGACTACTGCTCCATTTCTCTGAACACATCTTTATGAAAACATTATCTAGAAAAATTAGTCTATATTTGTTACCTCCATTTGCTCACCTCCGATTCTCTCTTGGGCCTTCGTTTCTAACAATACCTAAGCACACATGGTCAAATTCACTAATGACTTCAACAACAAGAAACATGATGGTAAATTCTCAATATTCATCCCACTCACCTCAGAATCTATATTTGACCCAGTTGATAACATTTTCTTCAAACAGTTCCTTCACTCAGACTCACATGTTCTATAGTCCTTTCACTTCCTCTCTCCTCTCTGCCTTATCTTCTGATGTTCTCTCCTCTCAATATGCTTTAACTTTCTAGATGATACAAATAACCCCATGTAGTTAAAGGCCAGCTGATGGCCCCCAAATTTGTATCTTTATCCATAATACCTTCCCTGATCTCAGGCTCATATAAATAACTATCTACCTGACATTTCCACTAGAATGTTTAAAAGCTATCTTAAGATTTCCCTGGCCTTACCAAATCTTTAATTTCTATCCCCAAACTTGATTTTCCCTTAGTGTTCCCTTATTCACTAAACAGCAGCAATATTTACCCAGATGCTCAGGAACCAAAACAGAGTCATCCTAACCCCTCTCTTTCTTTTACAAGCAGTGTATATTACTCACATATTGCTGCATAACAAATTGCCCCAAATGCAATGGCTTAAATTAAATGTCATATTATCTTACCATTTCTGTGAGTCAGGAGTCAAGGCATGACTTAATTGTGGATCTCTGGCTCAAAGTCTCTCCCCAGGCTATGGGATACCTGTGTTTCAGGGTTACAGTCATCTCCAGACTTCACTGGGATGGAGGGGTTTGCTTTGTGTAGTTTTTTTCATGCTTCCATTTCTGATGGGTTGTTAGACGAAGGGCCTTGGGTCTTTTCTTTGTCATTTGAGCCTTCCAATGGAGCCCTTTACAACATGGCTGCTTGCTGTCCCTGATATGAGTGAAACAAGAGATAGAGGGTGAGAGCAAACATCTCAAGAGAGTCAGTGAGAAAACAAGAGTGTGCGGTCAAGAGGCAAGTCACAGTCTTCTGGTCATTTAATCTTCAAGTGATATTCAGTCAATATCAATATCAGGATATTGATATCAATCAATACTCATCACTGAGGACTCATCAAGGCTGCCTTCCACAAGTGGCGTGCTGAGCTGAGCTGATGAGCATGGACTCAGGAGAGTGGACTGTGCAAATTGCTCTCTAACTCTGTGTTCAGTGGAATCACATTTGTAGCTTGATATCAACCACATTGGGAATATGTACACCAGTGAAACTGGCAAATATGACATATCAGTAATTTTTCATTTCCAGAAAGTTGGTTGTTAAACATTTACCAACACACTGCTACATATAGACCATACCCAGCATATGAGCATATCTTGTAAGGACCACTTTCCAACACATTTTGAATTGTCCAGTTCTCATTACTTAGCATTTTTACAAAATATTCATCTCCCATCTAGCCTAAGAGCAATAGCTTCCTAACTAATCTCATTTCACTTTGCTTCCTATATCCATGGGTTTCTTTCTTGCAACAGCCAGAGATCTGTGAGTTAGATGATGTTATTCCTTTGTTCAACACACGCCAATAGTTCCCAGCTGTCTTAGAAGAGAATTCAAAGGCAGTTGTGCAAGGCCATATATAATGTACTCTTGCTAATACCTCTAATTTTGTTCTCCTTCCATTCATTATGTTCAGCTGCACTGGGCTCTTTTGAACAGACTAAACAGTTCACACCCCAGGGCCTCTGATTTTGCCTAGAATGACTTCATCCTATAACTCATGATTTAGCTTATATGTCATGCTATCGCTGAGCTCCTTTATGTCAAACTGCACACTTTAACCTGTAGCTCATCCACCAATGTTTTCTTCATAGCACTTTTAGTTGCCTAACATTACATTTTATATCCATTTGCTGGTTTGTTTGTTGTCTTTTTTTCCATATTAGAGGTGAGTGCAGGGACTTTGTTCACTGCTGTGTCTGGCATATTTAGGAGTTCCATAAAGATTTGTTGAAGGGATGAATTAATTATAATTATTTCATTTGCTGTTCACGATATATTTATAAAACAGTTGTTATTAACAAACTGCTTACCAATGAGGAAGCTCAAAGAATTCCAAGACTAGATATTTGGTTAGCCACGATTCAAATCCAGGTCTTTGGGACTCCAGTGTCCAAGGCCATTATGTTAATACTTAATTTATTTCTCCTAGGAAGCCATCCATGATTTCTGATAGTGGGGAAATACTTTGCAAAGATTTTGGATTGCACAGAGGAAAACAGGAGACACAGAAAAATTTAATCATAAGTTGACTTGTCTGTCTCCACTAGTTCAAAGTTCCTTGAGGGTAGAGACGGCATATCATTCACTATTTTATCCCCAATATTTAGGATAATTTTGGCATACAGGAGGAATACAATGTACAATTGTTGAATGATTCTATTCATTTGTTCATGTTCATGTATTAAACATGAACGAATGAATGGAATGACACAAAACTACCTCCCTAGCTGGAAATACAATAGATGATGAAGTAAACATAAAGATTATTGATCACGGCAGTGGCATAAAGATATAGCTGAAAAAATTCATTACATTTAAGACAATGTACAAATAACAATACAGAATCTGAAATTTCAAGAATATGATGTCTCCATAAAATATAACTTTACATGGAACAAAAATCTGTCCTGGTTATAAAATAAAATTTCTTTTTAAAAATAATGGAGTTGGCTTTCTCTATTTTTGTCCTAATTCTTCCATGTTTGAAGATCAGACCAAGTCATGTCATCATGACTAGATGGATGTATGTATGGATAGGTGGATTGGGGGATGGATATTTTGATGAGCAGATAATAATGAAGTGAAAGGAGACACAGTTTATTATATGAGCAAGTCTCCCACAAAATTAGCATTGAATCAGAATTTCTAGTTGTCACTTGACTCTGTTTTAGAGCTCGAAATGAGGGAAAGGTGGCAGAGGGGGCTGTAGGATTTTTAAGAGGGTTCTGTAACTAAGTGTAAATTTCCCTCAGATATTTGACATGCAGCACAGGCATTCCTAAGGATCTGCTGTCATGGGGTTTTAAATAAGGTAATTTCTTTCCATTGTTACCCCAAGCAAAAAGTGATTTTTTTTTTTTCAAAAGTGGTGAATGGCATAATCTCATCACCATCATTCACAAAAGAGTGCTGACTGATCTATGGGCGAATACAAAGGATCAGATAAAGAAGGGTCAGAAAAAGGGAGAATGGAGCCTGTCCTTATGTTGAGAGCAACATAGACAGTGTTGAATGTGTTTCTTGGGAACATGTTTATTAAATATTATAGAAATCTATGGTTAAAGACTTCCAAGTAAATCCTTTACATGTCCAAAAGAAAATATATGAAAAACGTAGCAATATTATTATTCATAAGATCACAAATTAAATACTTACAGGTATTTACTTCTTTAATTGAATAAATGATGCTGAAACTCATGTTTCTTCTAAATTTTTCATGGGGTGCCTGGGTGGCTCAGTGGGTTAAAACCTCTGCCTTCGGCTCAGGTCATGATCTCAGGGTCCTGGGATCGAGCCCTGCATCAGGCTCTCTGCTCGGCAGGGAGCCTGCTTCCTCCTCTCTCTCTGCCTGCCTCTCTGCCTACTTGTGATCTCTCTCTGTCAAATAAACAAATAAAATCTTTAAAAAATAAATAAAATAAAATAAATTTTTCAAACTTAGTCTTTCTGAAAGGAAACATAAAAAAAGCATAATTCCATGATTTTTTTCTTTTTTGGTAAGAAATCTATATTTGGGAAAAAATACTTATGGCACTGAGGTCCAAATTTTAGGTCTCTTTCTTCCCATTCTCATGTGACATTTAGTGAAATGAATTTTCTCAACTCTAAAGCTGAGCAGAAATAATCTTTCAAAAATTAATTAACAAACGTCAGTATTTGCAATATCAATCTAATAATCAAACCCACAGGGTAATGAATAAATCTTCTCTGACGAGGAACCAATATTCAAGTTGTCTTCGAAGGCCTCAATTTGCACACGTGCAAAGATATAGAGGAGCAAATATGCCACTTGTTTTCTTTTGAAAAAGGTCTGGGATGTAGCAGGATGTTTGTTTACCACTGGGCTTTTCAACCAGATTTTGCTCTAAAGCACGTAAAAGGGAGAGCTAAATCTGAAGACACTAAAAATGCATATCATGGAGCCTTCAGGGGCTCTTCCCCTTCCTTGGCCTGTGCCAGCAGTAGAGTTTTGGCCTTGGCGCCCTGACACTTCTCCAAGCTCCACCTGCCCTGTCCCCACCCTGTCTTTCCCACTGCCAGTGCACTAGCCTGCTTTTCCCACATGATCCCACTGGCCTTTTGGTTTCACAGGGATTTCTCCATGTGCTTACTTTTTTTTTTTTTTTTTAAGATTTTATTTATTCATTTGTCAAAGAGCGAGAGTATAAGCAGGGGGAGCGTCAGGCAGAGGAAGAAGCAAGCTTCTTGCTGAGCAAGGAGCCCCATGCCACACTCAATCCCAGGACCCTGGGATCATGACCTGAGCTGAAGGCAGGCACTTAACCTACTGATCCATCCAGGTGTCCCTATGTGCTTCTTAATATTCCCCTGGGGTCATCTGTCCCCCAAGCTTCCATCAACAGACATTAATTAAGTTACTCCCCAAAGAAGACTAGGTGATGATGACGAAGAATACCAGTCTGTAATAAAATTAAAAAAAAAAAATACAAAAAATCTAGAACGACATTCGTATATTTTGGTATTAAAGTGTTCTTTTATATAATGATCGGGAGAGATGGTGTTTTTTTGTTGTTGTTGTTACTGTTTTTGGGTCTGAAAAATTCCTGCAACATTAAGCTCTACATTAAAATACTGTGTTAACTGTGAAGGGTTTAAGATTTTCTGTTTCTGAGATGAAATGTTCCTGTTTTAGTGCTGACAGAAGACTGCAGGAAATAGAGACTTCCTTTTCTTTTTATTGCATTTGTTGTATAGTACTTTATTTATGTACTCTTGATTTAAGCCTTAATATTCCAATTAGGTGGTGGGAGAGATATTTATATGTTGAGTACTACTGTTCTTTTTCCTATAAATTCATTTCTAGAGTTTAAATTCTTATTTAAATTTGACAGGGAAAATTGACAAGGAATCTTTTTTTAGACTTCTGTTAAATTTGTATTTGTCTTACGGCCAGCAATACTGCAGGGACTATACTCTGGAAAGGAAACATATATTTGAAAATGACGAACTCTTTCACTACCTTTTGAAGAGAATAGTAGCATCAAATAACTGTTACCAATACCATCATTATTAAAATTTATTCCCCACTATGTCAGGTGTCTCTAAGTTGCATTTAATGTATTAACTTTGAATTGAATGGGTTAAACAGAATTTAAAATCCTCAAGATTTGATCTCTCTTGCTAACCAGATAGGATGCTAGAAGTGACCTCTGAAATCAGCATTTACTTGTAGACCCCAATCTACTCTTTTTTTTTGAATTGAGGTATAATTGGCATATAACATTATATTGGTTTCAGGTGTACAATGTAATGATTCAATACTTGTATATGTTGCAAAATGATTACCATGATAAGTCGAATTAAATCCATCACCATACAGTTACAAATTTTTTTTTCTTGTGATAAGAATTTTTAAGATTCACTCTCTTTATCAACTTTCAAATATGCAATGCAATATTATTAGGTGGTATTTTTTAAATCTAATTTTACAAATCTTTGAAATCTGAGAACGACTAATTAAAAAAAAAAGAAGCAGCAGCATTGGTTTTCATTGTGGACTCTAGCTTAAAGCCTGAGACTGCCATTTAATATTTAAATAACAGATATTTTTATGTGACATGGAACTTTCACGTGGTTTCTGTGACATGCAGGAGATGCTGTGAAGCAAAGGAATAAAGAATAGAGACTCCAGGGATACTGCCTGTGAGACATTCTGAATCCTCACAGGATTCAGCATGGTGACCATGAGCTAGTTATCTTATCTTTCTCTCTTTTCCTAAAAGGAGGATATTAGTAATACATCATGATTACTGAGATGTAATGAGTACACAGCTGCTCTTAAAATAGTGCTGGCACATGGTGAGTGTACAAAAAGTGTTTTGCTATGATTATTGTTATTAATTTATTTAAATCAGGAAATTTTAGTGGTAAATATCACAGAATTTTGGAATTGTGGACTTTGGAATCAGACACATCAGCATTTAAGTCCATGATAGTCTAACTATATATGTATTTATGAAACAGTATCTAATCTTCCTGGGCCGTCATTTTTCATGTGTAAAAAGAGGCTATGAACAAAAATTACTCCAGAAATGTTACAGGGGTTAAATAAGGCATGTGAAAACAGGGCTCTTAGTAGACACCTAAATGTATGTATATACATATGTGTAGATATAGCATGTATGTGTGCTGGCATATAACATGGATGTGGTCAAGATGTCAATGGCTGTTCTTTAGCTCCTGAGCTAAGAAGGGGTGCAGAAGACCACTGATGAAAGTTTCCTTCAGGAATCTCAGAGCCCTCCTTCGGTGTCCAGCACATCTGTAGGCATCCTTCATTAACTGTTCACCCCAGTTTAAAGCTACTTTCTAGTATTAGAATCATGTCATCATCACATCCTGCATGCCCCCAAACCCATACTCCATTTCCTTCATTAACACCAATTCAAAATTATCACAGGATGGATGTGATGACTGGAAAGCAAGACATGTGACTTGAAATGGATCACTTGACCACTCCCAGCTTAGCCCCTTGTAATCCATTGTTCAGGTGTCTCTCTCCTGTTCATCTCACCTTTCCTCTGACTTCACTTCTCTTTTAAATTTCCTCTCATCTCTTTTTCCTCCCTTTCTTCAGAATCAAAGTAAAAGGTTTCACCTTGCCTCATGCAAAATAATCTGGCTAACTCTTGTCGTCTCAGAGAATTTTAATGCCAAAGCACAGAAATAAAGTTCTGTTTCTGTCTTAACATCTATTCATTTGTTACCCCATGAAATGAGAAGGGATTAATGGATTCCAACCAGATTTGGAGGGAATATTTAGAATGGCTTGACAAAAATATAAACAACATATCAAACTTCAAATTAAGTTATGGGGGCTCCAGGAAACAATTCTTTTCATTTATTCTGAAGACTGAGTTACATAACTGTGACCACTTCAAGAACAGATTTTTAGATCTTTACATTTTGAATATTTTGCCATAATTTGATGGATGAGACATGCTCAGTCACTATCATGTGATTGACTTTATTTTGTTACTCTTTAGTGAATACACATTGGAAATGATATGAGGATAGTTGTGACCCAAATGTGAACATCAATAAGAGCTGCAAATTAGAATTTTGAGAGTGTCTTTAAGTGGTATGACAATGAGAAGTTACATAACAATGAACCTTCTTCCCCCCGCCCCCCCTACACAGAGAGTGAGCACCATCATGGCCATTAGGAAACCGCAAACCCTTGCATGTGTAAACACAACTAAAATGCAGTATGGGAAGGTGGGCACCCAAAGGGATAGGCAATCTTCTTTCAGAACTTAATTTCAGCTGAAATTAAAATATGCATTACCAAACCTCAAGTTGGTCCTTTGTAAGAGGGGATGCTAACCTGACCTCACAAGGTGGTGTGAGTGCTAGGGAAGTTAACATAAGCACCCCACAAGGAGTGATCTGCCATATCTTGGTTGCATTGTTACTCATCATTCCTTTGGGTTTTTCTCCCTCCATTTTCTTCCCATTACTTTTTAGAGTCAGTTATCTTCAACCTTGTAATGCAACTTTCCTCTCTAATGGCCCTCTGCTCCAGAAAGGAAGTTAACCGTGATAATTGTATTCCATGGCTCCTCTCACATCTAAAAAAAAAAAAAGAAAAACAAAGATCAGGTCCAACCCTTGCCACTCTGTCCCCTAGAGCCCCAATGTAGCATTTTGATTGTTGCAGGTTTGTTACCCATGGCATGTGGTCTGTCAGAGGACCCCCAATGAAGACATTTTAGAGGAAAATTTTTACTATCAAATTTAGTAGCTTTGCAACTTTGTTCTTGAATTTATTCTGTAAACGGATTCTGTTTTGCTTAAGAAAATCAATCGTTTGGTGGAGAACTTCTTTGCTGAACACTTTTAAACATTAAATTTGGAAGAGCGCATATAAAGAATGCAGTGAGAGATGAGTTCTGCCAGTAGCTTTTTTTTTTTCTTTTCTGCCAGTAGCTTTTAGCATCAAACATTGGAGGCTTTCAGCAGCCAGTGTGAGAGTCCATTTGTTGAAGGCACACACCACCTCCAGGAGCTAAAGGAAGTTCAGAATGTTCGCTCAACTCTACCTATTCCATCTTGGGGAAAGGCAGAGCCAGGTTCAGGACCCCTCAAAATCAAGGTACAAATAAACACAAACCTAAAGGGAAGCATCCACTTAAAAGCTCACAGGTGTTTACTTGGTCTCGGAGCCTGATTCTGTATGTTAAGCCCCTTTAAAAATGGTGGATCTTCCTCTCTGGTGGAGCTGTTTGATTTTGCTTTGTCTGAGACATTCTCTTAACATTACTTAACTGCCCTGGCTGCCAGTATCAGACAGTGGATTGATCCTGGCTCCCTTTGATCTACAAATTTGCATTTGTTTAGTGTCCTGGAAGATGCCAAAGCTGACCCTGGGCTCACCTGTCATTTTTCCTGGCAGGGTTCACACCTGTCCCTCAGGTACACAGTCAAGGCATGCATTCTGGGTGTGGTGACTGCTTTTAGAGATGTACCCACTTTGATTTCTTAGAAATACAAATAAGCTAGAAAGTCATAAGTGGCAATTGTAGCATATGCATTCTTAATTATTTTCACTTTTTGTATTTATAATGTCATTTATTAAAGCATCTTCTAATATGCATACATGGATGTTTTTACCCTAAAACAAGGCTTTCTATATCTTTTCTTTACCTCCCTTTTTATTTTTAAACACATTGCTAGTTTGAGATGTTTCTTTCTAGGTGGACCAAATACTTTTAAATTCTTTCTCAAAGGAAACAAAGACAAAGCAAACTTTCTTTTAACTGTATTATATATCTCCTTTATATCTCCATAAAATGCAGGTGCTAAGATGCTCTTTCATCTCAACACCTGCATTTTATGATTCTTATGATATAATATATTTTATTTGTGACTCCTTAAAGTGGATTTAAATGCAAACAAAAGAAATGGGATTCATTTGAAATGAAAGGCAAGATTGGCAATATGTTTATCCGGACTAATATTTTTAAATACCTATCCACCCAGAAAAGATTAATATAAGCTCTAAAAGACAAATCCATAGACAATCTTATCTGCCATTTATTAACCTCTTATTCCTTTCATTATTGTTCAGAATCAAAAAGGTTTGACCAAATTACACGCTGATCTTTTAAATGATAGGCATTATTATAATATCCAAATCTGAATAATCTGTGCTTGAAATAAAAACTATGAAAGTCCCAACTTTTGTGTAACTCAGGTCCGCTGTAATTAATTACACATTCAAGATGATAAAAAGAAAATGCCGATTTGAAATTGTTTGCAATAGCTCCCGTAATTTTCAAATAACGACAGGATCATAAGTGAAGCTTCATAATGAGTTTTCTTTTCTCTTTTAGTATCACAGATTTAATCAGGAACCAAGGTCGCAAAGTAGATGCAGTGTTTATAGTCTAGCTTTAGGGCACAGAGGAATGTCAAGGGGAAAAACATTTGTAAAGAGGGGAGTATTATATCAAACAATAGGTTTGCTGAAAACTACACTTTTGACTAATTTGCAAGACTTTGGGGAAAGTTATTCCTTTGACTCACTCTCCCTTTAGGGTAGTTCAGAACAGGATATAGGCACAGAATGGTAGTAATTGGTCATGAATCAACTTAAACCTCATGCCTTTACTTTTATGATTATAGACATGAAAGAGGAAGCCACAAGAAAAAACCAAAGGTAATCTATCCCTGGACTTTATGTGGAAAACCATCCTGTCTTTACGGAATTGCTCTTTCAGGGTTGGTTGGTTGTTCTCAAGACAGTATCTATGGAGATTATCTAAAAAAAAAAAAAAAAAAAAGGAGCTCTACATTTAATTTAAGGTTTCAGTGTTATCTTGGAACCTGTGTACCTGCAAGCAACATCAAATCTGTAAAGCTCAGTGAACCCATCTGGAGGATGGACATGAAAAATAAATCTATTTTATGAGGTCATTTGGTGAATAAATACAGAAGTCCTTCAGGTGACACTGTTGCTATGTTCTGAAATAACTAGAGAGATATATTTGCTCGTTTCTAGAAAGAATCCACATTTTTCCTTAGCAGGTGAGGAGTCCAGGCCATGACAAAAATGGTTTTTACTGCTAGCATTCAGTAGCCTTTCAATCAGCATCATGTTTGCTCAATATGGATTCTAAAAATGGCACCTCTCAGTTAATTTCCTCCTGTGGTCCTTTGTCCTATGTATCTGACATTGTCATGTCTTCGGGTAAAATTTTGTCTGGACTGCATGTTCTTCAGTGTAGGTCAACTGTATGTGAGTGAGCCTTTGTATCCTCTCTCTTCTCTTACTAATGTGGTTCACCTCTGTTAGCGCTATGGTGGGAAGGAGGCAGGAACAATGTTGGAAGGGATGAAACAAACACCTTAGTTTGCTACTAGAGATAGGGCAGAACAAACAGAGGATGGAAAGTTGACTGGCTGGTTTTAAATCTGCTCCGTTCCTCACAAACTGTGAGAATTTAGGCAAGTCACTTAACTCTTCATGACTCTGTCTTCATCTGCAAGATGGGTGATAATTTAGGAGTGCTATAATAATGAGGCTGTTAAGAGCAATAAATGAGTTAATATTCAGAAAGCCCTTAAACAGTATCTATAAGTATTATTCAATAAAAAGATGTGAAGATAAGTAACAATTGGACTATCTTTATCATGCAAGCCCGTTGCCCCTATTTAAATTGTCTTGAACTTAGGAATTAGGAATTGTGTTTCCCTAATTGGCCATTTTAAAATTGATTTGATTCCTGCCAGCTTTATTACAATGAGGACACAAATGGCTGATATGATTCTGTCCCTTTAATAACCTAATTAAGAAGAGAAAAAGCAACAAGAACAAATGAGCTGTCCTCATACATTTCAGTCATTAAGAGGAATCCCTTGGAGTGACCATCTGAAATGAAATTAGTTTTCTCATGCATTGACTACAGGTGGATATTTGATCCACTTAGTCCCAGAGACAAGGCCAAAGCTTCATACAGGTTAACAAGAGCCTCTCATCATGGGGATATCTCTTAGGATGATGATGACCACCAGAACAGGGAAGAATCCTACATAGAAATTCAGCTGCCACAGGGGAAGGCATGGCCATTTCAGGGCAGGAAGCTTCAAGAGGATACAAAACCTCACCTATTAAACTAATGGGATAACATTTTTAGTTTTTATTTTCAAAGAAATTGTTCTGGCCCTGCTCATTCCAAGCAAAAATGAAATTGATATTTGCAGTCCTTATTTCCTGTCTTCCTTTAAACAGTAGCAAAAGTTAAGTTCCAGTTTATTCTTTTTATTTGCTTCTAAACAATCTGATTTGAAGTAAAAAGTAGGTTTCACTTCTAGAATTCTAGCAGTAGAAGAGCTTCATCCAATTTTGAAAGAACCATTTAGGATAAATCAAAATATGACATGATGAGGCAGATGAACAAAGAACATGAGCCTTGGCCCTAGAGAGGAATCCTTTGGAGTCCCCTCTAGAATCCTGGCACTGCCCTTGTGTGGCGCTTTCCCTCTCTGAGCCTCTGTCTGCTCACTTGCAAGATTAGAGCACACGGGGCTGTTGTGCAGATCAGGTGAAGTGTCTCACGCGAAGCGGCTTGTGATTATATCTGACATTTAGTAGGTACTTAAAAATATTTATTCCCTTCCCTTTATTACCATAAAAGGCAGGCTGAATATATGAATAAGTACTAGGCACTAAGAAAAGCTTAATAATTGCTTGTTAAAATTAACCGTTAATGCTTTGGGTGCATATATCTTTAACATTATCACAAGATGATGGATGGACAGTTATGTCACCCCTCTTTCCCGCCCCAGCACTGTACCGAAATTCTCCTTAAAAAATATTAAAGATAGAATTTGGGATTGAGTGAACTCTCAGATTTCCAACTTTCCTTGTTCATATACCTGAAATATATTAAAGATTCTTTTTTCTTTTATCTCTACGCTTTCATTATTCCATAAGCCAAAAAGAGCATTAAGCCATGGTATTTAGATGGAATAATACAACCTTTAGAAATACCCCACTTTTGTATTTGCAGATTTAATTAAGGCTGAATAGGTAGAAAAATCTGCTTCAAAACCGCCAACCTATTAAAAATGAGAAGATACACAAAGGGAGATATTTGCGTTCTGTGATCAAATACATGGAAAACCTGCTGAAGTGGGAGATGTATAGTTCCTCTCAAGATATGGACTGTTCTATTTAATGGATTATTAAGCATTTATTATAAAAAAAAGTTTCATTGAATTTAAGCAATATCTCTTTCTGGAGAGAAGGTTTCTAAGAAGATGTGAATATGATGTCAGTGAACTAGGCTGTAGTAGTCATTCTTGTGGAGAACCTGAGTTCTTTTTCCTCGGTTTGTTCTCACACTTGTTTCCTACCCCTACTCGCAAATGGGGCCCATGTCTTGTCGATTCTGCTTTCCTAATTTCTCTGTTCCAGGAGAAGGTGATCGATGAAGGGCCCTCTCTATTTCAACAACCATGTTTCTCCAACCCACTCATTATAGTGCGGTAGGCATGAGGCATCCAGGATGGCTGCCAAGCCCACTGGTAAAAGCTGGTTGTTGGTGTGGAGTGAATTCTCAGCCCTGAAACAGCACTCGGAGCCTCTATCTGGAGACTTCCTTCCAGACAGCTCTTTCCTGACCCTTCTCCCCCTGTTCTGAGCTTTGGCTGTTCTGAGTTTGGTTAACTTGACTATGTCATTGCTCTTTGCCTCACCAATAATCTGTTTAAAATACTCTTTTCCTCCTTTCTTCTTTTCTTGGAGAACCACCTATGCCAATCTCTCACCAACAAACAATAAATCAAGTATTTCCTCCTGTATAAAGCCTTTCTGATGGCATGTGACCCTCCCAACCATAGTGCTCTCTGGTCACTCATAGTTTCTCATATAAAACACCAGATACATCAGGGTGCTGATGTATATGGTTGTTTCCTTGATTAGACTATGAGTCCTTTGAATGGACGGACTCTGTATTAGTAATTTCTATACTCTCAGGACTCAGCACGTTAGATACTTGTACTTTAAAGCAAATAAGCAAACACAACAATGCTCATGTAATATTTTCAAATAAACTAATAATTAAATGAATGCATGAATGTACAAGTGGGTGAGCAAGTAAATGAATGCAAGAACGAACAGATGAGCTGATAATGGGACTTTCTGATTTCCATATCCTCATGGTCCTGACCCAGATATAACTGTTGCATATCACTGACTATACACAACTGTAATTGTGGGAGCTGGTTAAGCAGATACAGTTAGGTACAGGGAGCTCCAGATTATAAACTGAACCAAAATTGTTCCAACTTGGGGAAAAGGGGACCAAATTTCGCACGCTGTTGTTATTCACTGGCTGAGGTTCACTGCATAGTGGCACAGAATGGTAAGAAAGGAACAGATGGCAATTACTATCAGGCAATAGTCAGGGCAACTGGGAGCTGGGGGCAACCACTGATAAAGCTTTTCAGTAATATATGAATCTTTAATGATTTAATGGGACAATAAGTCACATTCATTGAGATGCATAGGTATTCCCCCAGGAACAAACTCTATTAGCTGCCCCAGTGAGGTGCCAGAGCCAGGACAGATGTTTCCCTTCTCTTCCACCTGTGCACCACCTCCCCTACACACACATACACACACACACACACACACACACACACACACGGGCGCACACGACCAAACACACATACGCCCACACACCCACTACTCATCTTAATATTTTAAACAGTTTTTTTGGTAGGGCAATTGTGAGTAAAAAATGCTAAAGCTTTGACATTAACAAGTCTCTGAAATTCTACATGCATCTCTTACATGTTCTGTTTCTTGGATAAATTACTGAAACTCAAAGTGTCTTAATCTTTCCATCTGTATAATGGAAATAAGAATGTCTCATTATTTTTAATGACTTGTCAAGAGGAAATTTAGCATATGTCTAAACATTTTAGCATTTCATTATTATCATTCCTCCTGTTGTCATTCCATCTGTGCTAACACTATTTAAGAGTAAATGTGTATTATCTGCTAAACAGACAAGTTTTCCCTGATATACTAATTCTGAAAGGGTATATATAAGTGTATATTAGCATGTTATGAATTTAGTACATTAAATGAAAGAAATTTTGGTCAAAAGCAAATTAGTTATGTTGACATTTGATTGATGGGGGAAATAACTAATCATTGACCATTGCTATTTACTCTTCTTTTATTTATCCTTAATCTTTAATCTTATTGCATTCTTAAAGCATTTTTAACATTTTATTCTACTCTACTCATTTTTTATCTGTTTTCAGTTTACTACAAATTCTGTTTTACTTTTTTAAAAGGTAAAAATTTGGAAGATAAAGATAAGTATGGAAAAATAAAAATGTTTAAAAAATCAAGATTTATCATTTTGCTGGAATATGGAGTATATGTTAAAAATATGCTGTTATATAAAGATATTAAATGGCGTAGAAAAAAGGTCACAATGCATTATGAAGTATGCTTATGACATAGTATATTCAGGATGATTCCAAGTATATTGAGTGGAAAGAAAGTCCTGAAAAAATGTTCACCAAAACCTTGTATAAGGGAGAAATCACTGACAAATTTTCTTTTCTTTTTTTGTGTGATTTTATATTTTCTAAATTACATACAAAGAAAATAGTATTTAATTAGAGAATATTAAAAAAATGGGAGGTGGTTTGTATTAATTTTCAATGAATATACTAATTAAATCCTTTCTCAAAGAACACAGCTAATCCAAACTAAGTTAAATTATACATGAAAGATCTAGTGTCTTTCTTTAATATCTTCATTTAAGTTTTATTTCTGACATATTTTACGAATTTTTATGATTTTTCTCAAGTCCCTCCTCAGAACATCTGACTTGATTCTTTCAAATTCATTTCCTATACAAATGTGTTACCAATCTCTACCGTCCTGCCTTCTATCAAGACTCACCATAAACTCTACCAATCTTCCATGATACTTTCTCTGACTAGCCAGGCTAAAAATGATCACCTTTCACTTTTAGCTCCTAAGTTACTAACCATGGCCTTTTTTTTTTTTTTTTTTTAACCATGGCCTTTTTGAGAGACTTGAGTTGATGTCAGTCAAAATTTGAATTTCGGGACACCTGAGTGGCTCAGTCGGTTAAGCCACTGCCTTCGGCTCAGGTCATGATCCCAGGGTCCTGGGATCGAGTCCCATTTGGGGCTCCTTGCTCGGCGGGGAGCCTGCTTCTCCCTCTGCCTGCTCTGCCTGCCACTCCCCCTGCTTGTGCTCTCTCTCTCTCTCTCTGACAAATAAATAAATAAAATCTTGAAAAAAAAAATTTGAATTCCATACTTTCCTCTTTGTGACCATTGAAATTTTTTTTAAATTTCTCTGAGGCAAATAATTAATTTTCTTATTAATTTATTTATTTATAACTTTCTTATTTATCAAAATGAAATAATAATTGCACTTACCTTCTAGAATAATCATAGAAATAATGAGATTATACTTACACATATCCCAGGATGATTTCCCACATAGAATAGAAGCTCATTCAATTTCAATTTCTTCCTTCACCTTTTTCTACCCTTGCATTCATGCTCAGCAATCAATCCTTATGTTAGGGAGCATTTTCTAGTTACTTTTAAATGTTATTTGTTCTTATCAGTCCATTTATTGTTCCTTTATTAATAAAAAGTTGTATTTTATTTGGAAAAGCAAATGTAAAGCTGTTAGTAAATGATAAATCAATGCAAAAGTGCCTGGTGAAAAACTTCATTAGAGACCCTCAATCCTTCCTTCCCTGAAGCAACTAATGAAGTAATCCATGTTGACAAGTTAGTGTATACTTTTCCAACTTTCTCCAAACACATACATAGAAAACTACACACATCTAGGATATCTATTGTTGTTGTTTCTTTTTTGCAACTGACTTTCCTCAATTTTATGAACATTATTGTAGAGCAATAGATATTAATCTAGATGTGTTTTTAATAATTTCCCAATACTTTATGTATTTGCAGCAGTTCATTTAATCCTATGCCTTTAATAAGCACTTACTTTCTCAATCTGTGACACTTTTAATTACATAAAGAAGAGCTGGTTCCTACCTTTTTCATTATTAACATCATCCTAATTCTCTCTCCCACCTTTAAGGGATGAGTTATGATTGCTCAAAGTTAATAGTATCTACACAATTCTCCTTTACTAGTGAGTGGTCCATGGATGAGAATGTGGCCAGGTTCTTTGCAGTGAGACTTAAAGAGATGTATACTGTGTATTTACTTCCCTTCCCAGATTAAAACACCATAAATTTGGGTCAAGGAAAAGTTTTGGCCCTGTCTCTTCTATACTACTTAGGATGACTTTATCTGTGACTTATGACCATGAGGAAATGACTGAGTTAATTCTAGAAACCCCAGATGAGACATCGGTGAACTACTAAATCAACCATGAGACTACCATGCTTTAAACTTCTTACTAATTAAGCAATAAATACACTTAGTATTTAAAATTCTGTTAATAGACCCATCTCCTATTGCCAACAAAAACCTTCTAAGGTATACCCATAGAGTAGGAAGTTGTAAGTGATAATATTTTCATTGCTCGATTGAATACATGAAAATTACATATGAAAATCTGGTGAGATTTGCCTTCTTCGTTATGAAGTTACCAACTGACTCTTTAACAGTCATTGGAGACCAGTGACTTAGGTAACATATTACTCAGTGTGGTGGAGCTATAATTCACAGACCTGCCATTTCATACAGTCTGTTCACAGACCTAAATAGACATGAAGCCTTCAAACAAACTTAAAAGTTGACACTTGATACAGTGTGCATGCTGTTGAGGAAGTGGTTCTGGAAATCTGTTAGTACACTAAATTGTTATTTTAAAATATTAGTGTATTATGCCTTAAGGCGTGTTTCAATTGGCTCTTCTTTCTTTCTCATTAACCAGGTTTGAGGTCTATCTTTCCTAAGGATCTTAAAAGAAGATGATCATGGCTATGTGCAATGTTACTGATTTTTTTTTTTCTTTTAGGAAGAATCCTATGCAAAGTAATCCCGGAATCACTGCATAAGAAAGATGAGTGATGACATTTTCATTCTTGATATTTAATTTGTATAGTTCCCCACCACCACCACCCCAGCTCTGGCTATAGGAAATTTCCAACTAATGAAATTTAAAATTTTGAGGCTGCTTCTGGTTTATTTCTCTGAAGGTATTTTTCTCTATATATCTATCTATATCTATAACTATCTATATATGTGTGTATATATGTATATTTTATGTGTATATATATGTGTATTTAATTCCTTTAGAGGTAGAATTCGTATCACACCTTTTGAAGTGAAACTCCATAGTGCATTGCACGTACTGAAGGCAAACATTTTAGAGGAGTTGACAGAGATCTATGTCACCAAGGCTAGGAGGTACTCATGGGATGTGAGCTCTTGTAAGATGTAGAGTGAAGCTCCCTGGGTCTTTCAGGAATCACAGCTAGGACATACTACTGTTCTAGGATTCCTGGTGAGAGACTTGAAGCATCCCCTTATGCAGAATGGGGAAGAATCATGAAAAACAAGTGAAAGTAAAAGCCAGGGAAAGCAGACTTTGGCAACTAGTTCCCTTTTCTCTTTCTGTAAGTGGTAATGCCATAAAAATGGCATCAGTAAATATAGAAGAAGAAGAAGAAAGGAAGAAATAACTGGAAATATTTTGCCATTTTTGAAGAGTAGGAGAGTAATTTCCTAATTTTCTTAAATTTCTAGACCATGAGTCTTTGGCTATATTAATTAATTCATCCATTAATTTTTTTAAAGATTTTATTTATTTATTTGAGAAAGATAGAGCATGAGCAGGGTAAGGGACAGAGGGAAGCAGGCTCTCCAATGAGCAGGGAGCTCAATGCAGGGCTCAATTCAGGGACTCCAAGATCATGAACTGAGCTGAAGGCAGACACTTAAATCGACTGAGCCACCCAGGCACCCCATCTTTATTAATTGTTCTTTTGTTCTTTTACTTTAAGTAAAGCTTGAGGGGGGGGAGCAATATCATCATTCTGAAAAAAAAAAAAAAATGAGGCACATTTTTGTCCTTAAGGAATTTGCAATGTACTATTAATGAAATCATATTCAAGTCAAATATTAACAATTCTTAGTACTTATTTCAGCGAGGATTCTATGTTACATGCTAGGGATAGAAATAGGTATGAGTAACAGTCCTTTTTAAATTTCTTCAATACTTTATTCAACAAATATTTCTTGCCGTCTTCTTATGATAAGCCTGTGCCAGATGCTTGGATAAAGTGTTGAATTAGAATCCAGAGAGTTCATAGAGCTTGCAGGGAAGGGAGTATTACTGATAACTTGACAGGAATATGTGAAAGAAGTTTTAAAAACATTTTTAGACAGGAGAAATTGTCTCAGAAAAGCTGAAGAACTGGTAATAAACCGTTCCTATATTGGCAAATATAAATAGGAGAGTTTGAAAAGTGCATGCTGAATCTGGGGAGAATATTTGAAATTGTAGCAGGGTATCATACCCTGGTTTCTTCTGTTTTATGTGGAAGTGATAATTGCGGAAGGAATTCAACTCTGAGTGATCTTTCCAGATGGGTATTGGCTTGATGGGAGGGCATTCTTAAAAATTAAAGTGAGAGAAATTTCACTAAAGGGAAGAAGACAGGGGCTCCTGGGTGGCAGAGCCGGTTAAGTGTCAGACTCTTGGTTTCAGCTCAGGTTGTGATGTCAGGGTCATGAGATTGAGCCCCGCCTCGGACTCTGCACTCAGTGTGGAGTCTGCCTGAAATTCTCTTTCCCTGTCCCTCTGCCCCACCCCCCTGCTCTCTCCCTCTCTAAAACAAATAAATAAATCTTTAAAAAGAAGAGGGAGAAAACAAAATTTACTCCCTCATTATTTATTGTAAAGACATTTAAGGGATGTACAATGTGCCAGACATGGAGTTTAAAATATAAATAAGATAGCTCTCTCCCCTTTCTTCAGGAGGTGATAGTCTACTGAGGGAGCATGTCCATCTGGTGTGAGTAGGAACCACAAACACAAATTAAAAGGAAGAGCCACAAGTTGATAGGCCTCTATCATCACTGTGGTTGTTTCTGGGGGGTTCACTATATCAAGATTCATAATGAGATGAGATTGTGAATGATATAAGCAAGCCTCAGCAAGCTACAGCCGGTGGATCAAATCCGGCCCACTGCCTTTTTTGGATGGCCCTTGAGCTGAGAATGTTTTTTACATTTTTAAATAGTTGCAAAAATATCAAAAGGAGGATAATTTTTCACAACACCAAAATTACATAATAGTCAAATATCAGTGTCAGCGAGCTTTCGTTGAAACATCTCTATGTTCATTTGTTTATGTGTTACCCATGGCTGCTTTTGCATTAAAATAGCAGAGTTAAGTAATTATGACAGGCTCTGTGGCCTGCAAAGTCCAAAACACTTACCATTGGGCCATGTATAGAAAATGTTCATGTGTTTCTGATAGACAGCAATCATCAGCTCACTGGTTCTATCCTGAAGTTTCGGGGGTGACCGCGTCCAGACAGGGGTGCGGTGGAGGCGCTGTCTCCCAGGTTCTATGCTGCCTGCATTCCATCCCGGTCACAGTTCAAGCTGCTACTCGTCATTGCTGGTCTCCTGTTCTGTCCCTGACTCAGGCAGAAGCCCGTGCTATGTTGGTCCTCTGGAGCTGCCTTTTCACTATCCAAAAGAAAGGCAAATTCTTACTGTCTGTTTCAAGCATTTCCTTTCTGGGAGGCTTTAGAATCAATGCACTTCAAGTTGAAGGAAAGAGCTGTTTTGCTTTACGTATCCTATCTGGGCACAGTTCCTTTGTCCCCAGTGTGCTCACATAATTGGGGGTGACGATGGCAACCGATGGAGGTGAATGAACAAAACTGCGTCATTCTCTTCCAGAACCACTATGGCCATTCAAATTACATGTTGTGTTTCTGAATCCAGCTTATTATTCTAAACTCTTTTATTTGGATAAGTTCTCCCTCAGATCAGACCCTCTTTACAAGTGCTCTGTTGTCAGTGGGGACTCTTGTCCCCTGCCTCATTTTACCCATGTGCCAGTGGCTGTGACCATGTACACATCTTAGGCTGCCTTCCCAGGAGCCTGCTGAGTCTCCAAGTCACTCACCAAATCAACACTAATATAGAGGAGAACTCTGATTTCATCCCCCAATGCCATAGGTAAGTTTGCTTTTCAGATTTTGAAAATTAAAAAAAATAATAAAAAAAGCAAAGACTGAATTTCCTTTCAAAAGTAAAAATGAAAAAAAAATCCTCTTCAAAAAGAGAAGAAAATTGAGTGATTTTCTGAGGAAATCAAAGTGGACCATGTTCCATGGGCAGACATTTCCTCCAATAAAGGTCAAGGTGATCTATGGTCAGTCTGACCCTTTCAGTAGGAGTTTATGTTTGAAAAGATATTTGATAGTGATTACATTTTCTTAGAGACACAATTTTGCTAAGCAAAATTTAGTCAAGCACAGGCTAAATTAATACAGCTTGACACCAAAAATAAACTGCACAAATTCCCATGAGCTTCATCACTCTCCTTTTGTATTAAATATCATCCTGTTAGATGAGGTATGGGTGGATGGTGTGCATTGAGGGATAGTGCGGATGGGTGTCTACTAGAATGTTCTGTTAAGGGACAGCTCAACTGTCGAGTCGGAGCCTTGGAAATCATATCTTCTTCCCTTTGCTTAACAAGCAGGTGGCAAAAGCTACTTTGATTTCATTATTCTGCTCGTTTGTTCTTGTTTAGATTCTGTATATTACAAATGAGGATTTACTTCCATTCCCGTGTTTCTACTCCCTGTATCTTGTTACCTGCTATTACATTCCAAATCAATGCAAAATTTTTACTACTTGAAACATTAGTCTCCTAAGGATTATCACTGTGAAGGGAAAATGTCCTTATAGTAGTTGGAACTGTACCATGTTTCTGCTGTACTATCAGAACTGAAGGAAAGGCGTACTAAAAATATGTGTCCCTTTTAACCAATGCCATTAGAGTAAGAGAGGAGAGGCAGGTGCCCTGCATCTTACTCCCTCTGGGTAAGTAAGCAAGCTTATAAAAGGTTTCTGGGTTCATTCAAAAGAAACAAGTTTTCTTGGGGACCATAGGGAGGCTACCAACAGTGCCAGTGATGTGCTAGACAGCATTTGGGGACTTTATAGACATTGTGTTTTATTTTTCACATCTAATCTACTTGATGAGGAAGGCCATTGTTAGCTACATATTATTTATGTCTGATGTTCGAAGAAAGATGTAGGTGATTTGCCCAGGGTTGCAGAGTTTTTGAAAACCTAAGGCAAGAGTTTGTCTGACCCCAAAGTCAACTGTTTTCCTTCACACAGCCCTTAAGTCTTTCCTGGTAGTTGAGCAAAGATGACCAGTGCATCTCCAGGCCCTCAGTAAATAAATGAGTCTCAGACATCAAAAGTATAGCATAGAGATTATAGTCAATAAGATTGTAATAACATTGTTTGGTGACAGATGGTAACTACACTTATTATGAGGAGCACTAAGTAATGTATGGCATTGTTGAATCATTATATTGTATACCTGAAACTAATATAACCCTGTATGTTAATTATACTTCACTAATAATTAAAAAAAAAAAAAGACAGCCTGTCTTCAGCCAGTCTTGCTCATTCCCTAGACCACATTTGCCCTTCCACATGACCTATAGTCCTGCCACATACATACCTATGTCCTCAAGGATAAAGCCCCTCTCTGTCAGAGAATCTTCTGTATTTACCGACTGTGAATATATACATGTATTTCCTGAGGCTGTATGTTAGATGATAGAGATGAATATCAGCTTTATAGACAAAGTCTCTGATTTCAAATAATTTTTATTCTGAAAGGAGGAAGAGTACAGCCATGAGTTTTGCTATTATTAATAATGCTAAATAAGGATAATATTTATCATTTGCTCTGTGCATATTAGATATGTCATTTATTAATTATCTGAACAACAGTGTGATATAGCTGGGAGCATTCTCAGTTTCTAGAAAAGGAACCAGAACACTGATGAACAAAAGCAACTCACCCAATTTCACAGCAGTTAATGGCAGAGGTAGAACTTGAATGCATGGCTGTGTGCCTCCAACATTCCTCTCTCCTCCCAAATCACTGCAATCCAATTCAGGGTATAATAAAAAAAAGGCACAGAAAGGAAAATATGTTTGGTGGTGGAGAGTTGAACATGGCATTGAGTTTGACTAGTGTTATGAACTAAGTATCTGTATCCTCTTGCTAAATAAATTATGTCGAGCCCTAACCTGCAGGGTGATGGTATTCGGTGATGGGGCTTTGAGTAGGCAATTAGGGTTAGATGAAAGGCCATGAGCTGATGGAATTGGTGGCCTTAGGAAAAGTGACACCAGAAAGTTTGGGCTCTCTTTCTGCCATGTGAGGAAACCGTGAGAAGGTGGCAGCCTACAATCTAGGAAAACGGCTCTCTCCAGAACCTGACCATGCTGGCACTTTGCTCTTAGACCTCCCAGTCTCCAGAATTGTGAGAAATGAAATTTCTCTTGTGGAAGCCACCCAGTCTATAGTACTCTGTTAGGGCCCCCAGAGCACACCAAGACAGACTTTGCTACAGAGAAGTGGGGCATTGTAGCAATCCTGACTGTGTGGAAGCAGCTTTAGAATTGAGCACTGAGTGGAAGCTCAAAGCATGTTGAGGTGTATGCTAGAAATACAGACAGAAAGAATGTAGTGAGGTATCAGATGTAAATAAGAAGCATGCTATTGAAAACTGGAAGAAAGGCAATCCTTCCAGTAAAGGCCATGGCTGAACCATTTTTAGTGTCTTGTGGAAGGTAGAACTTCGGAGCAGTGGAATCAGATATCTAGTTGAGGATATTTCTTTCTTTCTTTTTCTTTTTTTTTTTTTTTTAAGATTTTATTTATTTATTTGACAGAGAGAGAGAGCACAAACAGGGGGAGCAGCAGAGGTAGAGGGAGAAGCAGTCTCCCTGTTCAGCTCTCTGATGCCCTGATATGGGGCTCAATCCCATGCTGGGCTCAATCCCAGGACCTTGGAATCATGACCTGAGGGAAGGCAGACACTTAACTGACTGAGCCATCCATGCTCCCTGTGGCTATTTCTACCTGATTGCTTTTATCAAAATACAAAAGGAGAGAGATGAATTGAGGGGAAAAAAAATTGTTAAGCACAAAGGAACCAGGAGATTTGGAAAATTCTGAGCCTATCCAAACAGGAAAAAATAAGAAATCTTGTTCTGAAGAAAACACTGTGTGACTGAACAATCATTTGATCAAGAGACCTTGAGCTTAATTAGCCATCTCAACAGAAGCCAGGAATAGAGTTGGGATCATATCAGCAGAGACAGAGCCAATGTGAAAAAGGGGACATGGGAGGTAGGATGGAATGAAGACCACTAGACTTCTCAGATTCTATAGTATAGATCTATAGAACTATTTGAACATACACTATCCTCCGAAAAAAAGAAAGAAGGATCCCAAGATTGCTTCCACTATCTCTGCAGACCCCAAGTATGCAGGCCTGTGACAAGGCTGCCTCTGCCTAGATTTCAAAGGGGGAAGCTGCTGACCAGCAGGACCATGTGGGTGGGCCCAGCCTGTTCACTTCACAGATGTCTATGACGAGTTCTTGCAGCAAATGTCACTGGGCCAGGGAGAGGGCCCAACCGTTCTTCCTGCTTCTGAATTTCTAAGAGGTCTAACAGACCACCTCACTGGTTCCATCAGAGCTCAATCTTAATTAACTCTTTTGCTTTTGGATAAAAACATTATTTTGGCATTTCTGTCTTTTGAATTTAACTCTGATTTTCAGAACTGTATGTATGTTTAGAACAGTATAAAAAAACTTAGGAGTACAGTGGTGTTTACAATTAATCGATCACAGCCAGTTTTAGATTTCTTTGATCCTTCTTCACTCCGATTGCTTCACTGACTAGCCTTAGAAAACAAAAAAGAAAACTTGGAAACATTTACCAATTTATCTATTTTCATACCCTGGAAGTGTAGTGAGGTAGGGGAGACTAACAGGGCCTGAATTCTCTCGTTAGCAAGTAAAGACAGTTTGAGATCATTGGAGCTGACAGATATTGATTTATTCATTCACCCAATGTGAATGTATCAAAGGACCACTCCGTGCCATGCCTTGGTCATGCATTGGTGAACGAGACTGAGTAGACCACATCCACAGGGAGTCTATATCATAGGGCAGACAGAAAGTAAACAGGCACATAAACCAAAGTTTAGATAATTTCACATAGTGAACGGTGCATAGGAAGGGCAGAGGAGGATTGTGGGTAAATAAGAACACAGGTCATATTGAAGGAGAAGGGCAACAATGGTGAGCATTTCTTTAGGAAGGCTTCTGTGGGGAAATTAATGATGTTTGCTCTGAAGCCTGAATGGTGAGCAGACGGTCCAACAGAGTGTTGGGAAAAAGTGCAAACCAGGCTAAAGCGACAGCAAGTATGACAGCCTTGAGATAGGAATGCTCTTTTCAAATCTGAGAAATGAAGAGGAGGTGTGGCTTTGGTGGGATGAGCGCTGGGTGAGACTCAAGGGAGCCAGAAGGGAGCAGGGTCTCATTTAGAAAAACCAGTAAGAAACTATGTAACAGGAGGGGAAGACCTTTCTCCTTATTCTTCAAAGCCACTCAGTATGGGAATCTGAGATCCCAGTCAATCTGTTGCCATCATCCCTCCTGCACACACTCTGAAGGTTAGACTGACCTGAAATAAGTTAGAACAAGAAGACTTGTCTGCACCTCAAAGCCCTGGGGTTGCCTTTCCATCCCAGTCCATTCTATAAGCAACATAGTCTTCCAGGCTCATGAGGGAGTAGGCTTTATCAACCTGCTATTCAGTGGGAGCTCCTTTGTGCTTTTGGTAATTATTTCCTAGGGATGAAAACACTTCTTCTCTACTTATCCTTCAGCTGAAATGCCAGTTCTTGTATAAAATCTACCCCCATCTCCAGAATTAGGTTCAGTTTCTCAGTTCCCACATTATCATTTCATATTCCTTTGATTTTTTTTTTAAAGATTTTATTTATTTATTTGACACAGAGAGAGATCACAAGTAGGCAGAGAGGCAGGCAGAGAGAGAGGGGGAAGCAGGCTCCCTGCTGAGCAGAGATCCTGATGTGGGGCTCGATCCCAGGACCCTGAGATCATGACCTGAGCCGAAGGCAGAGGCTTAACCCCCTGAGCCACCCAGGCGCCCTTAGTATTCCCTTGATTAATATCACTGTACTTATTCTTGTTATTACATCATCTTCATCTTTGTTCTGTGTTAATTATGAAGTCCAGGAATCGTGAGACTTTATAACTCCTAACATCATTTCCCCCAGTACCTCCAAAAAGCCTCCCTCGAACCCTCCAGATGTCAGGAATAACCACATTTGCACCTAACAGAGAACTTGACAAACAGCGCTGCATTTTGCTGATCTGTTGTTCTCATCTCTACCTATCTCAGAGAATTGAACACAGAGCCTGTGTCTTACTCATACTTATACACCTACAGCTGAACCCAATTCCTTACACCATGTAAATGCTGAATAAAGAATGAATAAATAAATAGAGGTTAGGGGTTTTTAAAATTTGATTGACTGAATTTAGTTTAGAAATTCAGTTAACAGCAACAAGTATTTTTGAATACTCAGTTTGTACAGAAAACATTTACTAGGTATTGAAAGTTGGAAATAATTAATTAATATGCTCTTACTTTTTACAATAGGCTATTGCAGAAAATTGTAGTATCTGTTCCCTAAAAGCTCTTAAAAATAATAATTTTCTTAGGGTTTGATCCCACTAGTAAAATGAGATTTAGCTTGAATATAGAAAAGTATCATCTAGATCTTAATTTTATGTCCATAAAAATCAAAACAAATAAAATACATAAATAAGTCATAAATAAATAAAAGTAAAATTGGCACTGCTAAAATATTTATTATGAGTATATATTTATATAATATATACATAGGATTTATACTACACATTTGCTATGTTTCTGAATAGTGGCTCAAAATTATATTAACAAAATGTATTCTCTGACTTGGTACTATTATGAAACACATTATAATTTGTGTTTTTGTTCAATGAAATGACTTTACAGACAAATTGTGTTAAATATTAGTATTTATGAAATCAACAAATTATTGGTTGATTTAATTATATAAGAAAAACAATTATTCCAGACTTCTGATTAAAGGACTGGGGTGGTTGGTTAAACCTAGAAACAATTTTCTGCGTGAGAAGATATATCAGAATTGGGGAATGCACCTAAGTGTTGAAGACAAGTGAAGAAGGAAAGCGACACTTTGCCATGACAGCCGTGAGGAATGTGCCCAAGTATAACAACATTACAGCAGGTGAACATGGGTGTATATGTATCATTACCATGAAATACGGTAGGGGAATCGGATATATGTCTTTGTTTGCCTCAGCGTTATTCTTTATACAATAATCACTGTTATTCTCCCTCTGCCACCCTGTTTTAAATCATTGAAAATGGTTATTCCTGATGTTTTGCCAAAGGACAGAATATTGTTTGCTTCACAATCACATTTGTCCTCCAGGCATTCCACATTCATCCTTTTGGCCACCTGCATCTGCAAAATCTTTCACGCAAGAAGGAGGAGAGGCCAGATTGGAACCCCAGATAAAGGACCTGGACCCTGGATGCAGAAAATAATGCCACTTCACTGCCTGGTGGCACAGTCAGCGTGAAGCCATTTCTCTCTTCTTCTTTCATCTTGCATTTTCCCTTGGAAGATTATTAATAGATAGGAATCTGTGAACCCCTTTCTATTCTTTAAGATATCCAGCTCATAATGTATAATAAAAATATGTTTATGTTTTCTTTCCATAAGATTAAAATGTTTTTCTTCACCTTCCTTTACAGAAAACGCATTTCAGACTCAATAGAAAAGACTTCTCCAGATCCTCTCATAGCTCAAAAAAGCCATATAGAAAACAGCGATCCATTTATAATACAATACAGTTTATATAATGGGATATGAATCATATTTTTGTACCAAGTAGAAAGAAATTTGACAGTTTAAGATGGATTCCTCAAAGCTGATGCTAAGGAAATTTCTGTAAAAAGAAATATGTTCCCTTAATCACTTCTCTTATAGTGCTGGGGATATGCTTGCACAGTTAAAATGTTAGAGTCAACAAAACTCGGATCGAACCAGAGGTGGAGTGGGAGCTTGCATTTGGCATGGGGGTTATTATGGTAATGTAGGATTTTATTGCATATTTCTTACTTTGTGAACCTCTCTTCTCTATTATCACCTTTTGCATATGAAATTTGCAAATGGAATTCGTTTTCTTCTCCCACCACACCTTTCCAAGACTGTAGTTATACCCACAACTGCCAGAACTCTATCCACCTGGAGAAATAATCACTAAAACCACATCTCCCAAATTAAAGCACACCTGACATTTAAATTTCCATCCAGTTCCATATAACAGGACAGAACTTAGATTTGCCAAATAACTAGAGTTATATTTTTTAAATAGGAACAAAGTCACAAATTTGGGGACACAAAGAGGCCATGATATTACATCTTAGAATGGGATGGGGGGACAGGGGAGTCCATAGCTGACTTTTAGCACCATGTTGGCTCTTGAGTTTCTGACTGACCTTGAGTAAGTCATGGCAAATCTGTGCCAGTTTCTTTAAACTTAAGATAAAAGGCTTGTGCTAGATATATGACATTCTTTCCAGGTATAAAATTACAGATTCAATATGAGTGTTGAAACAGAGGAAACTATCTAAGAATTTTGCAACCTGATCAAGGTATCACCAAAAACCCCGCTGATATCAGACTGCCAGTAATGTCTATTTCAGAAATAGCCCAGTGGAATGAGAGGTCATTAATGGGTGTGGAGAGTCTAACTATGTGGATGAGGAACTTGTCAGAGATGCAGCTGAGGTAGAGTTCTTCTTGCAGAACACATTATCATTTAAATTATTTTCCATTTTCACATCAAAATCATCCACTTCTTAAAAAAGAAAGGTCCAATTTCTGCAAAGAGGACATTCAAATGGCCAACAGACACATGAAAAAGTGCTCAACATCACTCGGCATCAGAGAAATACAAATCAAAACCACAGTGAGATACCACCTCACACCAGTCAGAATGGCTAAAATTAGCAGGTCAGGAAACG